>JANJGN010000027.1:5947334-6547334 GCA_026770705.1 Isurus oxyrinchus | reverse complement strand
AATTTATCAGTGTGTTCTATGACGTGTAGTTTATCTGTGTGTTCTATGATGTGTAATTTATTTGTGTGTTCTATGTTGAGTAGTTTATCTGTGTTTTCTATGATCTGTAGTTTATCAGTGTGTTCTATGATGTGTAGTTTATCTGTGTTATCTATGATGTGTAGTTTATCAGTGAGTTCTATGATATGTAGTTTATCAGTGTGTTCTATGATGTGTAGTTTATCAGTGTGTTCTATGATGTGTAGTTTATCAGAGGGTTCTATGATGTGTTGTTTATCTGTGTTTTCTATGATGTGTAGTTTATCTGTGTGTTCTATGATGTGTAGTTTATCTGTGTGTTCTATGATGTGTAGTTTATCAGTGTGTTCTATGAGGTGTAGTTTATCTGTGTGTTCTATGATGTGTAGTTTATCAGTGTGTTCTATGATGTGTAGTTTATCTGTGTGTTCTACGATGTGTGATTTATTTGTGTGTTCTATGATGTTTAGTTTATCAGTGTGTTCTATGATGTGTAGTTTATCTGTGTGTTCTATGATGTGTAGATTATCAGTGTGTTCTATGATGTGTCGTTTATCTGTGTGTTCTATGATGTGTAGTTTATCTGTGTGTTCTATGATGTGTCGTTTATCTGTGTGTTCTATGATGTGTAGTTTATCAGTGTGTTCTATGATGTGTAGTTTATCTGTGTGTTCTATGATGTGTTGTTTATCTGTGTGTTCTATGCTGTGTAGTTTATCTCTGTGTTCTATGATGTGTAGTTTATCAGTATGTTTTATGATGTGTAGTTTATCAGTGTGTTCTATGATCTGTAGTTTATCAGAGTGTTCTATGATGTGTAGTTGACCTGTGTTTTGTATGATGTGTAGTTTACCATTGTGTTCTATGATGTGTAGTTTATCAGAGTGTTCTATGATGTGTAGTTTATCTGTGTTTTCTATGATGTGTAGTTTATCTGTGTGTTCTATGATGTGTAGTTTATCTGTGTGTCTATGATGTGTAGTTTATCAGAGTGTTCTATGATGTGTAGTTTATCTGTGTTTTCTATGATGTGTAGTTTATCTGTTTCTTCTATGATGTATAGTTTATCAGAGTATTCTATGATGTGTTGTTTATCAGTGTGTTCTATGATGTGTAGTTTATCTGTGTGTTCTATGATGTGTAGTTTATCAGAGTGTTCTATGATGTGTAGTTTATCAGAGTGTTCTATGATGTGTAGTTTATCTGTGTGTTCTATGATGTGTAGTTTATCAGAGTGCTCTATGATGTGTAGTTTATCTGTGTTTTCTATGATGTGTAGTTTATCTGTGTGTTCTATGATGTGCAGTTTATCCGTGTGTTCTATGATGTGTAGTTTATCAGAGTGCTCTATGATGTGTAGTTTATCTGTGTTTTCTATGATGTGTAGTTTATCTGTGTGTTCTATGATGTGCAGTTTATCCGTGTGTTCCATGATGTGTAGTTTATCAGTGTGTTCTATGATGTGTAGTTTGTCAGTGTGTTCTCTGATGTGTAGTTTATCTGTGTGTTCTATGATGTGTAGTTTATCAGAGTGTTCTATGATGTGTAGTTTATCTGTGTTTTCTATGATGTGTAGTTTATAAGTGTGTTCTATGATGTGTAGTTTATCAGAGTGTTCTATGATGTGTAGTTTATCTGTGTGTTCTACGATGTGTAGTTTATCAGTGTGTTCTAAGATGTGTAGTTTATCAGTATGTTCTATGATGTGTAGTTTATCTGTGTGTTCTATGATGTGTAGTTTATCAGTGTGTTCTATGATGTGTAGTTTATCTGTGTGTTCTATGATGTTTAGTTTATCAGTGTGTTCTATGATGTGTAGTTTATCTGTGTGTTCTATGATGTGTAGTTTATCTGTGTGTTCTATGATGTGTAGCTTATCAGTGTGTTCTATGAGGTGTAGTTTATCTGTGTTTTCTATGATGTGTAGTTTATCAGAGTGTTCTATGATGTGTAGTTTATCAGTGTGTTCTATGATGTGTAGTTTATCTGTGTGTTCTATGATGTGTAGTTTATCTGTGTGTTCTATGATGTGTAGTTTATCAGTGTGTTCTAAGATGTGTAGTTTATCAGTATGTTCTATGATGTGTAGTTTATCTGTGTGTTCTATGATGTGTAGTTTATCAGTGTGTTCTATGATGTGTAGTTTATCTGTGTGTTCTATGATGTGTAGTTTATCAGTGTGTTCTATGATGTGTAGTTTATCTGGGTGTTCTATGATGTGTAGTTTATCAGTGTGTTCTATGATGTGTAGTTTATCAGTGAGATCTATGAAGTGTAGTTTATCAGTGTGTTCTATGATGTGTAGTTTATCTGTGTGTTCTATGATGTGTAGTTTATCTGTGTGTTCTATGATGTGTAGTTTAACAGTATGTTCTATGATGTGTAGTTTATCTGTGTGTTCTATGATGTGTAGTTTATCTGTGTGTTCTATGATGTGTAGTTTATCTGTGTGTTCTATGATGTGTAGTTTATCTGTGTGTTCTATGATCTGTAGTTTATCTGTGTGTTCTATGATGTGTAGTTTATCTGTGTGTTCTATGATGTGTAGTTTATCAGAGTGTTCTGTGATGTGTAGTTTATCTGTGTGTTCTATGATGTGTAGTTTATCAGAGTGTTCTATGATGTGTAGTTTATCTTTGTTTTCTATGATGTGTAGTTTATCTGTGTGTTCTATGATGTGCAGTTTATCCGTGTGTTCCATGATGTGTAGTTTATCAGTGTGTTCTATGATGTGTAGTTTGTCAGTGTGTTCTATGATGTGTAGTTTATCTGTGTGTTCTATGATGTGTAGTTTATCAGAGTGTTCTATGATGTGTAGTTTATCTGTGTGTTCTTTGATGTGTAGTTTATCAGAGTGTTCTATGATGTGTAGTTTATCTGTGTTTTCTATGATGTGTAGTTTATCTGTTTGTTCTATGATGTATAGTTTCTCAGAGTATTCTATGATGTGTAGTTTATCAGTGTGTTCTATGATGTGTAGTTTATCTGTGTGTTCTATGATGTGTAGTTTATCTGTGTGTTCTATGATGTGTAGTTTAACAGTATGTTCTATGATGTGTAGTTTATCTGTGTGTTCTATGATGTGTAGTTTATCTGTGTGTTCTATGATGTGTAGTTTATCTGTGTTTTCTATGATGTGTAGTTTATCTGTGTGTTCTATGATGTGTAGTTTATCTGTGTGTTCTATGATGTGTAGTTTAACAGTATGTTCTATGATGTGTAGTTTATCTGTGTGTTCTAACATGTGTAGTTTATCTGTGTGTTCTATGATGTGTAGTTTATCTGTGTGTTCTATGATGTGTAGTTTATCTGTGTGTTCTATGATCTGTAGTTTATCTGTGTGTTCTATGATGTGTAGTTTATCTGTGTGTTCTATGATGTGTAGTTTATCAGAGTGTTCTATGATGTGTAGTTTATCTGTGTGTTCTATGATGTGTAGTTTATTAGAGTGTTCTATGATGTGTAGTTTATCTGTGTTTTCTATGATGTGTAGTTTATCTGTGTGTTCTATGATGTGCAGTTTATCCGTGTGTTCCATGATGTGTAGTTTATCAGAGTGTTCTATGATGTGTAGTTTATCAGAGTGTTCTATGATGTGTAGTTTATCTGTGTGTTCTATGATGTGTAGTTTATCAGAGTGCTCTATGATGTGTAGTTTATCTGTGTTTTCTATGATGTGTAGTTTATCTGTGTGTTCTATGATGTGCAGTTTATCCGTGTGTTCCATGATGTGTAGTTTATCAGTGTGTTCTATGATGTGTAGTTTGTCAGTGTGTTCTCTGATGTGTAGTTTATCTGTGTGTTCTATGATGTGTAGTTTATCAGAGTGTTCTATGATGTGTAGTTTATCTGTGTTTTCTATGATGTGTAGTTTATAAGTGTGTTCTATGATGTGTAGTTTATCAGAGTGTTCTATGATGTGTAGTTTATCTGTGTGTTCTACGATGTGTAGTTTATCAGTGTGTTCTAAGATGTGTAGTTTATCAGTATGTTCTATGACGTGTAGTTTATCTGTGTGTTCTATGATGTGTAGTTTATCAGTGTGTTCTATGATGTGTAGTTTATCTGTGTGTTCTATGATGTTTAGTTTATCAGTGTGTTCTATGATGTGTAGTTTATCTGTGTGTTCTATGATGTGTAGTTTATCTGTGTGTTCTATGATGTGTAGCTTATCAGTGTGTTCTATGAGGTGTAGTTTATCTGTGTTTTCTATGATGTGTAGTTTATCAGAGTGTTCTATGATGTGTAGTTTATCAGTGTGTTCTATGATGTGTAGTTTATCTGTGTGTTCTATGATGTGTAGTTTATCTGTGTGTTCTATGATGTGTAGTTTATCAGTGTGTTCTAAGATGTGTAGTTTATCAGTATGTTCTATGATGTGTAGTTTATCTGTGTGTTCTATGATGTGTAGTTTATCAGTGTGTTCTATGATGTGTAGTTTATCTGTGTGCTCTATGATGTGTAGTTTATCAGTGTGTTCTATGATGTGTAGTTTATCTGGGTGTTCTATGATGTGTAGTTTATCAGTGTGTTCTATGATGTGTAGTTTATCAGTGGGATCTATGAAGTGTAGTTTATCAGTGTGTTCTATGATGTGTAGTTTATCTGTGTGTTCTATGATGTGTAGTTTATCTGTGTGTTCTATGATGTGTAGTTTAACAGTATGTTCTATGATGTGTAGTTTATCTGTGTGTTCTATGATGTGTAGTTTATCTGTGTGTTCTATGATGTGTAGTTTATCTGTGTGTTCTATGATGTGTAGTTTATCTGTGTGTTCTATGATCTGTAGTTTATCTGTGTGTTCTATGATGTGTAGTTTATCTGTGTGTTCTATGATGTGTAGTTTATCAGAGTGTTCTGTGATGTGTAGTTTATCTGTGTGTTCTATGATGTGTAGTTTATCAGAGTGTTCTATGATGTGTAGTTTATCTTTGTTTTCTATGATGTGTAGTTTATCTGTGTGTTCTATGATGTGCAGTTTATCCGTGTGTTCCATGATGTGTAGTTTATCAGTGTGTTCTATGATGTGTAGTTTGTCAGTGTGTTCTATGATGTGTAGTTTATCTGTGTGTTCTATGATGTGTAGTTTATCAGAGTGTTCTATGATGTGTAGTTTATCTGTGTGTTCTTTGATGTGTAGTTTATCAGAGTGTTCTATGATGTGTAGTTTATCTGTGTTTTCTATGATGTGTAGTTTATCTGTTTGTTCTATGATGTATAGTTTCTCAGAGTATTCTATGATGTGTAGTTTATCAGTGTGTTCTATGATGTGTAGTTTATCTGTGTGTTCTATGATGTGTAGTTTATCTGTGTGTTCTATGATGTGTAGTTTAACAGTATGTTCTATGATGTGTAGTTTATCTGTGTGTTCTATGATGTGTAGTTTATCTGTGTGTTCTATGATGTGTAGTTTATCTGTGTTTTCTATGATGTGTAGTTTATCTGTGTGTTCTATGATGTGTAGTTTATCTGTGTGTTCTATGATGTGTAGTTTAAAAGTATGTTCTATTATGTGTAGTTTATCTGTGTGTTCTAACATGTGTAGTTTATCTGTGTGTTCTATGATGTGTAGTTTATCTGTGTGTTCTATGATGTGTAGTTTATCTGTGTGTTCTATGATCTGTAGTTTATCTGTGTGTTCTATGATGTGTAGTTTATCTGTGTGTTCTATGATGTGTAGTTTATCAGAGTGTTCTATGATGTGTAGTTTATCTGTGTGTTCTATGATGTGTAGTTTATTAGAGTGTTCTATGATGTGTAGTTTATCTGTGTTTTCTATGATGTGTAGTTTATCTGTGTGTTCTATGATGTGCAGTTTATCCGTGTGTTCCATGATGTGTAGTTTATCAGTGTGTTCTATGATGTGTAGTTTGTCAGTGTGTTCTATGATGTGTAGTTTATCAGTGTGTTCTATGATGTGTAGTTTATCAGTGTGTTCTATGATGTGTAGTTTATCTGTGTGTTCTATGATGTGTAGTTTATCAGTGTGTTCTATGATGTGTAGTTTATCTGTGTGTTCTATGATGTGTAGTTTATCAGTGTGTTCTATGATGTGTAGTTTATCAGTGAGATCTATGAAGTGTAGTTTATCAGTGTGTTCTATGATGTGTAGTTTATCTGTGTGTTCTATGATGTGTAGTTTATCAGTGTGTTCTATGATGTGTAGTTTAACAGTATGTTCTATGATGTGTAGTTTATCTGTGTGTTCTATGATGTGTAGTTTATCTGTGTGTTCTATGATGTGTAGTTTATCTGTGTGTTCTATGATGTGTAGTTTATCTGTGTGTTCTATGATCTGTAGTTTAACTGTGTGTTCTATGATGTGTAGTTTATCTGTGTCTTCTATGATGTGTAGTTTATCAGAGAGTTCTGTGATGTGTAGTTCATCTGTGTGTTCTATGATGTGTAGTTTATCAGAGTGTTCTATGATGTGTAGTTTATCTTTGTTTTCTATGATGTGTAGTTTATCTGTGTGTTCTATGATGTGCAGTTTATCCGTGTGTTCCATGATGTGTAGTTTATCAGTGTGTTCTATGATGTGTAGTTTGTCAGTGTGTTCTATGATGTGTAGTTTATCTGTGTGTTCTATGATGTGTAGTTTATCAGAGTGTTCTATGATGTGTAGTTTATCTGTGTGTTCTTTGATGTGTAGTTTATCAGAGTGTTCTATGATGTGTAGTTTATCAGTGTGTTCTATGATGTGTAGTTTATCTGTGTGTTCTATGATGTGTAGTTTTTTCAGAGTGTTCTATGATGTGTAGTTTATCTGTGTGTTCTATGATGTGTAGTTTATCTGTGTGTTCTATGATGTGTAGTTTATCAGTGTGTTCTAAGATGTGTAGTTTATCAGTATGTTCTATGATGTGTAGTTTATCTGTGTGTTCTATGATGTGTAGTTTATCAGTGTGTTCTATGATGTGTAGTTTATCTGTGTGTTCTATGATGTGTAGTTTATCAGTGTGTTCTATGATGTGTAGTTTATCTGGGTGTTCTATGATGTGTAGTTTATCAGTGTGTTCTATGATGTGTAGTTTATCAGTGAGATCTATGAAGTGTAGTTTATCAGTGTGTTCTATGATGTGTAGTTTATCTGTGTGTTCTATGATGTGTAGTTTATCTGTGTGTTCTATGATGTGTAGTTTAACAGTATGTTCTATGATGTGTAGTTTATCTGTGTGTTCTATGATGTGTAGTCTATCTGTGTGTTCTATGATGTGTAGTTTATCTGTGTGTTCTATGATGTGTAGTTTATCTGTGTGTTCTATGATCTGTAGTTTATCTGTGTGTTCTATGATGTGTAGTTTATCTGTGTGTTCTATGATGTGTAGTTTATCAGAGTGTTCTGTGATGTGTAGTTTATCTGTGTGTTCTATGATGTGTAGTTTATCAGAGTGTTCTATGATGTGTAGTTTATCTTTGTTTTCTATGATGTGTAGTTTATCTGTGTGTTCTATGATGTGCAGTTTATCCGTGTGTTCCATGATGTGTAGTTTATCAGTGTGTTCTATGATGTGTAGTTTGTCAGTGTGTTCTATGATGTGTAGTTTATCTGTGTGTTCTATGATGTGTAGTTTATCAGAGTGTTCTATGATGTGTAGTTTATCTGTGTGTTCTTTGATGTGTAGTTTATCAGAGTGTTCTATGATGTGTAGTTTATCTGTGTTTTCTATGATGTGTAGTTTATCTGTTTGTTCTATGATGTATAGTTTCTCAGAGTATTCTATGATGTGTAGTTTATCAGTGTGTTCTATGATGTGTAGTTTATCTGTGTGTTCTATGATGTGTAGTTTATCTGTGTGTTCTATGATGTGTAGTTTAACAGTATGTTCTATGATGTGTAGTTTATCTGTGTGTTCTATGATGTGTAGTTTATCTGTGTGTTCTATGATGTGTAGTTTATCTGTGTTTTCTATGATGTGTAGTTTATCTGTGTGTTCTATGATGTGTAGTTTATCTGTGTGTTCTATGATGTGTAGTTTAACAGTATGTTCTATGATGTGTAGTTTATCTGTGTGTTCTAACATGTGTAGTTTATCTGTGTGTTCTATGATGTGTAGTTTATCTGTGTGTTCTATGATGTGTAGTTTATCTGTGTGTTCTATGATGTGTAGTTTATCTGTGTGTTCTATGATGTGTAGTTTATCTGTGTGTTCTATGATGTGTAGTTTATCAGAGTGTTCTATGTTGTGTAGTTTATCTGTGTGTTCTATGATGTGTAGTTTATTAGAGTGTTCTATGATGTGTAGTTTATCTGTGTTTTCTATGATGTGTAGTTTATCTGTGTGTTCTATGATGTGCAGTTTATCCGTGTGTTCCATGATGTGTAGTTTATCAGTGTGTTCTATGATGTGTAGTTTGTCAGTGTGTTCTATGATGTGTAGTTTATCTGTGTGTTCTATGATGTGTAGTTTATCAGTGTGTTCTATGATGTGTAGTTTATCTGTGTGTTCTATGATGTGTAGTTTATCAGTGTGTTCTATGATGTGTAGTTTATCTGTGTGTTCTATGATGTGTAGTTTATCAGTGTGTTCTATGATGTGTAGTTTATCAGTGAGATCTATGAAGTGTAGTTTATCAGTGTGTTCTATGATGTGTAGTTTATCTGTGTGTTCTATGATGTGTAGTTTATCTGTGTGTTCTATGATGTGTAGTTTAACAGTATGTTCTATGATGTGTAGTTTATCTGTGTGTTCTATGATGTGTAGTTTATCTGTGTGTTCTATGATGTGTAGTTTATCTGTGTGTTCTATGATGTGCAGTTTATCTGTGTGTTCTATGATCTGTAGTTTAACTGTGTGTTCTATGATGTGTAGTTTATCTGTGTGTTCTATGATGTGTAGTTTATCAGAGAGTTCTGTGATGTGTAGTTCATCTGTGTGTTCTATGATGTGTAGTTTATCAGAGTGTTCTATGATGTGTAGTTTATCTTTGTTTTCTATGATGTGTAGTTTATCTGTGTGTTCTATGATGTGCAGTTTATCCGTGTGTTCCATGATGTGTAGTTTATCAGTGTGTTCTATGATGTGTAGTTTGTCAGTGTGTTCTATGATGTGTAGTTTATCAGAGTGTTCTATGATGTGTAGTTTATCTGTGTGTTCTTTGATGTGTAGTTTATCAGAGTGTTCTATGATGTGTAGTTTATCAGTGTGTTCTATGATGTGTAGTTTATCTGTGTGTTCTATGATGTGTAGTTTTTTCAGAGTGTTCTATGATGTGTAGTTTATCTGTGTTTTCTATGATGTGTAGTTTATCTGTGTGTTCTATGATGTGTAGTTTATCTGTGTGTTCTATGATGTGTAGTTTAACAGTATGTTCTATGATGTGTAGTTTATCTGTGCGTTCTATGATGTGTAGTTTATCTGTGTGTTCTATGATGTGTAGTTTATCTGTGTTTTCTATGATGTGTAGTTTATCTGTGTGTTCTATGATGTGTAGTTTATCTGTGTGTTCTATGATGTGTAGTTTAACAGTATGTTCTATGATGTGTAGTTTATCTGTGTGTTCTAACATGTGTAGTTTATCTGTGTGTTCTATGATGTGTTGTTTATCTGTGTGTTCTATGATGTGTAGTTTATCTGTGTGTTCTATGATCTGTAGTTTATCTGTGTGTTCTATGATGTGTAGTTTATCTGTGTGTTCTATGATGTGTAGTTTATCAGAGTGTTCTATGATGTGTAGTTTATCAGTGTGTTCTATGATGTGTAGTTTATTAGAGTGTTCTATGATGTGTAGTTTATCTGTGTTTTCTATGATGTGTAGTTTATCTGTGTGTTCTATGATGTGCAGTTTATCCGTGTGTTCCATGATGTGTAGTTTATCGGTGTGTTCTATGATGTGTAGTTTGTCAGTATGTTCTATGATGTGTAGTTTATCTGTGTGTTCTATGATGTGTAGTTTATCAGAGTGTTCTATGATGTGTAGTTTATCTGTGTTTTCTATGATGTGTAGTTTATAAGTGTGTTCTATGATGTGTAGTTTATCTGTGAGTTCTATGATCTGTAGTTTATCTGTGTTTTCTATGATGTGTAGTTTATCAGTATGTTCTATGATGTGTAGTTTATCTGTGTGTTCTATGATGTGTAGTTTATCAGAGTGTTCTATGATGTGTAGTTTATCAGTGTGTTCTATGATGTGTAGTTTATCTGTGTGTTCTATGATGTGTAGTTTATCTGTGTGTTCTATGATGTGTAGTTTATCAGTGTGTTCTATGATGTGTAGTTTATCAGTGTGTTCTATGATGTGTAGTTTATATGTGTGTTCTATGATGTGTAGTTTATCAATGTGTTCTATGATGTGTAGATTATCTGTGTGTTCTATGATGTGTAGTTTATCAGTGTGTTCTATGATGTGTAGTTTATCTGTGTATTCTATGATGTGTAGTTTATCTGTGTTTTCTATGATGTGTAGTTTATCAGTGTGTTCTATGATGTATAGTTTATCAGAGTGTTCTATGATGTGTAGTTTATCTGTGTTTTCTATGATGTGTAGTTTATCAGTATGTTCTATGATGTGTAGTTTATCTGTGTGTTCTATGATGTGTAGTTTATCAGAGTGTTCTATGATGTGTAGTTTATCTGTGTGTTCAATGATGTGTAGTTTATCTGTGTGTTCTATGATGTGTAGTTTATCAGTGTGTTCTATGATGTGTAGTTTATCAGTGTGTTCTATGATGTGTAGTTTATCTGTGTGTTCTATGATGTGTAGTTTATCAGTGTGTTGTATGATGTGTAGATTATCTGTGTGTTCTATGATGTGTAGTTTATCAGTGTGTTCTATGATGTGTAGTTTATCTGTGTATTCTATGATGTGTAGTTTATCTGTGTTTTCTATGATGTGTAGTTTATCAGTGTGTTCTATGATGTATAGTTTATCAGAGTGTTCTATGATGTGTAGTTTATCTGTGTTTTCTATGATGTGTAGTTTATCAGTATGTTCTATGATGTGTAGTTTATCTGTGTGTTCTATGATGTGTAGTTTATCAGAGTGTTCTATGATGTGTAGTTTATCTGTGTGTTCAATGATGTGTAGTTTATCTGTGTGTTCTATGATGTGTAGTTTATCTGTGTGTTCAATGATGTGTAGTTAATCAGTGTGTTCTATGATGTGTAGTTTATCAGAGTTTTCTATGATGTGTAATTTATCTTTGTGTTCTATGATGTGTAGTTTATCTGTGTGTTCTATGACGTGTAGTTTATCTGTGTGTTCTATGATGTGTCGTTTATCTGTTTGATCTATGATGTGTAGTTTATCAGTGTGTTCTATGATGTGTAGTTTGTCAGTGTGTTCTATGATGTGTAGTTTATCTGTGTGTTCTATGATGTGTAGTTTATCAGAGTGTTCTATGATGTGTAGTTTATCTGTGTGTTCTTTGATGTGTAGTTTATCAGAGTGTTCTATGATGTGTAGTTTATCTGTGTTTTCTATGATGTGTAGTTTATCTGTTTGTTCTATGATGTATAGTTTCTCAGAGTATTCTATGATGTGTAGTTTATCAGTGTGTTCTATGATGTGTAGTTTATCTGTGTGTTCTATGATGTGTAGTTTATCTGTGTGTTCTATGATGTGTAGTTTAACAGTATGTTCTATGATGTGTAGTTTATCTGTGTGTTCTATGATGTGTAGTTTATCTGTGTGTTCTATGATGTGTAGTTTATCTGTGTTTTCTATGATGTGTAGTTTATCTGTGTGTTCTATGATGTGTAGTTTATCTGTGTGTTCTATGATGTGTAGTTTAACAGTATGTTCTATGATGTGTAGTTTATCTGTGTGTTCTAACATGTGTAGTTTATCTGTGTGTTCTATGATGTGTAGTTTATCTGTGTGTTCTATGATGTGTAGTTTATCTGTGTGTTCTATGATGTGTAGTTTATCTGTGTGTTCTATGATGTGTAGTTTATCTGTGTGTTCTATGATGTGTAGTTTTTCAGAGTGTTCTATGATGTGTAGTTTATCTGTGTGTTCTATGATGTGTAGTTTATTAGAGTGTTCTATGATGTGTAGTTTATCTGTGTTTTCTATGATGTGTAGTTTATCTGTGTGTTCTATGATGTGCAGTTTATCCGTGTGTTCCATGATGTGTAGTTTATCAGTGTGTTCTATGATGTGTAGTTTGTCAGTGTGTTCTATGATGTGTAGTTTATCTGTGTGTTCTATGATGTGTAGTTTATCAGTGTGTTCTATGATGTGTAGTTTATCTGTGTGTTCTATGATGTGTAGTTTATCAGTGTGTTCTATGATGTGTAGTTTATCTGTGTGTTCTATGATGTGTAGTTTATCAGTGTGTTCTATGATGTGTAGTTTATCAGTGAGATCTATGAAGTGTAGTTTATCAGTGTGTTCTATGATGTGTAGTTTATCTGTGTGTTCTATGATGTGTAGTTTATCTGTGTGTTCTATGATGTGTAGTTTAACAGTATGTTCTATGATGTGTAGTTTATCTGTGTGTTCTATGATGTGTAGTTTATCTGTGTGTTCTATGATGTGTAGTTTATCTGTGTGTTCTATGATGTGCAGTTTATCTGTGTGTTCTATGATCTGTAGTTTAACTGTGTGTTCTATGATGTGTAGTTTATCTGTGTGTTCTATGATGTGTAGTTTATCAGAGAGTTCTGTGATGTGTAGTTCATCTGTGTGTTCTATGATGTGTAGTTTATCAGAGTGTTCTATGATGTGTAGTTTATCTTTGTTTTCTATGATGTGTAGTTTATCTGTGTGTTCTATGATGTGCAGTTTATCCGTGTGTTCCATGATGTGTAGTTTATCAGTGTGTTCTATGATGTGTAGTTTGTCAGTGTGTTCTATGATGTGTAGTTTATCAGAGTGTTCTATGATGTGTAGTTTATCTGTGTGTTCTTTGATGTGTAGTTTATCAGAGTGTTCTATGATGTGTAGTTTATCAGTGTGTTCTATGATGTGTAGTTTATCTGTGTGTTCTATGATGTGTAGTTTTTTCAGAGTGTTCTATGATGTGTAGTTTATCTGTGTTTTCTATGATGTGTAGTTTATCTGTGTGTTCTATGATGTGTAGTTTATCTGTGTGTTCTATGATGTGTAGTTTAACAGTATGTTCTATGATGTGTAGTTTATCTGTGTGTTCTAGGATGTGTAGTTTATCTGTGTGTTCTATGATGTGTAGTTTATCTGTGTTTTCTATGATGTGTAGTTTATCTGTGTGTTCTATGATGTGTAGTTTATCTGTGTGTTCTATGATGTGTAGTTTAACAGTATGTTCTATGATGTGTAGTTTATCTGTGTGTTCTAACATGTGTAGTTTATCTGTGTGTTCTATGATGTGTTGTTTATCTGTGTGTTCTATGATGTGTAGTTTATCTGTGTGTTCTATGATCTGTAGTTTATCTGTGTGTTCTATGATGTGTAGTTTATCTGTGTGTTCTATGATGTGTAGTTTATCAGAGTGTTCTATGATGTGTAGTTTATCTGTGTGTTCTATGATGTGTAGTTTATTAGAGTGTTCTATGATGTGTAGTTTATCTGTGTTTTCTATGATGTGTAGTTCATCTGTGTGTTCTATGATGTGCAGTTTATCCGTGTGTTCCATGATGTGTAGTTTATCGGTGTGTTCTATGATGTGTAGTTTGTCAGTATGTTCTATGATGTGTAGTTTATCTGTGTGTTCTATGATGTGTAGTTTATCAGAGTGTTCTATGATGTGTAGTTTATCTGTGTTTTCTATGATGTGTAGTTTATAAGTGTTTTCTATGATGTGTAGTTTATCTGTGAGTTCTATGATCTGTAGTTTATCTGTGTTTTCTATGATGTGTAGTTTATCAGTATGTTCTATGATGTGTAGTTTATCTGTGCGTTCTATGATGTGTAGTTTATCAGAGTGTTCTATGATGTGTAGTTTATCAGTGTGTTCTATGATGTGTAGTTTATCTGTGTGTTCTATGATGTGTAGTTTATCTGTGTGTTCTATGATGTGTAGTTTATCAGAGTTTTCTATGATGTGTAATTTATCTTTGTGTTCTATGATGTGTAGTTTATCTGTGTGTTCTATGACGTGTAGTTTATCTGTGTGTTCTATGATGTGTCGTTTATCTGTTTGATCTATGATGTGTAGTTTATCAGTGTGTTCTATGATGTGTAGTTTGTCAGTG
Organism: Isurus oxyrinchus; assembly: GCA_026770705.1. NCBI lineage: Eukaryota > Metazoa > Chordata > Chondrichthyes > Lamniformes > Lamnidae > Isurus > Isurus oxyrinchus. The sequence continues at coordinate 6,533,199 of JANJGN010000027.1, read as the reverse complement.
TGTTCTATGATGTGTAGTTTATCTGTGTGTTCTATGATGTGTAGTTTATCAGAGTGTTCTATGATGTGTAGTTTATCTGTGTGTTCTTTGATGTGTAGTTTATCAGAGTGTTCTATGATGTGTAGTTTATCTGTGTTTTCTATGATGTGTAGTTTATCTGTTTGTTCTATGATGTATAGTTTCTCAGAGTATTCTATGATGTGTAGTTTATCAGTGTGTTCTATGATGTGTAGTTTATCTGTGTGTTCTATGATGTGTAGTTTATCTGTGTGTTCTATGATGTGTAGTTTAACAGTATGTTCTATGATGTGTAGTTTATCTGTGTGTTCTATGATGTGTAGTTTATCTGTGTGTTCTATGATGTGTAGTTTATCTGTGTTTTCTATGATGTGTAGTTTATCTGTGTGTTCCATGATGTGTAGTTTATCTGTGTGTTCTATGATGTGTAGTTTAACAGTATGTTCTATGATGTGTAGTTTATCTGTGTGTTCTAACATGTGTAGTTTATCTGTGTGTTCTATGATGTGTAGTTTATCTGTGTGTTCTATGATGTGTAGTTTATCTGTGTGTTCTATGATGTGTAGTTTATCTGTGTGTTCTATGATGTGTAGTTTATCTGTGTGTTCTATGATGTGTAGTTTTTCAGAGTGTTCTATGATGTGTAGTTTATCTGTGTGTTCTATGATGTGTAGTTTATTAGAGTGTTCTATGATGTGTAGTTTATCTGTGTTTTCTATGATGTGTAGTTTATCTGTGTGTTCTATGATGTGCAGTTTATCCGTGTGTTCCATGATGTGTAGTTTATCAGTGTGTTCTATGATGTGTAGTTTGTCAGTGTGTTCTATGATGTGTAGTTTATCTGTGTGTTCTATGATGTGTAGTTTATCAGTGTGTTCTATGATGTGTAGTTTATCTGTGTGTTCTATGATGTGTAGTTTATCAGTGTGTTCTATGATGTGTAGTTTATCTGTGTGTTCTATGATGTGTAGTTTATCAGTGTGTTCTATGATGTGTAGTTTATCAGTGAGATCTATGAAGTGTAGTTTATCAGTGTGTTCTATGATGTGTAGTTTATCTGTGTGTTCTATGATGTGTAGTTTATCTGTGTGTTCTATGATGTGTAGTTTAACAGTATGTTCTATGATGTGTAGTTTATCTGTGTGTTCTATGATGTGTAGTTTATCTGTGTGTTCTATGATGTGTAGTTTATCTGTGTGTTCTATGATGTGCAGTTTATCTGTGTGTTCTATGATCTGTAGTTTAACTGTGTGTTCTATGATGTGTAGTTTATCTGTGTGTTCTATGATGTGTAGTTTATCAGAGAGTTCTGTGATGTGTAGTTCATCTGTGTGTTCTATGATGTGTAGTTTATCAGAGTGTTCTATGATGTGTAGTTTATCTTTGTTTTCTATGATGTGTAGTTTATCTGTGTGTTCTATGATGTGCAGTTTATCCGTGTGTTCCATGATGTGTAGTTTATCAGTGTGTTCTATGATGTGTAGTTTGTCAGTGTGTTCTATGATGTGTAGTTTATCAGAGTGTTCTATGATGTGTAGTTTATCTGTGTGTTCTTTGATGTGTAGTTTATCAGAGTGTTCTATGATGTGTAGTTTATCAGTGTGTTCTATGATGTGTAGTTTATCTGTGTGTTCTATGATGTGTAGTTTTTTCAGAGTGTTCTATGATGTGTAGTTTATCTGTGTTTTCTATGATGTGTAGTTTATCTGTGTGTTCTATGATGTGTAGTTTATCTGTGTGTTCTATGATGTGTAGTTTAACAGTATGTTCTATGATGTGTAGTTTATCTGTGTGTTCTATGATGTGTAGTTTATCTGTGTGTTCTATGATGTGTAGTTTATCTGTGTTTTCTATGATGTGTAGTTTATCTGTGTGTTCTATGATGTGTAGTTTATCTGTGTGTTCTATGATGTGTAGTTTAACAGTATGTTCTATGATGTGTAGTTTATCTGTGTGTTCTAACATGTGTAGTTTATCTGTGTGTTCTATGATGTGTTGTTTATCTGTGTGTTCTATGATGTGTAGTTTATCTGTGTGTTCTATGATGTGTAGTTTATCTGTGTGTTCTATGATGTGTAGTTTATCTGTGTGTTCTATGATGTGTAGTTTATCAGAGTGTTCTATGATGTGTAGTTTATCTGTGTGTTCTATGATGTGTAGTTTATTAGAGTGTTCTATGATGTGTAGTTTATCTGTGTTTTCTATGATGTGTAGTTCATCTGTGTGTTCTATGATGTGCAGTTTATCCGTGTGTTCCATGATGTGTAGTTTATCGGTGTGTTCTATGATGTGTAGTTTGTCAGTATGTTCTATGATGTGTAGTTTATCTGTGTGTTCTATGATGTGTAGTTTATCAGAGTGTTCTATGATGTGTAGTTTATCTGTGTTTTCTATGATGTGTAGTTTATAAGTGTTTTCTATGATGTGTAGTTTATCTGTGAGTTCTATGATCTGTAGTTTATCTGTGTTTTCTATGATGTGTAGTTTATCAGTATGTTCTATGATGTGTAGTTTATCTGTGTGTTCTATGATGTGTAGTTTATCAGAGTGTTCTATGATGTGTAGTTTATCAGTGTGTTCTATGATGTGTAGTTTATCTGTGTGTTCTATGATGTGTAGTTTATCTGTGTGTTCTATGATGTGTAGTTTATCAGTGTGTTCTATGATGTGTAGTTTATCAGTGTGTTCTATGATGTGTAGTTTATCTGTGTGTTCTATGATGTGTAGTTTATCAATGTGTTCTATGATGTGTAGATTATCTGTGTGTTCTATGATGTGTAGTTTATCAGTGTGTTCTATGATGTGTAGTTTATCTGTGTATTCTATGATGTGTAGTTTATCTGTGTTTTCTATGATGTGTAGTTTATCAGTGTGTTCTATGATGTATAGTTTATCAGAGTGTTCTATGATGTGTAGTTTATCTGTGTTTTCTATGATGTGTAGTTTATCAGTATGTTCTATGATGTGTAGTTTATCTGTGTGTTCTATGATGTGTAGTTTATCAGAGTGTTCTATGATGTGTAGTTTATCTGTGTGTTCAATGATGTGTAGTTTATCTGTGTGTTCTATGATGTGTAGTTTATCAGTGTGTTCTATGATGTGTAGTTTATCAGTGTGTTCTATGATGTGTAGTTTATCTGTGTGTTCTATGATGTGTAGTTTATCAGTGTGTTGTATGATGTGTAGATTATCTGTGTGTTCTATGATGTGTAGTTTATCAGTGTGTTCTATGATGTGTAGTTTATCTGTGTATTCTATGATGTGTAGTTTATCTGTGTTTTCTATGATGTGTAGTTTATCAGTGTGTTCTATGATGTATAGTTTATCAGAGTGTTCTATGATGTGTAGTTTATCTGTGTTTTCTATGATGTGTAGTTTATCAGTATGTTCTATGATGTGTAGTTTATCTGTGTGTTCTATGATGTGTAGTTTATCAGAGTGTTCTATGATGTGTAGTTTATCTTTGTGTTCTATGATGTGTAGTTTATCTGTGTGTTCTATGATGTGTAGTTTAACAGTATGTTCTATGATGTGTAGTTTATCTGTGTGTTCTAACATGTGTAGTTTATCTGTGTGTTCTATGATGTGTAGTTTATCTGTGTGTTCTATGATGTGTAGTTTATCTGTGTGTTCTATGATCTGTAGTTTATCTGTGTGTTCTATGATCTGTAGTTTATCTGTGTGTTCTATGATGTGTAGTTTATCAGAGTGTTCTATGATGTGTAGTTTATCTGTGTGTTCTATGATGTGTAGTTTATCAGAGTGTTCTATGATGTGTAGTTTATCTGTGTTTTCTATGATGTGTAGTTTATCTGTGTGTTCTATGATGTGCAGTTTATCCGTGTGTTCCATGATGTGTAGTTTATCAGTGTGTTCTATGATGTGTAGTTTGTCAGTGTGTTCTATGATGTGTAGTTTATCTGTGTGTTCTATGATGTGTAGTTTATCAGAGTGTTCTATGATGTGTAGTTTATCTGTGTTTTCTATGATGTGTAGTTTATAAGTGTGTTCTATGATGTGTAGTTTATCTGTGAGTTCTATGATGTGTAGTTTATCTGTGTTTTCTATGCTGTGTAGTTTATCAGTTTGTTCTATGATGTGTAGTTTATCTGTGTGTTCTATGATGTGTAGTTTATCAGAGTGTTCTATGATGTGTAGTTTATCAGTGTGTTCTATGATGTGTAGTTTATCTGTGTGTTCTATGATGTGTAGTTTATCTGTGTGTTCTATGATGTGTAGTTTATCAGTGTGTTCTAAGATGTGTAGTTTATCAGTGTGTTCTATGATGTGTAGTTTATCTGTGTGTTCTATGATGTGTAGTTTATCAGTGTGTTCTATGATGTGTAGTTTATCTGTGTGTTCTATGATGTGTAGTTTATCAGTGTGTTCTATGATGTGTAGTTTATCTGTGTATTCTATGATGTGTAGTTTATCTGTGTTTTCTATGATGTGTAGTTTATCAGTGTGTTCTATGATGTATAGTTTATCAGAGTGTTCTATGATGTGTAGTTTATCTGTGTTTTCTATGATGTGTAGTTTATCAGTATGTTCTATGATGTGTAGTTTATCTGTGTGTTCTATGATGTGTAGTTTATCAGAGTGTTCTATGATGTGTAGTTTATCTGTGTGTTCAATGATGTGTAGTTTATCTGTGTGTTCTATGATGTGTAGTTTATCTGTGTGTTCAATGATGTGTAGTTAATCAGTGTGTTCTATGATGTGTAGTTTATCAGAGTGTTCTATGATGTGTAACTTATCTGTGTGTTCTATGATGTGTAGTTTATCTGTGTGTTCTATGACGTGTAGTTTATCTGTGTGTTCTATGATGTGTCGTTTATCTGTGTGATCTATGATGTGTAGTTTATCAGTGTGTTCTATGATGTGTAGTTTATCTGTGTGTTCAATGATGTGTAGTTTATCAGTGTGTTCTATGATGTGTAGTTTGTCAGTGTGTTCTATGATGTGTAGTTTATCTGTGTGTTCTATGATGTGTAGTTTATCAGAGTGTTCTATGATGTGTAGTTTATCTGTGTTTTCTATGATGTGTAGTTTATAAGTGTGTTCTATGATGTGTAGTTTATCTGTGAGTTCGATGATGTGTAGTTTATCTGTGTTTTCTATGATGTGTAGTTTATCAGTATGTTCTATGATGTGTAGTTTATCTGTGTGTTCTATGATGTGCAGTTTATCAGAGTGTTCTATGATGTGTAGTTTATCTGTGTGTTCTATGACGTGTAGTTTATCTGTGTGTTCTATGATGTGTCGTTTATCTGTTTGATCTATGATGTGTAGTTTATCAGTGTGTTCTATGATGTGTAGTTTATCTGTGTGTTCTATGATGTGTAGTTTATCTGTGTGTTCTATGATGTGTAGTTTAACAGTATGTTCTATGATGTGTAGTTTATCTGTGTGTTCTAACATGTGTAGTTTATCTGTGTGTTCTATGATGTGTAGTTTATCTGTGTGTTCTATGATGTGTAGTTTATCTGTGTGTTCTATGATCTGTAGTTTATCTGTGTGTTCTATGATGTGTAGTTTATCTGTGTGTTCTATGATGTGTAGTTTATCAGAGTGTTCTATGATGTGTAGTTTATCTGTGTGTTCTATGATGTGTAGTTTATCAGAGTGTTCTATGATGTGTAGTTTATCTGTGTTTTCTATGATGTGTAGTTTATCTGTGTGTTCTATGATGTGCAGTTTATCCGTGTGTTCCATGATGTGTAGTTTATCAGTGTGTTCTATGATGTGTAGTTTGTCAGTGTGTTCTATGATGTGTAGTTTATCTGTGTGTTCTATGATGTGTAGTTTATCAGAGTGTTCTATGATGTGTAGTTTATCTGTGTTTTCTATGATGTGTAGTTTATAAGTGTGTTCTATGATGTGTAGTTTATCTGTGAGTTCTATGATGTGTAGTTTATCTGTGTTTTCTATGATGTGTAGTTTATCAGTTTGTTCTATGATGTGTAGTTTATCTGTGTGTTCTATGATGTGTAGTTTATCAGAGTGTTCTATGATGTGTAGTTTATCAGTGTGTTCTATGATGTGTAGTTTATCTGTGTGTTCTATGATGTGTAGTTTATCTGTGTGTTCTATGATGTGTAGTTTATCAGTGTGTTCTAAGATGTGTAGTTTATCAGTGTGTTCTATGATGTGTAGTTTATCTGTGTGTTCTATGATGTGTAGTTTATCAGTGTGTTCTATGATGTGTAGTTTATCTGTGTGTTCTATGATGTGTAGTTTATCAGTGTGTTCTATGATGTGTAGTTTATCTGTGTATTCTATGATGTGTAGTTTATCTGTGTTTTCTATGATGTGTAGTTTATCAGTGTGTTCTATGATGTATAGTTTATCAGAGTGTTCTATGATGTGTAGTTTATCTGTGTTTTCTATGATGTGTAGTTTATCATATGTTCTATGATGTGTAGTTTATCTGTGTGTTCTATGATGTGTAGGTAATCAGAGTGTTCTATGATGTGTAGTTTATCTGTGTGTTCAATGATGTGTAGTTTATCTGTGTGTTCAATGATGTGTAGTTAATCAGTGTGTTCTATGATGTGTAGTTTATCAGAGTGTTCTATGATGTGTAATTTATCTGTGTGTTCTATGATGTGTAGTTTATCTGTGTGTTCTATGACGTGTAGTTTATCTGTGTGTTCTATGATGTGTCGTTTATCTGTGTGATCTATGATGTGTAGTTTATCAGTGTGCTCTATGATGTGTAGTTTATCTGTGTGTTCAATGATGTGTAGTTTATCAGTGTGTTCTATGATGTGTAGTTTGTCAGTGTGTTCTATGATGTGTAGTTTATCTGTGTGTTCTATGATGTGTAGTTTATCAGAGTGTTCTATGATGTGTAGTTTATCTGTGTTTTCTATGATGTGTAGTTTATAAGTGTGTTCTATGATGTGTAGTTTATCTGTGAGTTCTATGATGTGTAGTTTATCTGTGTTTTCTATGATGTGTAGTTTATCAGTATGTTCTATGATGTGTAGTTTATCTGTGTGTTCTATGATGTGTAGTTTATCAGAGTGTTCTATGATGTGTAGTTTATCAGTGTGTTCTATGATGTGTAGTTTATCTGTGTGTTCTATGATGTGTAGTTTATCTGTGTGTTCTATGATGTGTAGTTTATCAGTGTGTTCTAAGATGTGTAGATAATCAGTGTGTTCTATGATGTGTAATTTATCTGTGTGTTCTATGATGTGTAGTTTATCTGTGTGTTCTATGACGTGTAGTTAATCTGTGTGTTCTATGATGTGTCGTTTATCTGTGTGATCTATGATGTGTAGTTTATCAGTGTGTTCTATGATGTGTAGTTTATCTGTGTGTTCAATGATGTGTAGTTTATCAGTGTGTTCTATGATGTGTACTTTATCTGTGTGTTCTATGATGTGTTGTTTTTCAGTGTGTTATCTTTGATGTTTTGTTAATCAGTGTGTTCTATGATGTATAGTTTATCTGTGTGGTTTATGATGTGTAGTTTATCTGTGTGTTCTATGATGTGTAGTTTATCTGTGTGTTCTATGAAGTGTAGTTTATCAGTATGTTCTATGATGTGTAGTTTATCAGTGTGCTCTATGATGTGTAGTTTATCTGTGTGTTCTATGATGTGTAGTTTATCAGTGTGTTCTATAATGTGTAGTTTATCAGTGTGTTCTAAGATGTGTAGTTTATCAGTGTGTTCTATGATGTGTAGTTTATCTGTGTGTTCTATGATGTGTAGTTTATCGGTGTGTTCTATGATGTGTAGTTTATCTGTGTGTTCTATGATGTGTAGTTTATCAGTGTGTTCTATGATGTGTAGTTTATCTGTGTGTTCTATGATGTGTAGCTTATCTGTGTTTTCTATGATGTGTAGTTTTTCAGTGTGTTCTATGATGTATAGTTTATCAGAGTGTTCTATGATGTGTAGTTTATCTGTGTTTTCTATGATGTGTAGTTTATCAGTATGTTCTATGATGTGTAGTTTATCTGTGTGTTCTATGATGTGTAGTTTATCAGATTGTTCTATGATGTGTAGTTTATCTGTGTGTTCAATGATGTGTAGTTTATCTGTGTGTTCTATGATGTGTAGTTTATCTGTGTGTTCAATGATGTGTAGTTAATCAGTGTGTTCTATGATGTGTAGTTTATCAGAGTGTTCTATGATGTGTAATTTATCTGTGTGTTCTATGATGTGTAGTTTATCTGTGTGTTCTATGACGTGTAGTTTATCTCTGTGTTCTATGATGTGTCGTTTATCTGTGTGATCTATGATGTGTAGTTTATCAGTGTGTTCTATGATGTGTAGTTTATCTGTGTGTTCAATGATGTGTAGTTTATCAGTGTGTTCTATGATGTGTAGTTTTTCTGTGTGTTCTATGATGTTTTGTTTTTCAGTGTGTTATCTATGATGTGTAGTTAATCAGTGTGTTCTATGATGTATAGTTTATCTGTGTGATCTATCATGTGTAGTTTATCAGAGTGTTCTAAGATGTGTAGTTTATCTGTGTGTTCTATGATGTGTAGTTTATCAGTGTGTTCTATGAAGTGTAGTTTATCTGTGTGTTCTATGATGTGTCGTTTATCTGTGTGATCTATGATGTGTAGTTTATCAGTGTGTTCTATGATGTGTAGTTTATCTGTGTGTTCAATGATGTGTAGTTTATCAGAGTGTTCTATGATGTGTACTTTATCTGTGTGTTCTATGATGTGTTGTTTTTCAGTGTGTTATCTATGATGTTTAGTTAATCAGTGTGTTCTATGATGTATAGTTTATCTGTGTGGTTTATGATGTGTAGTTTATCAGTGTGTTCTATGATGTGTAGTTTATCTGTGTGTTCTATGAAGTGTAGTTTATCAGTATGTTCTATGATGTGTAGTTTATCAGTGTACTCTATGATGTGTAGTTTATCTGTGTGTTCTATGATGTGTAGTTTATCAGTGTGTTCTATAATGTGTAGTTTATCTGTGTGTTCCATGATGTATAGTTTATCAGTGTGTTCTATGATGTGTAGTTTATCAGTGTGTTCTATGATGTGTAGTTTATCTGTGTGTTCTATGATGTGTAGTTTATCTGTGTGTTCTATGATGTGTAGTTAATCAGTGTGTTCTATGATGTGTAGTTTATCAGTGTGTTCTATGATGTGTAGTTTATCAGTGTGTTCTATGATGTGTAGTTTATCAGTGTGTTCTATGATGTGTAGTTTATCAGTGTGTTCTATGATGTTCAGTTTATGAGTGTGTTCTATGATGTGTAGTTTATCTGTGTGTTCTATGAGGTATAATTTATCAGTGTGTTCTATGATGTGTAGTTTATCTGTGTGTTCTATGCTGTGTAGTTTATCTGTGTGTTCTATGATGTGTAGTTCATCAGTGTGTTCTATGATGTGTAGTTTATCTGTGTGTTCTGTGATGTGTAGTTTATCAGTGTGTTCTATGATGGGTAGTTTATCTGTGTGCTCTATGAGGTATAATTTATCAGTGTGTTCAATGATGTGTAGTTTATCTGTGTGTTCTATGATGTGTAGTTTATCTGTGTGTTCTATGATGTGTAGTTTATCAGTGTGTTCTATGATGTGTAGATTATCAGTGTGTTCTATGATGTGTAGTTTATCAGTGTGTTCTATGATGTGTAGTTTATCTGTGTGTTGAATGAGGTGTAATTTATCAGTGTGTTCAATGATGTGTAGTTTATCTCTGTGTTCTGTGATGTGTAGATTATCTGTGTGATCTATGATGTGTAGTTTATCAGTGTGTTCTATGATGTGTAGTTTAACTGTGTGTTCTATGATGTGTAGTTTATCAGTGTGTTCTATGATGTGTAGTTTATCTGTGTTTTCTATGATGTGTATTTTATCTGTGTGATCTATGATGTATAATTTATCTGTGTGATCTATGATGTGTCGTTTATCTGTGTGATCTATGATGTGTAGTTTATCAGTGTGTTCTATGATGTGTAGTTCATCTGTGTGTTCTATGATGTATAGTTTATCAGTGTGTTCTATGATGTGTAGTTTATCAGTGTGTTCTATGATGTGTAGTTTTTCTGTGTTTTCTATGATGTGTAGTTTATCAGTGTGTTCTATGATGTATAGTTTATCAGAGTGTTCTATGATGTGTAGTTTATCTGTGTTTTCTATGATGTGTAGTTTATCAGTATGTTCTATGATGTGTAGTTTATCTGTGTGTTCTATGATGTGTAGTTTATCAGAGTGTTCTATGATGTGTAGTTTATCTGTGTGTTCAATGATGTGTAGTTTATCTGTGTGTTCTATGATGTGTAGTTTATCTGTGTGTTCAATGATGTGTAGTTAATCAGTGTGTTCTATGATGTGTAGTTTATCAGAGTGTTCTATGATGTGTAATTTATCTGTGTGTTCTATGATGTGTAGTTTATCTGTGTGTTCTATGACGTGTAGTTTATCTGTGTGTTCTATGATGTGTCGTTTATCTGTGTGATCTATGATGTGTAGTTTATCAGTGTGTTCTATGATGTGTAGTTTATCTGTGTGTTCAATGATGTGTAGTTTATCAGTGTGTTCTATGATGTGTAGTTTTTCTGTGTGTTCTATGATGAGTTGTTTTTCAGTGTGTTATCTATTATGTGTAGTTAATCAGTGTGTTCTATGATGTATAGTTTATCTATGTGATCTATCATGTGTAGTTTATCAGAGTGTTCTAAGATCTGTAGTTTATCTGTGTGTTCTATGATGTGTAGTTTATCAGTGTGTTCTATGACGTGTAGTTTATCTGTGTGTTCTATGATGTGTCGTTTATCTGTGTGATCTATGATGTGCAGTTTATCAGTGTGTTCTATGATGTGTAGTTTATCTGTGTGTTCAATGATGTGTAGTTTATCAGTGTGTTCTATGATGTGTACTTTATCTGTGTGTTCTATGATGTGTAGTTTATCTGTGTGATCTATGATGTGTAGTTTATCAGTGTGTTCTATGATGTGTAGTTTATCTGTGTGTTCTATGATGTATAGTTTATCAGTGTGTTCTATGATGTGTAGTTTATCAGTGTGTTCTATGATGTGTAGTTTATCTGTGTTTTCTATGATGTGTAGTTTATCAGTGTGTTCTATGATGTATAGTTTATCAGAGTGTTCTATGATGTGTAGTTTATCTGTGTTTTCTATGATGTGTAGTTTATCAGTATGTTCTATGATGTGTAGTTTATCTGTGTGTTCTATGATGTGTAGTTTATCAGAGTGTTCTATGATGTGTAGTTTATCTGTGTGTTCAATGATGTGTAGTTTATCAGTGTGTTCTATGATGTGTACTTTATCTGTGTGTTCTATGATGTGTTGTTTTTCAGTGTGTTATCTATGATGTTTAGTTAATCAGTGTGTTCTATGATGTATAGTTTATCTGCCTGGTTTATGATGTGTAGTTTATCAGTATGTTCTATGATGTGTAGTTTATCAGTGTGCTCTATGATGTGTAGTTTATCTGTGTGTTCTATGATGTGTAGTTTATCAGTGTGTTCTATAATGTGTAGTTTATCTGTGTGTTCCATGATGTATAGTTTATCAGTGTGTTCTATGATGTGTAGTTTATCTGTGTGTTCTATGATGTGTAGTTTATCTGTGTGTTCTATGATGTGTAGTTAATCAGTGTGTTCTATGATGTGTAGTTTATCAGTGTGTTCTATGATGTGTAGTTTATCAGTGTGTTCTATGATGTGTAGTTTATCAGTGTGTTCTATGATGTGTAGTTTATCAGTGTGTTCTATGATGTTCAGTTTATCAGTGTGTTCTATGATGTGTAGTTTATCTGTGTGTTCTATGAGGTATAATTTATCAGTGTGTTCTATGATGTGTAGTTTATCTGTGTGTTCTATGCTGTGTAGTTTATCTGTGTGTTCTATGATGTGTAGTTCATCAGTGTGTTCTATGATGTGTAGTTTATCTGTGTGTTCTGTGATGTGTAGTTTATCAGTGTGTTCTATGATGTGTAGTTTATCAGTGTGTTCTATAATGTGTAGTTTATCTGTGTGTTCCATGATGTATAGTTTATCAGTGTGTTCTATGATGTGTAGTTTATCAGTGTGTTATATGATGTCTAGTTTATCTGTGTGTTCTATGATGTGTAGTTAATCAGTGTGTTCTATGATGTGTAGTTTATCAGTGTATTCTATGATGTGTAGTTTATCAGTGTGTTCTATGATGTGTAGTTTATCAGAGTGTTCTATGATGTCTAGTTTATCTGTGTTTTCTATGATGTGTAGTTTATCTGTGTGTTCTAAGATGTGTAGTTTATCTGTGTGTTCTATGATCTGTAGTTTATCAGTGTGTTCTATGATGTGTAGTTTATCAGTGTGTTCTATGTTGTGTAGTTTATCTGTGTGTTCTATGATGTGTAGTTTATCTGTATGTTCTAAGATGTGTAGTTTATCTGTATGTGCTATGATGTGTAGTTTATCTGTGTGTTCTATGATCTGTAGTTCATCTGTGTGTTCTATGATGTGTAGTTTATCTGTGTGTTCTATGATGTGTAGTTTATCAGAGTGTTCTATAATGTCTGGTTTATCTGTGTGTTCTATGATGTGTAGTTTATCAGTGTGTTCTATGATGTGTAGTTAATCTGTGTTTTCTATGATGTGTAGTTTATCTGTGCGTTCTATGATGTGTAGTTTATCCGCGTGTTCTATGATGTGTAGTTTATCAGTGTTTTCTATGATGTGTAGTTTATAAGTGTGTTCTATGATGTGTAGTTTATCTGTGTGTTCTTTGATGTGTAGTTTATCAGTGTGTTCTATGATGTGTACATTATCAGTGTGTTCTATGATGTGTAGTTTATCAGTGTGTTCTGTGATGTGTAGTTTATCAGTGTGTTCTATGATGTGTAGATTATCAGTGTGTTCTATGATGTGTAGTTTATCAGTGTGCTCTATGATGTGTAGTTTATCAGTGAGATCTATGATGTGTAGTTTATCAGTGTGTTCTATGATGTGTAGTTTATCAGTGTTTTCTATGATGTGTAGTTTATCTGTGTGTTCTATGATGTGTAATTTATTTGTGTGTTCTATGATGAGTCGTTTATCAGTGTGTTCTATGATGTGTAGTTTATCAGTGTGTTCTATGATGTGTAGTTTATCAGTGTGTTCTATGATGTGTAGTTTATCAGTGTGTTCTATGATGTGTAGTTTATCAGTGTGTTCTATGATGAATAGTTTATCAGTGTGTTCTATGATGTGTAGTTTCTCACTGTGTTCTATGATGTGTAATTTATTTGTGTGTTCTATGATGCGTAGTTTACCTGTGTGTTCTATGATGTGTCGTTGATCAGTGTGTTCTATGATATGTAGTTTATCTGTGTGTTCTATGATGTGTAGTTTATCAGTGTGTTCAATGATGTGTAGTTTATCTGTGTGTTCTATGATGTGTAGTTTATCAGTGTGTTCTATGATGTGTAGTTTATCTGTGTGTTCTTTGATGTGTAGTTTATCAGTGTGTTCTATGATGTGTACATTATCAGTGTGTTCTATGATGTGTAGTTTATCAGTGTGTTCTGTGATGTGTAGTTTATCACTGTGTTCTATGATGTGTAGATTATCAGTGTGTTCTATGATGTGTAGTTTATCAGTGTGCTCTATGATGTGTAGTTTATCAGTGAGATCTATGATGTGTAGTTTATCAGTGTGTTCTATGATGTGTAGTTTATCAGTGTTTTCTATGATGTGTAGTTTATCTGTGTGTTCTATGATGTGTAATTTATTTGTTTGTTCTATGATGAGTCTTTTATCAGTGTGTTCTATGATGTGTAGTTTATCAGTGTTTTCTATGATGTGTAGTTTATCTGTGTGTTCTATGATGTGTAGTTTATTTGTGTGTTCCAGGATGAGTAGTTTATCAGTGTGTTCTATAATGTGTAGTTTATCAGTGTGTTCTATGATGTGTAGTTTATCAGTGTGTTCTATTATGTGTAGTTTATCAGTGTGTTCTATGATGTGTAGTTTATCAGTGTGTTCTATGATGAATAGTTTATCAGTGTGTTCTATGATGTGTAGTTTCTCACTGTGTTCTATGATGTGTAATTTATTTGTGTGTTCTATGATGTGTAGTTTACCTGTGTGTTCTATGATGTGTCGTTGATCAGTGTGTTCTATGATATGTAGTTTATCTGTGTGTTCTATGATGTGTAGTTTATCAGTGTGTTCTATGATGTGTAGTTTATCTGTGTGTTCTATGATGTGTAGTTTATCAGTGTTTTCTATGATGTGTAGTTTATCTGTGTGTTCCACGATGTGTAATTTATTTGTGTGTTCCATGATGTGTAGTTTATCAGTGTGTTCTATGATGTGTAGTTTATCTGTGTGTTCTATGATGTGTTGTTTATCCGTGTGTTCTATGATGTGTAGTTTATCTGTGTGTTCTATGATGTGTAGTTTATCAGTGTGTTCTATGATGAGTAGTTTATCTGTGTGTTCTATGATGTCTAGTTTATCTGTGTGTTCTATGATGTGTAGTTTATCAGTGTGTTCTATGATGTGTAGTTTATCAGTGTGTTCCATGATGTGTAGTTTATCAGTCTGTTCTATGATGTGTAGTTTATCAGTGTGTTCTATGATGTGTAGTTTATCAGTGTGTTCTATGATGTGTAGTTTATCTGTGTGTTCTATGAGGTGTAATTTATCAGTGTGTTCTATGATGTGTAGTTTATCTGTGTGTTCTATGATGTGTAGTTTATCTGTGTGATCTATGATGTGTAGTTTATCATTGTGCTCTGTGATGTGTAGTTTAACTGTGTGTTCGATGACGTGTAGTTTATCAGAGTGTTCTATGATGTGTAGTTTATCTGTGTGTTCTATGATGTGTAGTTTATCAGTGTGTTCTATGATGTGTTGTTTATCAGTGTGTTCTATGATGTGTAGTTTATCTGTGTGTTCTATGATGTGTAGTTTATCACTGTGTTCTATGATGTGCAGTTTATAACTGTGTTCTATGATGTATAGTTTATCTGTGTGTTCTATGATGTGTTGTTTATCAGTGTGTTCTATGACGTGTACTTTATCAGTGTGTTCTATGATGTGTAGTTTATCAGTGTGTTCTATGATGACTAGTTTATCAGTGTGTTCTATGATGTATAGTTTATCTGTGTGTTCTATGATGTGTAGTTTATCTGTGTGTTCTATGATGTGTAGTTTATCAGTGTGTTCTATGATGTGTAGTTTATCTGTTTGTTCTATGATGTGTAGTTTATCAGTGTGTTCTATGATGTGTAGTTTATCAGTGTGTTCTATGATATGTAGTTTATCAGTGTGTTCTATGATTTGTAGTTCATCTGTGTGTTCTATGATGTGTAGTTATCTGTTTGTTCTATGATGTGTAGTTTATCAGTGTGTTCTATGATGTGTTGTTTATCAGTCTGTTCTATGATGTGTAGTTTATCTGTGTGTTCTATGATGTGTAGTTTATCAGTGTGTTCTATGATGTGTAGTTTATCAGTGTATTCTTTGATTTGTAGTTTATCTGTGTGTTCTATGATGTGCAGTTTATCTGTGTGTTCTGTGATGTGTAGTTTATCTGTGTGTGCTGTGATGTGTAGTTTATCAGTGTGTTCTATGATGTGTAGTTTATCAGTGTGTTCTATGATGTGTAGTTTATCAGTGTGTTCTATGATGTGTAGTTTATCAGTGTGTTCTATGATGTGTAGTTTATCTGTTTGTTCTATGATGTGTAGTTTATCAGTGTGTTCTATGATGTGTAGTTTATCAGTGTGTTCTATGATGTGTAGTTTTTCTGTGTGTTCTATGATGTGTAGTTTATCTGTGTGTTCTATGATGTGTAGTTTATCAGTGTGTTCTATGATGTGTAGTTTATCAGTGTGTTCTATGATTTGTAGTTTATCAGTGTGTTCTATGATGTGCAGTTTATCTGTGTGTTCTATGATGTGTAGTTTATCTGTGTGTTCTATGATGTGTAGTTTATCAGTGTGTTCTATGATGTGTAGTTTATCAGTGTGTTCTATGATGTGTAGTTTATCAGTGTGTTCTATGATGTGTAGTTTATCAGTGTGTTCTATGATGTGTAGTTTATCTGTGTGTTCTATGATGTGTAGTTTATCTGTGTGTTCTATGATGTGTAGTTTATCAGTGTGTTCTATGATGTGTAGTTTATCTGTGTGTTCTATGATGTGTAGTTTATCAGTGTGTTCTATGATGTGTAGTTTATCTGTGTGTTCTATGATGTGTAGTTTATCTGTGTGTTCTATGATGTGTAGTTCATCAGTGTGTTCTATGATGTGTAGTTTATCAGTGTGTTCTATGATGTGTAGTTTATCAGTGTGTTCTATGATGTGTAGTTTATCTGTGTGTTCTATGATGTGTAGTTTATCTGTGTGTTCTATGATGTGTAGTTCATCAGTGTGTTCTATGATGTGTAGTTTATCAGTGTGTTCTATGATGTGTAGTTTATCTGTGTGATCTATGATGTGTAGTTTATCAGTGTGTTATATGATGTGTAGTTTATCAGAGTGTTCTATGATGTGTAGTTTATCAGTGTGTTCTATGATGTGTAGTTTATCTGTGTGATCTATGATGTGTTGTTTATCAGTGTGTTCTATGATGTGTAGTTTATCAGTGTGTTCTATGATGTGTAGTTTATCTGTGTGATCTATGATGTGTAGTTTATCAGCGTTTTCTATGATGTGTAGTTTATCTGTGTGTTCTATGATGTGTAGTTTATCAGTGTGTTCTATGATGTGTAGTTTACCTGTGTGATCTATGAAGTGTAGTTTATCAGTGTGTTCTATGATGTATAGTTTATTTGTGTGTTCAATGATGTGTAGTTTATCAGTGTGTTCTATGATGTGTAGTTTATGTGTGTGTTCTATGGTGTGTAGTTTATCTGTGTGTTCTATGATGTGTCGTTTATCAGTGTGTTATATGATGTGTAGTTTATCAGTGTGTTTTATGATGTCTAGTTTATCTGTGTGTTCTATTTTGTGTAGTTTATCTGTGTGATCTATGAAGTGTAGTTGATCAGTGTGTTCTATGATGTGTAATTTATCTGTGTGTTCCATGATGTGTAGTTTATCAGTGTGTTCTATGATGTGTAGTTTACCTGTGTGTTCTATGATGTGTTGTTAATCAGTGTGTTCTATGATGTGTAGTTTATCTGTGTGTTCTATGATGTGTAGTTTATCTGTGTGTTCAATGATGTGTAGTTTATCAGTGTGTTCTATGATGTGTAGTTTATGTGTGTGTTCTATGATGTGTAGTTTATCTGTGTGTTCCATGATGTGTAGTTTATCAGAGTGTTCTATGACGTGTAGTTTATCTGTGTGTTCTATGATGTGTAGTTTATCTGTGTGATCTATGATGTGTAGTTTATCAGTGTGTTCTATGATGTGTAGTTTATCTGTGTGTTCCATGATGTGTAGTTTATCAGTGTGTTCTATGATGTGTAGTTTATCAGTGTGTTCTATGATGTGTAGTTTATCTGTGTGTTCTATGATGTGTAGTTTATCAGTGTGTTCAATGATGTGTAGTTTATCTGTTTGTTCTATGATGTGTAGTTTATCAGTGTGTTCTATGATGTGTAGTTTATCAGTGTGTTCTATGATGTGTAGTTTATCAGTCTGTTCTATGATTTGTAGTTTATCTGTGTGTTCAATGATGTGTAGTTTATCTGTTTGTTCTATGATGTGTAGTTTATCAGTGTGTTCTATGATGTGTAGTTTATCTGTGTGTTCTATGATGTATAGTTTATCAGTGTGTTCTATGATGTGTAGTTCATCAGTGTGTTCAATGATGTCTTGTTTATCAGTGTGTTCTATGATTTGTAGTTTATCTGTGTGTTCTATGATGTGCAGTTTTTCTGTGTGTTCTATGATGTGTAGTTTATCTGTGTGTTCTCTGATGTGTAGTTTATCAGTGTGTTCTATGATGTGTAGTTTATCTTTGTGTTCTATGATGTGTAGTTTATCTGTTTGTTCTATGATGTGTAGTTTATCAGTGTGTTCTATGATGTGTAGTTTATCAGTGTGTTCTATGATGCGTAGTTTATCTGTGTGTTCTATGATGTGTAGTTTATCAGTGTGTTCTATGATGTGTAGTTTATCAGTGTGTTCTATGATGTGTAGTTTATCAGTGTGTTCTATGATGTGTAGTTTATCTGTGTGTTCTATGATGTGTAGTTTATCAGTGTGTTCTATGATGTGTAGTTTATCAGTGTGTTCTATGATGTGTAGTTTATCTGTGTGTTCTATGATGTGTAGTTTATCAGTGTGTTCTATGATGTGTAGTTTATCTGTTTGTTCTATGATGTGTAGTTTATCAGTGTGTTCTATGATGTGTAGTTTATCAGTGTGTTCTATGATATGTAGTTTATCAGTGTGTTCTATGATTTGTAGTTCATCTGTGTGTTCTATGATGTGTAGTTTATCTGTTTGTTCTATGATGTGTAGTTTATCAGTGTGTTCTATGATGTGTAGTTTATCAGTCTGTTCTATGATGTGTAGTTTATCTGTGTGTTCTATGATGTGTAGTTTATCAGTGTGTTCTATGATGTGTAGTTTATCAGTGTATTCTTTGATTTGTAGTTTATCTGTGTGTTCTATGATGTGCAGTTTATCTGTGTGTTCTGTGATGTGTAGTTTATCTGTGTGTGCTGTGATGTGTAGTTTATCAGTGTGTTCTATGATGTGTAGTTTATCAGTGTGTTCTATGATGTGTAGTTTATCAGTGTGTTCTATGATGTGTAGTTTATCTGTTTGTTCTATGATGTGTAGTTTATCAGTGTGTTCTATGATGTGTAGTTTATCAGTGTGTTCTATGATGTGTAGTTTATCTGTGTGTTCTATGATGTGTAGTTTATCTGTGTGTTCTATGATGTGTAGTTTATCAGTGTGTTCTATGATGTGTAGTTTATCAGTGTGTTCTATGATTTGTAGTTTATCAGTGTGTTCTATGATGTGCAGTTTATCTGTGTGTTCTGTGATGTGTAGTTTATCTGTGTGTTCTATGATGTGTAGTTTATCAGTGTGTGCTATGATGTGTAGTTTATCAGTGTGTTCTATGATGTGGAGTTTATCAGTGTGTTCTATGATGTATAGTTTATCTGTGTGTTCTATGATGTGTAGTTTATCAGTGTGTTCTATGATGTGTAGTTTATCGGTGTGTTCTATGATGTGTAGTTTATCAGTGTGTTCTATGATGACTAGTTTATCTGTGTGTTCTATGATGTATAGTTTATCTGTGTGTTCTATGATGTGTAGTTTATCTGTGTGTTCTATGATGTGTAGTTTATCTTTGTGTTCTATGATGTGTAGTTTATCTGTGTGTTCTATGATGTCTGGTTTATTTGTGTGTTCAATGATGTGTAGTTTATCAGTGTGTTCTATGATGTGTAGTTTATCAGTGTGTTCTATGATGTGTAGTTTATCTGTGTGTTCTATGATGTGTAGTTTATCAGTGTGTTCTATGATGTGTAGTTTATCAGTGTGTTCTATGATGTCTAGTTTATCTGTGTGTTCT
This sequence comes from Isurus oxyrinchus, assembly GCA_026770705.1. NCBI lineage: Eukaryota > Metazoa > Chordata > Chondrichthyes > Lamniformes > Lamnidae > Isurus > Isurus oxyrinchus. Next base: position 6,513,717 of record JANJGN010000027.1, on the reverse strand, counting down.
ATGATGGTAGTTTATCTGTGTGATCTATGAAGTGTAGTTGATCAGTGTGTTCTATGATGTGTAGTTTATCTGTGTGTTCCATGATGTGTAGTTTATCTGTGTGTTCTATGATGTATAGTTTATCAGTGTGTTCTATGATGTGTAGTTTATCAGTGTGTTCTATGATGTGTAGTTCATCTGTGTTTTCTATGATGTGTAGTTTATCAGTGTGTTCTATGATGTATAGTTTATCAGTGTGTTCTATGATGTGTAGTTTATCTGTGTTTTCTATGATGTGTAGTTTATCAGTATGTTCTATGATGTGTTGTTTATCTGTGTGTTCTATGATGTGTAGTTTATCAGAGTGTTCTATGATGTGTAGTTTATCTGTGTGTTCAATGATGTGTAGTTTATCTGTGTGTTCTATGATGTGTAGTTTATCTGTGTGTTCAATGATGTGTAGTTAATCAGTGTGTTCTATGATGTGTAGTTTATCAGAGTGTTCTATGATGTGTAATTTATCTGTGTGTTCTATGATGTGTAGTTTTTCTGTGTGTTCTATGACGTGTAGTTTATCTGTGTGTTCTATGATGTGTCGTTTATCTGTGTGATCTATGATGTGTAGTTTATCAGTGTGTTCTATGATGTGTAGTTTATCTGTGTGTTCAATGATGTGTAGTTTATCAGTGTGTTCTATGATGTGTAGTTTTTCTGTGTGTTCTATGATGTGTTGTTTTTCAGTGTGTTATCTATGATGTGTAGTTAATCAGTGTGTTCTATGATGTATAGTTTATCTATGTGATCTATCATGTGTAGTTTATCAGAGTGTTCTAAGATGTGTAATTTATCTGTGTGTTCTATGATGTGTAGTTTATCAGTGTGTTCTATGACGTGTAGTTTATCTGTGTGTTCTATGATGTGTCGTTTATCTGTGTGATCTATGATGTGTAGTTTATCAGTGTGTTCTATGATGTGTAGTTTATCTGTGTGTTCTATGATGTCTAGTTTATCTGTGTGTTCTATGATGTGTAGTTTATCTGTGTGTTCTATGATGTGTAGTTAATCAGTGTGTTCTATGATGTGTAGTTTATCAGTGTATTCTATGATGTGTAGTTTATCAGTGTGTTCTATGATGTGTAGTTTATCAGAGTGTTCTATGATGTCTAGTTTATCTGTGTTTTCTATGATGTGTAGTTTATCTGTGTGTTCTAAGATGTGTAGTTTATCTGTGTGTTCTATGATCTGTAGTTTATCAGTGTGTTCTATGATGTGTAGTTTATCAGTGTGTTCTATGTTGTGTAGTTTATCTGTGTGTTCTATGATGTGTAATTTATCTGTATGTTCTAAGATGTGTAGTTTATCTGTGTGTGCTATGATGTGTAGTTTATCTGTGTGTTCTATGATCTGTAGTTCATCTGTGTGTTCTATGATGTGTAGTTTATCAGAGTGTTCTATAATGTCTGGTTTATCTGTGTGTTCTATGATGTGTAGTTTATCAGTGTGTTCTATGATGTGTAGTTAATCTGTGTTTTCTATGATGTGTAGTTTATCTGTGCGTTCTATGATGTGTAGTTTATCCGCGTGTTCTATGATGTGTAGTTTATCAGTGTTTTCTATGATGTGTAGTTTATAAGTGTGTTCTATGATGTGTAGTTTATCTGTGTGTTCTTTGATGTGTAGTTTATCAGTGTGTTCTATGATGTGTACATTATCAGTGTGTTCTATGATGTGTAGTTTATCAGTGTGTTCTGTGATGTGTAGTTTATCAGTGTGTTCTATGATGTGTAGATTATCAGTGTGTTCTATGATGTGTAGTTTATCAGTGTGCTCTATGATGTGTAGTTTATCAGTGAGATCTATGATGTGTAGTTTATCAGTGTGTTCTATGATGTGTAGTTTATCAGTGTTTTCTATGATGTGTAGTTTATCTGTGTGTTCTATGATGTGTAATTTATTTGTGTGTTCTATGATGAGTCGTTTATCAGTGTGTTCTATGATGTGTAGTTTATCAGTGTGTTCTATGATGTGTAGTTTATCAGTGTGTTCTATGATGTGTAGTTTATCAGTGTGTTCTATGATGTGTAGTTTATCAGTGTGTTCTATGATGAATAGTTTATCAGTGTGTTCTATGATGTGTAGTTTCTCACTGTGTTCTATGATGTGTAATTTATTTGTGTGTTCTATGATGCGTAGTTTACCTGTGTGTTCTATGATGTGTCGTTGATCAGTGTGTTCTATGATATGTAGTTTATCTGTGTGTTCTATGATGTGTAGTTTATCAGTGTGTTCAATGATGTGTAGTTTATCTGTGTGTTCTATGATGTGTAGTTTATCAGTGTGTTCTATGATGTGTAGTTTATCTGTGTGTTCTTTGATGTGTAGTTTATCAGTGTGTTCTATGATGTGTACATTATCAGTGTGTTCTATGATGTGTAGTTTATCAGTGTGTTCTGTGATGTGTAGTTTATCAGTGTGTTCTATGATGTGTAGATTATCAGTGTGTTCTATGATGTGTAGTTTATCAGTGTGCTCTATGATGTGTAGTTTATCAGTGTGTTCTATGATGTGTAGTTCATCTGTGTTTTCTATGATGTGTAGTTTATCAGTGTGTTCTATGATGTATAGTTTATCAGTGTGTTCTATGATGTGTAGTTTATCTGTGTTTTCTATGATGTGTAGTTTATCAGTATGTTCTATGATGTGTTGTTTATCTGTGTGTTCTATGATGTGTAGTTTATCAGAGTGTTCTATGATGTGTAGTTTATCTGTGTGTTCAATGATGTGTAGTTTATCTGTGTGTTCTATGATGTGTAGTTTATCTGTGTGTTCAATGATGTGTAGTTAATCAGTGTGTTCTATGATGTGTAGTTTATCAGAGTGTTCTATGATGTGTAATTTATCTGTGTGTTCTATGATGTGTAGTTTTTCTGTGTGTTCTATGACGTGTAGTTTATCTGTGTGTTCTATGATGTGTCGTTTATCTGTGTGATCTATGATGTGTAGTTTATCAGTGTGTTCTATGATGTGTAGTTTATCTGTGTGTTCAATGATGTGTAGTTTATCAGTGTGTTCTATGATGTGTAGTTTTTCTGTGTGTTCTATGATGTGTTGTTTTTCAGTGTGTTATCTATGATGTGTAGTTAATCAGTGTGTTCTATGATGTATAGTTTATCTATGTGATCTATCATGTGTAGTTTATCAGAGTGTTCTAAGATGTGTAATTTATCTGTGTGTTCTATGATGTGTAGTTTATCAGTGTGTTCTATGACGTGTAGTTTATCTGTGTGTTCTATGATGTGTCGTTTATCTGTGTGATCTATGATGTGTAGTTTATCAGTGTGTTCTATGATGTGTAGTTTATCTGTGTGTTCTATGATGTCTAGTTTATCTGTGTGTTCTATGATGTGTAGTTTATCTGTGTGTTCTATGATGTGTAGTTAATCAGTGTGTTCTATGATGTGTAGTTTATCAGTGTATTCTATGATGTGTAGTTTATCAGTGTGTTCTATGATGTGTAGTTTATCAGAGTGTTCTATGATGTCTAGTTTATCTGTGTTTTCTATGATGTGTAGTTTATCTGTGTGTTCTAAGATGTGTAGTTTATCTGTGTGTTCTATGATCTGTAGTTTATCAGTGTGTTCTATGATGTGTAGTTTATCAGTGTGTTCTATGTTGTGTAGTTTATCTGTGTGTTCTATGATGTGTAATTTATCTGTATGTTCTAAGATGTGTAGTTTATCTGTGTGTGCTATGATGTGTAGTTTATCTGTGTGTTCTATGATCTGTAGTTCATCTGTGTGTTCTATGATGTGTAGTTTATCAGAGTGTTCTATAATGTCTGGTTTATCTGTGTGTTCTATGATGTGTAGTTTATCAGTGTGTTCTATGATGTGTAGTTAATCTGTGTTTTCTATGATGTGTAGTTTATCTGTGCGTTCTATGATGTGTAGTTTATCCGCGTGTTCTATGATGTGTAGTTTATCAGTGTTTTCTATGATGTGTAGTTTATAAGTGTGTTCTATGATGTGTAGTTTATCTGTGTGTTCTTTGATGTGTAGTTTATCAGTGTGTTCTATGATGTGTACATTATCAGTGTGTTCTATGATGTGTAGTTTATCAGTGTGTTCTGTGATGTGTAGTTTATCAGTGTGTTCTATGATGTGTAGATTATCAGTGTGTTCTATGATGTGTAGTTTATCAGTGTGCTCTATGATGTGTAGTTTATCAGTGAGATCTATGATGTGTAGTTTATCAGTGTGTTCTATGATGTGTAGTTTATCAGTGTTTTCTATGATGTGTAGTTTATCTGTGTGTTCTATGATGTGTAATTTATTTGTGTGTTCTATGATGAGTCGTTTATCAGTGTGTTCTATGATGTGTAGTTTATCAGTGTGTTCTATGATGTGTAGTTTATCAGTGTGTTCTATGATGTGTAGTTTATCAGTGTGTTCTATGATGTGTAGTTTATCAGTGTGTTCTATGATGAATAGTTTATCAGTGTGTTCTATGATGTGTAGTTTCTCACTGTGTTCTATGATGTGTAATTTATTTGTGTGTTCTATGATGCGTAGTTTACCTGTGTGTTCTATGATGTGTCGTTGATCAGTGTGTTCTATGATATGTAGTTTATCTGTGTGTTCTATGATGTGTAGTTTATCAGTGTGTTCAATGATGTGTAGTTTATCTGTGTGTTCTATGATGTGTAGTTTATCAGTGTGTTCTATGATGTGTAGTTTATCTGTGTGTTCTTTGATGTGTAGTTTATCAGTGTGTTCTATGATGTGTACATTATCAGTGTGTTCTATGATGTGTAGTTTATCAGTGTGTTCTGTGATGTGTAGTTTATCAGTGTGTTCTATGATGTGTAGATTATCAGTGTGTTCTATGATGTGTAGTTTATCAGTGTGCTCTATGATGTGTAGTTTATCAGTGAGATCTATGATGTGTAGTTTATCAGTGTGTTCTATGATGTGTAGTTTATCAGTGTTTTCTATGATGTGTAGTTTATCTGTGTGTTCTATGATGTGTAATTTATTTGTTTGTTCTATGATGAGTCGTTTATCAGTGTGTTCTATGATGTGTAGTTTATCAGTGTTTTCTATGATGTGTAGTTTATCTGTGTGTTCTATGATGTGTAGTTTATTTGTGTGTTCCAGGATGAGTAGTTTATCAGTGTCTTCTATAATGTGTAGTTTATCAGTGTGTTCTATGATGTGTAGTTTATCAGTGTGTTCTATGATGTGTAGTTTATCAGTGTGTTCTATGATGTGTAGTTTATCAGTGTGTTCTATGATGAATAGTTTATCAGTGTGTTCTATGATGTGTAGTTTCTCACTGTGTTCTATGATGTGTAATTTATTTGTGTGTTCTATGATGTGTAGTTTACCTGTGTGTTCTATGATGTGTCGTTGATCAGTGTGTTCTATGATATGTAGTTTATCTGTGTGTTCTATGATGTGTAGTTTATCAGTGTGTTCTATGATGTGTAGTTTATCTGTGTGTTCTATGATGTGTAGTTTATCAGTGTTTTCTATGATGTGTACTTTATCTGTGTGTTCTACGATGTGTAATTTATTTGTGTGTTCCATGATGTGTAGTTTATCAGTGTGTTCTATGATGTGTAGTTTATCTGTGTGTTCTATGATGTGTTGTTTATCCGTGTGTTCTATGATGTGTAGTTTATCTGTGTGTTCTATGATGTGTAGTTTATCAGTGTGTTCTATGATGAGTAGTTTATCTGTGTGTTCTATGATGTCTAGTTTATCTGTGTGTTCTATGATGTGTAGTTTATCAGTCTGTTCTATCATTTGTAGTTTATCTGTGTGTTCAATGATGTGTAGTTTATCTGTTTGTTCTATGATGTGTAGTTTATCAGTGTGTTCTATGATGTGTAGTTTATCTGTGTGTTCTATGATGTATAGTTTATCAGTGTGTTCTATGATGTGTAGTTCATCAGTGTGTTCAATGATGTCTTGTTTATCAGTGTGTTCTATGATTTGTAGTTTATCTGTGTGTTCTATGATGTGCAGTTTTTCTGTGTGTTCTATGATGTGTAGTTTATCTGTGTGTTCTCTGATGTGTAGTTTATCAGTGTGTTCTATGATGTGTAGTTTATCTTTGTGTTCTATGATGTGTAGTTTATCTGTTTGTTCTATGATGTGTAGTTTATCAGTGTGTTCTATGATGTGTAGTTTATCAGTGTGTTCTATGATGCGTAGTTTATCTGTGTGTTCTATGATGTGTAGTTTATCAGTGTGTTCTATGATGTGTAGTTTATCAGTGTGTTCTATGATGTGTAGTTTATCAGTGTGTTCTATGATGTGTAGTTTATCTGTGTGTTCTATGATGTGTAGTTTATCAGTGTGTTCTATGATGTGTAGTTTATCAGTGTGTTCTATGATGTGTAGTTTATCTGTGTGTTCTATGATGTGTAGTTTATCAGTGTGTTCTATGATGTGTAGTTTATCTGTTTGTTCTATGATGTGTAGTTTATCAGTGTGTTCTATGATGTGTAGTTTATCAGTGTGTTCTATGATATGTAGTTTATCAGTGTGTTCTATGATTTGTAGTTCATCTGTGTGTTCTATGATGTGTAGTTTATCTGTTTGTTCTATGATGTGTAGTTTATCAGTGTGTTCTATGATGTGTAGTTTATCAGTCTGTTCTATGATGTGTAGTTTATCTGTGTGTTCTATGATGTGTAGTTTATCAGTGTGTTCTATGATGTGTAGTTTATCAGTGTATTCTTTGATTTGTAGTTTATCTGTGTGTTCTATGATGTGCAGTTTATCTGTGTGTTCTGTGATGTGTAGTTTATCTGTGTGTGCTGTGATGTGTAGTTTATCAGTGTGTTCTATGATGTGTAGTTTATCAGTGTGTTCTATGATGTGTAGTTTATCAGTGTGTTCTATGATGTGTAGTTTATCTGTTTGTTCTATGATGTGTAGTTTATCAGTGTGTTCTATGATGTGTAGTTTATCAGTGTGTTCTATGATGTGTAGTTTATCTGTGTGTTCTATGATGTGTAGTTTATCTGTGTGTTCTATGATGTGTAGTTTATCAGTGTGTTCTATGATGTGTAGTTTATCAGTGTGTTCTATGATTTGTAGTTTATCAGTGTGTTCTATGATGTGCAGTTTATCTGTGTGTTCTATGATGTGTAGTTTATCTGTGTGTTCTATGATGTGTAGTTTATCAGTGTGTGCTATGATGTGTAGTTTATCAGTTTGTTCTATGATGTGGAGTTTATCAGTGTGTTCTATGATGTATAGTTTATCTGTGTGTTCTATGATGTGTAGTTTATCAGTGTGTTCTATGATGTGTAGTTTATCGGTGTGTTCTATGATGTGTAGTTTATCAGTGTGTTCTATGATGACTAGTTTATCTGTGTGTTCTATGATGTATAGTTTATCTGTGTGTTCTATGATGTGTAGTTTATCTGTGTGTTCTATGATGTGTAGTTTATCTTTGTGTTCTATGATGTGTAGTTTATCTGTGTGTTCTATGATGTCTGGTTTATTTGTGTGTTCAATGATGTGTAGTTTATCAGTGTGTTCTATGATGTGTAGTTTATCAGTGTGTTCTATGATGTGTAGTTTATCTGTGTGTTCTATGATGTGTAGTTTATCAGTGTGTTCTATGATGTGTAGTTTATCAGTGTGTTCTATGATGTCTAGTTTATCTGTGTGTTCTATGATGGTAGTTTATCTGTGTGATCTATGAAGTGTAGTTGATCAGTGTGTTCTATGATGTGTAGTTTATCTGTGTGTTCCATGATGTGTAGTTTATCTGTGTGTTCTATGATGTATAGTTTATCAGTGTGTTCTATGATGTGTAGTTTATCAGTGTGTTCTATGATGTGTAGTTCATCTGTGTTTTCTATGATGTGTAGTTTATCAGTGTGTTCTATGATGTATAGTTTATCAGTGTGTTCTATGATGTGTAGTTTATCTGTGTTTTCTATGATGTGTAGTTTATCAGTATGTTCTATGATGTGTTGTTTATCTGTGTGTACTATGATGTGTAGTTTATCAGAGTGTTCTATGATGTGTAGTTTATCTGTGTGTTCAATGATGTGTAGTTTTTCTGTGTGTTCTATGATGTGTAGTTTATCTGTGTGTTCAATGATGTGTAGTTAATCAGTGTGTTCTATGATGTGTAGTTTATCAGAGTGTTCTATGATGTGTAATTTATCTGTGTGTTCTATGATGTGTAGTTTATCTGTGTGTTCTATGACGTGTAGTTTATCTGTGTGTTCTATGATGTGTCGTTTATCTGTGTGATCTATGATGTGTAGTTTATCAGTGTGTTCTATGATGTGTAGTTTATCTGTGTGTTCAATGATGTGTAGTTTATCAGTGTGTTCTATGATGTGTAGTTTTTCTGTGTGTTCTATGATGTGTTGTTTTTCAGTGTGTTATCTATGATGTGTAGTTAATCAGTGTGTTCTATGATGTATAGTTTATCTATGTGATCTATCATGTGTAGTTTATCAGAGTGTTCTAAGATGTGTAATTTATCTGTGTGTTCTATGATGTGTAGTTTATCAGTGTGTTCTATGACGTGTAGTTTATCTGTGTGTTCTATGATGTGTCGTTTATCTGTGTGCTCTATGATGTGTAGTTTATCAGTGTGTTCTATGATTTGTAGTTTATCAGTGTGTTCTATGATGTGCAGTTTATCTGTGTGTTCTATGATGTGTAGTTTATCTGTGTGTTCTATGATGTGTAGTTTATCAGTGTGTGCTATGATGTGTAGTTTATCAGTGTGTTCTATGATGTGGAGTTTATCAGTGTGTTCTATGATGTATAGTTTATCTGTGTGTTCTATGATGTGTAGTTTATCAGTGTGTTCTGTGATGTGTAGTTTATCAGTGTGTTCTATGATGTGTAGATTATCAGTGTGTTCTATGATGTGTAGTTTATCAGTGTGCTCTATGATGTGTAGTTTATCAGTGAGATCTATGATGTGTAGTTTATCAGTGTGTTCTATGATGTGTAGTTTATCAGTGTTTTCTATGATGTGTAGTTTATCTGTGTGTTCTATGATGTGTAATTTATTTGTTTGTTCTATGATGAGTCGTTTATCAGTGTGTTCTATGATGTGTAGTTTATCAGTGTTTTCTATGATGTGTAGTTTATCTGTGTGTTCTATGATGTGTAGTTTATTTGTGTGTTCCAGGATGAGTAGTTTATCAGTGTGTTCTATAATGTGTAGTTTATCAGTGTGTTCTATGATGTGTAGTTTATCAGTGTGTTCTATGATGTGTAGTTTATCAGTGTGTTCTATGATGTGTAGTTTATCAGTGTGTTCTATGATGAATAGTTTATCAGTGTGTTCTATGATGTGTAGTTTCTCACTGTGTTCTATGATGTGTAATTTATTTGTGTGTTCTATGATGTGTAGTTTACCTGTGTGTTCTATGATGTGTCGTTGATCAGTGTGTTCTATGATATGTAGTTTATCTGTGTGTTCTATGATGTGTAGTTTATCAGTGTGTTCTATGATGTGTAGTTTATCTGTGTGTTCTATGATGTGTAGTTTATCAGTGTTTTCTATGATGTGTAGTTTATCTGTGTGTTCTACGATGTGTAATTTATTTGTGTGTTCCATGATGTGTAGTTTATCAGTGTGTTCTATGATGTGTAGTTTATCTGTGTGTTCTATGATGTGTTGTTTATCCGTGTGTTCTATGATGTGTAGTTTATCTGTGTATTCTATGATGTGTAGTTTATCAGTGTGTTCTATGATGAGTAGTTTATCTGTGTGTTCTATGATGTCTAGTTTATCTGTGTGTTCTATGATGTGTAGTTTATCAGTGTGTTCTATGATGTGTAGTTTATCAGTGTGTTCTATGATGTGTAGATTATCAGTGTGTTCTATGATGTGTAGATTATCAGTGTGTTCTATGATGTGTAGTTTATCTGTGTGTTCTATAATGTGTAGTTTATCAGTGTGATCTATGATGTGTAGTTTATCAGTGTGATCTATGATGTGTAGTTTATCTGTGTGTTCTATGATGTGTAGATTATCAGTGTGTTCTATGATGTGTAGTTTATCAGTGTGTTCTATGATGTGTAGATTATCAGTGTGTTCTATGATGTGTAGATTATCAGTGTGTTCTATGATGTGTAGTTTATCTGTGTGTTCTATGATGTGTAGTTTATCTGTGTATTCTATGATGTGTAGTTTATCTGTGTGTTCTATGATGTGTAGTTTATCTGTGTGTTCTATGATGTGTAGTTTATCTGTGTTTTCTATGATGTGTAGTTTTTCAGAGTGTTCTATGATGTGTAGTTTATCTGTGTGTTCTATGATGTGTAGTTTATCAGAGTGTTGTATGATGTGTAGTTGATCTGTGTTTTCTATGTTGTGTAGTTTATCTGTGTGTTCTATGATGTGTAGTTTATCTGTGTGTTCCATGATGTATAGTTTATCAGTGTGTTCTATGATGTGTAGTTTATCAGTGTGTTCTATGATGTCTAGTTTATCTGTGTGTTCTATGATGTGTAGTTTATCTGTGTGTTCTATGATGTGTAGTTAATCAGTGTGTTCAATGATGTGTAGTTTATCAGTGTATTCTATGATCTGTAGTTTATCAGTGTGTTCTATGATGTGTAGTTTATCAGAGTGTTCTATGATGTCTAGTTTATCTGTGTTTTCTATGATGTGTAGTTTATCTGTGTGTTCTAAGATGTGTAGTTTATCTGTGTGTTCTATGATCTGTAGTTTATCAGTGTGTTCTATGATGTGTAGTTTATCAGTGTGTTCTATGTTGTGTAGTTTATCTGTGTTTTCTATGATGTGTAGTTTATCTGTATGTTCTAAGATGTGTAGTTTATCTGTGTGTGCTATGATGTGTAGTTTATCTGTGTGTTCTATGATCTGTAGTTCATCTGTGTGTTCTATGATGTGTAGTTTATCTGTGTGTTCTATGATGTGTAGTTTATCAGAGTGTTCTATAATGTCTGGTTTATCTGTGTGTTCTATGATGTGTAGTTTATCAGTGTGTTCTATGATGTGTAGTTAATCTGTGTTTTATATGATGTGTAGTTTATCTGTGCGTTCTATGATGTGTAGTTTATCCGCGTGTTCTATGATGTGTAGTTTATCAGTGTTTTCTATGATGTGTAGTTTATAAGTGTGTTCTATGATGTGTAGTTTATCTGTGTGTTCTTTGATGTGTAGTTTATCAGTGTGTTCTATGATGTGTACATTATCAGTGTGTTCTATGATGTGTAGTTTATCAGTGTGTTCTGTGATGTGTAGTTTATCAGTGTGTTCTATGATGTGTAGATTATCAGTGTGTTCTATGATGTGTAGTTTATCAGTGTGCTCTATGATGTGTACTTTATCAGTGAGATCTATGATGTGTAGTTTATCAGTGTGTTCTATGATGTGTAGTTTATCAGTGTTTTCTATGATGTGTAGTTTATCTGTGTGTTCTATGATGTGTAATTTATTTGTGTGTTCTATGATGAGTCGTTTAACAGTGTGTTCTATGATGTGTAGTTTATCAGTGTGTTCTATGATGTGTAGTTTATCAGTGTGTTCTATGATGTGTAGTTTATCAGTGTGTTCTATGATGTGTAGTTTATCAGTGTGTTCTATGATGAATAGTTTATCAGTGTGTTCTATGATGTGTAGTTTCTCACTGTGTTCTATGATGTGTAATTTATTTGTGTGTTCTATGATGCGTAGTTTACCCGTGTGTTCTATGATGTGTCGTTGATCAGTGTGTTCTATGATATGTAGTTTATCTGTGTGTTCTATGATGTGTAGTTTATCAGTGTGTTCAATGATGTGTAGTTTATCTGTGTGTTCTATGATGTGTAGTTTATCAGTGTGTTCTATGATGTGTAGTTTATCTGTGTGTTCTTTGATGTGTAGTTTATCAGTGTGTTCTATGATGTGTACATTATCAGTGTGTTCTATGATGTGTAGTTTATCAGTGTGTTCTGTGATGTGTAGTTTATCAGTGTGTTCTATGATGTGTAGATTATCAGTGTGTTCTATGATGTGTAGTTTATCAGTGTGCTCTATGATGTGTAGTTTATCAGTGAGATCTATGATGTGTAGTTTATCAGTGTGTTCTATGATGTTTAGTTTATCAGTGTTTTCTATGATGTGTAGTTTATCTGTGTGTTCTATGATGTGTAATTTATTTGTTTGTTCTATGATGAGTCGTTTATCAGTGTGTTCTATGATGTGTAGTTTATCAGTGTTTTCTATGATGTGTAGTTTATCTGTGTGTTCTATGATGTGTAGTTTATTTGTGTGTTCCAGGATGAGTAGTTTATCAGTGTGTTCTATAATGTGTAGTTTATCAGTGTGTTCTATGATGTGTAGTTTATCAGTGTGTTCTATGATGTGTAGTTTATCAGTGTGTTCTATGATGTGTAGTTTATCAGTGTGTTCTATGATGAATAGTTTATCAGTGTGTTCTATGATGTGTAGTTTCTCACTGTGTTCTATGATGTGTAATTTATTTGTGTGTTCTATGATGTGTAGTTTACCTGTTTGTTCTATGATGTGTCGTTGATCAGTGTGTTCTATGATATGTAGTTTATCTGTGTGTTCTATGATGTGTAGTTTATCAGTGTGTTCTATGATGTGTAGTTTATCTGTGTGTTCTATGATGTGTAGTTTATCAGTGTTTTCTATGATGTGTAGTTTATCTGTGTGTTCTACGATGTGTAATTTATTTGTGTGTTCCATGATGTGTAGTTTATCAGTGTGTTCTATGATGTGTAGTTTATCTGTGTGTTCTATGATGTGTTGTTTATCCGTGTGTTCTATGATGTGTGGTTTATCTGTGTGTTCTATGATGTGTAGTTTATCAGTGTGTTCTATGATGAGTAGTTTATCTGTGTGTTCTATGATGTCTAGTTTATCTGTGTGTTCTATGATGTGTAGTTTATCAGTGTGTTCTATGATGTGTAGTATATCAGTGTGTTCTATGATGTGTAGATTATCAGTGTGTTCTATGATGTGTAGATTATCAGTGTGTTCTATGATGTGTAGTTTATCTGTGTGTTCTATAATGTGTAGTTTATCAGTGTGATCTATGATGTGTAGTTTATCAGTGTGATCTATGATGTGTAGTTTATCTGTGTGTTCTATGATGTGTAGTTTATCAGTGTGTTCTATGATGTGTAGTTTATCAGTGTGTTCTATGATGTGTAGATTATCAGTGTGTTCTATGATGTGTAGATTATCAGTGTGTTCTATGATGTGTAGTTTATCTGTGTGTTCTATGATGTGTAGTTTATCTGTGTATTCTATGATGTGTAGTTTATCTGTGTGTTCTATGATGTGTAGTTTATCTGTGTGTTCTATGATGTGTAGTTTTTCAGAGTGTTCTATGATGTGTAGTTTATCTGTGTGTTCTATGATGTGTAGTTTATCAGAGTGTTCTATGATGTGTAGTTGATCTGTGTTTTCTATGTTGTGTAGTTTATCTGTGTGTTCTATGATGTGTAGTTTACCTGTGTGTTCTATGATGTGTAGTTTATCAGTGTGTTCTATGATGTCTAGTTTATCTGTGTGTTCTATGATGTGTAGTTTATCTGTGTGATCTATGATGTGTAGTTTATCAGTGTGTTCTATGATGTGTAGTTTATCTGTGTGTTCCATGATGTGTAGTTTATCAGTCTGTTCTATGATGTGTAGTTTATCAGTGTGTTCTATGATGTGTAGTTTATCAGTGTGTTCTATGATGTGTAGTTTATCTGTGTGTTCTATGAGGTGTAATTTATCAGTGTGTTCTATGATGTGTAGTTTATCCGTGTGTTCTATGATGTGTAGTTTATCTGTGTGATCTATGATGTGTAGTTTATCATTGTGCTCTATGATGTGTAGTTTAACTGTGTGTTCTATGACGTGTAGTTTATCAGAGTGTTCTATGATGTGTAGTTTATCTGTGTGTTCTATGATGTGTAGTTTATCAGTGTGTTCTATGATGTGTTGTTTATCAGTGTGTTCTATGATGTGTAGTTTATCTGTGTGTTCTATGATGTGTAGTTTATCACTGTGTTCTATGATGTGCAGTTTATAACTGTGTTCTATGATGTATAGTTTTTCTGTGTGTTCTATGATGTGTTGTTTATCAGTGTGTTCTATGACGTGTACTTTATCAGTGTGTTCTATGATGTGTAGTTTATCAGTGTGTTCTATGATGACTAGTTTATCAGTGTGTTCTATGATGTATAGTTTATCTGTGTGTTCTATGATGTGTAGTTTATCTGTGTGTTCTATGATGTGTAGTTTATCAGTGTGTTCTATGATGTGTAGTTTATCTGTTTGTTCTATGATGTGTAGTTTATCAGTGTGTTCTATGATGTGTAGTTTATCAGTGTGTTCTATGATATGTAGTTTATCAGTGTGTTCTATGATTTGTAGTTCATCTGTGTGTTCTATGATGTGTAGTTATCTGTTTGTTCTATGATGTGTAGTTTATCAGTGTGTTCTATGATGTGTAGTTTATCAGTCTGTTCTATGATGTGTAGTTTATCTGTGTGTTCTATGATGTGTAGTTTATCAGTGTGTTCTATGATGTGTAGTTTATCAGTGTATTCTTTGATTTGTAGTTTATCTGTGTGTTCTATGATGTGCAGTTTATCTGTGTGTTCTGTGATGTGTAGTTTATCTGTGTGTGCTGTGATGTGTAGTTTATCAGTGTGTTCTATGATGTGTAGTTTATCAGTGTGTTCTATGATGTGTAGTTTATCAGTGTGTTCTATGATGTGTAGTTTATCAGTGTGTTCTATGATGTGTAGTTTATCTGTTTGTTCTATGATGTGTAGTTTATCAGTGTGTTCTATGATGTGTAGTTTATCAGTGTGTTCTATGATGTGTAGTTTTTCTGTGTGTTCTATGATGTGTAGTTTATCTGTGTGTTCTATGATGTGTAGTTTATCAGTGTGTTCTATGATGTGTAGTTTATCAGTGTGTTCTATGATTTGTAGTTTATCAGTGTGTTCTATAATGTGCAGTTTATCTGTGTGTTCTATGATGTGTAGTTTATCTGTGTGTTCTATGATGTGTAGTTTATCAGTGTGTTCTATGATGTGTAGTTTATCAGTGTGTTCTATGATGTGTAGTTTATCAGTGTGTTCTATGATGTGTAGTTTATCAGTGTGTTCTATGATGTGTAGTTTATCTGTGTGTTCTATGATGTGTAGTTTATCAGTGTGTTCTATGATGTGTAGTTTATCAGTGTGTTCTATGATGTGTAGTTTATCTGTGTGTTCTATGATGTGTAGTTTATCAGTGTGTTCTATGATGTGTAGTTTATCTGTGTGTTCTATGATGTGTAGTTTATCAGTGTGTTCTATGATGTGTAGTTTATCTGTGTGTTCTATGATGTGTAGTTTATCTGTGTGTTCTATGATGTGTAGTTTATCTGTGTGTTCTATGATGTGTAGTTTATCAAAGTGTTCTATGATGTGTAGTTGATCTGTGTTTTCTATGTTGTGTGGTTTATCTGTGTGTTCTATGATGTGTAGTTTATCAGTGTGTTCTATGATGTCTAGTTTATCTGTGTGTTCTATGATGTGTAGTTTATCTGTGTGATCTATGATGTGTAGTTTATCAGTGTGTTCTATGATGTGTAGTTTATCTGTGTGTTCCATGATGTGTAGTTTATCAGTCTGTTCGATGATGTGTAGTTTATCAGTGTGTTCTATGATGTGTAGTTTATCAGTGAGTTCTATGATGTGTAGTTTATCTGTGTGATCTATGATGTGTAGTTTATCATTGTGCTCTATGATGTGTAGTTTAACTGTGTGTTCTATGACGTGTAGTTTATCAGAGTGTTCTATGATGTGTAGTTTGTCTGTGTTTTCTATGATGTGTAGTTTTTCTGTGTGATCTATGATGTATAGTTTATCTGTGTGATCTATGATGTGTAGTTTATCTGAGTGATCTATGATGTGTTGTTTATCAGTGAGTTCTATGATGTGTAGTTTATCTGTGTGTTCAATGATGTGTAGTTTATCAGTGTGTTCTATGATGTGTTGTTTATCAGTGTGTTCTATGATGTGTAGTTTATCTGTGTGTTCTATGATGTGTAGTTTATCACTGTGTTCTATGATGTGCAGTTTATAACTGTGTTCTATGATGTATAGTTTATCTGTGTGTTCTATGATGTGTTGTTTATCAGTGTGTTCTATGACGTATACTTTATCAGTGTGTTCTATGATGTGTAGTTTATCAGTGTGTTCTATGATGACTAGTTTATCAGTGTGTTCTATGATGTATAGTTTATCTGTGTTTTCTATGATGTGTAGTTTATCTGTGTGTTCTAAGATGTGTAGTTTATCTGTGTGTTCTATGATCTGTAGTTTATCAGTGTGTTCTATGATGTGTAGTTTATCAGTGTGTTCTATGTTGTGTAGTTTATCTGTGTGTTCCATGATGTGTAGTTTATCTGTATGTTCTAAGATGTGTAGTTTATCTGTGTGTGCTATGATGTGTAGTTTATCTGTGTGTTCTATGATCTGTAGTTCATCTGTGTGTTCTATGATGTGTAGTTTATCTGTGTGTTCTATGATGTGTAGTTTATCAGAGTGTTCTATAATGTCTGGTTTATCTGTGTGTTCTATGATGTGTAGTTTATCAGTGTGTTCTATGATGTGTAGTTAATCTGTGTTTTCTATGATGTGTAGTTTATCTGTGCGTTCTATGATGTGTAGTTTATCCGCGTGTTCTATGATGTGTAGTTTATCAGTGTGTTCTATGATGTGTAGTTTATAAGTGTGTTCTATGATGTGTAGTTTATCTGTGTGTTCTTTGATGTGTAGTTTATCAGTGTGTTCTATGATGTGTACATTATCAGTGTGTTCTATGATGTGTAGTTTATCAGTGTGTTCTGTGATGTGTAGTTATCAGTGTGTTCTATGATGTGTAGATTATCAGTGTGTTCTATGATGTGTAGTTTATCAGTGTGCTCTATGATGTGTAGTTTATCAGTGAGATCTATGATGTGTAGTTTATCAGTGTGTTCTATGATGTGTAGTTTATCAGTGTTTTCTATGATGTGTAGTTTATCTGTGTGTTCTATGATGTGTAATTTATTTGTGTGTTCTATGATGAGTCGTTTATCAGTGTGTTCTATGATGTGTAGTTTATCAGTGTGTTCTATGATGTGTAGTTTATCAGTGTTTTCTATGATGTGTAGTTTATCTGTGTGTTCTATGATGTGTAGTTTATTTGTGTGTTCCAGGATGAGTAGTTTATCAGTGTGTTCTATAATGTGTAGTTTATCAGTGTGTTCTATGATGTGTAGTTTATCAGTGTGTTCTATGATGTGTAGTTTATCAGTGTGTTCTATGATGTGTAGTTTATCAGTGTGTTCTATGATGAATAGTTTATCAGTGTGTTCTATGATGTGTAGTTTCTCACTGTTTTCTATGATGTGTAATTTATTTGTGTGTTCTATGATGCGTAGTTTACCTGCGTGTTCTATGATGTGTCGTTGATCAGTGTGTTCTATGATATGTAGTTTATCTGTGTGTTCTATGATGTGTAGTTTATCAGTGTGTTCAATGATGTGTAGTTTATCTGTGTGTTCTATGATGTGTAGTTTATCAGTGTGTTCTATGATGTGTAGTTTATCTGTGTGTTCTTTGATGTGTAGTTTATCAGTGTGTTCTATGATGTGTACATTATCAGTGTGTTCTATGATGTGTAGTTTATCAGTGTGTTCTGTGATGTGTAGTTTATCAGTGTGTTCTATGATGTGTAGATTATCAGTGTGTTCTATGATGTGTAGTTTATCAGTGTGCTCTATGATGTGTAGTTTATCAGTGAGATCTATGATGTGTAGTTTATCAGTGTGTTCTATGACGTGTAGTTTATCAGTGTTTTCTATGATGTGTAGTTTATCTGTGTGTTCTATGATATGTAATTTATTTGTGTGTTCTATGATGAGTCGTTTATCAGTGTGTTCTATGATGTGTGGTTTATCAGTGTTTTCTATGATGTGTAGTTTATCTGTGTGTTCTATGATGTGTAGTTTATTTGTGTGTTCCAGGATGAGTAGTTTATCAGTGTGTTCTATAATGTGTAGTTTATCAGTGTGTTCTATGATGTGTAGTTTATCAGTGTGTTCTATGATGTGTAGTTTATCAGTGTGTTCTATGATGTGTAGTTTATCAGTGTGTTCTATGATGAATAGTTTATCAGTGTGTTCTATGATGTGTAGTTTCTCACTGTGTTCTATGATGTGTAATTTATTTGTGTGTTCTATGATGTGTAGTTTACCTGTGTGTTCTATGATGTGTCGTTGATCAGTGTGTTCTATGATATGTAGTTTATCAGTGTGTTCTATGATGTGTAGTTTATCTGTGTGTTCTATGATGTGTAGTTTATCTGTGTATTCTATGATGTGTAGTTTATCAGTGTGTTCTATGATGTGTAGTTTATCTGTGTGTTCAATGATGTGTAGTTTATCTGTGTTTTCTATGATGTGTAGTTTTTCAGAGTGTTCTATGATGTGTAGTTTATCTGTGTGTTCTATGATGTGTAGTTTATCAAAGTGTTCTATGATGTGTAGTTGATCTGTGTTTTCTATGTTGTGTGGTTTATCTGTGTGTTCTATGATGTGTAGTTTATCAGTGTGTTCTATGATGTCTAGTTTATCTGTGTGTTCTATGATGTGTAGTTTATCTGTGTGATCTATGATGTGTAGTTTATCAGTGTGTTCTATGATGTGTAGTTTATCTGTGTGTTCCATGATGTGTAGTTTATCAGTCTGTTCTATGATGTGTAGTTTATCAGTGTGTTCTATGATGTGTAGTTTATCAGTGTGTTCTATGATGTGTAGTTTATCTGTGTGTTCTATGAGGTGTAATTTATCAGTGTGTTCTATGATGTGTAGTTTATCTGTGTGTTCTATGATGTGTAGTTTATCTGTGTGATCTATGATGTGTAGTTTATCATTGTGCTCTATGATGTGTAGTTTAACTGTGTGTTCTATGACGTGTAGTTTATCAGAGTGTTCTATGATGTGTAGTTTGTCTGTGTTTTCTATGATGTGTAGTTTTTCTGTGTGATCTATGATGTATAGTTTATCTGTGTGATCTATGATGTGTAGTTTATCTGAGTGATCTATGATGTGTTGTTTATCAGTGAGTTCTATGATGTGTAGTTTATCTGTGTGTTCAATGATGTGTAGTTTATCAGTGTGTTCTATGATGTGTTGTTTATCAGTGTGTTCTATGATGTGTAGTTTATCTGTGTGTTCTATGATGTGTAGTTTATCACTGTGTTCTATGATGTGCAGTTTATAACTGTGTTCTATGATGTATAGTTTATCTGTGTGTTCTATGATGTGTTGTTTATCAGTGTGTTCTATGACGTATACTTTATCAGTGTGTTCTATGATGTGTAGTTTATCAGTGTGTTCTATGATGACTAGTTTATCAGTGTGTTCTATGATGTATAGTTTATCTGTGTGTTCTATGATATGTAGTTTATCTGTGTGTTCTATGATGTGTAGTTTATCAGTGTGTTCTATGATGTGTAGTTTATCTGTTTGTTCTATGATGTGTAGTTTATCAGTGTGTTCTATGATGTGTAGTTTATCAGGGTGTTCTATGATATGTAGTTTATCAGTGTGTTCTATGATTTGTAGTTCATCTGTGTGTTCTATGATGTGTAGTTATCTGTTTGTTCTATGATGTGTAGTTTATCAGTGTGTTCTATGATGTGTAGTTTATCAGTCTGTTCTATGATGTGTAGTTTATCTGTGTGTTCTATGATGTGTAGTTTATCAGTGTGTTCTATGATGTGTAGTTTATCAGTGTATTCTTTGATTTGTAGTTTATCTGTGTGTTCTATGATGTGCAGTTTATCTGTGTGTTCTGTGATGTGTAGTTTATCTGTGTGTGCTGTGATGTGTAGTTTATCAGTGTGTTCTATGATGTGTAGTTTATCAGTGTGTTCTATGATGTGTAGTTTATCAGTGTGTTCTATGATGTGTAGTTTATCAGTGTGTTCTATGATGTGTAGTTTATCTGTTTGTTCTATGATGTGTAGTTTATCAGTGTGTTCTATGATGTGTAGTTTTTCAGTGTGTTCTATGATGTGTAGTTTATCTGTGTGTTCTATGATGTGTAGTTTATCTGTGTGTTCTATGATGTGTAGTTTATCAGTGTGTTCTATGATGTGTAGTTTATCAGTGTGTTCTATGATTTGTAGTTTATCAGTGTGTTCTATGATGTGCAGTTTATCTGTGTGTTCTATGATGTGTAGTTTATCTGTGTGTTCTATGATGTGTAGTTTATCAGTGTGTTCTATGATGTGTAGTTTATCAGTGTGTTCTATGATGTGTAGTTTATCAGTGTGTTCTATGATGTGTAGTTTATCAGTGTGTTCTATGATGTGTAGTTTATCTGTGTGTTCTATGATGTGTAGTTTATCAGTGTGTTCTATGATGTGTAGTTTATCAGTGTGTTCTATGATGTGTAGTTTATCTGTGTGTTCTATGATGTGTAGTTTATCAGTGTGTTCTATGATGTGTAGTTTATCAGTGTGTTCTATGATGTGTAGTTTATCAGTGTGTTCTATGATGTGTAGTTTATCTGTGTGTTCTATGATGTGTAGTTTATCTGTGTGTTCTATGATGTGTAGTTCATCAGTGTGTTCTATGATGTGTAGTTTATCAGTGTGTTCTATGATGTGTAGTTTATCTGTGTGATCTATGATGTGTAGTTTATCAGTGTGTTATATGATGTGTAGTTTATCAGAGTGTTCTATGATGTGTAGTTTATCAGTGTGTTCTATGATGTGTAGTTTATCTGTGTGATCTATGATGTGTTGTTTATCAGTGTGTTCTATGATGTGTAGTTTATCAGTGTGTTCTATGATGTGTAGTTTATCTGTGTGATCTATGATGTGTAGTTTATCAGCGTTTTCTATGATGTGTAGTTTATCTGTGTGTTCTATGATGTGTAGTTTATCAGTGTGTTCTATGATGTGTAGTTTACCTGTGTGATCTATGATGTGTAGTTTATCAGTGTGTTCTATGATGTATAGTTTATCAGTGTGTTCTATGATGTGTAGTTTATCAGTGTGTTCTATGATGACTAGTTTATTTGTGTGTTCAATGATGTCTTGTTTATCAGTGTGTTCTATGATTTGTAGTTTATCTGTGTGTTCTATGATGTGCAGTTTTTCTGTGTGTTCTATGATGTGTAGTTTATCTGTGTGTTCTCTGATGTGTAGTTTATCAGTGTGTTCTATGATGTGTAGTTTATCTTTGTGTTCTATGATGTGTAGTTTATCTGTTTGTTCTATGATGTGTAGTTTATCAGTGTGTTCTATGATGTGTAGTTTATCAGTGTGTTCTATGATGTGTAGTTTATCTGTGTGTTCTATGATGTGTAGTTTATCAGTGTGTTCTATGATGTGTAGTTTATCAGTGTGTTCTATGATGTGTAGTTTATCAGTGTGTTCTATGATGTGTAGTTTATCTGTGTGTTCTATGATGTGTAGTTTATCAGTGTGTTCTATGATGTGTAGTTTATCAGTGTGTTCTATGATGTGTAGTTTCTCTGTGTGTTCTATAATGTGTAGTTTATCAGTGTGTTCTATGATGTGTAGTTTATCAGTGTGTTCTATGTTGTGTAGTTTATCTGTGTGTTCTATGATGTGTAGTTTATCTGTGTGTTCTATGATGTGTAGTTCATCAGTGTGTTCTATGATGTGTAGTTTATCAGTGTGTTCTATGATGTGTAGTTTATCTGTGTGATCTATGATGTGTAGTTTATCAGTGTGTTATATGATGTGTAGTTTATCAGAGTGTTCTATGATGTGTAGTTTATCAGTGTGTTCTATGATGTGTAGTTTATCTGTGTGATCTATGATGTGTTGTTTATCAGTGTGTTCTATGATGTGTAGTTTATCAGTGTGTTCTATGATGTGTAGTTTATCTGTGTGATCTATGATGTGTAGTTTATCAGCGTTTTCTATGATGTGTAGTTTATCTGTGTGTTCTATGATGTGTAGTTTATCAGTGTGTTCTATGATGTGTAGTTTACCTGTGTGATCTATGATGTGTAGTTTATCAGTGTGTTCTATGATGTATAGTTTATCAGTGTGTTCTATGATGTGTAGTTTATCAGTGTGTTCTATGATGTCTAGTTTATTTGTGTGTTCAATGATGTCTTGTTTATCAGTGTGTTCTATGATTTGTAGTTTATCTGTGTGTTCTATGATGTGCAGTTTTTCTGTGTGTTCTATGATGTGTAGTTTATCTGTGTGTTCTCTGATGTGTAGTTTATCAGTGTGTTCTATGATGTGTAGTTTATCTTTGTGTTCTATGATGTGTAGTTTATCTGTTTGTTCTATGATGTGTAGTTTATCAGTGTGTTCTATGATGTGTAGTTTATCAGTGTGTTCTATGATGTGTAGTTTATCTGTGTGTTCTATGATGTGTAGTTTATCAGTGTGTTCTATGATGTGTAGTTTATCAGTGTGTTCTATGATGTGTAGTTTATCAGTGTGTTCTATGATGTGTAGTTTATCTGTGTGTTCTATGATGTGTAGTTTATCAGTGTGTTCTATGATGTGTAGTTTATCAGTGTGTTCTATGATGTGTAGTTTATCTGTGTGTTCTATGATGTGTAGTTTATCAGTGTGTTCTATGATGTGTAGTTTATCTGTTTGTTCTATGATGTGTAGTTTATCAGTGTGTTCTATGATGTGTAGTTTATCAGTGTGTTCTATGATATGTAGTTTATCAGTGTGTTCTATGATTTGTAGTTCATCTGTGTGTTCTATGATGTGTAGTTTATCTGTTTGTTCTATGATGTGTAGTTTATCAGTGTGTTCTATGATGTGTAGTTTATCAGTCTGTTCTATGATGTGTAGTTTATCTGTGTGTTCTATGATGTGTAGTTTATCAGTGTGTTCTATGATGTGTAGTTTATCAGTGTATTCTTTGATTTGTAGTTTATCTGTGTGTTCTATGATGTGCAGTTTATCTGTGTGTTCTGTGATGTGTAGTTTATCTGTGTGTGCTGTGATGTGTAGTTTATCAGTGTGTTCTATGATGTGTAGTTTATCAGTGTGTTCTATGATGTGTAGTTTATCAGTGTGTTCTATGATGTGTAGTTTATCAGTGTGTTCTATGATGTGTAGTTTATCTGTTTGTTCTATGATGTGTAGTTTATCAGTGTGTTCTATGATGTGTAGTTTATCAGTGTGTTCTATGATGTGTAGTTTATCTGTGTGTTCTATGATGTGTAGTTTATCTGTGTGTTCTATGATGTGTAGTTTATCAGTGTGTTCTATGATGTGTAGTTTATCAGTGTGTTCTATGATGTGTAGTTTATCTGTTTGTTCTATGATGTGTTGTTTATCAGTGTGTTCTATGATGTGTAGTTTATCAGTGTGTTCTATGATGTGTAGTTTTTCAGTGTGTTCTATGATGTTTAGTTTATCTGTGTGTTCTATGATGTGTAGTTTATCTGTGTGATCTATGATGTGTAGTTTATCAGTGTGTTCTATGATTTGTAGTTATCAGTGAGTTCTATGATGTGTAGTTTATCAGTGTGTTCTATGATGTGTAGTTTATCTGTGTGATCTATGATGTGTTGTTTATCAGTGTGTTCTATGATGTGTAGTTTATCAGTGTGTTCTATGATGTGTAGTTTATCTGTGTGATCTATGATGTGTAGTTTATCAGTGTGTTCTATGATGTGTAGTTTATCTGTGTGTTTTATGATGTGTAGTTTATCAGTGTGTTCTATGATGTGTAGTTTACCTGTATGATCTATGATGTGTAGTTTATGTGTGTGTTCTATGATGTGTAGTTTATCTGTGTGTTCTATGATGTGTAGTTTATCAGTGTGTTATATGATGTGTAGTTTTTCAGTGTGTTCTATGATGTCTAGTTTATCTGTGTGTTCTATGATGTGTAGTTTATCTGTGTGATCTATGAAGTGTAGTTGATCAGTGTGTTCTATGATTTGTAGTTTATCTGTGAGTTCTGTGATGTGTAGTTTATCAGTGTGTTATATGATGTGTAGTTTTTCAGTGTGTTCTATGATGTCTAGTTTATCTGTGTGTTCTATGATGTGTAGTTTATCTGCGTGATCTATGAAGTGTAGTTGATCAGTGTGTTCTATGATGTGTGGTTTATCTGTGTGTTCCATGATGTGTAGTTTATCAGTGTGTTCTATGATGTGTAGTTTATCAGTGTGTTCTATGATGTATAGTTTATCAGTGTGTTCTATGATGTGTAGCTTATCAGTGTGTTCTATGATTTCTAGTTTATTTGTGTGTTCAATGATGTGTAGTTTATCAGTGTGTTCTATGATGTGTAGTTTATGTGTGTGTTCTATGATGTGTAGTTTATCTGTGTGTTCTATGATGTGTAGTTTATCAGTGTGTTATATGATGTGTAGTTTTTCAGTGTGTTCTATGATGTCTAGTTTATCTGTGTGTTCTATGATGTGTAGTTTATCTGTGTGATCTATGAAGTGTAGTTGATCAGTGTGTTCTATGATGTGTGGTTTATCTGTGTGTTCCATGATGTGTAGTTTATCAGTGTGTTCTATGATGTGTAGTTTATCTGTGTGTTCTATGATGTGTTTTTAATCAGTGTGTTCTATGATGTGTAGTTTATCTGTGTGTTCAATGATGCGTAGTTTATCAGTGTGTTCTATGATGTGTAGTTTATGTGTGTGTTCTATGATGTGTAGATTATCTGTGTGTTCTATGACGTGTAGTTTATCTGTGTGTTCAATGATGTGTAGTTTATCAGTTTGTTCTATGATGTGTAGTTTATGTGTGTGTTCTATGATGTGTAGTTTATCTGTGTGTTCTATGATGTGTAGTTTATCAGTTTGTTCTATGACGTGTAGTTTATCTGTGTGTTCTATGATGTGTAGTTTATCTGTGTGATCTATGATGTGTAGTTTATCAGTGTGTTCTATGATGTGTAGTTTATCTGTGTGTTCCATGATGTGTAGTTTATCAGTGTGTTCTATGATGTGTAGTTTATCTGTGTGTTCTATGATGTGTTGTTTATCAGTGTGTTATCTATGATGTGTAGTTAATCAGTGTATTCTATGATGTATAGTTTATCTGTGTGATCTATGATGTGTAGTTTATCAGTGTGCTTTATGATGTGTAGTTTATCTGTGTGTTCTATGATCTGTAGTTTATCAGTGTGTTCTATGATGTGTAGTTTATCTGTGTGTTCTATGATGTGTAGTTTATCAGTGTGTTCTATGATGTGTAGTTCATCAGTGTGATCTATGATGTCTAGTTTATCAGTGTGTTCTATGATTTGTAGTTTATCTGTGTGTTCTATGATGTGCAGTTTATCTGTGTGTTCTATGATGTGTAGTTTATCTGTGTGTTCTATGATGACTAGTTTATCTGTGTGTTCTATGATGTATAGTTTATCTGTGTGTTCTATGATGTGTAGATTATCTGTGTGTTCTATGATGTGTAGTTTATCTTTGTGTTCTATGATGTGTAGTTTATCTGTGTGTTCTATGATGTCTAGTTTATTTGTGCGTTCAATGATGTGTAGTTTATAAGTGTGTTCTATGATGTGTAGTTTATGTCTGTGTTCTATGATGTGTAGTTTATCTGTGTGTTCTATGATGTGTAGTTTATCAGTGTGTTATATGATGTGTAGTTTATCAGTGTGTTCTATGATGTCTAGTTTATCTGTGTGTTCTATGATGTGTAGTTTATCTGTGTGATCTATGAAGTGTAGTTGATCAGTGTGTTCTATGATGTGTAGTTTATCTGTGTGTTCCATGATGTGTCGTTTATCAGTGTGTTCTATGATGTGTAGTTTATCTGTGTGTTCTATGATGTGTTAACCAGTGTGTTCTATGATGTGTAGTTTATTTGATTGTTCAATGATGTGTAGTTTATGAGTGTGTTCTATGATGTGTAGTTTATGTGTGTGTTCTATGATGTGTAGTTTATCTGTGTGTTCTATGATGTGTAGTTTATCTGTGTGATCTATGATGTGTAGTTTATCAGTGTGTTCTATGATGTGTAGTTTATCTGTGTGTTCCATGATGTGTTATTTATCAGTGTGTTCTATGATGTGTAGTTTATCTGTGTGTTCTATGATGTGTTGTTTATCAGTGTGTTATCTATGATGTGTAGTTAATCAGTGTATTCTATGATGTATAGTTTATCTGTGTGATCTATGATGTGTAGATTATCAGTGTGTTCTATGATGTGTAGTTTATCTGTGTGTTCTATGAAGTGTAGTTTATCAGTGTGTTCTATGATGTGTAGTTTATCAGTGTGCTTTATGATGTGTAGTTTATCTGTGTGTTCTATGATCTGTAGTTTATCAGTGTGTTCTATGATGTGTAGTTTATCTGTGTGTTCTATGATGTATAGCTTATCAGTGTGTTCTATGATGTGTAGTTCATCAGTGTGTTCTATGATGTCTAGTTTATCAGTGTGTTCTATGATTTGTAGTTTATCTGTGTGTCCTATGATGTGCAGTTTATCTGTGGGTTCTATGATGTGTAGTTTATCTGTGTGTTCTATGATGTGTAGTTTATCAGTGTGTTCTATGATGTGTAGTTTATCAGTGTGTTCTATGATGTGTAGTTTATCTGTGTGTTCTATGATGTGTTGTTAATCAGAGTGTTCTATTATGCGTAGTTTATCTGTGTGTTCAATGATGTGTAGTTTATCAGTGTGTTCTATGATGTGTAGTTTATGTGTGTGTTCTATGATGTGTAGATTATCTGTGTGTTCTATGATGTGTAGTTTATCTGTGTGTTCAATGATGTGTAGTTTATCAGTGTGTTCTATGATGTGTAGTTTATGTGTGTGTTCTATGATGTGTAGTTTATCTGTGTGTTCTATGATGTGTAGTTTATCAGTTTGTTCTATGACGTGTAGTTTATCTGTGTGTTCTATGATGTATAGTTTATCTGTGTGATCTATGATGTGTAGTTTATCAGTGTGTTCCATGATGTGTATTTATCTGTGTGTTCCATGATGTGTAGTTTATCAGTGTGTTCTATGATGTGTAGTTTATCTGTGTGTTCTATGATGTGTTGTTTATCAGTGTGTTATCTATGATGTGTAGTTAATCAGTGTATTCTATGATGTATAGTTTATCTGTGTGATCAATGATGTTTAGTTTATCAGTGTGTTCTATGATGTGTAGTTTATCTGAATGTTCTATGAAGTGTAGTTTATCAGTGTGTTCTATGATGTGTAGTTTATCAGTGTGCTTTATGATGTGTAGTTTATCTGTGTGTTCTATGATCTGTAGTTTATCAGTGTGTTCTATGATGTGTAGTTTATCTGTGTGTTCTATGATGTGTAGTTTATGAGTGTGTTCTATGATGTGTAGTTCATCAGTGTGTTCTATGATGTCTAGTTTATCAGTGTGTTCTATGATTTGTAGTTTATCTGTGTGTTCTATGATGTGCAGTTTATCTGTGTGTTCTATGATGTGTAGTTTATCTGTGTGTTCTATGATGACTAGTTTATCTGTGTGTTCTATGATGTATAGTTTATCTGTGTGTTCTATGATGTGTAGTTTATCTGTGTGTTCTATGATGTGTAGTTTATCTTTGTGTTCTATGATGTGTAGTTTATCTGTGTGTTCTATGATGTCTAGTTTATTTGTGCGTTCAATGATGTGTAGTTTATCAGTGTGTTATATGATGTGTAGTTTATCAGTGTGTTCTATGATGTGTAGTTTATCAGTGTGTTCTATGATGTGTAGTTTATCAGTCTGTTCTATGATTTGTAGTTTATCTGTGTGTTCTATGATGTGTAGTTTATCTGTTTGTTCTATGATGTGTAGTTTATCAGTGTGTTCTATGGTGTGTAGTTTATCAGTCTGTTATATGATGTGTAGTTTTCTGTGTGTTCTATGATGTGTAGTTTATCAGTGTGTTCTATGATGTGTAGTTTATCAGTGTGTTCTTTGATTTGTAGTTTATCTGTGTGTTCTATGATGTGCAGTTTATCTGTGTGTTCTGTGATGTGTAGTTTATCTGTGTGTTCTGTGATGTGTAGTTTATCAGTGTGTTCTATGATGTGTAGTTTATCAGTGTGTTCTATGATGTCTAGTTTATCAGTGTGTTCTATGATGTGTAGTTTATCAGTGTGTTCTATGATGTGTAGTTTATCTGTTTGTTCTATGATGTGTTGTTTATCAGTGTGTTCTATGATGTGTAGTTTATCAGTGTGTTCTATGATGTGTAGTTTTTCAGTGTGTTCTATGTTGTGTAGTTTATCTGTGTGTTCCATGATGTGTAGTTTATCTGTATGTTCTAAGATGTGTAGTTTATCTGTGTGTGCTATGATGTGTAGTTTCTCTGTGTGTTCTATGATCTGTAGTTCATCTGTGTGTTCTATGATGTGTAGTTTATCTGTGTGTTCTATGATGTGTAGTTTATCAGAGTGTTCTATAATGTCTGGTTTATCTGTGTGTTCTATGATGTGTAGTTTATCAGTGTGTTCTATGATGTGTAGTTAATCTGTGTTTTCTATGATGTGTAGTTTATCTGTGCGTTCTATGATGTGTAGTTTATCCGCGTGTTCTATGATGTGTAGTTTATCAGTGTGTTCTATGATGTGTAGTTTATAAGTGTGTTCTATGATGTGTAGTTTATCTGTGTGTTCTTTGATGTGTAGTTTATCAGTGTGTTCTATGATGTGTACATTATCAGTGTGTTCTATGATGTGTAGTTTATCAGTGTGTTCTGTGATGTGTAGTTATCAGTGTGTTCTATGATGTGTAGATTATCAGTGTGTTCTATGATGTGTAGTTTATCAGTGTGCTCTATGATGTGTAGTTTATCAGTGAGATCTATGATGTGTAGTTTATCAGTGTGTTCTATGATGTGTAGTTTATCAGTGTTTTCTATGATGTGTAGTTTATCTGTGTGTTCTATGATGTGTAATTTATTTGTGTGTTCTATGATGAGTCGTTTATCAGTGTGTTCTATGATGTGTAGTTTATCAGTGTGTTTTATGATGTGTAGTTTATCAGTGTTTTCTATGATGTGTAGTTTATCTGTGTGTTCTATGATGTGTAGTTTATTTGTGTGTTCCAGGATGAGTAGTTTATCAGTGTGTTCTATAATGTGTAGTTTATCAGTTTGTTCTATGATGTGTAGTTTATCAGTGTGTTCTATGATGTGTAGTTTATCAGTGTGTTCTATGATGTGTAGTTTATCAGTGTGTTCTATGATGAATAGTTTATCAGTGTGTTCTATGATGTGTAGTTTCTCACTGTGTTCTATGATGTGTAATTTATTTGTGTGTTCTATGATGCGTAGTTTACCTGCGTGTTCTATGATGTGTCGTTGATCAGTGTGTTCTATGATATGTAGTTTATCTGTGTGTTCTATGATGTGTAGTTTATCAGTGTGTTCAATGATGTGTAGTTTATCTGTGTGTTCTATGATGTGTAGTTTATCAGTGTGTTCTATGATGTGTAGTTTATCTGTGTGTTCTTTGATGTGTAGTTTATCAGTGTGTTCTATGATGTGTACATTATCAGTGTGTTCTATGATGTGTAGTTTATCAGTGTGTTCTGTGATGTGTAGTTTATCAGTGTGTTCTATGATGTGTAGATTATCAGTGTGTTCTATGATGTGTAGTTTATCAGTGTGCTCTATGATGTGTAGTTTATCAGTGAGATCTATGATGTGTAGTTTATCAGTGTGTTCTATGATGTGTAGTTTATCAGTGTTTTCTATGATGTGTAGTTTATCTGTGTGTTCTATGATATGTAATTTATTTGTGTGTTCTATGATGAGTCGTTTATCAGTGTGTTCTATGATGTGTGGTTTATCAGTGTTTTCTATGATGTGTAGTTTATCTGTGTGTTCTATGATGTGTAGTTTATTTGTGTGTTCCAGGATGAGTAGTTTATCAGTGTGTTCTATAATGTGTAGTTTATCAGTGTGTTCTATGATGTGTAGTTTATCAGTGTGTTCTATGATGTGTAGTTTATCAGTGTGTTCTATGATGTGTAGTTTATCAGTGTGTTCTATGATGAATAGTTTATCAGTGTGTTCTATGATGTGTAGTTTCTCACTGTGTTCTATGATGTGTAATTTATTTGTGTGTTCTATGATGTGTAGTTTACCTGTGTGTTCTATGATGTGTCGTTGATCAGTGTGTTCTATGATATGTAGTTTATCTGTGTGTTCTATGATGTGTAGTTTATCAGTGTGTTCTATGATGTGTAGTTTATCTGTGTGTTCTATGATGTGTAGTTTATCAGTGTTTTCTATGATGTGTAGTTTATCTGTGTGTTCTACGATGTGTAATTTATTTGTGTGTTCCATGATGTGTAGTTTATCAGTGTGTTCTATGATGTGTAGTTTATCTGTGTGTTCTATGATGTGTTGTTTATCTGTGTGTTCTATGATGTGTAGTTTATCTGTGTGTTCTATGATGTGTAGTTTATCAGTGTGTTCTATGATGAGTAGTTTATCTGTGTGTTCTATGATGTCTAGTTTATCTGTGTGTTCTATGATGTGTAGTTTATCAGTGTGTTCTATGATGTGTAGTTTATCAGTGTGTTCTATGATGTGTAGATTATCAGTGTGTTCTATGATGTGTAGATTATCAGTGTGTTCTATGATGTGTAGTTTATCTGTGGGTTCTATAATGTGTAGTTTATCAGTGTGATCTATGATGTGTAGTTTATCAGTGTGATCTATGATGTGTAGTTTATCAGTGTGTTCTATGATGTGTAGATTATCAGTGTGTTCTATGATGTGTCGATTATCAGTGTGTTCTATGATGTGTAGTTTATCTGTGTGTTCTATGATGTGTAGTTTATCTGTGTATTCTATGATGTGTAGTTTATCTGTGTGTTCTATGATGTGTAGTTTATCTGTGTGTTCTATGATGTGTAGTTTATCTGTGTTTTCTATGATGTGTAGTTTTTCAGAGTGTTCTATGATGTGTAGTTTATCTGTGTGTTCTATGATGTGTAGTTTATCAAAGTGTTCTATGATGTGTAGTTGATCTGTGTTTTCTATGTTGTGTGGTTTATCTGTGTGTTCTATGATGTGTAGTTTATCAGTGTGTTCTATGATGTCTAGTTTATCTGTGTGTTCTATGATGTGTAGTTTATCTGTGTGATCTATGATGTGTAGTTTATCAGTGTGTTCTATGATGTGTAGTTTATCTGTGTGTTCCATGATGTGTAGTTTATCAGTCTGTTCTATGATGTGTAGTTTATCAGTGTGTTCTATGATGTGTAGTTTATCAGTGTGTTCTATGATGTGTAGTTTATCTGTGTGTTCTATGAGGTGTAATTTATCAGTGTGTTCTATGATGTGTAGTTTATCTGTGTGTTCTATGATGTGTAGTTTATCTGTGTGATCTATGATGTGTAGTTTATCATTGTGCTCTATGATGTGTAGTTTAACTGTGTGTTCTATGACGTGTAGTTTATCAGAGTGTTCTATGATGTGTAGTTTGTCTGTGTTTTCTATGATGTGTAGTTTTTCTGTGTGATCTATGATGTATAGTTTATCTGTGTGATCTATGATGTGTAGTTTATCTGAGTGATCTATGATGTGTTGTTTATCAGTGAGTTCTATGATGTGTAGTTTATCTGTGTGTTCAATGATGTGTAGTTTATCAGTGTGTTCTATGATGTGTTGTTTATCAGTGTGTTCTATGATGTGTAGTTTATCTGTGTGTTCTATGATGTGTAGTTTATCACTGTGTTCTATGATGTGCAGTTTATAACTGTGTTCTATGATGTATAGTTTATCTGTGTGTTCTATGATGTGTTGTTTATCAGTGTGTTCTATGACGTATACCTTATCAGTGTGTTCTATGATGTGTAGTTTATCAGTGTGTTCTATGATGACTAGTTTATCAGTGTGTTCTATGATGTATAGTTTATCTGTGTGTTCTATGATGTGTAGTTTATCTGTGTGTTCTATGATGTGTAGTTTATCAGTGTGTTCTATGATGTGTAGTTTATCTGTTTGTTCTATGATGTGTAGTTTATCAGTGTGTTCTATGATGTGTAGTTTATCAGTGTGTTCTATGATATGTAGTTTATCAGTGTGTTCTATGATTTGTAGTTCATCTGTGTGTTCTATGATGTGTAGTTATCTGTTTGTTCTATGATGTGTAGTTTATCAGTGTGTTCTATGATGTGTAGTTTATCAGTCTGTTCTATGATGTGTAGTTTATCTGTGTGTTCTATGATGTGTAGTTTATCAGTGTGTTCTATGATGTGTAGTTTATCAGTGTATTCTTTGATTTGTAGTTTATCTGTGTGTTCTATGATGTGCAGTTTATCTGTGTGTTCTGTGATGTGTAGTTTATCTGTGTGTGCTGTGATGTGTAGTTTATCAGTGTGTTCTATGATGTGTAGTTTATCAGTGTGTTCTATGATGTGTAGTTTATCAGTGTGTTCTATGATGTGTAGTTTATCAGTGTGTTCTATGATGTGTAGTTTATCTGTTTGTTCTATGATGTGTAGTTTATCAGTGTGTTCTATGATGTGTAGTTTTTCAGTGTGTTCTATGATGTGTAGTTTATCTGTGTGTTCTATGATGTGTAGTTTATCTGTGTGTTCTATGATGTGTGGTTTATCAGTGTGTTCTATGATGTGTAGTTTATCAGTGTGTTCTATGATTTGTAGTTTATCAGTGTGTTCTATGATGTGCAGTTTATCTGTGTGTTCTATGATGTGTAGTTTATCTGTGTGTTCTATGATGTGTTGTTTATCAGTGTGTTCTATGATGTGTAGTTTATCAGTGTGTTCTATGATGTGTAGTTTATCAGTGTGTTCTATGATGTGTAGTTTATCAGTGTGTTCTATGATGTGTAGTTTATCTGTGTGTTCTATGATGTGTAGTTTATCAGTGTGTTCTATGATGTGTAGTTTATCAGTGTGTTCTATGATGTGTAGTTTATCTGTGTGTTCTATGATGTGTAGTTTATCAGTGTGTTCTATGATGTGTAGTTTATCAGTGTGTTCTATGATGTGTAGTTTATCAGTGTGTTCTATGATGTGTAGTTTATCTGTGTGTTCTATGATGTGTAGTTTATCTGTGTGTTCTATGATGTGTAGTTCATCAGTGTGTTCTATGATGTGTAGTTTATCAGTGTGTTCTATGATGTGTAGTTTATCTGTGTGATCTATGATGTGTAGTTTATCAGTGTGTTATATGATGTGTAGTTTATCAGAGTGTTCTATGATGTGTAGTTTATCAGTGTGTTCTATGATGTGTAGTTTATCTGTGTGATCTATGATGTGTTGTTTATCAGTGTGTTCTATGATGTGTAGTTTATCAGTGTGTTCTATGATGTGTAGTTTATCTGTGTGATCTATGATGTGTAGTTTATCAGCGTTTTCTATGATGTGTAGTTTATCTGTTTGTTCTATGATGTGTAGTTTATCAGTGTGTTCTATGATGTGTAGTTTACCTGTGTGATCGATGATGTGTAGTTTATCAGTGTGTTCTATGATGTATAGTTTATCAGTGTGTTCTATGATGTGTAGTTTATCAGTGTGTTCTATGATGTCTAGTTTATTTGTGTGTTCAATGATGTCTTGTTTATCAGTGTGTTCTATGATTTGTAGTTTATCTGTGTGTTCTATGATGTGCAGTTTTTCTGTGTGTTCTATGATGTGTAGTTTATCTGTGTGTTCTCTGATGTGTAGTTTATCAGTGTGTTCTATGATGTGTAGTTTATCTTTGTGTTCTATGATGTGTAGTTTATCTGTTTGTTCTATGATGTGTAGTTTATCAGTGTGTTCTATGATGTGTAGTTTATCAGTGTGTTCTATGATGTGTAGTTTATCTGTGTGTTCTATGATGTGTAGTTTATCAGTGTGTTCTATGATGTGTAGTTTATCAGTGTGTTCTATGATGTGTAGTTTATCAGTGTGTTCTATGATGTGTAGTTTATCTGTGTGTTCTATGATTTGTAGTTTATCAGTGTGTTCTATGATGTGTAGTTTATCAGTGTGTTCTATGATGTGTAGTTTATCTGTGTGTTCTATGATGTGTAGTTTATCAGTGTGTTCTATGATGTGTAGTTTATCAGTGTGTTCTATGTTGTGTAGTTTATCTGTGTGTTCTATGATGTGTAGTTTATCTGTGTGTTCTATGATGTGTAGTTCATCAGTGTGTTCTATGATGTGTAGCTTATCAGTGTGTTCTATGATGTGTAGTTTATCTGTGTGATCTATGATGTGTAGTTTATCAGTGTGTTATATGATGTGTAGTTTATCAGAGTGTTCTATGATGTGTAGTTTATCAGTGTGTTCTATGATGTGTAGTTTATCTGTGTGATCTATGATGTGTTGTTTATCAGTGTGTTCTATGATGTGTAGTTTATCAGTGTGTTCTATGATGTGTAGTTTATCTGTGTGATCTATGATGTGTAGTTTATCAGCGTTTTCTATGATGTGTAGTTTATCTGTGTGTTCTATGATGTGTAGTTTATCAGTGTGTTCTATGATGTGTAGTTTACCTGTGTGATCTATGATGTGTAGTTTATCAGTGTGTTCTATGATGTATAGTTTATCAGTGTGTTCTATGATGTGTAGTTTATCAGTGTGTTCTATGATGTCTAGTTTATTTGTGTGTTCAATGATGTCTTGTTTATCAGTGTGTTCTATGATTTGTAGTTTATCTGTGTGTTCTATGATGTGCAGTTTTTCTGTGTGTTCTATGATGTGTAGTTTATCTGTGTGTTCTCTGATGTGTAGTTTATCAGTGTGTTCTATGATGTGTAGTTTATCTTTGTGTTCTATGATGTGTAGTTTATCTGTTTGTTCTATGATGTGTAGTTTATCAGTGTGTTCTATGATGTGTAGTTTATCAGTGTGTTCTATGATGTGTAGTTTATCTGTGTGTTCTATGATGTGTAGTTTATCAGTGTGTTCTATGATGTGTAGTTTATCAGTGTGTTCTATGATGTGTAGTTTTTCAGTGTGTTCTATGATGTGTAGTTTATCTGTGTGTTCTATGATGTGTAGTTTATCAGTGTGTTCTATGATGTGTAGTTTATCAGTGTGTTCTATGATGTGTAGTTTATCTGTGTGTTCTATGATGTGTAGTTTATCAGTGTGTTCTATGATGTGTAGTTTATCTGTTTGTTCTATGATGTGTAGTTTATCAGTGTGTTCTATGATGTGTAGTTTATCAGTGTGTTCTATGATATGTAGTTTATCAGTGTGTTCTATGATTTGTAGTTCATCTGTGTGTTCTATGATGTGTAGTTTATCTGTTTGTTCTATGATGTGTAGTTTATCAGTGTGTTCTATGATGTGTAGTTTATCAGTCTGTTCTATGATGTGTAGTTTATCTGTGTGTTCTATGATGTGTAGTTTATCAGTGTGTTCTATGATGTGTAGTTTATCAGTGTATTCTTTGATTTGTAGTTTATCTGTGTGTTCTATGATGTGCAGTTTATCTGTGTGTTCTGTGATGTGTAGTTTATCTGTGTGTGCTGTGATGTGTAGTTTATCAGTGTGTTCTATGATGTGTAGTTTATCAGTGTGTTCTATGATGTGTAGTTTATCAGTGTGTTCTATGATGTGTAGTTTATCAGTGTGTTCTATGATGTGTAGTTTATCTGTTTGTTCTATGATGTGTAGTTTATCAGTGTGTTCTATGATGTGTAGTTTATCAGTGTGTTCTATGATGTGTAGTTTATCTGTGTGTTCTATGATGTGTAGTTTATCTGTGTGTTCTATGATGTGTAGTTTATCAGTGTGTTCTATGATGTGTAGTTTATCAGTGTGTTCTATGATGTGTAGTTTATCTGTTTGTTCTATGATGTGTTGTTTATCAGTGTGTTCTATGATGTGTAGTTTATCAGTGTGTTCTATGATGTGTAGTTTTTCAGTGTGTTCTATGATGTTTAGTTTATCTGTGTGTTCTATGATGTGTAGTTTATCTGTGTGATCTATGATGTGTAGTTTATCAGTGTGTTCTATGATTTGTAGTTATCAGTGTGTTCTATGATGTGTAGTTTATCAGTGTGTTCTATGATGTGTAGTTTATCTGTGTGATCTATGATGTGTTGTTTATCAGTGTGTTCTATGATGTGTAGTTTATCAGTGTGTTCTATGATGTGTAGTTTATCTGTGTGATCTATGATGTGTAGTTTATCAGTGTGTTCTATGATGTGTAGTTTATCTGTGTGTTTTATGATGTGTAGTTTATCAGTGTGTTCTATGATGTGTAGTTTACCTGTATGATCTATGATGTGTAGTTTATGTGTGTGTTCTATGATGTGTAGTTTATCTGTGTGTTCTATGATGTGTAGTTTATCAGTGTGTTATATGATGTGTAGTTTTTCAGTGTGTTCTATGATGTCTAGTTTATCTGTGTGTTCTATGATGTGTAGTTTATCTGAGTGATCTATGAAGTGTAGTTGATCAGTGTGTTCTATGATTTGTAGTTTATCTGTGAGTTCTGTGATGTGTAGTTTATCAGTGTGTTATATGATGTGTAGTTTTTCAGTGTGTTCTATGATGTCTAGTTTATCTGTGTGTTCTATGATGTGTAGTTTATCTGCGTGATCTATGAAGTGTAGTTGATCAGTGTGTTCTATGATGTGTGGTTTATCTGTGTGTTCCATGATGTGTAGTTTATCAGTGTGTTCTATGATGTGTAGTTTATCAGTGTGTTCTATGATGTATAGTTTATCAGTGTGTTCTATGATGTGTAGCTTATCAGTGTGTTCTATGATTTCTAGTTTATTTGTGTGTTCAATGATGTGTAGTTTATCAGTGTGTTCTATGATGTGTAGTTTATGTGTGTGTTCTATGATGTGTAGTTTATCTGTGTGTTCTATGATGTGTAGTTTATCAGTGTGTTATATGATGTGTAGTTTTTCAGTGTGTTCTATGATGTCTAGTTTATCTGTGTGTTCTATGATGTGTAGTTTATCTGTGTGATCTATGAAGTGTAGTTGATCAGTGTGTTCTATGATGTGTGGTTTATCTGTGTGTTCCATGATGTGTAGTTTATCAGTGTGTTCTATGATGTGTAGTTTATCTGTGTATTCTATGATGTGTTTTTAATCAGTGTGTTCTATGATGTGTAGTTTATCTGTGTGTTCAATGATGCGTAGTTTATCAGTGTGTTCTATGATGTGTAGTTTATGTGTGTGTTCTATGATGTGTAGATTATCTGTGTGTTCTATGACGTGTAGTTTATCTGTGTGTTCAATGATGTGTAGTTTATCAGTGTGTTCTATGATGTGTAGTTTATGTGTGTGTTCTATGATGTGTAGTTTATCTGTGTGTTCTATGATGTGTAGTTTATCAGTTTGTTCTATGACGTGTAGTTTATCTGTGTGTTCTATGATGTGTAGTTTATCTGTGTGATCTATGATGTGTAGTTTATCAGTGTGTTCTATGATGTGTAGTTTATCTGTGTGTTCCATGATGTGTAGTTTATCAGTGTGTTCTATGATGTGTAGTTTATCTGTGTGTTCTATGATGTGTTGTTTATCAGTGTGTTATCTATGATGTGTAGTTAATCAGTGTATTCTATGATGTATAGTTTATCTGTGTGATCTATGATGTGTAGTTTATCAGTGTGCTTTATGATGTGTAGTTTATCTGTGTGTTCTATGATCTGTAGTTTATCAGTGTGTTCTATGATGTGTAGTTTATCTGTGTGTTCTATGATGTGTAGTTTATCAGTGTGTTCTATGATGTGTAGTTCATCAGTGTGATCTATGATGTCTAGTTTATCAGTGTGTTCTATGATTTGTAGTTTATCTGTGTGTTCTATGATGTGCAGTTTATCTGTGTGTTCTATGATGTGTAGTTTATCTGTGTGTTCTATGATGACTAGTTTATCTGTGTGTTCTATGATGTATAGTTTATCTTTGTGTTCTATGATGTGTAGATTATCTGTGTGTTCTATGATGTGTAGTTTATCTTTGTGTTCTATGATGTGTAGTTTATCTGTGTGTTCTATGATGTCTAGTTTATTTGTGCGTTCAATGATGTGTAGTTTATAAGTGTGTTCTATGATGTGTAGTTTATGTCTGTGTTCTATGATGTGTAGTTTATCTGTGTGTTCTATGATGTGTAGTTTATCAGTGTGTTATATGATGTGTAGTTTATCAGTGTGTTCTATGATGTCTAGTTTATCTGTGTGTTCTATGATGTGTAGTTTATCTGTGTGATCTATGAAGTGTAGTTGATCAGTGTGTTCTATGATGTGTAGTTTATCTGTGTGTTCCATGATGTGTCGTTTATCAGTGTGTTCTATGATGTGTAGTTTATCTGTGTGTTCTATGATGTGTTAATCAGTGTGTTCTATGATGTGTAGTTTATTTGATTGTTCAATGATGTGTAGTTTATGAGTGTGTTCTATGATGTGTAGTTTATGTGTGTGTTCTATGATGTGTAGTTTATCTGTGTGTTCTATGATGTGTAGTTTATCTGTGTGATCTATGATGTGTAGTTTATCAGTGTGTTCTATGATGTGTAGTTTATCTGTGTGTTCCATGATGTGTTATTTATCAGTGTGTTCTATGATGTGTAGTTTATCTGTGTGTTCTATGATGTGTTGTTTATCAGTGTGTTATCTATGATGTGTAGTTAATCAGTGTATTCTATGATGTATAGTTTATCTGTGTGATCTATGATGTGTAGATTATCAGTGTGTTCTATGATGTGTAGTTTATCTGTGTGTTCTATGAAGTGTAGTTTATCAGTGTGTTCTATGATGTGTAGTTTATCAGTGTGCTTTATGATGTGTAGTTTATCTGTGTGTTCTATGATCTGTAGTTTATCAGTGTGTTCTATGATGTGTAGTTTATCTGTGTGTTCTATGATGTATAGCTTATCAGTGTGTTCTATGATGTGTAGTTCATCAGTGTGTTCTATGATGTCTAGTTTATCAGTGTGTTCTATGATTTGTAGTTTATCTGTGTGTCCTATGATGTGCAGTTTATCTGTGGGTTCTATGATGTGTAGTTTATCTGTGTGTTCTATGATGTGTAGTTTATCAGTGTGTTCTATGATGTGTAGTTTATCAGTGTGTTCTATGATGTGTAGTTTATCTGTGTGTTCTATGATGTGTTGTTAATCAGAGTGTTCTATTATGCGTAGTTTATCTGTGTGTTCAATGATGTGTAGTTTATCAGTGTGTTCTATGATGTGTAGTTTATGTGTGTGTTCTATGATGTGTAGATTATCTGTGTGTTCTATGATGTGTAGTTTATCTGTGTGTTCAATGATGTGTAGTTTATCAGTGTGTTCTATGATGTGTAGTTTATGTGTGTGTTCTATGATGTGTAGTTTATCTGTGTGTTCTATGATGTGTAGTTTATCAGTTTGTTCTATGACGTGTAGTTTATCTGTGTGTTCTATGATGTATAGTTTATCTGTGTGATCTATGATGTGTAGTTTATCAGTGTGTTCCATGATGTGTATTTATCTGTGTGTTCCATGATGTGTAGTTTATCAGTGTGTTCTATGATGTGTAGTTTATCTGTGTGTTCTATGATGTGTTGTTTATCAGTGTGTTATCTATGATGTGTAGTTAATCAGTGTATTCTATGATGTATAGTTTATCTGTGTGATCAATGATGTTTAGTTTATCAGTGTGTTCTATGATGTGTAGTTTATCTGAATGTTCTATGAAGTGTAGTTTATCAGTGTGTTCTATGATGTGTAGTTTATCAGTGTGCTTTATGATGTGTAGTTTATCTGTGTGTTCTATGATCTGTAGTTTATCAGTGTGTTCTATGATGTGTAGTTTATCTGTGTGTTCTATGATGTGTAGTTTATCAGTGTGTTCTATGATGTGTAGTTCATCAGTGTGTTCTATGATGTCTAGTTTATCAGTGTGTTCTATGATTTGTAGTTTATCTGTGTGTTCTATGATGTGCAGTTTATCTGTGTGTTCTATGATGTGTAGTTTATCTGTGTGTTCTATGATGACTAGTTTATCTGTGTGTTCTATGATGTATAGTTTATCTGTGTGTTCTATGATGTGTAGTTTATCTGTGTGTTCTATGATGTGTAGTTTATCTTTGTGTTCTATGATGTGTAGTTTATCTGTGTGTTCTATGATGTCTAGTTTATTTGTGCGTTCAATGATGTGTAGTTTATCAGTGTGTTATATGATGTGTAGTTTATCAGTCTGTTCTATGATTTGTAGTTTATCTGTGTGTTCTATGATGTGTAGTTTATCTGTTTGTTCTATGATGTGTAGTTTATCAGTGTGTTCTATGGTGTGTAGTTTATCAGTCTGTTATATGATGTGTAGTTTTCTGTGTGTTCTATGATGTGTAGTTTATCAGTGTGTTCTATGATGTGTAGTTTATCAGTGTGTTCTTTGATTTGTAGTTTATCTGTGTGTTCTATGATGTGCAGTTTATCTGTGTGTTCTGTGATGTGTAGTTTATCTGTGTGTTCTGTGATGTGTAGTTTATCAGTGTGTTCTATGATGTGTAGTTTATCAGTGTGTTCTATGATGTCTAGTTTATCAGTGTGTTCTATGATGTGTAGTTTATCAGTGTGTTCTATGATGTGTAGTTTATCTGTTTGTTCTATGATGTGTTGTTTATCAGTGTGTTCTATGATGTGTAGTTTATCAGTGTGTTCTATGATGTGTAGTTTTTCAGTGTGTTCTATGATGTTTAGTTTATCTGTGTGTTCTATGATGTGTAGTTTATCTGTGTGATCTATGATGTGTAGTTTATCAGTGTGTTCTATGATTTGTAGTTATCAGTGTGTTCTATGATGTGTAGTTTATCAGTGTGTTCTATGATGTGTAGTTTATCTGTGTGATCTATGATGTGTTGTTTATCAGTGTGTTCTATGATGTGTAGTTTATCAGTGTGTTCTATGATGTGTAGTTTATCTGTGTGATCTATGATGTGTAGTTTATCAGTGTGTTCTATGATGTGTAGTTTATCTGTGTGTTTTATGATGTGTAGTTTATCAGTGTGTTCTATGATGTGTAGTTTACCTGTATGATATATGATGTGTAGTTTATGTGTGTGTTCTATGATGTGTAGTTTATCTGTGTGTTCTATGATGTGTAGTTTATCAGTGTGTTATATGATGTGTAGTTTTACAGTGTGTTCTATGATGTCTAGTTTATCTGTGTGTTCTATGATGTGTAGTTTATCTGTGTGATCTATGAAGTGTAGTTGATCAGTGTGTTCTATGATTTGTAGTTTATCTGTGAGTTCTGTGATGTGTAGTTTATCAGTGTGTTATATGATGTGTAGTTTTTCAGTGTGTTCTATGATGTCTAGTTTATCTGTGTGTTCTATGATGTGTAGTTTATCTGTGTGATCTATGAAGTGTAGTTGATCAGTGTGTTCTATGATGTGTGGTTTATCTGTGTGTTCCATGATGTGTAGTTTATCAGTGTGTTCTATGATGTGTAGTTTATCAGTGTGTTCTATGATGTATAGTTTATCAGTGTGTTCTATGATGTGTAGCTTATCAGTGTATTCTATGATTTCTAGTTTATTTGTGTGTTCAATGATGTGTAGTTTATCAGTGTGTTCTATGATGTGTAGTTTATGTGTGTGTTCTATGATGTGTAGTTTATCTGTGTGTTCTATGATGTGTAGTTTATCAGTGTGTTATATGATGTGTAGTTTTTCAGTGTGTTCTATGATGTCTAGTTTATCTGTGTGTTCTATGATGTGTAGTTTATCTGTGTGATCTATGAAGTGTAGTTGATCAGTGTGTTCTATGATGTGTGGTTTATCTGTGTGTTCCATGATGTGTAGTTTATCAGTGTGTTCTATGATGTGTAGTTTATCTGTGTGTTCTATGATGTGTTTTTAATCAGTGTGTTCTATGATGTGTAGTTTATCTGTGTGTTCAATGATGCGTAGTTTATCAGTGTGTTCTATGATGTGTAGTTTATGTGTGTGTTCTATGATGTGTAGATTATCTGTGTGTTCTATGATGTGTAGTTTATCTGTGTGTTCAATGATGTGTAGTTTATCAGTGTGTTCTATGATGTGTAGTTTATGTGTGTGTTCTATGATGTGTAGTTTATCTGTGTGTTCCATGATGTGTAGTTTATCAGTTTGTTCTATGACGTGTAGTTTATCTGTGTGTTCTATGATGTGTAGTTTATCTGTGTGATCTATGATGTGTAGTTTATCAGTGTGTTCTATGATGTGTAGTTTATCTGTGTGTTCCATGATGTGTAGTTTATCAGTGTGTTCTATGATGTGTAGTTTATCTGTGTGTTCTATGATGTGTTGTTTATCAGTGTGTTATCTATGATGTGTAGTTAATCAGTGTATTCTATGATGTATAGTTTATCTGTGTGATCTATGATGTGTAGTTTATCAGTGTGCTTTATGATGTGTAGTTTATCTGTGTGTTCTATGATCTGTAGTTTATCAGTGTGTTCTATGATGTGTAGTTTATCTGTGTGTTCTATGATGTGTAGTTTATCAGTGTGTTCTATGATGTGTAGTTCATCAGTGTGATATATGATGTCTAGTTTATCAGTGTGTTCTATGATTTGTAGTTTATCTGTGTGTTCTATGATGTGCAGTTTATCTGTGTGTTCTATGATGTGTAGTTTATCTGTGTGTTCTATGATGACTAGTTTATCTGTGTGTTCTATGATGTATAGTTTATCTGTGTGTTCTATGATGTGTAGATTATCTGTGTGTTCTATGATGTGTAGTTTATCTTTGTGTTCTATGATGTGTAGTTTATCTGTGTGTTCTATGATGTCTAGTTTATTTGTGCGTTCAATGATGTGTAGTTTATAAGTGTGTTCTATGATGTGTAGTTTATGTCTGTGTTCTATGATGTGTAGTTTATCTGTGTGTTCTATGATGTGTAGTTTATCAGTGTGTTATATGATGTGTAGTTTATCAGTGTGTTCTATGATGTCTAGTTTATCTGTGTGTTCTATGATGTGTAGTTTATCTGTGTGATCTATGAAGTGTAGTTGATCAGTGTGTTCTATGATGTGTAGTTTATCTGTGTGTTCCATGATGTGTCGTTTATCAGTGTGTTCTATGATGTGTAGTTTATCTGTGTGTTCTATGATGTGTTAATCAGTGTGTTCTATGATGTGTAGTTTATTTGATTGTTCAATGATGTGTAGTTTATGAGTGTGTTCTATGATGTGTAGTTTATGTGTGTGTTCTATGATGTCTAGTTTATCTGTGTGTTCTATGATGTGTAGTTTATCTGTGTGATCTATGATGTGTAGTTTATCAGTGTGTTCTATGATGTGTAGTTTATCTGTGTGTTCCATGATGTGTTATTTATCAGTGTGTTCTATGATGTGTAGTTTATCTGTGTGTTCTATGATGTGTTGTTTATCAGTGTGTTATCTATGATGTGTAGTTAATCAGTGTATTCTATGATGTATAGTTTATCTGTGTGATCTATGATGTGTAGATTATCAGTGTGTTCTATGATGTGTAGTTTATCTGTGTGTTCTATGAAGTGTAGTTTATCAGTGTGTTCTATGATGTGTAGTTTATCAGTGTGCTTTATGATGTGTAGTTTATCTGTGTGTTCTATGATCTGTAGTTTATCAGTGTGTTCTATGATGTGTAGTTTATCTGTGTGTTCTATGATGTATAGCTTATCAGTGTGTTCTATGATGTGTAGTTCATCAGTGTGTTCTATGATGTCTAGTTTATCAGTGTGTTCTATGATTTGTAGTTTATCTGTGTGTCCTATGATGTGCAGTTTATCTGTGTGTTCTATGATGTGTAGTTTATCTGTGTGTTCTATGATGTGTAGTTTATCAGTGTGTTCTATGATGTGTAGTTTATCAGTGTGTTCTATGATGTGTAGTTTATCTGTGTGTTCTATGATGTGTTGTTAATCAGAGTGTTCTATTATGCGTAGTTTATATGTGTGTTCAATGATGTGTAGTTTATCAGTGTGTTCTATGATGTGTAGTTTATGTGTGTGTTCTATGATGTGTAGATTATCTGTGTG
The DNA here is from genome assembly GCA_026770705.1 of Isurus oxyrinchus. Lineage (NCBI taxonomy): Eukaryota > Metazoa > Chordata > Chondrichthyes > Lamniformes > Lamnidae > Isurus > Isurus oxyrinchus. The sequence continues at coordinate 6,469,793 of JANJGN010000027.1, read as the reverse complement.
TTCTATGATGTGTAGTTTATCTGTGTGTTCTATGATGTGTAGATTATCTGTGTGTTCTATGATGTGTAGTTTATCTGTGTGATCAATGATGTTTAGTTTATCAGTGTGTTCTATGATGTGTAGTTTATCTGAATGTTCTATGAAGTGTAGTTTATCAGTGTGTTCTATGATGTGTAGTTTATCAGTGTGCTTTATGATGTGTAGTTTATCTGTGTGTTCTATGATCTGTAGTTTATCAGTGTGTTCTATGATGTGTAGTTTATCTGTGTGTTCTATGATGTGTAGTTTATCAGTGTGTTCTATGATGTGTAGTTCATCAGTGTGTTCTATGATGTCTAGTTTATCAGTGTGTTCTATGATTTGTAGTTTATCTGTGTGTTGTATGATGTGCAGTTTATCTGTGTGTTCTATGATGTGTAGTTTATCTGTGTGTTCTATGATGACTAGTTTATCTGTGTGTTCTATGATGTATAGTTTATCTGTGTGTTCTATGATGTGTAGTTTATCTGTGTGTTCTATGATGTGTAGTTTATCTTTGTGTTCTATGATGTGTAGTTTATCTGTGTGTTCTATGATGTCTAGTTTATTTGTGCGTTCAATGATGTGTAGTTTATCAGTGTGTTATATGATGTGTAGTTTATCAGTGTGTTCTATGATGTCTAGTTTATCTGTGTGTTCTATGATGTGTAGTTTATCTGTGTGATCTATGAAGTGTACTTTATCAGTGTGTTCTATGATGTGTAGTTTATCTGTGTGTTCTATGATGTGTAGTTAATCAGTGTGTTCTATGATGTGTAGTTTATCTGTGTGTTCAATGATGTGTAGTTTATGAGTGTGTTCTATGATGTGTAGTTTATGTGTGTGTTCTATGATGTGTAGTTTATCTGTGTGTTCTATGATGTGTAGTATATCAGTTTGTTCTATGACGTGTAGTTTATCTGTATGTTCTATGATGTGTAGTTTATCTGTGTGATCTGTGATGTGTAGTTTATTAGTGTGTTCTATGATGTGTAGTTTATCTGTGTGTTCCATGATGTGTTATTTATCAGTGTGTTCTATGATGTGTAGTTTATCTGTGTGTTCTATGATGTGTTGTTTATCAGTGTGTTATCTATGATGTATAGTTAATCAGTGTATTCTATGATGTATAGTTTATCTGTGTGATCTATGATGTGTAGTTTATCAGTGTGTTCTATGATGTGTAGTTTATGTGTGTGTTCTATGATGTGTAGTTTATCTGTGTGATCTATGATGTGTAGTTTATGTGTGTGTTATATGATGTGTAGTTTATCTGTGTGTTCTATGATGTGTAGTATATCAGTTTGTTCTATGACGTGTAGTTTATCTGTGTGTTCTATGATGTGTAGTTTATCTGTGTGATCTATGATGTATAGTTTATTAGTGTGTTCTATGATGTGTAGTTTATCTGTGTGTTCCATGATGTGTTATTTATCAGTGTGTTCTATGATGTGTAGTTTATGTGTGTGTTCTATGATGTGTAGATTATCTGTGTGATCTATGATGTGTAGTTTATGTGTGTGTTCTATGATGTGTAGTTTATCTGTGTGATCTATGATGTGTAGTTGATCAGTGTGTTCTATGATGTGTAGTTTATCTGTGTGTTCCATGATGTGTAGTTTATCAGTGTGTTCTATGATGTGTAGTTTATCTGTGTGTTCTATGATGTGTTGTTAATCAGTGTGTTCTATGATGTGTAGTTTATCTGTGTGTTCAATGATGTGTAGTTTATGAGTGTGTTCTATGATGTGTAGTTTATGTGTGTGTTCTATGATGTGTAGTTTATCTGTGTGTTCTATGATGTGTAGTTTATCAGTTTGTTCTATGACGTGTAGTTTATCTGTGTGTTCTATGATGTGTAGTTTATCTGTGTGATCTATGATGTGTAGTTCATCAGTGTGTTCTATGATGTCTAGTTGATCAGTGTGTTCTATGATTTGTAGTTTATCTGTGTGTCCTATGATGTGCAGTTTATCTGTGTGTTCTATGATGTGTAGTTTATCTGTGTGTTCTATGATGTGTAGTTTATCAGTGTGTTCTATGATGTGCAGCTTATCAGTGTGTTCTATGATGTGTAGTTTATCTGTGTGTTCTATGATGTGTTGTTAATCAGTGTGTTCTATGATGCGTAGTTCATCTGTGTGTTCAATGATGTGTAGTTTATCAGTGTGTTCTATGATGTGTAGTTTATGTGTGTGTTCTATGATGTGTAGATTATCTGTGTGTTCTATGATGTGTAGTTTATCTGTGTGTTCAATGAAGTGTTGTTTATCAGTGTGTTCTATGATGTGTAGTTTATGTGTGTGTTCTATGATGTGTAGTTTATCTGTGTGTTCTATGATGTGTAGTTTATCAGTTTGTTCTATGACGTGTAGTTTATCTGTGTGTTCTATGATGTATAGTTTATCTGTGTGATCTATGATGTGTAGTTTATCAGTGTGTTCTATGATGTGTAGTTTATCTGTGTGTTCCATGATGTGTAGTTTATCAGTGTGTACTATGATGTGTAGTTTATCTGTGTGTTCTATGATGTGTAGTTTATCAGTGTGTTATCTATGATTAGTAGATAATCAGTGTATTCTATGATGTATAGTTTATCTGTGTGATCTATGATGTGTAGTTTATCAGTGTGTTCTATGATGTGTAGTTTATCTGTGTGTTCTATGAAGTGTAGTTTATCAGTGTGTTCTATGATGTGTAGTTTATCAGTGTGCTTTATGATGTGTAGTTTATCTGTGTGTTCTATGATCTGTAGTTTATCAGTGTGTTCTATGATGTGTAGTTTATCTGTGTGTTCTATGATGTATAGTTTATCAGTGTGTTCTATGATGTGTAGTTCATCAGTGTGTTCTATGATGTCTAGTTTATCAGTATGTTCTGTGATTTGTAGTTTATCTGTGTGTTCTATGATGTGCAGTTTATCTCTGTGTTGTATGATGTGTAGTTTATCTGTGTGTTCTATGATGACTAGTTTATCTGTGTGTTCTATGATGTATAGTTTATCTGTGTGTTCTATGATGTGTAGTTTATCTGTGTGTTCTATGATGTGTAGTTTATCTTTGTGTTCTATGATGTGTAGTTTATCTGTGTGTTCTATGATGTCTAGTTTATTTGTGTGTTCAATGATGTGTAGTTTATCAGTGTGTTCTATGATGTGTAGTTTATGTGTGTGTTCTATGATGTGTAGTTTATCTGTGTGTTCTATGATGTGTAGTTTATCAGTGTGTTCTATGATGTGTAGTTTATCAGTGTGTTCTAGGATTTGTAGTTTATCTGTGTGTTCTATGATGTGTTGTTAATCAGTGTGTTCTATGATGTGTAGTTTATCTGTGTGTTCAATGATGTGTAGTTTATCAGTGTGTTCTATGATGTGTAGTTTATCTGTGTGTTCTATGATGTGTAGTTTATCTGTGTGTTCAATGATGTGTAGTTTATCAGTTTGTTCTATGATGTGTAGTTTATGAGTGTGTTCTATGATGTGTTGTTTATCAGTGTTTTATCTATGATGTGTAGTTAATCAGTGTTCTCTATTTTGTATAGTTTATCTGTGTGATCTATGATGTGTAGTTTATCAGTGTGTTCTATGATGTGTAGTTTATCTGTGTGTTCTCTGAAGTGTTGTTTATCATTGTGTTCTATGATGTGTAGTTTATCAGTGTGCTTTATGATGTGTAGTTTATCTGTGTGTTCTATGATCTGTAGTTTATCAGTGTGTTCTATGATGTGTAGTTTATCTGTGTTTTCTATGATGTATAGTTTATCAGTGTGTTCTATGATGTGTAGTTCATCAGTGTGTTCTATGATGTCTAGTTTATCAGTGTGTTCTATGATTTGTAGTTTATCTGTGTGTTCTATGATGTGCAGTTTATCTGTGTGTTCTATGATGTGTAGTTTATCAGTGTGTTCTATGATGTGTAGTTTATCTGTGTGTTCTATGATGTGTAGTTTATCAATGTGTTCTATGATGTGTAGTTTATCAGTGTGTTCTATGATGTGTAGTTTATCTGTGTGTTCTATGATGTGTAGTTTATCTGTGTGTTCTATGATGTGTAGTTTATCTGTGTGTTCTATGATGTGTAGTTTATCAGTGTGTTCTATGATGTGAAGTTTATCAGTGTGTTCTATGATGTGTAGTTTATCAGTGTGTTCTATGATTTGTAGTTTATCTGTGTGTTCTATGATGTGTAGTTTATCTGTTTGTTCTATGATGTGTAGTTTATCAGTGTGTTCTATGATGTGTAGTTTATCAGTGTGTTCTATGATGTGTAGTTTATCTGTGTGTTCTTTGATTTGTAGTTTATCTGTGTGTTCTATGATGTGTAGTTTATCTGTGTGTTCTGTGATGTGTAGTTTATCTGTGTGTTCTGTGATGTGTTGTTTATCAGTGTGTTATCTATGATGTGTAGTTAATCAGTGTATTCTATGATGTATAGTTTATCGGTGTGATCTATGATGTGTAGTTTATCAGTGTGTTCTATGATGTGTAGTTTATCTGTGTGTTCTATGAAGTGTAGTTTATCAGTGTGTTCTATGATGTGTAGTTTATCAGTGTGCTTTATGATGTGTAGTTTATCTGTGTCTTCTATGATCTGTAGTTTATCAGTGTGTTCTATGATGTGTAGTTTATCTGTGTGTTCTATGATGTATAGTTTATCAGTGTGTTCTATGATGTGTAGTTCATCAGTGTGTTCTATGATGTCTAGTTTATCAGTGTGTTCTATGATTTGCAGTTTATCTCTGTGTTCTATGATGTGTAGTTTATCTGTGTGGTCTATGATGACTAGTTTATCTGTGTGTTCTATGATGTATAGTTTATCTGTGTGTTCTATGATGTGTAGTTTATCTGTGTGTTCTATGATGTGTAGTTTATCTTTGTGTTCCATGATGTGTAGTTTATCTGTATGTTCTATGATGTCTAGTTTATTTGTGTGTTCAATGATGTGTAGTTTATCAGTGTGTTCTATGATGTGTAGTTTATGTGTGTGTTCTATGATGTGTAGTTTATCTGTGTGTTCTATGATGTGTAGTTTATCAGTGTGTTATATGATGTGTAGTTTATCAGTGTGTTCTATGATGTCTAGTTTATCTGTGTGTTCTATGATGTGTAGTTTATCTGTGTGATCTATGAAGAGTAGTTGATCAGTGTGTTCTATGATGTGTAGTTTATCTGTGTGTTCCATGATGTGTAGTTTATCAGTGTGTTCTATGATTTGTAGTTTATCTGTGTGTTCTATGATGTGTTGTTAATCAGTGTGTTCTATGATGTGTAGTTTATCTGTGTGTTCAATGATGTGTAGTTTATCAGTGTGTTCTATGATGTGTAGTTTATGTGTGTGTTCTATGATGTGTAGATTATCTGTGTGTTCTATGATGTGTAGATTATCTGTGTGTTCAATGATGTGTAGTTTATCAGTGTGTTCTATGATGTGTAGTTTATGTGTGTGTTCTATGATGTGTAGTTTATCTGTGTGTTCTATGATGTGTAGTTTATCAGTTTGTTCTATGACGTGTAGTTTATCTGTGTGTTCTATGATGTGTAGTTTATCTGTGTGATCTATGATGTGTAGTTTATCAGTGTGTTCTATGATGTGTAGTTGATCTGTGTGTTCCATGATGTGTTATTTATCAGTGTGTTCTATGATGTGTAGTTTATCTGTGTGTTCTATGATGTGTTGTTTATCAGTGTGTTATCTATGATGTGTAGTTAATCAGTGTATTCTATGATGTATAGTTTATTTGTGTGATCTATGATGTGTAGTTTATCAGTGTGTTCTATGATGTGTAGTTTATCTGTGTGTTCTCTGAAGTGTTGTTTATCAGTGTGATCTATGATGTGTAGTTTATCAGTGTGCTTTGTGATGTGTAGTTTATCTGTGTGTTCTATGATCTGTAGTTTATCAGTGTGTTCTATGATGTGCAGTTTATCTGTGTGTTCTATGATGTATAGTTTATCAGTGTGTTCTATAATGTGTAGTTCATCAGTGTGTTCTATGATGTCTAGTTTATCAGTGTGTTCTATGATTTGTAGTTTATCTGTGTGTTCTATGATGTGCAGTTTATCTGTGTGTTCTATGATGTGTAGTTTATCTGTGTGTTCTATGATGTGTAGTTTATCAGTGTGTTCTATGATGTGTAGTTTATCTGTGTGTTCTATGATGTGTAGTTTATCAATGTGTTCTATGATGTGAAGTTTATCAGTGTGTTCGATGATGTGTAGTTTATCTGTGTGTTCTATGCTGTGTAGTTTATCAGTGTGTTCTATGATGTGTAGTTTATCTGTTTGTTCTATGATGTGTAGTTTATCAGTGTGTTCTATGATGTGTAGTTTATCAGTGTGTTCTATGATGTGTAGTTTATCAGTGTGTTCTTTGATTTGTAGTTTATCTGTGTGTTCTATGATGTGTAGTTTATCTGTGTGTTCTGTGATGTGTAGTTTATCTGTGTGTTCTGTGATGTGTTGTTTATCAGTGTGTTATCTATGATGTGTAGTTAATCAGTGTATTCTATGATGTATAGTTTATCTGTGTGATCTATGATGTGTAGTTTATCAGTGTGTTCTATGATGTGTAGTTTATCTGTGTGTTCTATGAAGTGTAGTTTATCAGTGTGTTCTATGATGTGTAGTTTATCAGTGTGCTTTATGATGTGTAGTTTATCTGTGTGTTCTATGATCTGTAGTTTATCAGTGTGTTCTATGATGTGTAGTTTATCTGTGTGTTCTATGATGTATAGTTTATCAGTGTGTTCTATGATGTGTAGTTCATCAGTGTGTTCTATGATGTCTAGTTTATCAGTGTGTTCTATGATTTGCACTTTATCTCTGTGTTCTATGATGTGTAGTTTATCTGTGTGTTCTATGATGTATAGTTTATCTGTGTGTTCTATGATGTGTAGTTTATCTGTGTGTTCTATGATGTGTAGTTTATCTTTGTGTTCTATGATGTGTAGTTTATCTGTGTGTTCTATGATGTCTAGATTATTTGTGTGTTCAATGATGTGTAGTTTATCAGTGTGTTCTATGATGTGTAGTTTATGTGTGTGTTCTATGATGTGTAGTTTATCTGTGTGTTCTATGATGTGTAGTTTATCAGTGTGTTATATGATGTGTAGTTTATCAGTGTGTTCTATGATGTCTAGTTTATCTGTGTGTTCTATGATGTGTAGTTTATCTGTGTGATCTATGAAGTGTAGTTGATCAGTGTGTTCTATGATGTGTAGTTTATCTGTGTGTTCCATGATGTGTAGTTTATCAGTGTGTTCTATGATTTGTAGTTTATCTGTGTGTTCTATGATGTGTTGTTAATCAGTGTGTTCTATAATGTGTAGTTTATCTGTGTGTTCAATGATGTGTAGTTTATCAGTGTGTTCTATGATGTGTAGTTTATGTGTGGGTTCTATGATGTGTAGATTATCTGTGTGTTCTATGATGTGTAGTTTATCTGTGTGTTCTATGATGTGTAGTTTATCTGTTTGTTCTATGATGTGTAGTTTATCAGTGTGTTCTATGATGTGTAGTTTATCAGTGTGTTCTATGATGTGTAGTTTATCAGTGTGTTCTTTGATTTGTAGTTTATCTGTGTGTTCTATGATGTGTAGTTTATCTGTGTGTTCTGTGATGTGTAGTTTATCTGTGTGTTCTGTGATGTGTTGTTTATCAGTGTGTTATCTATGATGTGTAGTTAATCAGTGTATTCTATAATGTATAGTTTATCTGTGTGATCTATGATGTGTAGTTTATCAGTGTGTTCTATGATGTGTAGTTTATCTGTGTGTTCTATGAAGTGTAGTTTATCAGTGTGTTCTATGATGTGTAGTTTATCAGTGTGCTTTATGATGTGTAGTTTATCTGTGTGTTCTATGATCTGTAGTTTATCAGTGTGTTCTATGATGTGTAGTTTATCTGTGTGTTCTATGATGTATAGTTTATCAGTGTGTTCTATGATGTGTAGTTCATCACTGTGTTCTATGATGTCTAGTTTATCAGTGTGTTCTATGATTTGCAGTTTATCTCTGTGTTCTATGATGTGTAGTTTATCTGTGTGTTCTATGATGACTAGTTTATCTGTGTGTTCTATGATGTATAGTTTATCTGTGTGTTCTATGATGTGTAGTTTATCTGTGTGTTCTATGATGTGTAGTTTATCAGTGTGTTCTATGATGTGTAGTTTATGTGTGTGTTCTATGATGTGTAGTTTATCTGTGTGTTCTATGATGTGTAGTTTATCAGTGTGTTATATGATGTGTAGTTTATCAGTGTGTTCTATGATGTCTAGTTTATCTGTGTGTTCTATGATGTGTAGTTTATCTGTGTGATCTATGAAGTGTAGTTGATCAGTGTGTTCTATGATGTGTAGTTTATCTGTGTGTTCCATGATGTGTAGTTTATCAGTGTGTTCTATGATTTGTAGTTTATCTGTGTGTTCTATGATGTGTTGTTAATCAGTGTGTTCTATGATGTGTAGTTTATCTGTGTGTTCAATGATGTGTAGTTTATCAGTGTGTTCTATGATGTGTAGTTTATGTGTGTGTTCTATGATATGTAGATTATCTGTGTGTTCTATGATGTGTAGTTTATCTGTGTGTTCAATGATGTGTAGTTTATCAGTGTGTTCTATGATGTGTAGTTTATGTGTGTGTTCTATGATGTGTAGTTTATCTGTGTGTTCTATGATGTGTAGTTTATCAGTTTGTTCTATGACGTGTAGTTTATCTGTGTGTTCTATGATGTGTAGTTTATCTGTGTGATCTATGATGTGTAGTTTATCAGTGTGTTCTATGATGTGTTGTTTATCTGTGTGTTCCATGATGTGTTATTTATCAGTGTGTTCTATGATGTGTAGTTTATCTGTGTGTTCTATGATGTGTTGTTTATCAGTGTGTTATCTATGATGTGTAGTTAATCAGTGTATTCTGTGATGTATAGTTTATCTGTGTGTTCTATGATGTGTAGTTTATCAGTGTGTTCTATGATGTGTAGTTTATCTGTGTGTTCTCTGAAGTGTTGTTTATCAGTGTGTTCTATGATGTGTAGTTTATCAGTGTGCTTTATGATGTGTAGTTTATCTGTGTGTTCTATGATCTGTAGTTTATCAGTGTGTTCTATGATGTGTAGTTTATCTGTGTGTTCTATGATGTATAGTTTATCAGTGTGTTCTATGATGTGCAGTTCATCAGTGTGTTCTATGATGTCTAGTTTATCAGTGTGTTCTATGATTTGTAGTTTATCTGTGTGTTCTATGATGTGCAGTTTATCTGTGTGTTCTATGATGTGTAGTTTATCTGTGTGTTCTATGATGTGTAGTTTATCAGTGTGTTCTATGATGTGTAGTTTATCTGTGTGTTCTATGATGTGTAGTTTATCAATGTGTTCTATGATGTGTAGTTTATCAGTGTGTTCTATGATGTGTAGTTTATCAGTGTGTTCTATGATGTGTAGTTTATCAGTGTGTTCTATGATTTTTAGTTTATCTGTGTGTTCTATGATGTGTAGTTTATCTGTTTGTTCTATGATGTGTAGTTTATCAGTCTGTTCTATGATGTGTAGTTTATCAGTCTGTTCTATGATGTGTAGTTTATCTGTGTGTTCTATGATGTGTAGTTTATCAGTGTGTTCTATGATGTGTAGTTTATCAGTGTGTTCTTTGATTTGTAGTTTATCTGTGTGTTCTATGATGTGTAGTTTATCTGTGTGTTCTGTGATGTGTAGTTTATCTGTGTGTTCTGTGATGTCTAGTTTATCAGTGTGTTCTGTGATGTGTAGTTTATCAGTGTGTTCTATGATGTGTATTTTATCAGTGTGTTCTATGATTTGTAGTTTATCAGTGTGTTCTATGATGTGTAGTTTATCTGATTGTTCTATGATGTGTAGTTTATCTGTGTGTTCTATGATGTGTAGTTTATCTGTGTGTTCTATGATGTGTAGTTTATCACTGTGTTCTATGATGTGTAGTTTATCAGTCTGTTCTATGATGTGTAGTTTATCTGTGTGTTCTATGATGTGTAGTTTATCAGTGTGTTCTATGATGTGTAGTTTATCAGTGTGTTCTTTGATTTGTAGTTTATCTGTGTGTTCTATGATGTGTAGTTTATCTGTGTGTTCTGTGATGTGTAGTTTATCTGTGTGTTCTGTGATGTCTAGTTTATCAGTGTGTTCTGTGATGTGTAGTTTATCAGTGTGTTCTATGATGTGTAGTTTATCAGTGTGTTCTATGATTTGTAGTTTATCAGTGTGTTCTATGATGTGCAGTTTATCTGATTGTTCTATGATGTGTAGTTTATCTGTGTGTTCTATGATGTGTAGTTTATCTGTGTGTTCTATGATCTGTAGTTTATCAGTGTGTTCTATGATGTGTAGTTTATCTGTGTGTTCTATGATGTATAGTTTATCAGTGTGTTCTATGATGTGTAGTTCATCACTGTGTTCTATGATGTCTAGTTTATCAGTGTGTTCTATGATTTGCAGTTTATCTCTGTGTTCTATGATGTGTAGTTTATCTGTGTGTTCTATGATGACTAGTTTATCTGTGTGTTCTATGATGTATAGTTTATCTGTGTGTTCTATGATGTGTAGTTTATCTGTGTGTTCTATGATGTGTAGTTTATCAGTGTGTTCTATGATGTGTAGTTTATGTGTGTGTTCTATGATGTGTAGTTTATCTGTGTGTTCTATGATGTGTAGTTTATCAGTGTGTTATATGATGTGTAGTTTATCAGTGTGTTCTATGATGTCTAGTTTATCTGTGTGTTCTATGATGTGTAGTTTATCTGTGTGATCTATGAAGTGTAGTTGATCAGTGTGTTCTATGATGTGTAGTTTATCTGTGTGTTCCATGATGTGTAGTTTATCAGTGTGTTCTATGATTTGTAGTTTATCTGTGTGTTCTATGATGTGTTGTTAATCAGTGTGTTCTATGATGTGTAGTTTATCTGTGTGTTCAATGATGTGTAGTTTATCAGTGTGTTCTATGATGTGTAGTTTATGTGTGTGTTCTATGATGTGTAGATTATCTGTGTGTTCTATGATGTGTAGTTTATCTGTGTGTTCAATGATGTGTAGTTTATCAGTGTGTTCTATGATGTGTAGTTTATGTGTGTGTTCTATGATGTGTAGTTTATCTGTGTGTTCTATGATGTGTAGTTTATCAGTTTGTTCTATGACGTGTAGTTTATCTGTGTGTTCTATGATGTGTAGTTTATCTGTGTGATCTATGATGTGTAGTTTATCAGTGTGTTCTATGATGTGTTGTTTATCTGTGTGTTCCATGATGTGTTATTTATCAGTGTGTTCTATGATGTGTAGTTTATCTGTGTGTTCTATGATGTGTTGTTTATCAGTGTGTTATCTATGATGTGTAGTTAATCAGTGTATTCTGTGATGTATAGTTTATCTGTGTGATCTATGATGTGTAGTTTATCAGTGTGTTCTATGATGTGTAGTTTATCTGTGTGTTCTCTGAAGTGTTGTTTATCAGTGTGTTCTATGATGTGTAGTTTATCAGTGTGCTTTATGATGTGTAGTTTATCTGTGTGTTCTATGATCTGTAGTTTATCAGTGTGTTCTATGATGTGTAGTTTATCTGTGTGTTCTATGATGTATAGTTTATCAGTGTGTTCTATGATGTGCAGTTCATCAGTGTGTTCTATGATGTCTAGTTTATCAGTGTGTTCTATGATTTGTAGTTTATCTGTGTGTTCTATGATGTGCAGTTTATCTGTGTGTTCTATGATGTGTAGTTTATCTGTGTGTTCTATGATGTGTAGTTTATCAGTGTGTTCTATGATGTGTAGTTTATCTGTGTGTTCTATGATGTGTAGTTTATCAATGTGTTCTATGATGTGTAGTTTATCAGTGTGTTCTATGATGTGTAGTTTATCAGTGTGTTCTATGATGTGTAGTTTATCAGTGTGTTCTATGATTTTTAGTTTATCTGTGTGTTCTATGATGTGTAGTTTATCTGTTTGTTCTATGATGTGTAGTTTATCAGTGTGTTCTATGATGTGTAGTTTATCAGTCTGTTCTATGATGTGTAGTTTATCTGTGTGTTCTATGATGTGTAGTTTATCAGTGTGTTCTATGATGTGTAGTTTATCAGTGTGTTCTTTGATTTGTAGTTTATCTGTGTGTTCTATGATGTGTAGTTTATCTGTGTGTTCTGTGATGTGTAGTTTATCTGTGTGTTCTGTGATGTCTAGTTTATCAGTGTGTTCTGTGATGTGTAGTTTATCAGTGTGTTCTATGATGTGTAGTTTATCAGTGTGTTCTATGATTTGTAGTTTATCAGTGTGTTCTATGATGTGTAGTTTATCTGATTGTTCTATGATGTGTAGTTTATCTGTGTGTTCTATGATGTGTAGTTTATCTGTGTGTTCTATGATGTGTAGTTTATCACTGTGTTCTATGATGTGTAGTTTATCAGTCTGTTCTATGATGTGTAGTTTATCTGTGTGTTCTATGATGTGTAGTTTATCAGTGTGTTCTATGATGTGTAGTTTATCAGTGTGTTCTTTGATTTGTAGTTTATCTGTGTGTTCTATGATGTGTAGTTTATCTGTGTGTTCTGTGATGTGTAGTTTATCTGTGTGTTCTGTGATGTCTAGTTTATCAGTGTGTTCTGTGATGTGTAGTTTATCAGTGTGTTCTATGATGTGTAGTTTATCAGTGTGTTCTATGATTTGTAGTTTATCAGTGTGTTCTATGATGTGTAGTTTATCTGATTGTTCTATGATGTGTAGTTTATCTGTGTGTTCTATGATGTGTAGTTTATCTGTGTGTTCTATGATGTGTAGTTTATCACTGTGTTCTATGATGTGCAGTTTATCTGTGTGTTCTATGATGTGTAGTTTATCTGTGTGTTCTATGATGTGTAGTTTATCAGTGTGTTCTATGATGTGTAGTTTATCAGTGTGTTCTATGATGTGGAGTTTATCTGTGTGTTCTATGATGTGTAGTTTATCAGTGTGTTCTATGATGTGTAGTTTATCAGTGTGTTCTATGATGTGTAGTTTATCTGTGTGTTCTATGATGTGTAGTTTATCTGTGTGTTCTATGATGTGTAGTTTATCAGTGTGTTCTATGATGTGTAGTTTATCTGTGTGTTCTATGATGTATAGTTTATCAGTGTGTTCTATGATGTGCAGTTTATCAGTGTGTTCTATGATGTCTAGTTTATCAGTGGGTTCTATGATTTGTAGTTTATCTGTGTGTTCTATGATGTGCAGTTTATCTGTGTGTTCTATGATGTGTAGTTTATCTGTGTGTTCTATGATGTGTAGTTTATCAGTGTGTTCTATGATGTGTAGTTTATCTGTGTGTTCTATGATGTGTAGTTTATCAATGTGTTCTATGATGTGTAGTTTATCAGTGTGTTCTATGATGTGTAGTTTATCTTTGTGTTCTATGATGTGTAGTTTATCAGTGTGTTCTATGATGTGTAGTTTATCTGTTTGTTCTATGATGTGTAGTTTATCAGTGTGTTCTATGATGTGTAGTTTATCAGTGTGTTCTATGATGTGTAGTTTATCAGTGTGTTCTATGATTTGTAGTTTATCTGTGTGTTCTATGATGTGTAGTTTATCTGTTTGTTCTATGATGTGTAGTTTATCAGTGTGTTCTATGATGTGTAGTTTATCAGTCTGTTCTATGATGTGTAGTTTATCTGTGTGTTCTATGATGTGTAGTTTATCAGTGTGTTCTATGATGTGTAGTTTATCAGTGTGTTCTTTGATTTGTAGTTTATCTGTGTGTTCTCTGATGTGTCGTTTATCTGTGTGTTCTGTGATGTGTAGTTTATCTGTGTGTTCTGTGATGTGTAGTTTATCAGTGTGTTCTGTGATGTGTAGTTTATCAGTGTGTTCTATGATGTGTAGTTTATCAGTGTGTTCTATGATTTGTAGTTTATCAGTGTGTTCTATGATGTGTAGTTTATCTGATTGTTCTATGATGTGTAGTTTATCTGTGTGTTCTATGATGTGTAGTTTATCTGTGTGTTCTATGATGTGTAGTTTATCACTGTGTTCTATGATGTGCAGTTAATCTGTGTGTTCTATGATGTGTAGTTTATCTGTGTGTTCTATGATGTGTAGTTTATCAGTGTGTTCTATGATGTGTAGTTTATCAGTGTGTTCTATGATGTGGAGTTTATCTGTGTGTTCTATGATGTGTAGTTTATCAGTGTGTTCTATGATGTGTAGTTTATCAGTGTGTTCTATGATGTGTAGTTTATCTGTGTGTTCTATGATGTGTAGTTTATCTGTGTGTTCTATGATGTGTAGTTTATCAGTGTGTTCTATGATGTGTAGTTTATCAGTGTGTTCTATGATTTGTAGTTTATCTGTGTGTTCTATGATGTGCAGTTTATCTGTGTGTTCTATGCTGTGTAGTTTATCTGTGTGTTCTATGATGTGTAGTTTATCAGTGTGTTCTATGATGTGTAGTTTATCAGTGTGTTCTATGATTTGTAGTTTATCTGTGTGTTCTATGATGTGTTGTTAATCAGTGTGTTCTATAATGTGTAGTTTATCTGTGTGTTCAATGATGTGTAGTTTATCAGTGTGTTCTATGATGTGTAGTTTATGTGTGTGTTCTATGATGTGTAGATTATCTGTGTGTTCTATGATGTGTAGTTTATCTGTGTGTTCTATGATGTGTAGTTTATCTGTTTGTTCTATGATGTGTAGTTTATCAGTGTGTTCTATGATGTGTAGTTTATCAGTGTGTTCTATGATGTGTAGTTTATCAGTGTGTTCTTTGATTTGTAGTTTATCTGTGTGTTCTATGATGTGTAGTTTATCTGTGTGTTCTGTGATGTGTAGTTTATCTGTGTGTTCTGTGATGTGTTGTTTATCAGTGTGTTATCTATGATGTGTAGTTAATCAGTGTATTCTATAATGTATAGTTTATCTGTGTGATCTATGATGTGTAGTTTATCAGTGTGTTCTATGATGTGTAGTTTATCTGTGTGTTCTATGAAGTGTAGTTTATCAGTGTGTTCTATGATGTGTAGTTTATCAGTGTGCTTTATGATGTGTAGTTTATCTGTGTGTTCTATGATCTGTAGTTTATCAGTGTGTTCTATGATGTGTAGTTTATCTGTGTGTTCTATGATGTATAGTTTATCAGTGTGTTCTATGATGTGTAGTTCATCAGTGTGTTCTATGATGTCTAGTTTATCAGTGTGTTCTATGATTTGCAGTTTATCTCTGTGTTCTATGATGTGTAGTTTATCTGTGTGTTCTATGATGACTAGTTTATCTGTGTGTTCTATGATGTATAGTTTATCTGTGTGTTCTATGATGTGTAGTTTATCTGTGTGTTCTATGATGTGTAGTTTATCAGTGTGTTCTATGATGTGTAGTTTATGTGTGTGTTCTATGATGTGTAGTTTATCTGTGTGTTCTATGATGTGTAGTTTATCAGTGTGTTATATGATGTGTAGTTTATCAGTGTGTTCTATGATGTCCAGTTTATCTGTGTGTTCTATGATGTGTAGTTTATCTGTGTGATCTATGAAGTGTAGTTGATCAGTGTGTTCTATGATGTGTAGTTTATCTGTGTGTTCCATGATGTGTAGTTTATCAGTGTGTTCTATGATTTGTAGTTTATCTCTGTGTTCTATGACGTGTTGTTAATCAGTGTGTTCTATGATGTGTAGTTTATCTGTGTGTTCAATGATGTGTAGTTTATCAGTGTGTTCTATGATGTGTAGTTTATGTGTGTGTTCTATGATGTGTAGATTATCTGTGTGTTCTATGATGTGTAGTTTATCTGTGTGTTCAATGATGTGTAGTTTATCAGTGTGTTCTATGATGTGTAGTTTATGTGTGTGTTCTATGATGTGTAGTTTATCTGTGTGTTCTATGATGTGTAGTTTATCAGTTTGTTCTATGACGTGTAGTTTATCTGTGTGTTCTATGATGTGTAGTTTATCTGTGTGATCTATGATGTGTAGTTTATCAGTGTGTTCTATGATGTGTTGTTTATCTGTGTGTTCCATGATGTGTTATTTATCAGTGTGTTCTATGATGTGTAGTTTATCTGTGTGTTCTATGATGTGTTGTTTATCAGTGTGTTATCTATGATGTGTAGTTAATCAGTGTATTCTGTGATGTATAGTTTATCTGTGTGATCTATGATGTGTAGTTTATCAGTGTGTTCTATGATGTGTAGTTTATCTGTGTGTTCTCTGAAGTGTTGTTTATCAGTGTGTTCTATGATGTGTAGTTTATCAGTGTGCTTTATGATGTGTAGTTTATCTGTGTGTTCTATGATCTGTAGTTTATCAGTGTGTTCTATGATGTGTAGTTTATCTGTGTGTTCTATGATGTATAGTTTATCAGTGTGTTCTATGATGTGCAGTTCATCAGTGTGTTCTATGATGTCTAGTTTATCAGTGTGATCTATGAGTTGTAGTTTATCTGTGTGTTCTATGATGTGCAGTTTATCTGTGTGTTCTATGATGTGTAGTTTATCTGTGTGTTCTATGATGTGTAGTTTATCAGTGTGTTCTATGATGTGTAGTTTATCTGTGTGTTCTATGATGTGTAGTTTATCAATGTGTTCTATGATGTGTAGTTTATCAGTGTGTTCTATGATGTGTAGTTTATCAGTGTGTTCTATGATGTGTAGTTTATCAGTGTGTTCTATGATTTTTAGTTTATCTGTGTGTTCTATGATGTGTAGTTTATCTGTTTGTTCTATGATGTGTAGTTTATCACTGTGTTCTATGATGTGTAGTTTATCAGTCTGTTCTATGATGTGTAGTTTATCTGTGTGTTCTATGATGTGTAGTTTATCAGTGTGTTCTATGATGTGTAGTTTATCAGTGTGTTCTTTGATTTGTAGTTTATCTGTGTGTTCTATGATGTGTAGTTTATCTGTTTGTTCTGTGATGTGTAGTTTATCTGTGTGTTCTGTGATGTCTAGTTTATCAGTGTGTTCTGTGATGTGTAGTTTATCAGTGTGTTCTATGATGTGTAGTTTATCAGTGTGTTCTATGATTTGTAGTTTATCAGTGTGTTCTATGATGTGTAGTTTATCTGATTGTTCTATGATGTGTAGTTTATCTGTGTGTTCTATGATGTGTAGTTTGTGTGTTCTATGATGTGTAGTTTATCACTGTGTTCTATGATGTGCAGTTTATCTGTGTGTTCTATGATGTGTAGTTTATCTGTGTGTTCTATGATGTGTAGTTTATCAGTGTGTTCTATGATGTGTAGTTTATCAGTGTGTTCTATGATGTGGAGTTTATCTGTGTGTTCTATGATGTGTAGTTTATCAGTGTGTTCTATGATGTGTAGTTTATCAGTGTGTTCTATGATGTGTAGTTTATCTGTGTGTTCTATGATGTGTAGTTTATCTCTGTGTTCTATGATGTGTAGTTTATCAGTGTGTTCTATGATGTGTAGTTTATCTGTGTGTTCTATGATGTATAGTTTATCAGTGTGTTCTATGATGTGCAGTTCATCAGTGTGTTCTATGATGTCTAGTTTATCAGTGTGTTCTATGATTTGTAGTTTATCTGTGTGTTCTATGATGTGCAGTTTATCTGTGTGTTCTATGATGTGTAGTTTATCTGTGTGTTCTATGATGTGTAGTTTATCAGTGTGTTCTATGATGTGTAGTTTATCTGTGTGTTCTATGATGTGTAGTTTATCAATGTGTTCTATGATGTGTAGTTTATCAGTGTGTTCTATGATGTGTAGTTTATCTTTGTGTTCTATGATGTGTAGTTTATCAGTGTGTTCTATGATGTGTAGTTTATCTGTTTGTTCTATGATGTGTAGTTTATCAGTGTGTTCTATGATGTGTAGTTTATCAGTGTGTTCTATGATGTGTAGTTTATCAGTGTGTTCTATGATTTGTAGTTTATCTGTGTGTTCTATGATGTGTAGTTTATCTGTTTGTTCTATGATGTGTAGTTTATCAGTGTGTTCTATGATGTGTAGTTTATCAGTCTGTTCTATGATGTGTAGTTTATCTGTGTGTTCTATGATGTGTAGTTTATCAGTGTGTTCTATGATGTGTAGTTTATCAGTGTGTTCTTTGATTTGTAGTTTATCTGTGTGTTCTCTGATGTGTCGTTTATCTGTGTGTTCTGTGATGTGTAGTTTATCTGTGTGTTCTGTGATGTGTAGTTTATCAGTGTGTTCTGTGATGTGTAGTTTATCAGTGTGTTCTATGATGTGTAGTTTATCAGTGTGTTCTATGATTTGTAGTTTATCAGTGTGTTCTATGATGTGTAGTTTATCTGATTGTTCTATGATGTGAAGTTTATCTGTGTGTTCTATGATGTGTAGTTTATCTGTGTGTTCTATGATGTGTAGTTTATCACTGTGTTCTATGATGTGCAGTTAATCTGTGTGTTCTATGATGTGTAGTTTATCTGTGTGTTCTATGATGTGTAGTTTATCAGTGTGTTCTATGATGTGTAGTTTATCAGTGTGTTCTATGATGTGGAGTTTATCTGTGTGTTCTATGATGTGTAGTTTATCTGTTTGTTCTATGATGTGTAGTTTATCAGTGTGTTCTATGATGTGTAGTTTATCAGTGTGTTCTATGATGTGTAGTTTATCAGTGTGTTCTTTGATTTGTAGTTTATCTGTGTGTTCTATGATGTGTAGTTTATCTGTGTGTTCTGTGATGTGTAGTTTATCTGTGTGTTCTGTGATGTGTTGTTTATCAGTGTGTTATCTATGATGTGTAGTTAATCAGTGTATTCTATAATGTATAGTTTATCTGTGTGATCTATGATGTGTAGTTTATCAGTGTGTTCTATGATGTGTAGTTTATCTGTGTGTTCTATGAAGTGTAGTTTATCAGTGTGTTCTATGATGTGTAGTTTATCAGTGTGCTTTATGATGTGTAGTTTATCTGTGTGTTCTATGATCTGTAGTTTATCAGTGTGTTCTATGATGTGTAGTTTATCTGTGTGTTCTATGATGTATAGTTTATCAGTGTGTTCTATGATGTGTAGTTCATCAGTGTGTTCTATGATGTCTAGTTTATCAGTGTGTTCTATGATTTGCAGTTTATCTCTGTGTTCTATGATGTGTAGTTTATCTGTGTGTTCTATGATGACTAGTTTATCTGTGTGTTCTATGATGTATAGTTTATCTGTGTGTTCTATGATGTGTAGTTTATCTGTGTGTTCTATGATGTGTAGTTTATCAGTGTGTTCTATGATGTGTAGTTTATGTGTGTGTTCTATGATGTGTAGTTTATCTGTGTGTTCTATGATGTGTAGTTTATCAGTGTGTTATATGATGTGTAGTTTATCAGTGTGTTCTATGATGTCCAGTTTATCTGTGTGTTCTATGATGTGTAGTTTATCTGTGTGATCTATGAAGTGTAGTTGATCAGTGTGTTCTATGATGTGTAGTTTATCTGTGTGTTCCATGATGTGTAGTTTATCAGTGTGTTCTATGATTTGTAGTTTATCTGTGTGTTCTATGACGTGTTGTTAATCAGTGTGTTCTATGATGTGTAGTTTATCTGTGTGTTCAATGATGTGTAGTTTATCAGTGTGTTCTATGATGTGTAGTTTATGTGTGTGTTCTATGATGTGTAGATTATCTGTGTGTTCTATGATGTGTAGTTTATCTGTGTGTTCAATGATGTGTAGTTTATCAGTGTGTTCTATGATGTGTAGTTTATGTGTGTGTTCTATGATGTGTAGTTTATCTGTGTGTTCAATGATGTGTAGTTTATCAGTTTGTTCTATGACGTGTAGTTTATCTGTGTGTTCTATGATGTGTAGTTTATCTGTGTGATCTATGATGTGTAGTTTATCAGTGTGTTCTATGATGTGTTGTTTATCTGTGTGTTCCATGATGTGTTATTTATCAGTGTGTTCTATGATGTGTAGTTTATCTGTGTGTTCTATGATGTGTTGTTTATCAGTGTGTTATCTATGATGTGTAGTTAATCAGTGTATTCTGTGATGTATAGTTTATCTGTGTGATCTATGATGTGTAGTTTATCAGTGTGTTCTATGATGTGTAGTTTATCTGTGTGTTCTCTGAAGTGTTGTTTATCAGTGTGTTCTATGATGTGTAGTTTATCAGTGTGCTTTATGATGTGTAGTTTATCTGTGTGTTCTATGATCTGTAGTTTATCAGTGTGTTCTATGATGTGTAGTTTATCTGTGTGTTCTATGATGTATAGTTTATCAGTGTGTTCTATGATGTGCAGTTCATCAGTGTGTTCTATGATGTCTAGTTTATCAGTGTGATCTATGATTTGTAGTTTATCTGTGTGTTCTATGATGTGCAGTTTATCTGTGTGTTCTATGATGTGTAGTTTATCTGTGTGTTCTATGATGTGTAGTTTATCAGTGTGTTCTATGATGTGTAGTTTATCTGTGTGTTCTATGATGTGTAGTTTATCAATGTGTTCTATGATGTGTAGTTTATCAGTGTGTTCTATGATGTGTAGTTTATCAGTGTGTTCTATGATGTGTAGTTTATCAGTGTGTTCTATGATTTTTAGTTTATCTGTGTGTTCTATGATGTGTAGTTTATCTGTTTGTTCTATGATGTGTAGTTTATCACTGTGTTCTATGATGTGTAGTTTATCAGTCTGTTCTATGATGTGTAGTTTATCTGTGTGTTCTATGATGTGTAGTTTATCAGTGTGTTCTATGATGTGTAGTTTATCAGTGTGTTCTTTGATTTGTAGTTTATCTGTGTGTTCTATGATGTGTAGTTTATCTGTGTGTTCTGTGATGTGTAGTTTATCTGTGTGTTCTGTGATGTCTAGTTTATCAGTGTGTTCTGTGATGTGTAGTTTATCAGTGTGTTCTATGATGTGTAGTTTATCAGTGTGTTCTATGATTTGTAGTTTATCAGTGTGTTCTATGATGTGTAGTTTATCTGATTGTTCTATGATGTGTAGTTTATCTGTGTGTTCTATGATGTGTAGTTTGTGTGTTCTATGATGTGTAGTTTATCACTGTGTTCTATGATGTGCAGTTTATCTGTGTGTTCTATGATGTGTAGTTTATCTGTGTGTTCTATGATGTGTAGTTTATCAGTGTGTTCTATGATGTGTAGTTTATCAGTGTGTTCTATGATGTGGAGTTTATCTGTGTGTTCTATGATGTGTAGTTTATCAGTGTGTTCTATGATGTGTAGTTTATCAGTGTGTTCTATGATGTGTAGTTTATCTGTGTGTTCTATGATGTGTAGTTTATCTGTGTGTTCTATGATGTGTAGTTTATCAGTGTGTTCTATGATGTGTAGTTTATCTGTGTGTTCTATGATGTATAGTTTATCAGTGTGTTCTATGATGTGCAGTTCATCAGTGTGTTCTATGATGTCTAGTTTATCAGTGTGTTCTATGATTTGTAGTTTATCTGTGTGTTCTATGATGTGCAGTTTATCTGTGTGTTCTATGATGTGTAGTTTATCTGTGTGTTCTATGATGTGTAGTTTATCAGTGTGTTCTATGATGTGTAGTTTATCTGTGTGTTCTATGATGTGTAGTTTATCAATGTGTTCTATGATGTGTAGTTTATCAGTGTGTTCTATGATGTGTAGTTTATCTTTGTGTTCTATGATGTGTAGTTTATCAGTGTGTTCTATGATGTGTAGTTTATCTGTTTGTTCTATGATGTGTAGTTTATCAGTGTGTTCTATGATGTGTAGTTTATCAGTGTGTTCTATGATGTGTAGTTTATCAGTGTGTTCTATGATTTGTAGTTTATCTGTGTGTTCTATGATGTGTAGTTTATCTGTTTGTTCTATGATGTGTAGTTTATCAGTGTGTTCTATGATGTGTAGTTTATCTGTGTGTTCTATGATGTGTAGTTTATCAGTGTGTTCTATGATGTGTAGTTTATCAGTGTGTTCTTTGATTTGTAGTTTATCTGTGTGTTCTCTGATGTGTCGTTTATCTGTGTGTTCTGTGATGTGTAGTTTATCTGTGTGTTCTGTGATGTGTAGTTTATCAGTGTGTTCTGTGATGTGTAGTTTATCAGTGTGTTCTATGATGTGTAGTTTATCAGTGTGTTCTATGATTTGTAGTTTATCAGTGTGTTCTATGATGTGTAGTTTATCTGATTGTTCTATGATGTGAAGTTTATCTGTGTGTTCTATGATGTGTAGTTTATCTGTGTGTTCTATGATGTGTAGTTTATCACTGTGTTCTATGATGTGCAGTTAATCTGTGTGTTCTATGATGTGTAGTTTATCTGTGTGTTCTATGATGTGTAGTTTATCAGTGTGTTCTATGATGTGTAGTTTATCAGTGTGTTCTATGATGTGGAGTTTATCTGTGTGTTCTATGATGTGTAGTTTATCGGTGTGTTCTATGATGTGTAGTTTATCAGTGTGTTCTATGATGTGTAGTTTATCTGTGTGTTCTATGATGTGTAGTTTATCTGTGTGTTCTATGATGTGTAGTTTATCAGTGTGTTCTATGATGTGTAGTTTATCAGTGTGTTCTATGATTTGTAGTTTATCTGTGTGTTCTATGATGTGCAGTTTATCTGTGTGTTCTATGCTGTGTAGTTTATCTGTGTGTTCTATGATGTGTAGTTTATCAGTGTGTTCTATGATGTGTAGTTTATCAGTGTGTTCTATGATGTGGAGTTTATCTGTGTTTTCTATGATGTGTAGTTTATCAGTGTGTTCTATGATGTGTAGTTTATCTGAGTGTTCTATGATGTGTAGTTTATCTGTGTGATCTATGATGTGTAGTTTATCAGTGTGTTCTATGATGTGTAGTTTATCAGTGTGTTCTATGATGTGTAGTTTATCAGTGTGTTCTATGATGTGTAGTTTATCAGTGTGTTCTATGATGTGTAGTTTATCAGTTTGTTCTATGATGTGTAGTTTATCTGTGTGATCTATGATGTGTAGTTTATCAGTGTGTTCTATGATGTGTAGTTTATCTGTGTGTTCTATGATGTGTAGTTTATCAGTGTGTTCTATGATGTGTAGTTTATCAGTGTGTTCTTTGATGTGTAGTTTATCAGTGTGTTCTATGATGTGTAGTTTATCTGTGTGTTCTTTGATGTGTAGTTTATCTGTGTGTTCTATGATGTGTATTTTATCTGTGTGTTCTATGATGTGTAGTTTATCAGTGTGTTCTATGATGTGTAGTTTATCAGTGTGTTCTATGATGTGTAGTTTATCTGTGTGTTCTATGATGTGTAGTTCATCTGTGTGTTCTATGATGTGTAGTTTATCTGTGTGTTCTATGATGTGTAGTTTATCTGTGTGTTCTATGATGTGTAGTTTATCTGTGTTTTCTATGATGTGTAGTTTATCTCAGTGTTCTATGATGTGTAGTTTATCTGTGTGATCTATGATGTGTAGTTTATCAGTGTCTTCTATGATGTGTAGTTTATCAGTGTGTTCCATGATGTGTAGTTTATCTGTGTGTTCTATGATGTGTAGTTTTTCTGTGTGATCTATGATGTGTAGTTTATCTGTGTTCTATGATGTGTAGTTTATCTGTGTGTTCTATGATGTGTAGTTTATCTCTGTGTTCTATGATGTGTTGTTTATCTGTGTGTTCTATGATGTCTAGTTTATCATTGTATTCTATGATGTATAGTTTATCAGTGTGTTCTATGATGTGTAGTTTATCTGTGTGTTCTATGATGTGTAGTTTATCTGTGTGTTCTATGATGTGTAGTTTATCAGTGTGTTCTATGATGTGTAGTTTATCAGTGTGTTCTATGATTTGTAGTTTATCTGTGTGTTCTATGATGTGCAGTTTATCTGTGTGTTCTATGATGTGTGGTTTATCTGTGTGTTCTATGATGTGTAGTTTATCAGTGTGTTCTATGATGTGTAGTTTATCAGTGTGTTCTATGATGCAGAGTTTATCTGTGTGTTCTATGATGTGTAGTTTATCAGTGTGTTCTATGATGTGTAGTTTATCTGTGTGTTCTATGATGTGTAGTTTATCTGTGTGATCTATGATGTGTAGTTCATCAGTGTGTTCTATGATGTGTAGTTTATCAGTGTGTTCTATGATGTGTAGTTTATCTGTTTGTTCTATGATGTGTAGTTTTTCAGTGTGTTCCATGATGTGTAGTTTATCTCTGTGTTCTATGATGTGTAGTTTATCAGTGTGTTCTATGACGTGTAGTTTATCAGTGTGTTCCATAATGTGTAGTTTATCTGTGTGTTCTATGATGTGTAGTTTTTCTGTGTGATCTATGATGTGTAGTTTATCTGTGTTCTATGATGTGTAGTTTATCTGTGTGTTCTATGATGTGTAGTTTATCTGTGTGTTCTATGATGTGTTGTTGATCTGTGTGTTCTATGATGTCTAGTTTATCATTGTATTCTATGATGTATAGTTTATCAATGTGTTCTATGATGTGTAGTTTATCTGTGTGTTCTATGATGTGTAGTTTATCAGTGTGTTCTATGATGTGTAGTTTATCAGTGTGTTCTATGATTTGTAGTTTATCTGTGTGTTCTATGATGTGCACTTTATCTGTGTGTTCTATGATGTGTGGTTTATCTGTGTGTTCTATGATGTGTAGTTTATCAGTGTGTTCTATGATGTGTAGTTTATCAGTGTGTTCTATGATGCAGAGTTTATCTGTGTGTTCTATGATGTGTAGTTTATCAGTGGGTTCTATGAAGTGTTGTTTATCTGTGTGTTCTATGATGTGTAGTTTATCTGTGTGATTTTTGATGTGTAGTTCATCAGTGTGTTCTATGATGTGTAGTTTATCAGTGTGTTCTATGATGTGTAGTTTATCAGTGTGTTCTATGATGTGTAGTTTATCAGTGTGTTCTATGATGTGTACTTTATCAGTGTGTTCTATGATGTGTAGTTTATCTGTGTGATCTATGATGTGTAGTTTATCAGTGTGTTCTATGATGTGTAGTTTATCTCTGTGTTCTATGATGTGTAGTTTATCAGTGTGTTCTATGATGTGTAGTTTATCAGTGTGTTCTATGATGTGTAGTTTATCAGTGTGTTCTATGATTTGTAGTTTATCAGTGTGTTCTATGATGTGTAGTTTATCTGTGTGTTCTATGATGTGTAGTTTATCAGTGTGTTCTATGATGTGTAGTTTATCAGTGTGTTCTATGATGTGTAGTTTATCAGTGTGTTCTATGATGTGTAGTTTATCTGTGTGTTCTATGATGTGTAGTTTATCTGTGTGTTCTATGATGTGTAGTTTATCTGTGTGTTCTATGATGTGTAGTTTATCAGTGTGTTCTATGATGTGTAGTTTATCAGTGTGTTCTATGATGTGTAATTTATCAGTGTGTTCTATGTTGTGTAGTTTATCTGTGTGATCTATGATGTGTTGTTTATCAGTGTGTTCTATGATGTGTAGTTTATCAGTGTGTTCTACGATGTGTAGTTAATCTGTGTGTTCTATGATGTGTAGTTTATCAGTGTGTTCAATGATGTGTAGTTTATCAGTGTGTTCTTTGATTTGTAGTTTATCTGTGTGTTCTATGATGTGTAGTTTATCTGTGTGTTCTGTGATGTGTAGTTTATCTGTGTGTTCTGTGATGTGTAGTTTATCAGTGTGTTCTGTGATGTGTAGTTTATCAGTGTGTTCTATGATGTGTAGTTTATCAGTGTGTTCTATGATTTGTAGTTTATCAGTGCGTTCTATGATGTGTAGTTTATCTGTTTGTTCCATGATGTGTAGTTTATCAGTGTGTTCTATGATGTGTAGTTTATCAGTGTGTTCTATGATGTGTAGTTTATCTGTGTGTTCTATGATGTGTAGTTTATCTGTGTGTTCTATGATGTGTAGTTTCTCAGTGTGTTCTATGATGTGTAGTTTATCAGTGTGTTCTATGATTTGTAGTTTATCTGTGAGTTCTGTGATGTGTAGTTTATCAGTGTGTTCTGTGATGTGTAGTTTATCAGTGTGTTCTATGATGTGTAGTTTATCAGTGTGTTCTTTGATTTCTAGTTTATCTGTGTGTTCTATGATGTGTAGTTTATCTGTGTGTTCTGTGATGTGTAGTTTATCTGTGTGTTCTGTGATGTGTAGTTTATCAGTGTGTTCTGTGATGTGTAGTTTATCAGTGTGTTCTATGATGTGTAGTTTATCAGTGTGTTCTATGATTTGTAGTTTATCAGTGTGTTCTATGATGTGTAGTTTATCTGTTTGTTCTATGATGTGTAGTTTATCAGTGTGTTCTATGATGTGTAGTTTATCTCTGTGTTCTATGATGTGTAGTTTATCAGTGTGTTCTATGATGTGTAGTTTATCAGTGTGTTCCATGATGTGTAGTTTATCTGTGTGTTCTATGATGTGTAGTTTTTCTGTGTGATCTATGATGTGTAGTTTATCTGTGTTCTATGATGTGTAGTTTATCTGTGTGTTCTATGATGTGTAGTTTATCAGTGTGTTCTATGATGTGTAGTTTATCAGTGTGTTCTATGATTTGTAGTTTATCTGTGTGTTCTATGATGTGTGGTTTATCTGTGTTTTCTATGATGTGTGGTTTATCTGTGTGTTCTATGATGTGTAGTTTATCAGTGTGTTCTATGATGTGTAGTTTATCAGTGTGTTCTATGATGCAGAGTTTATCTGTGTGTTCTATGATGTGTAGTTTATCAGTGTGTTCTATGATGTGTTGTTTATCTGTGTGTTCTATGATGTGTAGTTTATCTGTGTGATCTATGATGTGTAGTTCATCAGTGTGTTCTATGATGTGTAGTTTATCAGTGTGTTCTATGATGTGTAGTTTATCAGTGTGTTCTATGATGTGTAGTTTATCAGTGTGTTCTATGATGTGTAGTTTATCTGTGTGTTCTATGATGTGTAGTTTATCAGTGTGTTCTATGATGTGTAGTTTATCAGTGTGTTCTTTGATTTGTAGTTTATCTGTGTGTTCTCTGATGTGTCGTTTATCTGTGTGTTCTGTGATGTGTAGTTTATCTGTGTGTTCTGTGATGTGTAGTTTATCAGTGTGTTCTGTGATGTGTAGTTTATCAGTGTGTTCTATGATGTGTAGTTTATCAGTGTGTTCTATGATGTGTAGTTTATCTGTGTGTTCTTTGATGTGTAGTTTATCTGTGTGTTCTATGATGTGTATTTTATCTGTGTGTTCTATGATGTGTAGTTTATCAGTGTGTTCTATGATGTGTAGTTTATCAGTGTGTTCTATGATGTGTAGTTTATCTGTGTGTTCTATGATGTGTAGTTCATCTGTGTGTTCTATGATGTGTAGTTTATCTGTGTGTTCTATGATGTGTAGTTTATCTGTGTGTTCTATGATGTGTAGTTTATCTGTGTTTTCTATGATGTGTAGTTTATCTCAGTGTTCTATGATGTGTAGTTTATCTGTGTGATCTATGATGTGTAGTTTATCAGTGTCTTCTATGATGTGTAGTTTATCAGTGTGTTCCATGATGTGTAGTTTATCTGTGTGTTCTATGATGTGTAGTTTTTCTGTGTGATCTATGATGTGTAGTTTATCTGTGTTCTATGATGTGTAGTTTATCTGTGTGTTCTATGATGTGTAGTTTATCTCTGTGTTCTATGATGTGTTGTTTATCTGTGTGTTCTATGATGTCTAGTTTATCATTGTATTCTATGATGTATAGTTTATCAGTGTGTTCTATGATGTGTAGTTTATCTGTGTGTTCTATGATGTGTAGTTTATCTGTGTGTTCTATGATGTGTAGTTTATCAGTGTGTTCTATGATGTGTAGTTTATCAGTGTGTTCTATGATTTGTAGTTTATCTGTGTGTTCTATGATGTGCAGTTTATCTGTGTGTTCTATGATGTGTGGTTTATCTGTGTGTTCTATGATGTGTAGTTTATCAGTGTGTTCTATGATGTGTAGTTTATCAGTGTGTTCTATGATGCAGAGTTTATCTGTGTGTTCTATGATGTGTAGTTTATCAGTGTGTTCTATGATGTGTAGTTTATCTGTGTGTTCTATGATGTGTAGTTTATCTGTGTGATCTATGATGTGTAGTTCATCAGTGTGTTCTATGATGTGTAGTTTATCAGTGTGTTCTATGATGTGTAGTTTATCTGTTTGTTCTATGATGTGTAGTTTTTCAGTGTGTTCCATGATGTGTAGTTTATCTCTGTGTTCTATGATGTGTAGTTTATCAGTGTGTTCTATGACGTGTAGTTTATCAGTGTGTTCCATAATGTGTAGTTTATCTGTGTGTTCTATGATGTGTAGTTTTTCTGTGTGATCTATGATGTGTAGTTTATCTGTGTTCTATGATGTGTAGTTTATCTGTGTGTTCTATGATGTGTAGTTTATCTGTGTGTTCTATGATGTGTTGTTGATCTGTGTGTTCTATGATGTCTAGTTTATCATTGTATTCTATGATGTATAGTTTATCAATGTGTTCTATGATGTGTAGTTTATCTGTGTGTTCTATGATGTGTAGTTTATCAGTGTGTTCTATGATGTGTAGTTTATCAGTGTGTTCTATGATTTGTAGTTTATCTGTGTGTTCTATGATGTGCACTTTATCTGTGTGTTCTATGATGTGTGGTTTATCTGTGTGTTCTATGATGTGTAGTTTATCAGTGTGTTCTATGATGTGTAGTTTATCAGTGTGTTCTATGATGCAGAGTTTATCTGTGTGTTCTATGATGTGTAGTTTATCAGTGGGTTCTATGAAGTGTTGTTTATCTGTGTGTTCTATGATGTGTAGTTTATCTGTGTGATTTTTGATGTGTAGTTCATCAGTGTGTTCTATGATGTGTAGTTTATCAGTGTGTTCTATGATGTGTAGTTTATCAGTGTGTTCTATGATGTGTAGTTTATCAGTGTGTTCTATGATGTGTACTTTATCAGTGTGTTCTATGATGTGTAGTTTATCTGTGTGATCTATGATGTGTAGTTTATCAGTGTGTTCTATGATGTGTAGTTTATCTCTGTGTTCTATGATGTGTAGTTTATCAGTGTGTTCTATGATGTGTAGTTTATCAGTGTGTTCTATGATGTGTAGTTTATCAGTGTGTTCTATGATTTGTAGTTTATCAGTGTGTTCTATGATGTGTAGTTTATCTGTGTGTTCTATGATGTGTAGTTTATCAGTGTGTTCTATGATGTGTAGTTTATCAGTGTGTTCTATGATGTGTAGTTTATCAGTGTGTTCTATGATGTGTAGTTTATCTGTGTGTTCTATGATGTGTAGTTTATCTGTGTGTTCTATGATGTGTAGTTTATCTGTGTGTTCTATGATGTGTAGTTTATCAGTGTGTTCTATGATGTGTAGTTTATCAGTGTGTTCTATGATGTGTAATTTATCAGTGTGTTCTATGTTGTGTAGTTTATCTGTGTGATCTATGATGTGTTGTTTATCAGTGTGTTCTATGATGTGTAGTTTATCAGTGTGTTCTACGATGTGTAGTTAATCTGTGTGTTCTATGATGTGTAGTTTATCAGTGTGTTCAATGATGTGTAGTTTATCAGTGTGTTCTTTGATTTGTAGTTTATCTGTGTGTTCTATGATGTGTAGTTTATCTGTGTGTTCTGTGATGTGTAGTTTATCTGTGTGTTCTGTGATGTGTAGTTTATCAGTGTGTTCTGTGATGTGTAGTTTATCAGTGTGTTCTATGATGTGTAGTTTATCAGTGTGTTCTATGATTTGTAGTTTATCAGTGCGTTCTATGATGTGTAGTTTATCTGTTTGTTCCATGATGTGTAGTTTATCAGTGTGTTCTATGATGTGTAGTTTATCAGTGTGTTCTATGATGTGTAGTTTATCTGTGTGTTCTATGATGTGTAGTTTATCTGTGTGTTCTATGATGTGTAGTTTCTCAGTGTGTTCTATGATGTGTAGTTTATCAGTGTGTTCTATGATTTGTAGTTTATCTGTGAGTTCTGTGATGTGTAGTTTATCAGTGTGTTCTGTGATGTGTAGTTTATCAGTGTGTTCTATGATGTGTAGTTTATCAGTGTGTTCTTTGATTTCTAGTTTATCTGTGTGTTCTATGATGTGTAGTTTATCTGTGTGTTCTGTGATGTGTAGTTTATCTGTGTGTTCTGTGATGTGTAGTTTATCAGTGTGTTCTGTGATGTGTAGTTTATCAGTGTGTTCTATGATGTGTAGTTTATCAGTGTGTTCTATGATTTGTAGTTTATCAGTGTGTTCTATGATGTGTAGTTTATCTGTTTGTTCTATGATGTGTAGTTTATCAGTGTGTTCTATGATGTGTAGTTTATCTCTGTGTTCTATGATGTGTAGTTTATCAGTGTGTTCTATGATGTGTAGTTTATCAGTGTGTTCCATGATGTGTAGTTTATCTGTGTGTTCTATGATGTGTAGTTTTTCTGTGTGATCTATGATGTGTAGTTTATCTGTGTTCTATGATGTGTAGTTTATCTGTGTGTTCTATGATGTGTAGTTTATCAGTGTGTTCTATGATGTGTAGTTTATCAGTGTGTTCTATGATTTGTAGTTTATCTGTGTGTTCTATGATGTGTGGTTTATCTGTGTTTTCTATGATGTGTGGTTTATCTGTGTGTTCTATGATGTGTAGTTTATCAGTGTGTTCTATGATGTGTAGTTTATCAGTGTGTTCTATGATGCAGAGTTTATCTGTGTGTTCTATGATGTGTAGTTTATCAGTGTGTTCTATGATGTGTTGTTTATCTGTGTGTTCTATGATGTGTAGTTTATCTGTGTGATCTATGATGTGTAGTTCATCAGTGTGTTCTATGATGTGTAGTTTATCAGTGTGTTCTATGATGTGTAGTTTATCAGTGTGTTCTATGATGTGTAGTTTATCAGTGTGTTCTATGATGTGTAGTTTATCTGTGTGTTCTATGATGTGTAGTTTATCAGTGTGTTCTATGATGTGTAGTTTATCAGTGTGTTCTTTGATTTGTAGTTTATCTGTGTGTTCTCTGATGTGTCGTTTATCTGTGTGTTCTGTGATGTGTAGTTTATCTGTGTGTTCTGTGATGTGTAGTTTATCAGTGTGTTCTGTGATGTGTAGTTTATCAGTGTGTTCTATGATGTGTAGTTTATCAGTGTGTTCTATGATTTGTAGTTTATCAGTGTGTTCTATGATGTGTAGTTTATCTGATTGTTCTATGATGTGAAGTTTATCTGTGTGTTCTATGATGTGTAGTTTATCTGTGTGTTCTATGATGTGTAGTTTATCACTGTGTTCTATGATGTGCAGTTAATCTGTGTGTTCTATGATGTGTAGTTTATCTGTGTGTTCTATGATGTGTAGTTTATCAGTGTGTTCTATGATGTGTAGTTTATCAGTGTGTTCTATGATGTGGAGTTTATCTGTGTGTTCTATGATGTGTAGTTTATCGGTGTGTTCTATGATGTGTAGTTTATCAGTGTGTTCTATGATGTGTAGTTTATCTGTGTGTTCTATGATGTGTAGTTTATCTGTGTGTTCTATGATGTGTAGTTTATCAGTGTGTTCTATGATGTGTAGTTTATCAGTGTGTTCTATGATTTGTAGTTTATCTGTGTGTTCTATGATGTGCAGTTTATCTGTGTGTTCTATGCTGTGTAGTTTATCTGTGTGTTCTATGATGTGTAGTTTATCAGTGTGTTCTATGATGTGTAGTTTATCAGTGTGTTCTATGATGTGGAGTTTATCTGTGTTTTCTATGATGTGTAGTTTATCAGTGTGTTCTATGATGTGTAGTTTATCTGAGTGTTCTATGATGTGTAGTTTATCTGTGTGATCTATGATGTGTAGTTTATCAGTGTGTTCTATGATGTGTAGTTTATCAGTGTGTTCTATGATGTGTAGTTTATCAGTGTGTTCTATGATGTGTAGTTTATCAGTGTGTTCTATGATGTGTAGTTTATCAGTTTGTTCTATGATGTGTAGTTTATCTGTGTGATCTATGATGTGTAGTTTATCAGTGTGTTCTATGATGTGTAGTTTATCTGTGTGTTCTATGATGTGTAGTTTATCAGTGTGTTCTATGATGTGTAGTTTATCAGTGTGTTCTTTGATGTGTAGTTTATCAGTGTGTTCTATGATGTGTAGTTTATCTGTGTGTTCTTTGATGTGTAGTTTATCTGTGTGTTCTATGATGTGTATTTTATCTGTGTGTTCTATGATGTGTAGTTTATCAGTGTGTTCTATGATGTGTAGTTTATCAGTGTGTTCTATGATGTGTAGTTTATCTGTGTGTTCTATGATGTGTAGTTCATCTGTGTGTTCTATGATGTGTAGTTTATCTGTGTGTTCTATGATGTGTAGTTTATCTGTGTGTTCTATGATGTGTAGTTTATCTGTGTTTTCTATGATGTGTAGTTTATCTGAGTGTTCTATGATGTGTAGTTTATCTGTGTGATCTATGATGTGTAGTTTATCAGTGTCTTCTATGATGTGTAGTTTATCAGTGTGTTCCATGATGTGTAGTTTATCTGTGTGTTCTATGATGTGTAGTTTTTCTGTGTGATCTATGATGTGTAGTTTATCTGTGTTCTATGATGTGTAGTTTATCTGTGTGTTCTATGATGTGTAGTTTATCTCTGTGTTCTATGATGTGTTGTTTATCTGTGTGTTCTATGATGTCTAGTTTATCATTGTATTCTATGATGTATAGTTTATCAGTGTGTTCTATGATGTGTAGTTTATCTGTGTGTTCTATGATGTGTAGTTTATCTGTGTGTTCTATGATGTGTAGTTTATCAGTGTGTTCTATGATGTGTAGTTTATCAGTGTGTTCTATGATTTGTAGTTTATCTGTGTGTTCTATGATGTGCAGTTTATCTGTGTGTTCTATGATGTGTGGTTTATCTGTGTGTTCTATGATGTGTAGTTTATCAGTGTGTTCTATGATGTGTAGTTTATCAGTGTGTTCTATGATGCAGAGTTTATCTGTGTGTTCTATGATGTGTAGTTTATCAGTGTGTTCTATGATGTGTAGTTTATCTGTGTGTTCTATGATGTGTAGTTTATCTGTGTGATCTATGATGTGTAGTTCATCAGTGTGTTCTATGATGTGTAGTTTATCAGTGTGTTCTATGATGTGTAGTTTATCTGTTTGTTCTATGATGTGTAGTTTTTCAGTGTGTTCCATGATGTGTAGTTTATCTCTGTGTTCTATGATGTGTAGTTTATCAGTGTGTTCTATGACGTGTAGTTTATCAGTGTGTTCCATAATGTGTAGTTTATCTGTGTGTTCTATGATGTGTAGTTTTTCTGTGTGATCTATGATGTGTAGTTTATCTGTGTTCTATGATGTGTAGTTTATCTGTGTGTTCTATGATGTGTAGTTTATCTGTGTGTTCTATGATGTGTTGTTGATCTGTGTGTTCTATGATGTCTAGTTTATCATTGTATTCTATGATGTATAGTTTATCAATGTGTTCTATGATGTGTAGTTTATCTGTGTGTTCTATGATGTGTAGTTTATCAGTGTGTTCTATGATGTGTAGTTTATCAGTGTGTTCTATGATTTGTAGTTTATCTGTGTGTTCTATGATGTGCACTTTATCTGTGTGTTCTATGATGTGTGGTTTATCTGTGTGTTCTATGATGTGTAGTTTATCAGTGTGTTCTATGATGTGTAGTTTATCAGTGTGTTCTATGATGCAGAGTTTATCTGTGTGTTCTATGATGTGTAGTTTATCAGTGGGTTCTATGAAGTGTTGTTTATCTGTGTGTTCTATGATGTGTAGTTTATCTGTGTGATTTTTGATGTGTAGTTCATCAGTGTGTTCTATGATGTGTAGTTTATCAGTGTGTTCTATGATGTGTAGTTTATCAGTGTGTTCTATGATGTGTAGTTTATCAGTGTGTTCTATGATGTGTACTTTATCAGTGTGTTCTATGATGTGTAGTTTATCTGTGTGATCTATGATGTGTAGTTTATCAGTGTGTTCTATGATGTGTAGTTTATCTCTGTGTTCTATGATGTGTAGTTTATCAGTGTGTTCTATGATGTGTAGTTTATCAGTGTGTTCTATGATGTGTAGTTTATCAGTGTGTTCTATGATTTGTAGTTTATCAGTGTGTTCTATGATGTGTAGTTTATCTGTGTGTTCTATGATGTGTAGTTTATCAGTGTGTTCTATGATGTGTAGTTTATCAGTGTGTTCTATGATGTGTAGTTTATCAGTGTGTTCTATGATGTGTAGTTTATCTGTGTGTTCTATGATGTGTAGTTTATCTGTGTGTTCTATGATGTGTAGTTTATCTGTGTGTTCTATGATGTGTAGTTTATCAGTGTGTTCTATGATGTGTAGTTTATCAGTGTGTTCTATGATGTGTAATTTATCAGTGTGTTCTATGTTGTGTAGTTTATCTGTGTGATCTATGATGTGTTGTTTATCAGTGTGTTCTATGATGTGTAGTTTATCAGTGTGTTCTACGATGTGTAGTTAATCTGTGTGTTCTATGATGTGTAGTTTATCAGTGTGTTCAATGATGTGTAGTTTATCAGTGTGTTCTTTGATTTGTAGTTTATCTGTGTGTTCTATGATGTGTAGTTTATCTGTGTGTTCTGTGATGTGTAGTTTATCTGTGTGTTCTGTGATGTGTAGTTTATCAGTGTGTTCTGTGATGTGTAGTTTATCAGTGTGTTCTATGATGTGTAGTTTATCAGTGTGTTCTATGATTTGTAGTTTATCAGTGCGTTCTATGATGTGTAGTTTATCTGTTTGTTCCATGATGTGTAGTTTATCAGTGTGTTCTATGATGTGTAGTTTATCAGTGTGTTCTATGATGTGTAGTTTATCTGTGTGTTCTATGATGTGTAGTTTATCTGTGTGTTCTATGATGTGTAGTTTCTCAGTGTGTTCTATGATGTGTAGTTTATCAGTGTGTTCTATGATTTGTAGTTTATCTGTGAGTTCTGTGATGTGTAGTTTATCAGTGTGTTCTGTGATGTGTAGTTTATCAGTGTGTTCTATGATGTGTAGTTTATCAGTGTGTTCTTTGATTTCTAGTTTATCTGTGTGTTCTATGATGTGTAGTTTATCTGTGTGTTCTGTGATGTGTAGTTTATCTGTGTGTTCTGTGATGTGTAGTTTATCAGTGTGTTCTGTGATGTGTAGTTTATCAGTGTGTTCTATGATGTGTAGTTTATCAGTGTGTTCTATGATTTGTAGTTTATCAGTGTGTTCTATGATGTGTAGTTTATCTGTTTGTTCTATGATGTGTAGTTTATCAGTGTGTTCTATGATGTGTAGTTTATCTCTGTGTTCTATGATGTGTAGTTTATCAGTGTGTTCTATGATGTGTAGTTTATCAGTGTGTTCCATGATGTGTAGTTTATCTGTGTGTTCTATGATGTGTAGTTTTTCTGTGTGATCTATGATGTGTAGTTTATCTGTGTTCTATGATGTGTAGTTTATCTGTGTGTTCTATGATGTGTAGTTTATCAGTGTGTTCTATGATGTGTAGTTTATCAGTGTGTTCTATGATTTGTAGTTTATCTGTGTGTTCTATGATGTGTGGTTTATCTGTGTTTTCTATGATGTGTGGTTTATCTGTGTGTTCTATGATGTGTAGTTTATCAGTGTGTTCTATGATGTGTAGTTTATCAGTGTGTTCTATGATGCAGAGTTTATCTGTGTGTTCTATGATGTGTAGTTTATCAGTGTGTTCTATGATGTGTTGTTTATCTGTGTGTTCTATGATGTGTAGTTTATCTGTGTGATCTATGATGTGTAGTTCATCAGTGTGTTCTATGATGTGTAGTTTATCAGTGTGTTCTATGATGTGTAGTTTATCAGTGTGTTCTATGATGTGTAGTTTATCAGTGTGTTCTATGATGTGTAGTTTATCAGTGTGTTCTATGATGTGTAGTTTATCTGTGTGATCTATGATGTGTAGTTTATCAGTGTGTTCTATGATGTGTAGTTTATCTCTGTGTTCTATGATGTGTAGTTTATCAGTGTGTTCTATGATGTGTAGTTTATCAGTGTGTTCTATGATGTGTAGTTTATCAGTTTGTTCTATGATGTGTAGTTTATCTGTGTGTTCTATGATGTGTAGTTTATCAGTGTGTTCTATGATGTGTAGTTTATCAGTGTGTTCTATGATGTGTAGTTTATCAGTGTGTTCTATGATGTGTAGTTTATCTGTGTGTTCTATGATGTGTAGTTTATCTGTGTGTTCTATGATGTGTAGTTTATCTGTGTGTTCTATGATGTGTAGTTTATCACTGTGTTCTATGATGTGCAGTTTATCTGTGTGTTCTATGATGTGTAGTTTATCTGTGTGTTCTATGATGTGTAGTTTATCAGTGTGTTCTATGATGTGTAGTTTATCAGTGTGTTCTATGATGTGGAGTTTATCTGTGTGTTCTATGATGTGTAGTTTATCAGTGTGTTCTATGATGTGTAGTTTATCAGTGTGTTCTATGATGTGTAGTTTATCTGTGTGTTCTATGATGTGTAGTTTATCTGTGTGTTCTATGATGTGTAGTTTATCAGTGTGTTCTATGATGTGTAGTTTATCAGTGTGTTCTATGATTTGTAGTTTATCTGTGTGTTCTATGATGTGCAGTTTATCTGTGTGTTCTATGATGTGTAGTTTATCTGTGTGTTCTACGATGTGTAGTTTATCAGTGTGTTCTATGATGTGTAGTTTATCAGTGTGTTCTATGATGTGTAGTTTATCAGTGTGTTCTATGATGTGTAGTTTATCAGTGTGTTCTATGATGTGTAGTTTATCAGTGTGTTCTATGATGTGTAGTTTATCAGTGTGTTCTATGATGTGTAGTTTATCTGTGTGATCTATGATGTGTAGTTTATCAGTGTGTTCTATGATGTGTAGTTTATCTGTGTGTTCTATGATGTGTAGTTTATCAGTGTGTTCTATGATGTGTAGTTTATCAGTGTGTTCTTTGATGTGTAGTTTATCAGTGTGTTCTATGATGTGTAGTTTATCTGTTTGTTCTATGATGTGTAGTTTATCTGTGTGTTCTATGATGTGTAGTTTATCTGTGTGTTCTATGATGTGTAGTTTATTAGTGTGTTCTATGATGTGTAGTTTATCAGTGTGTTCTATGATGTGTAGTTTATCTGTGTGTTCTATGATGTGTAGTTCATCTGTGTGTTCTATGATGTGTAGTTTCTCTGTGTGTTCTATGATGTGTAGTTTATCTGTGTGTTCTATGATGTGTAGTTTATCTGTGTTTTCTATGATGTGTAGTTTATCTGAGTGTTCTATGATGTGTAGTTTATCTGTGTGATCTATGATGTGTAGTTTATCAGTGTCTTCTATGATGTGTAGTTTATCAGTGTGTTCCATGATGTGTAGTTTATCTGTGTGTTCTATGATGTGTAGTTTTTCTGTGTGATCTATGATGTGTAGTTTATCTGTGTTCTATGATGTGTAGTTTATCAGTGTGTTCTATGATGTGTAGTTTATCAGTGTGTTCTATGATGCAGAGTTTATCTGTGTGTTCTATGATGTGTAGTTTATCAGTGTGTTCTATGATGTGTAGTTTATCTGTGTGTTCTATGATGTGTAGTTTATCTGTGTGATCTATGATGTGTAGTTCATCAGTGTGTTCTATGATGTGTAGTTTATCAGTGTGTTCTATGATGTGTAGTTTATCTGTTTTTTCTATGATGTGTAGTTTTTCAGTGTGTTCTATGATGTGTAGTTTATCTCTGTGTTCTATGATGTGTAGTTTATCAGTGTGTTCTATGATGTGTAGTTTATCAGTGTGTTCCATGATGTGTAGTTTATCTGTGTGTTCTATGATGTGTAGTTTTTCTGTGTGATCTATGATGTGTAGTTTATCTGTGTTCTATGATGTGTAGTTTATCTGTGTGTTCTATGATGTGTAGTTTATCTGTGTGTTCTATGATGTGTTGTTGATCTGTGTGTTCTATGATGTCTAGTTTATCATTGTATTCTATGATGTATAGTTTATCAATGTGTTCTATGATGTGTAGTTTATCAGTGTGTTCTATGATGTGTAGTTTATCAGTGTGTTCTATGATGTGTAGTTTATCAGTGTGTTCTATGATTTGTAGTTTATCTGTGTGTTCTATGATGTGCACTTTATCTGTGTGTTCTATGATGTGTGGTTTATCTGTGTGTTCTATGATGTGTAGTTTATCAGTGTGTTCTATGATGTGTAGTTTATCAGTGTGTTCTATGATGCAGAGTTTATCTGTGTGTTCTATGATGTGTAGTTTATCAGTGTGTTCTATGATGTGTTGTTTATCTGTGTGTTCTATGATGTGTAGTTTATCTGTGTGATTTTTGATGTGTAGTTCATCAGTGTGTTCTATGATGTGTAGTTTATCAGTGTGTTCTATGATGTGTAGTTTATCAGTGTGTTCTATGATGTGTAGTTTATCAGTGTGTTCTATGATGTGTAGTTTATCAGTGTGTTCTATGATGTGTAGTTTATCTGTGTGATCTATGATGTGTAGTTTATCAGTGTGTTCTATGATGTGTAGTTTATCTCTGTGTTCTATGATGTGTAGTTTATCAGTGTGTTCTATGATGTGTAGTTTATCAGTGTGTTCTATGATGTGTAGTTTATCAGTGTGTTCTATGATTTGTAGTTTATCAGTGTGTTCTATGATGTGTAGTTTATCTGTGTGTTCTATGATGTGTAGTTTATCAGTGTGTTCTATGATGTGTAGTTTATCAGTGTGTTCTATGATGTGTAGTTTATCAGTGTGTTCTATGATGTGTAGTTTATCTGTGTGTTCTATGATGTGTAGTTTATCTGTGTGTTCTATGATGTGTAGTTTATCTGTGTGTTCTATGATGTGTAGTTTATCAGTGTGTTCTATGATGTGTAGTTTATCAGTGTGTTCCATGATGTGTAGTTTATCTGTGTGATCTATGATGTGTAGTTTATCAGTGTGTTCTATGATGTGTAGTTTATCAGTGTGTTCTATGATGTGTAATTTATCAGTGTGTTCTATGTTCTGTAGTTTATCTGTGTGATCTATGATGTGTTGTTTATCAGTGTGTTCTATGATGTGTAGTTTATCAGTGTGTTCTACGATGTGTAGTTCATCTGTGTGTTCTATGATGTGTAGTTTATCAGTGTGTTCTATGATGTGTAGTTTATCAGTGTGTTCTTTGATTTGTAGTTTATCTGTGTGTTCTATGATGTGTAGTTTATCTGTGTGTTCTGTGATGTGTAGTTTATCTGTGTGTTCTGTGATGTGTAGTTTATCAGTGTGTTCTGTGATGCGTAGTTTATCAGTGTGTTCTATGATGTGTAGTTTATCAGTGTGTTCTATGATTTGTAGTTTATCAGTGCGTTCTATGATGTGTAGTTTATCTGTTTGTTCTATGATGTGTAGTTTATCAGTGTGTTCTATGATGTGTAGTTTATCAGTGTGTTCTATGATGTGTAGTTTATCTGTGTGTTCTATGATGTGTAGTTTATCTGTGTGTTCAATGATGTGTAGTTTATCAGTATGTTCTATGATGTGTAGTTTATCAGTGTGTTCTATGATTTGTAGTTTATCTGTGAGTTCTGTGATGTGTAGTTTATCAGTGTGTTCTGTGATGTGTAGTTTATCAGTGTGTTCTATGATGTGTAGTTTATCAGTGTGTTCTTTGATTTCTAGTTTATCTGTGTGTTCTATGATGTGTAGTTTATCTGTGTGTTCTGTGATGTGTAGTTTATCTGTGTGTTCTGTGATGTGTAGTTTATCAGTGTGTTCTGTGATGTGTAGTTTATCAGTGTGTTCTGTGATGTGTAGTTTATCAGTGTGTTCTATGATGTGTAGTTTATCAGTGTGTTCTATGATTTGTAGTTTATCAGTGTGTTCTATGATGTGTAGTTTATCTGTTTGTTCTATGATGTGTAGTTTATCAGTGTGTTCTATGATGTGTAGTTTATCTCTGTGTTCTATGATGTGTAGTTTATCAGTGTGTTCTATGATGTGTAGTTTATCAGTGTGTTCCATGATGTGTAGTTTATCTGTGTGTTCTATGATGTGTAGTTTTTCTGTGTGATCTATGATGTGTAGTTTATCTGTGTTCTATGATGTGTAGTTTATCTGTGTGTTCTATGATGTGTAGTTTATCAGTGTGTTCTATGATCTGTTGTTGATCTGTGTGTTCTATGATGTCTAGTTTATCATTGTATTCTATGATGTATAGTTTATCAGTGTGTTCTATGATGTGTAGTTTATCTGTGTGTTCTATGATGTGTAGTTTATCAGTGTGTTCTATGATTTGT
The DNA here is from genome assembly GCA_026770705.1 of Isurus oxyrinchus. Lineage (NCBI taxonomy): Eukaryota > Metazoa > Chordata > Chondrichthyes > Lamniformes > Lamnidae > Isurus > Isurus oxyrinchus. Next base: position 6,429,691 of record JANJGN010000027.1, on the reverse strand, counting down.
AGTTTATCTGTGTGTTCTATGATGTGCAGTTTATCTGTGTGTTCTATGATGTGTGGTTTATCTGTGTGTTCTATGATGTGTAGTTTATCAGTGTGTTCTATGATGTGTAGTTTATCAGTGTGTTCTATGATGCAGAGTTTATCAGTGTGTTCTATGATGTGTAGTTTATCAGTGTGTTCTATGATGTGTTGTATATCTGTGTGTTCTATGATGTGTAGTTTATCTGTGTGATCTATGATGTGTAGTTCATCAGTGTGTTCTATGATGTGTAGTTTATCAGTGTGTTCTATGATGTGTAGTTGATCTGTGTGTTCTATGATGTGTAGTTTATCAGTGTGTTCTATGATGTGTATTTTATCAGTGTGTTCTATGATGTGTAGTTTATCTGTGTGATCTATGATGTGTAGTTTATCAGTGTGTTCTATGATGTGTAGTTTATCTCTGTGTTCTATGATGTGTAGTTTATCAGTGTGTTCTATGATGTGTAGTTTATCAGTGTGTTCTATGATGTGTAGTTTATCAGTGTGTTCTATGATGTTTAGTTTATCTGTGTGTTCTATGATGTGTAGTTTATCAGTGTGTTCTATGATGTGTAGTTTATCAGTGTGTTCTATGATGAGTAGTTTATCAGTGTGTTCTATGATGTGTAGTTTATCTGTGTGTTCTATGATGTGTAGTTTATCTGTGTGTTCTATGATGTGTAGTTTATCTGTGTGTTCTATGATGTGTAGTTTATCAGTGTGTTCTATGATGTGTAGTTTATCTGTGTGATCTATGATGTGTAGTTTATCAGTGTGTTCTATGATGTGTAGTTTATCAGTGTGTTCTCTGATGTGTAGTTTATCAGTGTGTTCTATGATGTGTAGTTTGTCAGTGTGTTCTATGATTTGTAGTTTATCTGTGTGTTCTGTGATGTGTGGTTTATCAGTGTGTTCTATGATGTGTAGTTTATCTGTTTGTTCTATGATGTGTAGTTTATCAGTGTGTTCTATGATGTGTAGTTTATCAGTGTGTTCTATGATGTGTAGTTTATCTGTGTGTTCTATGATGTGTAGTTTATCTGTGTGTTCTATGATGTGTAGTTTATCAGTGTGTTCTATGATGTGTAGTTTATCAGTGTGTTCTATGATTTGTAGTTTATCTGTGTGTTCTATGATGTGCAGTTTATCTGTGTGTTCTATGATGTGTAGTTTATCTGTGTGTTCTATGATGTGTAGTTTATCAGTGTGTTCTATGATGTGTAGTTTATCAGTGTGTTCTATGATGTGTAGTTTATCTGTGTGTTCTATGATGTGTAGTTTATCAGTGTGTTCTATGATGTGTAGTTTATCAGTGTGTTCTATGATGTGTAGTTTATCTGTGTGTTCTATGATGTGTAGTTGATCTGTGTGTTCTATGATGTGTAGTTTATCTGTGTGTTCTATGATGTGTAGTTTATCAGTGTGTTCTATGATGTGTAGTTTATCCGTGTGTTCTATGATGTGTAGTTTATCTGTGTGTTCTATGATGTGTAGTTCATCTGTGTGTTCTATGATGTGTAGTTTATCTGTGTGTTCTATGATGTGTAGTTTATCTGTGTGTTCTATGATGTGTAGTTTATCTGTGTTTTCTATGATGTGTAGTTTATCTGAGTGTTCTATGACGTGTAGTTTATCTGTGTGATCTATGATGTGTAGTTTATCAGTGTCTTCTATGATGTGTAGTTTATCAGTGTGTTCCATGATGTGTAGTTTATCTGTGTGTTCTATGATGTGTAGTTTTTCTGTGTGATCTATGATGTGTAGTTTATCTGTGTTCTATGATGTGTAGTTTATCTGTGTGTTCTATGATGTGTAGTTTATCTGTGTGTTCTATGATGTGTTGTTGATCTGTGTGTTCTATGATGTCTAGTTTATCATTGTATTCTATGATGTATAGTTTATCAGTGTGTTCTATGATGTGTTGTTTATCTGTGTGTTCTATGATGTGTAGTTTATCTGTGTGTTCTATGATGTGTAGTTTATCAGTGTGTTCTATGATGTGTAGTTTATCAGTGTGTTCTATGATTTGTAGTTTATCTGTGTGTTCTATGATGTGCAGTTTATCTGTGTGTTCTATGATGTGTGGTTTATCTGTGTGTTCTATGATGTGTAGTTTATCAGTGTGTTCTATGATGTGTAGTTTATCAGTGTGTTCTATGATGCAGAGTTTATCTGTGTGTTCTATGATGTGTAGTTTATCTGTGTGTTCTATGATGTGTAGTTTATCTGTGTGTTCAATGATGTGTAGTTTATCAGTGTGTTCTATGATGTGTAGTTTATCTGTGTGTTCTGTGATGTGTAGTTTATCAGTGTGTTCTATGATGTGTAGTTTATCTGTGTGTTCTATGATGTGTAGTTTATCTGTGTGATCTATGATGTGTTGTTTATCAGTGTGTTCTATGATGTGTAGTTTATCAGTGTGTTCTACGATGTGTAGTTTATCTGTGTGTTCAATGATGTGTAGTTTATCAGTGTGTTCTATGATGTGTAGTTTATCTGTGTGTTCTGTGATGTGTAGTTTATCAGTGTGTTCTGTGATGTGTAGTTTATCAGTGTGTTCTATGATGTGTAGTTTATCAGTGTGTTCTATGATTTGTAGTTTATCAGTGCGTTCTATGATGTGTAGTTTATCTGTTTGTTCTATGATGTGTAGTTTATCAGTGTGTTCTATGATGTGTAGTTTTTCTGTGTGTTCTCTGATGTGTAGTTTATCAGTGTGTTCTATGATGTGTAGTTTATCAGTGTGTTCTATGATTTGTAGTTTATCTGTCTGTTCTGTGATGTGTGGTTTATCAGTGTGTTCTATGATTTGTAGTTTATCAGTGTGTTCTATGATGTGTAGTTTATCTGTTTGTTCTATGATGTGTAGTTTATCAGTGTGTTCTATGATGTGTAGTTTATCAGTGTGTTCTATGATGTGTAGTTTATCTGTGTGTTCTATGATGTGTAGTTTATCTGTGTGTTCTATGATGTGTAGTTTATCAGTGTGTTCTATGATGTGTAGTTTATCAGTGTGTTCTATGATTTGTAGTTTATCTGTGTGTTCTATGATGTGCAGTTTATCTGTGTGTTCTATGATGTGTAGTTTATCTGTGTGTTCTATGATGTGTAGTTTATCAGTGTGTTCTATGATGTGTAGTTTATCAGTGTGTTCTATGATGTGTAGTTTATCTGTGTGTTCTATGATGTGTAGTTTATCAGTGTGTTCTATGATGTGTAGTTTATCAGTGTGTTCTATGATGTGTAGTTTATCTGTGTGTTCTATGATGTGTAGTTGATCTGTGTGTTCTATGATGTGTAGTTTATCTGTGTGTTCTATGATGTGTAGTTTATCAGTGTGTTCTATGATGTGTAGTTTATCCGTGTGTTCTATGATGTGTAGTTTATCTGTGTGTTCTATGATGTGTAGTTCATCTGTGTGTTCTATGATGTGTAGTTTATCTGTGTGTTCTATGATGTGTAGTTTATCTGTGTGTTCTATGATGTGTAGTTTATCTGTGTTTTCTATGATGTGTAGTTTATCTGAGTGTTCTATGACGTGTAGTTTATCTGTGTGATCTATGATGTGTAGTTTATCAGTGTCTTCTATGATGTGTAGTTTATCAGTGTGTTCCATGATGTGTAGTTTATCTGTGTGTTCTATGATGTGTAGTTTTTCTGTGTGATCTATGATGTGTAGTTTATCTGTGTTCTATGATGTGTAGTTTATCTGTGTGTTCTATGATGTGTAGTTTATCTGTGTGTTCTATGATGTGTTGTTGATCTGTGTGTTCTATGATGTCTAGTTTATCATTGTATTCTATGATGTATAGTTTATCAGTGTGTTCTATGATGTGTTGTTTATCTGTGTGTTCTATGATGTGTAGTTTATCTGTGTGTTCTATGATGTGTAGTTTATCAGTGTGTTCTATGATGTGTAGTTTATCAGTGTGTTCTATGATTTGTAGTTTATCTGTGTGTTCTATGATGTGCAGTTTATCTGTGTGTTCTATGATGTGTGGTTTATCTGTGTGTTCTATGATGTGTAGTTTATCAGTGTGTTCTATGATGTGTAGTTTATCAGTGTGTTCTATGATGCAGAGTTTATCTGTGTGTTCTATGATGTGTAGTTTATCAGTGTGTTCTATGATGTGTAGTTTATCTGTGTGTTCTATGATGTGTAGTTTATCTGTGTGATCTATGATGTGTTGTTTATCAGTGTGTTCTATGATGTGTAGTTTATCAGTGTGTTCTACGATGTGTAGTTTATCTGTGTGTTCAATGATGTGTAGTTTATCAGTGTGTTCTATGATGTGTAGTTTATCAGTGTGTTCTATGATTTGTAGTTTATCTGTGTGTTCTATGATGTGCAGTTTATCTGTGTGTTCTATGATGTGTAGTTTATCTGTGTGTTCTATGATGTGTAGTTTATCAGTGTGTTCTATGATGTGTAGTTTATCTGTGTGTTCTATGATGTGTAGTTTATCTGTGTGTTCTATGATGTGTAGTTTATCTGTGTGTTCTATGATGTGTAGTTCATCTGTGTGTTCTATGATGTGTAGTTTATGTGTGTGTTCTATGATGTGTAGTTAATCTGTGTGTTCTATGATGTGTAGTTTATCTGTGTGTTCTATGATGTGTAGTTTTTCTGAGTGTTCTATGATGTGTAGTTTATCTGTGTGATCTATGATGTGTAGTTTATCAGTGTCTTCTATGATGTGTAGTTTATCAGTGTGTTCTATGATGTGTAGTTTATCTGTGTGTTCTATGATGTGTAGTTTTTCTGTGTGATCTATGATGTGTAGTTTATCTGTGTTCTATGATGTGTAGTTTATCTGTGTGTTCTATGATGTGTAGTTTATCTGTGTGTTCTATGATGTGTAGTTTATCTGTGTGTTCTATGATGTGTAGTTTATCTGTGTTCTATGATGTGTAGTTTATCTGTGTGTTCTATGATGTGTAGTTTATCTGTGTGTTCTATGATGTGTTGTTGATCTGTGTGTTCTATGATGTCTAGTTTATCATTGTGTTCTATGATGTATAGTTTATCTGTGTGTTCTATGATGTGTAGTTTATCTGTGTGTTCTATGATGTGTAGTTTATCAGTGTGTTCCATGATGTGTAGTTTATCTGTGTGTTCTATGATGTGTAGTTTATCTGTGTGTTCTATGATGTGTTGTTGATCTGTGTGTTCTATGATGTCTAGTTTATCATTGTGTTCTATGATGTATAGTTTATCTGTGTGTTCTATGATGTGTAGTTTATCTGTGTGTTCTATGATGTGTAGTTTATCTGTGTGTTCTATGATGTGTAGTTTATCATTATGTTCTGTGATGTGTAATTCACCTTTTGTTATGTTACATGTGTTGTGTTTATTTTGTTTCGATAAGGTATAAGTTCAAACAGGACGCATCTGCTTCACCTCCGTGTGTGACATTGTGACATTGTGACATGCAGGTGGAGTTGCAGAATTTGCACCACCCTGCCACTCACCCCACACCACTGCCACCTCAAGTGTCACACCTTGAAATTTCTCTCGAATACAGTGACTTGAGGAATTGGTGGCACACTGTTCAGGTAATGTATTTGTGGATCACCATGACACATGGAGCTTTGCAGTGGGGCGTAGTTGATGCTGCAGTCATTGCGTGGATGTTCTGCATTTTTCCGCTCGTTGGAATCTTACCCAACACAAAGGAAGATGGTTGTGGTTGTTGGAGGTCAATCATCTCAGCTCCAGAATATCACTGCAGGAGTTCCTCAGGGTAGTGTCCTCGGCCCAACCATCTTCAGCTGCTTCAGCAATGACCTTCCTTCCATCATAAGGTCAGAAGTGGGGTTATTCGCTGATGATTGCACGATGTTCAGCACCATTCGTGACTCCTCAGATACTGAAGCAGTCCATGTCCAAATGCAGCAAGAACTGGACAATATCCAGGCTTGGGCTGACAAGTTGCACGTAACATTCATACCACACAAGTGCCAGGCAATGACCATCTCCAACAAGAGAGAATCTAACCATAGCCCTTATACTTTCAATGGCATTACCATCGTTGAATCCCCCACTATCAACATCCTGGGGGTTATGTTGACCAGAAACTGAACTGGACTAGCCATATAAATACTGCGTCTACAAGAGCAGGTCAAAGGCTAGGAATTCTGTGACAAGTAATTCACCTCCTGACTCCCCAAATCCTGTCCATCATCTACAAGGCACAAGTTAGGAGCGTGATCGAATATTCTCTACTTTTGCCTGGATGAGTGCAGCTCCAACAACACCCAAGAAGCTTGACACCATCCAGGAGAAAGCAAACTGCTTGGTTGGCACCCCATCCACAAACATTCATTCCATCCACCACCGATGCACAGTAGCAGCAGTGTGTACCATCTACAAGATGCACTGCAGGAACTCACCAAGGCTCCTTAAGCAGCACCTTCCAAACCCACGACCACTACCATCTAGAAGGATGAGGGTAGCAGATAGATAGGAACACCATCACCTGGAGGTTCCCCTCCAAGCCACTCACCATCCTGGCATGGAAATATATCACTGTTCCTTCACTGTCTCTGGGTCAAAATCCTGGAACTCCCTACCTAACAGCACTGTGGGTGTACCTACACCACATGGACAGCGGCGGTTCAAGAAATCTTCACTGATATATTGCTCAGCGGCTCCTCCATCAGTCCTATACAGGTACTGCATCGTAGTTTTGCTGGAGAATCCACTGCTGCTTTCGCATGGCTGGTATCTAATTGAGTCCCATTCAAAAGCATCTTCCCTGTTTGCGATTTTGCCATTTGTGAGATTTCGTGGGAACATAACCCCCTCAAATGGCAGAACTTTACTGTATTAATAACACATAACTATATACATATATAGGAGAAGAAAAGAGTTGACATTTCGAGTCCTCATGACCCTTCAACAGAACTGAGTGAATATTAGGAGAGGGGTGAAATATAAGCTGGTTCAAGGTGGGGGGGTTGGGTGGGGGGAGAGAAGTGGGGGGGTGGGTGGGTGGGGGGAGAGAAGTGGGGGGGTGGTGTGTGTGGTTGTAGGGACAAGCAAGCAGTGATAGGAGCAGATAATCAAAAGATGTCACAGACAAAGGAACACAGAGGTGTTGAAGGTGGTGATATTATCTAAACGAATGTGCTAATTAAGAATGGATGGCAGGACACTCAAGGGACAGCTCTACTGGGGGTGGGGTGGAAAGATTAGCAGGGCATACACGATTTAAAAATAATGGAAATAGGTGGGAAAAGAGAAATCTATATAAATTATTGGAAAAAGCAAAAGGAAGGGGGAAAAAACAGAAAGGGGGTGGGGATGGAGGAGGGAGCTCAAGATCTAAAGTTGTTGAATTCAATATTCAGTCCGGAAGGCTGTAAGGTGCCTAGTCGGAAGATGAGGTGTTGTTCCACCAGTTTGCGTTGGGCTTCACTGGAACAATGCAGCAAGCCAAGGACGGACATGTGGGCAAGGATACAGTCCTGAATGGTGCTATCTTCGTACCGACTGCTACCAGACTCACTACGACACTCTACTGCTCCGATGTGGCTCTCTGCATCATAATGTGGGCAGTACTTTCTCCCCCCAGCACCACATTAACCCTTACAGACCCAAACAGATTGTGTCATTTTCAGCTCCTTTGACGCACTAGATTGCAGCTCAGTGGTGAAAGCAGGTGAGGCCCCAGGCCTTGGGTGCAAGCTACAGATTGGAGAGCTTTTCAAAACACCCTCCCACTGCGTGCATCCAGCCTTGGAAAGGCTCTGCTATCTTTATCGGTGCATCCACTGGCTCCGCCATCAGTCTTCACACCATTTGCTATTATTTATTAGTTGTGCCACATGGGTTGCCAACTCTGGATGTTTTGGCACAACCTCTCCTCCTACCCAACCCCAACAGGTTCAATATGTTCCATCTTCAATATGTTTACAATGAAACAGAAGCCTTCAAAGTAAAGGGAAACAAACCTTTTTTTTTAATGGCCCCATTGTCCAGATTGATCTTCGATTCCAGCAGCGATCCTGGGAAGCGGACACCCACGAGTCACTGTATTGCCAGCCGCAGATTTGCCAACAGGAATCCTCTGAGCTAAAGGCTGGGAGGAGGAGGACCAGCAGGAGGATGCCGAGGCAAGTCAGGCTGCCTGAGAGCGACTCGGGGACTTCTGCTGTCACCTGCGCGCCAACATCAGCAGAGGTAGGTAGGGCACTTACCTTAGGCAGATGTTGTTGAAGGGGACTTCACAGTGACAGTAGCGCCAGGAGGTGAGATGTGAATGCCTGTCCAAACGTTACATAGGAAGGTGTTACAGAAGTACCTCAATCCCAGCCATGTTTTTTTGTACAAAAGTAGCTGTGCCTGGGTGACCAGGGGCAAGTGTTGGTTGCACCTGTCAAGGTAACACTTGACATATCCGTGGACCCTGACAAACCCACCTGGGAATGTCTCGGGTAATCTTCCCCATCAGGGTAGGGATCAGGAGACTCAAGGGCACTATGGCAACCATGCAGTACATGTGCATGGAACCATTGTGGCCTCAGCCTCTCGTAGGCAGTGCAGGCCCGTGGGAGAGTGTGGACCTGTGAGAGAGCATGGGCCTGTGGGAGAGCGTAGGCCTATGAGAGAGCGTGGGCCTGTGAGAGAGTGTGGGCCTGTGAGAGAGCGTGGGACTGTGGGAGAGTGTGGGCCTCTGGGAGAGTGTGGGCCTGTGGGACAGCGTGGGCCTATGAGAGAGCGTGGCCCTATGGGAGAGTGCGGGCCTGTGAGAGAGCGTGGGTCTGTGAGAGAGTGTGGGCCTGTGGGAGAGCGTGGGCCTGTGGGAGATCATGGGCCTGTGAGAGAGTGTTGGCCTGTGAGAGTGTGGGTCTGTGGGTGAGGGCAGGCCTGTGAGAGTGTGTGGGCCTGTGGGAGAGTGCAGGCCTGTGAGAGACCGTGGGCCTGTGGGAGAGCGTGGGCCTGTGGGAGAGTGTGGGCCTGTGGATAGTGTCAGCCTGTGAGAGAGCGTGGGCCTGTGGGAGAGTGTTGGCCTGTGAGAGAGCGTGGGCCTGTGGGAGAGTGTGGGCCTGTGAGAGAGCATGGGCCTGTGGGAGAGTGTGGGCCTGTGGGAGAGCGTGGGCCTGTGGGAGAATGTGGGCCTGCGGGAGAGTGTGGGCCTATGGGAGAGCGTGGGCCTGTAAGACAGTTTGGGCCTGTGAGAGAGCGTGGGCCAATGGGAGAGCGTGGGCCTGTGAGAGAGTGTGAGCCTGTGAGAGAGCGTGGGCCTATGGGAGAGTGTGGGCCTGTGGGAGAGTGTGGGCCTGTGGGAGAGTTTGGGCCTGTGAGAGAGTGCGGGCCTATGGGAGAGCGTGGGCCTGTGAGAGAGTGTGGGCCTGTGGGAGAGCGTGGGCCTGTGAGAGAGTGTGGGCCTTTGGGAGAGTGTGGGCCTATGGAAGAGCATGGGCCTGTGGGAGAGTGTGGGCCTATGGGAGAACGTGGGCCTGTGGGAGATCGTGGGCCTGTGAGAGAGTGTTGGCCTGTGAGAGAGTGTGGGCCTGTGGGTGAGCGCAGGCCTGTGAGAGTGTGTGGGCCTGTGGGAGAGTGCAGGTCTGTGAGAGACCGTGGGCCTGTGGGAGAGCGTGGGCCTGTGGGAGAGTGTGGGCCTGTGGATAGTGTCGGCCTGTGAGAGAGCGTGGGCCTGTGGGAGAGTGTTGGCCTGTGAGAGAGCGTGGGCCTGTGGGAGTGTGGGCCTGTGAGAGAGCGTGGGCCTGTGGGAGAGTGTGGGCCTGTGGGAGAGCGTGGGCCTGTGGGAGAATGTGGGCCTGTGGGAGAGTGTGGGCCTGTGGGAGAGTTTGGGCCTGTGAGAGAGTGCGGGCCTATGGGAGAGTGTGGGCCTGTGAGAGAGTGTGGGCCTGTGGGAGAGCGTGGGCCTGTGAGAGAGTGTGGGCCTGTGGGAGAGTGTGGGCCTATGGAAGAGCATGGGCCTGTGAGAGAGTGTGGGCCTATGGGAGAGCGTGGGCCTATGGGAGAGCGTGGGCCTATGGGAGAGCGTGGGCCTATGGGAGAGCGTGGGCCTGTGAGAGAGTGCAGGCCTGTGGGAGAGTGTGGGCCTGTGATGGAGTGTGGGCCTGTGAGAGAGTGCGGGCCTGTGGAGAGTGCGGACCTGTGGGAGAGCGTGAGCCTGTGAGAGAGCGTGGGCCTGTGGGAGAGTGTGGGCCTGTGAGAGAATGTGGGCCTGTGAGAGAGCGGTGGCCTGTGAGAGAGCGCGGGCTGTGAGAGAGCGTGGGCCTATGGGAGAGTGTGGGCCTGTGGGAGAGCGTGTGCCTATGGGAGAGCGTGGGCCTGTGATAGAGTGTGGGCCTGTGGGAGAGTATGGGCCTGTGAGAGAGCGCGGGCTGTGAGAGACCGGTGGCCTGTGAGGGAGCGCGGGCCTGTGAGAGAGCGTGGGCCTGTGAGAGAGCGTGGGCCTATGGGAGAGTGTGGGCCTGTGAGAGAGCGTGGGCCTGTGAGAGAGCGTGGGCCTATGGGAGAGTGTGGGCCTGTGAGAGAGCGTGGGCCTGTGAGAGAGCGCGGGCCTGTGGGAGAGTGTGGACCTATGGGAGAGTGTGGGCCTGTGGGAGAGCGTGGGCCTGTGAGAGAGCACGGGCCTGTGGAGAGTGTGGGCCTGTGAGAGACTGTGGGCCTATGGGAGAGTGTGGGCCTGTGGGAGAGCGTGGGCCTATGGGAGAGCGTGGGCCTGTGAGAGAGCGTGGGCCTGTGGGTTACTGTGGGCCTGTGGGAGAGTGTGGGCCTGTGAGAGACTGTGGGCCTATGGGAGAGTGTGGGCCTGTGGGAGAGCGTGGGCCTATGGGAGAGTGTGGGCCTGTGGGAGAGTGTGGGCCTGTGGGAGAGTGTGGGCCTGTGGGAGAGCGTGGGCCTGTGGGAGAGCGTGGGCCTATGGGAGAGTGTGGGCCTGTGGGAGAGCGTGGGCCTGTGGGAGACTGTGGGCCTGTGGGAGACTGTGGGCCTGTGGGAGAGCATGGGCCTGTGGGAGAGCGTGGGCCTATGGGAGAGTGTGGGCCTGTGGGAGACTGTGGGCCTGTGGGAGACTGTGGGCCTGTGGGAGAGTGTGGGCCTGTGGGAGAGCGTGGGCCTGTGGGAGAGTGCTGTATTGTAACAGAGAGGGAAAACCTCCTTGTAAGCTCCACAATCAGGTACACGACCAAAATTCCAGAAACCATCAAAGAGGAGGCAACATGCCGGGCTGTACTGTCACTTGGTACTGCCATCTCTGGTTGAATATCTCATCACATGACTCACCTCCACACTCCCATCATTGGTCGCTCGACACATCCAATCCTCACAGAGCTCTACCTTCCCATGGCCAATTGGAAAACAAAAAGAGTCTTCATTAGCTAATTGGATAATTCTTGACTGTCAGTCAAGCAACATTTTATTCCATCTATAAAACTTTTATCATTAATCAGTAGGAGTGTTGAAAGAAAATTATATTACATATATATATTATGTATATGCATATACTACTGTGTCTATGATTTTTCTCCCATGTTTGCTCACAGCAATGTCCTGGAGATTTGTCTTCAATTCCTGCAAACTTCAGACTGATCCGAGATCGTTGGCTATCCTTCCCTCATTTGTCTGTTCTCACCTAGGGTTCCATTTCCTTCATGACACTCCTTAATACCATGGCCCTTTCAGCTATGGCAAAGTTTGGTGATGGGTTCAGATGCCCTTTTAATGCTCGCTACAAGCTGCCGTTCCTTTATAATTGTTCCCGTCTCTCCAGGTTTGACTTAGGGGTAAGCTGCTGTTGTCTTCAACACTAGACCAATGCCATTTTCAGATTGAATTGTGTATCATTATGCAAACACCCATACATCAGACAGTCTCTGGAATGCATTAAACAGCAAAAACCAGAATAGAATTGTTTGATATCTAGAGGTGAAAATCACACCTAGCTAGTCTGGTGCATTCTCTTGCTGTTTTTTTTTAAATGTGCTGCAGTTGTGGATGAATTTTCTCTTCACAAAGGGTCTATAATGGAGACCTGACACTCCCAAACCAGCTGAGCATTAGAGGAACTCTTTTATATACACTGCCCTCAAAGCACATACCCAGACAGTTCTGTCGAAGGGTCATGAGGACTCGAAACGTCAACTCTTTTCTTCTCCGCCGATGCTGCCAGACCTGCTGAGTTTTTCCAGGTAATTCTGTTTTTGTTTTGCTGTCATTGTGCTCACTTCTTCCCACTTCCTCTTGTAACCTGGTTAATTATTAAATGGCTCAGAGTGTGATACCACTGCTCAGCCAGAAAGGGTTTGTCTTGTGATGATAGGATAACATTCTGTTGGAGGTCTTAGATACAGGTGTAACCTGAGGCATGGACATAAATGGAGGCAGAAAGCAATGTCTGAAAAAGACATCAAATAACAAGAGGTGTCAGAACATGGCAACATAGGAACAGGAGTATATTGTTCGTCAAGCCTGCTCCACCATTCAAACAGATTATGGCTGATCACCTATCTCGATGTCACTTTCCCACACTATCTCCATATCCCTTGATGTCATTAGTATCCAGAAACCTATTGATTTCTGTCTTGAACATATTCAATGACTGAGCTCCCACACCCCCTGGGATAGAGAATTCCAAAGGTTCACCACCCTCTGAGTGAAATAATTCCTCCTCATCTCAGTCTTAAATGGCTTGGCCCTTATTCTGAGGCTGTGTCCCCTGGTTCTAGACTCACCACATCCTATCCACATCCACCCCATTACATTTTGTAAGCATTTTGTAGGTTTCAATGAGATCACCTCTCGTTCTTCGAAACTCTAGAGAATACAGGCCCAGTCTCCCCAGTCTCTCTAGAAGGTTGTAAATTTAAAGCTAACTGCACACAGTTAAGTACACAATCTAGATTGATAATCCAGGGCATAACTGAGGGAGTGCTTCATTTTCAGAGGTGTTGCTTTTCGGGTGAGTCACATAGGGCCTCATCTGTCTTGTCAGTTGGATATGACCTTACTGAAAGGAGCGCAGGGAGTTTTCCCAGGAGCCTTGGCCTGCATTTATCCCTCAACCAACATCATTAAAATGGACCATCTGGTTGTTTTATACCATTGCCGATTTTTGGGATCTTGCTGTGTGCAAATTGGCTGCTGCATTTGCCTACATTAAAACAGTAACCGTATTTCAAAGCTACTTTCAGCTGTGTCCTGAGGATTTGGAAGAAGTGATACAAATGGAACTTTTTATGAGGAAAAGAGTTCATCAAACTGGCAGAGGATGGGACATTAGCATGAGATTGGGTGAATATTAAACAGTGACAGGAAGGGGCATCCCACAGTCAGAGGGCACTCTTCACATCATACTTGTGCCAAACTTGTCCTCTGATGATGGAAGATGATGTTGCACTGTAACCTTGTACCATAACCATTGGGCCACTATAGTTAGGTGGCCAATATCTGAATTTGGTTGGGGCCAGAACTCTGAAGCCAGGGCCCTTCCATGATAGATCAAGAATAGGAGCCTAATGGACCTTCCAGAAGCCACAGGGGATGGAGAGAAATGGCTGAAAATGGTCTAAAGGATGCCAGATGTACACTTATTGACGCTGGACTGAAATCACGTATGGACAGAAGAGATTACACGTGGTGGAATAGGTTAGGAAAGACAGGGCCAAGTTTGTTTAATTGTATTTATTGTCCCCAGGACAGCAGTAGCTCTGAGCTGAGGTAGCCTGTAAGAACATCTGCCCTCAACATTCGCGAAGCACTTTACAAACAGCTGAAACTTTGTCGACACAGAGGTTAATGGGACACAGAATGCCAGAGGACAGAAGGAGGAAGTGTTACACGGCCTTCGAAAGAAGGATGAAGTAATCTTGTCGCAAGTCGACACACTCCACTGCAGTCTTCGCCTGAAACAAGATTAAAGGAAGCTCTGTTCACAGATCTATCTTCAGTTTAAAAAAAAGCATCAGCTCAGATAAAAACAAGACAGAAAAATCTTAACACCAGCCATCCAGTGGGAATGAGCACTAAGAATGTACATAGTTCAAGTGTCTCCAGTAAAGATGATTATTATGAGGCACATAGATACTGTTATTCTGCAAACACAGTGATAAAATGTGCGGGAAGAGGTGTTTAACACAGGGATTTAATCATTCCTCAGTAGCCTCTCCAGTATTTACTTGATATCCTACCAATGCAAGTCTTCCTTCCCTTCCCTCCTCCTTCCTTCCCTCCCTCCTCCTTCCTTCCCTCCCTCCTCCTTCCTTCCCTCCCTCCTTCCTTCCTTCCCTCCCTCCTCCTTCCTTTGTCCCTCCCGTTTGTTAAAGGAAGAGAACGAGCCTTACAGAAGTAGACTGTCACAAAGTGGCACTTGTTAGGGGTGCTATAATCGCTGAAACCCTTGGGCTATGATGGGAGGAACAAGTTGGTAAGCGCTTATCAATGGATATGTCATGAGGACAGGACTGGGCTCCCAACAATGGTCTGAAGAGTTTGGTAATACCGGTTGTTCTCTTCACATGAAGATCGGACACTGCCTCTGCTGCCAATGGAACCAGGCCCAACGTGGGTCAGAGAATTCAGAATGCCTGGTGAGTAAAACAGCAGAGAAAAGGAGATCAAAGGAGGTGCATTTCTCTCAGTTCCTCATTGAGGCTATCGCAGTAAGACAGTCCACAATGTCATACAACACTTTTCACAATTTCCATTTGTCCCAAAGTATTTCTGAAGAGTAGGCACTTTTACAGCACACCTGTGCACAGCAAGACCCCACTCACAACAGTGGGATCATGATCGGATAATCTGCTTTTGTGCTGTTGATTGAAGGGATAAATATTGGCCAAGCCAGCAGGGTGAACTCCCTTTCCTGAATGGGGAGGTGGGATCTCTTACAGCCGCCTGAAATGGGAGGCAGGACTGCAATTTAACATCGCAGCTGAAAGTCAATGCCTCTGACAATGCAGCACTCCCTAAGCGCAGTAAGGGAAGGTCAACCCAGACTTTGTGATCAAGTCCACGGAGTGGGTCTTGAACCTTCTGACTTCCAGAGGAGAGCGCCAGCAACTGAGCCACATCTCAAGGAACTGACTGTTCTTGTGCCACCTACCCTGTATTGCCACCAGCAGGATGGACGCTCTTATTAAACCACTGGTAAGTCTGCACTCTGAATAGGAATGCAAGCCTGCAGGGACCAGAGAGCAGGAATTCATCTTGGGTGATAATGTTGATCAGATTTATTGACTCACCATCTGGGATCACACTATTATTTTAATTCCTTCAAAATTTGAATTTTCTTTATTTCATTAAGTGAAATAACTTTAAGCAACTTTGCTTCAGTCCATGGATCTAAATATCAGGAAGCTCCTGTGACAGTGCAGCCTCGATTTTCAGACCTGTGATCCCTGCTAGAAGCTCCAGCGAATGGATTCCTCCCAATAATTAACTGTTTAAACCATTCTCCCTTTTTTTTTCAAGGTGCACTGGCCTGTGCCAGGGCTGGAGTTCCACAGGCAGCCAGTTGCCCTCCACTCTGGCACATGTACCAGTGGCTCTGTGTGACCACAGACCGCGAGCTATTTGACCATGTTGGATGCGCGCCTTAACCGAGTCTGAACCGATTCTCGCCGGAACGCCCACCAGCATGGTCGGCCATCTGGTCGGTCGGTATCAATCAGCAGGGGGCACCCGACCCCACCCCCCACTCGTTTAACCCCTTTGTGCCCAAGTGCGGCAGGACAGCTGCCACCCAGTTTGAGACCAGCTTACCCGGCACAAACCGTTGGTAGAAACTAGCGCCTGCTCCATCTGTACGTGCACCGAGCAGTTCATTAACCAACAGAGCCATCGGTGGAGCTCCTTCTAACGTGTTTACTGTTTATATTTATCCTACAGCTTTGGCAATAGGTTCAATAAGTTATGCAGCGTAAACCATACTAAGGTCACACTCAGAAATATTGTGAAGCAGGATAACGAACAGCTTCATGTATGAAATTTGCTTCATCCACTCAGGGTAACAGCTTCACAAGGATATAGGCAAATTCAAAGCAGAAAACAAATTACTGCTCATTCTTATTAGCAATCCACCTTCTGTAACAACTTCCTGCACTGAACGTGGCACTCATGGCCTAGTGCACAAAGGCAACTCCCAGTGTATTAGCAAACCAATCATCCATACATACCTGCACTCTAACAGCTACACTTCCCTAACACCCTTCCATCCATCTTACAATCATATACCTGGAGATCCATTCAACCTGGCTGAGAGAGGGGGCGGTGTACAGAACCAGGGGACAGCGTCTCAGAATAAGGGGCAGGCCGTTTAAAACTCAGATGAGGAGGAATTTCTTCACCCAGCGGGTAGTGAATCTTTCGAACTCTCTGCCCCAGAACCGGCACAGACTCGATGGGCCAAATAGCCTCCTGGTCTGCTGTAACTATTCTGTGGTTCGTTCTACAACACCTTCGATAGAATTACTTTTGAGTTTAGAGATTGTTGAGACGTGGGCAAAAATGGCCCCCATTTTCCTCACAGTTAACATCCCCTACGTCACAGTGAAGTGAATAGCTAGTGACTGCGAAGCATTTTTTGATGCCTTAAGGACGTGAAAGACGCTATATAAATGCAAGTTGTTCCCTTCTATACTGGAGTTGGTGGACATCACCTCTTTAATTGGGGCTGGGCACAATCTTGTTAACTTTAATGGCTGTTCCCAAAATCATGGTTACCATTGGCAACACTGATTCACAGGGTCAGGAGTTTGAAATGCTATTGAAATGCATGATTCAAACACACGGATTGCACAAATGTTATAAAACAGATACCCTTTATTTCATTGGCATCAAATCTGGATAAATACTCAACAGAAAGCTGAACTTAAGCAATGAGCTATTTACAATGGATGTTCACGGTTGATGCTCCAGATCTACTTTGATGCGTTTGAGAGTTTAACTCCCCGGGTAGCAGAGTTCAATTGGTGGAGCTCCTATTGTTAACTTACCATGACCACATGAACCTGATTACCTTTTCTCCTGGACATAAAGATGATCTTCCTCTCTTCATAGCCCCTCAAACTCAGGGGTGCTGTCCAGGTGGTCTGCTTGGTCTCCAGCAGCTGGTTGCCCACTCTGCTGCTACTTCCCAGCTCTCCAGCCATTGTCGGAGGCCTCAGTCTGCCCTATTCCAGGCCTTGGCTCCTAAATGCATTGGCTCAACAGCCTTGAACTGCTGTTCCAGTTCCTGGCTGCAGTCCTGCTCTCCTCTCTCCATGAAGCTTCTGGCCCCTCCTTCTTTACCAGTCCATGCTCTCACCTCAGCCTGCACTCTCAGCTCAGGCCCAGCCCCATCTCCCCTCAGCCCACACACCGAGCTTAGGTTTCACCCCCCACCCCCCCGAGCTTGCTGAGGACTTCGGCTCTTGTCCTGAGGGGAGTCGCAAGGGCCAACTGTATCCTCTGCCTGGCCTTCCAGACCGGCGACCTCTGCTGGTGGGGATCGAGTGCCCCGCGGTGGATGGGGCCTGGACTCCGGTCACACGTCAAAGCTGGAGGTCGAGAGGTCGAGAGGCCCACTCACCTCCCCGGCTACACCACGAATCACTTTACGACCTTTAATAAGTGATTGATTTTGAGATTAGTGCAACTTGTAGGACCCTAACTCAAAAGTGACCAAGTCGTACAGCTATAGCGATCAATACATATGTGAACCAGGCCAGCAAGAATATTATAGAGCTATCACAGAGTCACACAGTGCTGAAAAGGCCCTTCGGCCCATCGAGTCTGCACTGACACTTGAGAAACACTGAACTGTTATGGAGTTGCTATGGAGACATTCCAGGACAGACGGAGGACATTCATCCCATTGAGTCCATGCCAGCCATCTGTGGAGCAATCCAAACATGTCCATTTCCCCAGCCTATCATATCTGAATTGACTTTGACTCCATGTCTTGCCCACCATAGGTTATCAGGTTTCTAGCTGGTGGGCTGATTTCAGTTCTACTGGCGGTGTCGTCGGGCCTAGTTCCTGTGTGCTACCAGAGTGAAAATCAAGCAGAATTCCTGCACAGGATCACTATCCAGTAATGCTATTGACTGAGGCCAGAGTCAGATGTAGCTGCAATCTCTCCCCTCCACACATGGAGGGAGGTTCTGGTGCGATAACCACCTGGAAACTTTACGAATAACTCGGAATATGGGCCCAGAAGCCAGCAGGTGCCTTGTAGCCTTGTCGCTCAGTGTGAGCCCACACTTTCAGAAATCGTACAGGAGAGCAGCCGAGGTGAGAGCAGTCACCTCCACTCTGCACAAACTAATTTTAAATCTTGGCCACATGGAGCTTTTTCTTCCACACCCTCTCCCCCCCCACCTCTTGATTTGTCAAACAGAAGGTATGTTGTCAGCTGCCAAGATCACCACTGCTTTAAAAGAGAAATATTTACCCTGAAGAGAAACAATAAAGAGTTAATTGGTATTGTGAAGGAGCCCAAGTAAAAGGCAGTTTGATTCAGAGTAACTGGATTTTTCAAGCTTTCTGATTAATTGTCCTGGATCAGAAAGAATGGCACAGTTTTGACAGGCTCCTTGGTGGGAGAGTGTTCCCTGCTATCAATGACTCTAATGGCTGAGGGTTTTGAAAGGAAGTGGGCATTATTTCAACTTAGCTATCTCATTAAAGGCTTAAGGCATTTGTTCCCAGTGATCCCTTTGTTAATGTAACTATTTGCTGTGTTAAGTTAAAACCTCAATAGCCTCTGTAGTTTGCTAAGCCTCTCTAGTCCCTGGTTCTATTGGCTGTTTGTCACAGCCCCGCACAGGCACGATTGACTCACAGTTTACACTCCAGGCACCTTCGGGAACAAAGATGCTTTGAGGTAATCTTCCACCGGGGAACTGTCAAAGATGTGCTGCCACCTTCCAAGCTCCAAAAATTAAGACAACTGGAGTGAATTATGAAGGGATTTGATAGGGTGGACGTTGGAGAAGACGCTTCCCTTTGTGGAGGAAATCCAAAACTAGGTCTCATAAATATAAGTTTTTTTTATTCATTCATGGGATGTGGGCTTTGCCAACTAGGCCAGCATTTATTGCCCATTCCTAATTGCCCTTGAGAAGGTGCTGGTGAGCTGCCTTCTTGAACCGCTGTAGTCCATGTGGTGTAGGTACACCCACAGTGCTGTTAGGGAGGGAGTTCCAGGATTTTAACCCAGCGACAGTGAAGGAACGGCCAATATATTTCCAAGTCAGGATGGTGTGTGGCATGGAGGGGAACTTCCAGGTGGTGGTGTTACCATCTATCTGCTGCCCTTGTCCTTCTAGATGGTAGTGGTCGTGGTTTTCGAAGGTGCTGTCTTAGGAAGCTTGGTGAGCTCCTGTAGTGCATATTGTAGATGGTACACACTGCTGCCACTGTGTCAATGGTGGAGGGAGTGATTGTTTGTGGATGTGGTGCCAATCAAGCAGGCTGCTTTGTCCAGGATGGTGTCGAGCTTCCTGAGTGTTGTTGGAGCTGCGCTCATCCAGGCAAGTGGAGAGTATTCCATCACACTCCTGACTTGTGTGTGCCTTGTAGATGGAGGGCAGGCTTTGGGGAGTCAGGAGGTGAGTTACTCGCCACAGGATTCCTAGCCGCTGACCTGCTCTTGTATCCACAGTATTTATATGGCTAGTCCAGTTCAGTTTCCGGTCAATGGTAAATATCCAAGATGTTGATCGTGGTGGATTCAGTGATTGTAATGCCATTGAACGTCAAGGGGAGATGGTTAGATTCTCTCTTGTCGGAGATGGTCATTGACTGGCACTTATGTGGCACGAATGTTACTTGCCACTTGTCAGCCCAAACCTGGATATAGTCCAGATCTTGCTGCATTTGGACATGGACTGCTTCACCAATAAATCCTACTCCACTAATAAATCCAGCAAATAATTCAATGGAAATCCTTTACCCAGGGAGTGCTGAGGAAGTGGAAACTGCTGCTTGAGGAGTAGCTGAGGCAAGTAGGATTGATATATTTCAGGGCTCTTGTGGTGCAGTGGTGACATTCACCCTCTGCTTCTTCTGATCTTGCGGTCTGATTACCAGTGAACCTGCAGGGAATTGAAATCTTTTTTTGTTGTGTCGTCTTGAGGTCGGAATGGTTGAGATCTTTCCCATGTGCTTCAGTCGGTCAAATAACTTTTCTCCAACGTCCTCCTCTCATTGGGAATAATAATCCTTCCAGGTACCTCAGAGACCACTTGCAGTGTGGTCAGCGAGGCTGTTCGACTGGGAAGGGAATTGGTCGAGGGTCTTGTCACACACAGCCTTTCCAACAGAGGTCACCGATTACATGAACACGACCCCTGGCAGACGTTCCCCTCTCTAGTCTATAGCCATGACAGTCGTTGCTGCTTAGCCCATTTGACCCCCACCTCAATGGAAGGAATTGAACCGATTCCCTCCTGGTTCCTGTCAGTTAAAACAAGCTCATCATAAACGCAATCATCAGGAGTGATCCGATAAAGTGCACCGACCTCTGTTTAAGAAATATTAGATGATATTCGTAGCATCCTGTTTACATGCTAATCTACAAGAGAAACCACAGGGGGAGATTTCCTGGCCCCGCCCACCGCTGAGATCATCGGATCCACCGAAAGTCAATGGACTTTTGGTTGGTCTGCTAGATCTCATGTGGTGGGTGCTACCACAGCGCACCTGGAATATCCAGGCCTATATAGAATTACCGACCTATGGATATTCACAGGACAGAAGGAGGCCATTCAGCCCCCCTCATGTCCGTTCAGTCTCCTTGCTAGCTTGCTAGCTTTTCAGCTATCTACCCATAGCCTCGCACTGCTTCAAATCTTTATCCAGTTTTGCTACTGAATGCACTGGTTTCTGTCCCCTTTGTGCACGGGGATTTCTCCTCAGTCCCCTGTTGGTCCTTTTAAATCGGTGAACACCAAACTGGACATCAGTGTAGAGTGAGAGGTAACGGACTGATGCAATAGGTTGGACATCAGTGTGAGACTGAAGAGAGGCCTGACGCTGGAGTACCAGCGGGCTGATACTCTCGGGTGGATAAACTCTTTGCTTTGGAGCCAGTTCAGGCCCTAACACCAAATGGACACTGCACCGGGCACTACAACAACAACTTGCAGTTATATAAGCACTCTCAATGTACGAAAATGGCTGAGCCGCTTCAGAGGGCTGCTCTCAGGCAAAGCACGACACCAAGCCAGGTAAGACGATGAGGGATAGGCCGGCGGAGAGGGTTACAGAGTGAACTCCAGAGCTCGGGGCCTTGACTGGCCGCCATATGGAGCAATGAAAATCAGGATGCACAAGAGGGCAGGACAGGAGGTGTGCAGATATCGCAGAGGGATTCCTGACTGGAGGAGATAGGGTGGGTGAGGCGGTGGAGGGGTTTGAAAACCAAGGTGAGAATTATAAAATCTGTAGCGGGAGCCAACGTAGAATTTGGCTTTTTACGCCAATGGGACATCCGGTGAAGCTCCAGGGAAAATTTCATGTGCCTAACTTTAGTGTCAGTGTGAAAGCACGTCTTATGCAAGCCAAGAGTGTAATTCAAGTATACCCTTGGAGAGGCTGATTCCCTTCCTTTAACCTCTGGCTTTACAGGAGAATTACAAATTTTCCTTTATGATTAGAGAGTTAAAAGCTTGCTGGAGATAAGAAACACATTTTAACATCACACCTTACACAATATCTTTGTCGTAATTAACGATCTCAGGCTTCCAGTCTGCCAGTTAAAAGTCCATTGTATTATATTCATTAAGCAGATGAAACCCTTAGTCCATTTAAGCAGCCTGAACTGTGGTTAATTACATACATCTCATAATCAATTTCAAACCTATTATACAATGCATTTTTTTAAAACCCATTTTCCTGCTAGTTGATTGGCTGCAAAGCATGCATCATTAATAATACAATACCCGATTGCAAACATATCATTAGAAGGTAAAGATGTATTTTATCACGTTTGTCGAAAAGAAAATAAACCTGAATCTGGGAGCGGGTAATGTATTCGGTGATTGATTTACGAGGGCAGTACTACTGGTTCCTCCTCAGTAGGAGATTCACTGCATGCTGTCCTTGCTTCTTAATTGTGAGCAGGGGCCCTGAGCAGCAAGTTGGAAATGTGCGGCAATCCCGGACAGAAACCAAGCAGCATCAACGCCTGCTGCTGCTTCCTCACGAGAGTGGAAGTGGCCGCACTCACCTGCAAGGCAGACTTGAGATAGGCGTGCGGAGGTGGGGGGAAGAAGGTCATTGCGAAGTTGGCTTCGTTAAGAAAAAGAGGGAACTTGCGTTCGTACAGTGCCTTAGACGGTGCCAAAGCGCTTTGGAATCACAGAATCATAGAATGTTGATGGCACAGAAAGAGGTCACTTAGCCCATTGTGCCTTTCCTGTCTGAAAAATGAGTCACCCCCAGCCTCACCCCGCTTTCCAGCATTTGGTCTGTAGCCCCGAAGGTTACAGCACTTGAGGTGCACATCCAGACACCTTTTAAATGAGTTGAGGGTTTCTGCCTCTACCACCCTTTCAGGCAGTGAGTTCCGGACCCCCACAACTCTCTGGGAGGAAAAGCTTTTCCTCATCTCCCCTCTAATCTTTCTATCAAACCCTTTAAATCTATGCCCCCTAGTCTCTGACCTCTCTGCCACAGAAAATAGGCTCTTCCCATCCACTTATAACCACTGGCGTACTCTCTTGATGTGTGCTACATGTTGTAATGTAGCGAAACGTGGCAGCCAACTTGCACACAGCAAGATCCCACAAGCAAAAGAAATGACCAGCTCGTCCGTCTTAGATGTTGGCTAAGGGATGAATATTGGTGAAGGCATCAGAAGGAGCTTGAACTCTTCTTCGAAATAGTGTTTGGGGTCTTTTACATTTACCTGAGGGACAGACAGGGCTTCAGTTTAACATCTCATCCAATAGACAGAGTCACCAACAGTGGGAGCATTCCCTCATTACTGCACTGAAGTACCAGCCCAGACAGGGTATTCAAGTCTCTGAGACTTGAACTCACAACCTTCTGACTCTGAGATGTGACTTCTTACACCTTAAAATAGAAATAATATTATTCTGACGCATTATTGGCTACCTTAAGTGCAATTTAAGTTCCCAGATGTTTTATTCCACCGAAGAAGAGTATATTGGGCTCAAAACGTTAACTCTGTTTCTCTGTCCACAGATGCTGCCTGACCGGCTGTGTTTTTCCAGCACTTTCTGTTTTTCTCCAGCATCCACAGTATTGTGCTTTTATTTTAAGGTTTATTCCACCATTCTTTTTCCAATTTTCTCTCCTTACCTCCTGGAAGCACTTGTCCCAGTTTCCTGCTTTCCTCCTCCCCATTGCCTGGGATCTGCCTCAGGGAGAGTGACTGGTTTCCGTCGACCATGGAGACGCACCCCTGACCCCTGCTGGCTTTCCAGCCTCATTGACATCCATGTAGATGGGCTGACTGGCCTCTGCCGGGAGTGTCGTGGAAGTGGAGTGGGGAGTTACATGTCAACAAAGTGCAACCTGTGCAGGGTCTGATCAACTTGCACAGCTCCAGATTCCAGACCCAAAGCCAGGATCCCATGTTGACGATTCTGAAGATACAAATCAGGGGAACCCTTTTTTGGATGGTATGTTTTGCCTCAATTGCATGCCACAAATACACTGTCATCGACATATGGGACAATAGGGAAATGGGGGTTAGCTACTCGGAGGCGGAACTACAGCTGAGCATATCCTCAAGCACCTTATCAGCTCCAAAATTCATCAGAACATGCTGCAGTGTTTTTGGAAGTTGGATTTGGTGGCTGCTGAAAGATGGTGGGGGCAGCCAGCAATGAGAGGGTTGAAGTTGTTGAATTCCGGAGGAGGGTTTAGGTGCCAGAGAGAGAGCCCAGGTAAAGCCAGAAGCAGGCAAGTGGTCAGTGGTCTCGGTTATTTATATGGCGTGGTTGGCAAGGTTATGAATCACCTGATTCCAACCAGCCACAGCAGGGTGGACATGAGAAAGCGAAAGCAGGGGAGTGGAGTTTGTGGAGGGAAGGGTCCTTTACATCATTGAGAGATAGAACGAGTTATCCAGTCTGACAGCACCAAGAGGAGTCAAGAGCGATGGTGGAGAGATAGCACTGAATATGATTAGTATACAAGTGAAAGGAAATCTTGCCTGCTATACCTCTCCCTGAATAAACACCGGCTGATGAGGAAAATGAAGGTCCTGAGAATAGGTCCTGGGAAAGACTCTGCAGGCGACAGTATAATGAAGGACAGGGAAGCCAATGCTGGAGGTAGATAGGGATGGGGACCATGCTAGATTAGCTCTAGTCTAGTGTTAGTACTTTTTCCTCGGAGTTAGGTTATGGGATCATTCAGCCCAGAATAAGGTCATTTGGCCCATCATGTCTGTCCTCACTTTTTGGTGGATCTATTCAATTAGTTCAGATTCCTCCACCCTACCCCATGACCCTGCCATTTTCCCCTTCAATTATTTACCCAAGTTCCTTTTAAAAGTTACTGTTGACTATGCATCCACCACCCTTGGCAGCACATTCCAGATCACAACTCACTGTGGGAAAAAAGAAAATCCTTGTGTCCCCTCTGGATCTTTTGTCAATTCCCTTAAATCGATGTCCTTTGGTTACCAGTCATTGTCAGATTGCTGTTTGTGGGAGCTTGCTGTGTGCAAATTGGCTGCCATTTCCAACATTAGAACCGTGACTACACTTCAAAAGTGCTTCATTCACTGTAAGGAGCTTGGGGACATTGAAAGGATGAGAAAGGTGGGATAGAATGCAAGTCTTCCTTTCCTTCTCTCTACATGTTGCAGGAGAGGCGTTGCTTGAGGGCAGTATGAACAATCATATCAAATCCCATGGAGGATGATCAGCTCAGTCTAATGACCGTGAAGAAAGTGAAAACTGAGCTAGAGGAAAATAAACAAGGAATCTCATGTTTATTGAGATGAAGGTGGGACGCAAGGTCATCAGAGGTCGGAGAGGTTGGAGATGGCCTTGTAGAAAAGCAGTGATGATAGGAGTTTTGAAGGAATTTGTCCAAGGTAACAGAAGCATTGGTAATGTCAGTTAGCATGGGTGGTAGAAGGTGAGAGGAGTGCGGGCATCAAGGGGGCAGAAGGTGGTTTTCATGAACAAGTTGTGCTTAGAGACGAGAAAGGGGGCAGATGGTTGAGCAACTGCAAAGGAGTGGGCATCCTGGACTGGTGTTTGTGGAACAAAAATAAAAATTGCTGGGAAAAGCATAGTAGGTCTAACAGCATCTGTGAAGAGACAGAGTTAATGTTTCGAGTCCAGATGACTCTTCTTCAGAAGATTTTCCAGCAATTTTTGTTTTTGTTTCAAATTTCCAGCATCTGCAGGACTTTGCTTTTATCTTGGTGTTTGTGGAATGCTGGATGCACAGAGAGAGCATCAGGCAGGATTACTGCTCCAGTCCTTATACCAACCTGAGACCTGGTGCTCAGTCATCGTGCTGACTGGTGAGGACATGAACCGTGCCTGCGGTGACAGTGAGGTCAGCGGCAAACACCCATGTGAGGATCCTGCGCCACCTCATCCCTCTCTCAACGCAAATGTGAGATCCCTTTCTCCTGCTTTTGACTCTGCTGCCTTGCACTAATTATCTCTACTTCGATTCACAGGGAGCCCTGCACCGACACCCTCAGCCAGCCAGTCCCTCAGCTCCATCCACATCCTCACCTCCAGCCAAGAGGACACCTCCTCCATTGAAGAGCTGGAAATAAGCAGCCTGGAAGACCCATCACAGCGCTTACCCACACCCTCCACCAGCGCAGAGACACACACCTCGGTGGGATCTAGATCTAGAGCTGGCTCGGGTTCACAATCTGGTGGTCACTGCATGGACATGTGTCCACAGCAGGAGGAGGCAGGTTCAGCCCAGCTCCCCGGCACTCGGAGGGCTGCTGGGGAAGAGGCATCAGTGAGGCCCGAGTCAGATGATGAACCTCTGGATTCCACCTTCCAACTCATCCTGGAGAGTCAGCAGAAGGTGGGGGAACATCACACAGAGATGTTGGAAGCCCTCAACAGAGTGGTACATGAGTTGGAGGAGTGCGTCCACCTGCTCTCTGACGAAGTGGTGACCATGTGCACGTGTATGGAGGTCTCCATGGGGAGGATGGTTGACGCAATGGAGACCCTTGTCCAGCAGAACGCGGAGATGTGCGCAGACCCGCACTCCATCACGGGAGCCATGGGTGAGTTCCTGCAGTGGCAACACGAGAGGGAAATGGGTCACCTCAACATCCCTCCGGATCCTCCTTCCCCTCAAGGAGTCAGGCCGGGGCCCTCGGGCACCCGGAGGGAGGAGGAGCGGCAGCTGGACACCCCTGGGTCACCCACTCAGGAGTCTCAGAGGCTGTCTTCTCCCTCCGAGTCCCTTTTGCAAGTGAGCCCCTCAACTTTCAGAGCCTCGTGCAAGTCTCTCCCATGCACACGGATCGTTCCTATATCACACTCATCTCACTGTCCCGAAAATTTTGAATGCTCCCTGCTGGGGTTCAGTTGTCCATCTGAGCTGACCTGTATCTCCACCCACCCACTGACCACACCTGACCATGCCCACCATGACTGTCATTTCAGGTTTGATTTGGACAACATGGTCTGGATCGGGTTTTTCATGCTCTCCCATCTCCTCCCCTCCCCCAGTCACCCATTTCCTTTCCCCCATCACAGTTGACCCCCCCGCAGCATCACCTTCCACCTCTCCCCTGTGACCCACCAGCCACAACCCTTTCCCTTCGGTGATGTCCAGGTGAAGGTGCGCATTCCCTTCCTTCCCCAAAATCTTACCCCCGTCCGCATTAACCTCCCCACCCTCCTCCTTCCCACCCCCAGGGGCCCTGTCTGCCTCCGAGCCCCCACCAAACACCCTCACCGTCTCTTCTATCGCTACCATCGGACCCTCACCCTCCCACCCTACTGCTTCACTCTGCCCTCGGTCATTCTCACCCTACCCTCATACCACTTCAGTTCACTCTGCAGGAGGCAGTCATGGACTCATCAGAGCCCTCCCTTGCATATTCACCTGGACATCCACCCCGCACTGGACCCCTTCCCATCATAGAAGCCCTTCACCCTCCTTAATCTTCCTACCCCCTGGATCTCCCTCCCCCTGCTTAGTCCCTCCCCCTTACTGACTCCCTCAGACACTCTTACATCTTCTGCCACCCTTAGTCCTTCCCCCCGACTTCTTCCTCCAGCCTTACCCCTTCCTCCTTCCTGACTCCATCCTCCACCTATACTCCAACCCATCTCCACACACCTTCTCCCCTCCAAACACCTTCCTTACACCTTACACCTACACCTGCCTCCCTAGTTGGCATCTTCTCCTCCGTTAACCCATCCTTCCCCCTATATTCTGTCCCCCACTCCCAACCTCATCCCCCCCCCTCCGCCAACCTCACCCCATGTGACACCTCTTCCTCTCCCAGTCAATCCTAGACCTTCCTCTCCCACCCTCTCGACCATAATCCACGACTTCTGTGAGCTGCTTCGCGATGGAGCCGTGTCCATGAGAATCAACCCAGCATGCCATGGACATTCCTCCTTCCTCCAGGCTCCCATTGCTGTCCCGCGGACAATGATGTGAGTGAGGCCATGCCGGTGAGTCCCAACTTCTGCATGTCACAGTTATCTTGACATGTTCTACACTGGCGTGTTTTCCCACCGACGTGGGTGGACAATCCAGTGGTTGGGGGTGTGGGGGGGTGGGGGGGTGGATGGGTACTACGGGCAGGCCTAATAATGATATGCTGATGTATTACAGTGAGGTTCCCGATGTCCGATAGTGGGAAATACGAACTGGTTTCGCGACGTTGTGAAACCGATTTTCGGCCTTCTCGCCATATTGTCTCCTCACGGCACCAAACATGCCCGACGCCGACGGGCATGGAAAATTCTGGCCTGGGACTTAGCGGGTTCAATTATAAACACAAGTTCTGTTAACTCAGCTTGTGTTCCCTTGAGTAGAGGAGCTTGAAGGAATGTCTCACCTGATGGGGGAGGTATAGAAAAGCCATTTCCTCTGATGGGGAAATCCAGGGCAAAGGGAGACAATCTTAATGTTGGAGTGAGGTCAGTCAGGAGTGAACCCAGGAAACACTCGCACTTTATGCAAAGCGTAGTTGAGATCGTGGAAATCTAGAATTCTGTCCCCCAAAGGCTGTAGATGCTGGGCATCCACAGGGGCTTTCAAGTTTGAGATGGATAGTTTTTTGGTTGGAACACATATCAAGGGATTGTATGTTGGTGCATCAGGCTGGTTCACAAACAGTAGGAGCTAAACGTGATATAATATGCCAATAATGGGGTAAATTTTGCCAAGGCGAGATTCCTAACTGGGGAATCACACATAATCAGTGCCCCCAGTTTGAGGTGCATTTACCTTGCCAATCCGTTCAGAGATAGCAGAACATTCCAGAATTTACCCTGATATTTAACATACCATAGGACCCAACGAGCTAAATTTAGTGATCCTAGCGGAGAGCCATACAATGGGTCGAGATAAAATACCACAGCTTCAATGCTTTTGGAGAAAGTAATGGCTGAATTTACCCCCCTATAAGGGTAGAACATTTGCTAAAGAAAACACAATGTCCATTGGATCTATAAATGTGGCTTTATAAAGGTCAGATGTTAAAGAGTGCAGCTGTTATTAATGGAAGTAGTAACCATTTAATCATGAGCTCTAGTCAATTAAACATTGATTTACTGATCCTCCAAAATGTACTTCATAGGATAAAATGTCAGTCTCTTTAATCACTAGAGATTCAATAACGTATCTGCAATATCACTTATACCAGAAAAATGCATTTGTAAAGTGATCAAGTCTCACACAGCACCAATCCATTAACAATCAAGTTGCTATTTTGGGACACCCTTCCTACAATAGCTTTCCTTCTCTCCAGAAGGTGTTAGCTTTTGTTTGGACAGGATTCCAGTCCCTCCATCCATTGTCCTCCAGTCCCTCATCCATCGCCCTCCAGTCCCTCACCCATCGTCCTCCAGTCCCTCAGCCATCGCCCTCCAGTCCCTCATCCATCGCCCTCCAGTCCCTCATCCATCGTCCTCCAGTCCCTCAGCCATCGCCCTCCAGTCCCTCATCCATCGTCCTCCAGTCCCTCAGCCATCACCCTCCAGTCCCTCAGCCATCGCCCTCCAGTCCCTCATCCATCGCCCTCCAGTCCCTCATCCATCATCCTCCAGTCCCTCAGCCATCGTCCTCCAGTCCCTCACCCATTGCCCTCCAGTCCCTCAGCCATCGCCCTCCAGTCCCTCATCTGTAAGTGTTGGCAGGGCATCCAACTGCACAAGGCATCACAGACATACAAGATCAATCTCAATTAAAGAGGAACTGACTGAATGTGATAAAGGCATGTCCCTGACCTCTCATGCATGCATTGGATACTGGTCACAGGTGACTTTCTCCTCCTCTAGTTCTAGGGGACTGAGGGTAGTTGCAGTAAAGATCCCAGCTGATACTTCAGGTGAGACCAACTAAAGCAGATGCTTTAAATGGCAACACTAGGTTGTGACGTCTCCAGTATAACTGCACCATTGACTCTATCACAATATCTAAGTGTAGTGCCCCGAGGACAAGATCCAATTAGAACAAGGCCCTGGTTGCATTGATTGGGGTTAAGGTGGACCCAGTAAGGATGGCTTCAGTAAAGTAATATTGAAGGAAGGGTTGTGCTATGGCACATTGTGCATAGCTCATAGACTCATAGACATCTACAGCACAGAATGGGCATTCGGCCCATCGTGTCCATACTGGTCAACAAAGATCTGAGTACACTAATCCCATTTTCCAGCGCTTGGTCCATAACCCTGGACATTATTGCAATGTAAGTCAATACCTAAATACTTGTTAAATGTCACCAATCACCCTTTCAGGCAGTGAGTTCCAGACTCCCACCAGCCTCTGGCTGAAAAAATTTCTCCTCAACTCCCCTCTTAATCTTCTACCTCTTACCTTAAATCTCTGCCCCCTGGTTATTGCCACCTCTGCTAATGGAAAAGGTGCCTTCATATCTACCCTATCAATTCCCAATCCTAATCTTATACACCTCTATCAGGTTCCCTCTCAACCTTCACTGCTCCAAGGAAAACAACCCCAGTTTATCCAATCTTTCCTCATTGCTCAGGCCCTCCAGGCCAGGCAGCATCCTGGTAAATCTCCTCTGCACCCTCTCCAGTGCATTCACATCCTTCCTGTAACGTAGTGACCAGAACTGCACACAGTACTCTAGATGTGGCCTGACCAGTGTTTTATACAGTTCCAGCGTAACCTCCCTGCTTTTGCATTCTATGCCTCAGCTAATGCCTTCTTAACTGCCTTATCTACCTGTCCTGCTACCTTCAGGGATCTGTGGATACACACACCAAGCTCCCTCTGATCTCCTGTACTTTCCAGGGTCCTTCCATTCATGGTATAGTCCCTTGCCTTGTTAGTCCTCCCCAAGTGCATTACCTCACATTTTTCCTGGCGTGGACATTATCCACTTCACTGTTTGTTGGGTGCAGTAGACACTGTTTAGTTAATACTGTCCAGTCTTCTGTGTTTGTGAATTTCCAGCCAAATGGACTCATGCTCATTTATTTGATTTGATATCCAATACAATCAGGTGACTGTGGTGGTGTATCACCTGTGGTCATCTATCTGAGATGCCTGTAGGATCCATAGGATCAAGGCACCCACAACATCAGTGCTTCCCAGCCAATCAAAGGACCTTCTCCCTTTCTGCTTCATATCTTCAAATTCCACCCTCCTGACAGGCACAGCCACTGACAGGGAGTCGCTTGTGCCCCTCTTATCCCATCCATTTAATGGTCCGGAGGCTTAATCTAACTGCTCACCGTTCCATAAAGACTACCGAACAAAACTTGAGAACGTTCATCCTCCCATCTCCACCTTTCAAATCTGGCCCCTAGGCAAACACTTACCCCAAATCCCCTGACCCAGACCTGATAGCCTGTATATCCATTGTGTCTTATCCCCTAACAGATCTCCTGTATTGCCCATGGATCGGGCAGTGTTTCAGGGTTGGATGGGGGTGGGGCTGGGGTGGGCATGGGAGAGTACGGGAGTGGAGGAAGCCTGCACATTCCCGCTGAAAGAATCTGGAGAGAGGCCTGTAAGAGATCTCAGAGACAGCTGAGTAAGGAGGAGGGATGTTTGACTTGCAGGAGCCCACGTGGTACATGCCAGATCGGCTAGTCACTGGATCCACTCAGAGCCACTGGCTAAACCGGGGTCCCGTGTGATTGCACAGGCCTAACCTGTCCCTTGCAGTTAATGTTGCTTTAAAAAATACGCTTTGTAGTAAAATAAGTAGTCAAGTCCTTATCCACGGCAGTTGGACAAATAGATCAGTTTCTGCGTGGTAATGTGTGGGAGTGCTGGCAGGAGAGATCGCTTCATTTGTACTGTCCACATGTTTCAGGTGTGTCCTTTTATATTAAGTGGCAGTGACTACATAAAAACATACGAACTAGGAGCAGGAGTAGGCCACTCGGCTCCTCAAGCCTGCCCCACCATTCAGTAAGATCATGGCTGATCTGCCCCAAGTGGCCCTGCACCTCTGCAGAGATCCTCCTGCTCACCGGTCATATCTCCAGGAGAAAAATCACAGACTCACCCAGAAAAATGATGGAAATTCCATTTACACCATTTACCCAGAGTCTCCTTACGTCTTCCGCTGAAGATACAGTGGACGAGAGGACCAGCCCCCAGAGTGACCGAGACGCCCTGCTTAATCTAGGCGGACACTCCAGCCCAGTGCAGAGGGAGTGCTGTTGGAGGTGCTGTCTTGCAGCTCAAATGGTAAACGGGTGGATGTAAAAGATTTCACGGCATTATTTTGAGGAGCAGGGGAGTTACCCCCGACATCCCATGCAAAATATATCCCTTCCCTAAAAATCCCTCACCCAGTCACACCTAAAAACGGATTATCTGCTCATTATCCCGTTCTACCTCCTGTGCACAAAATGGTGGCCGTGTTCCCCACTTTAGAACCGTGACTATACTTCAAAAGCACTCCACCGGTTGTCGGGTGCCGTGAGATGTGAGATACCCTGAAGTAATGAAAGGTGCTGTACTAACGCAAGTCTTTCGTTCTTCTTTCTTTAAATAAGAAGTACTTAAAATTAGAATTTTATTCAGAAGCTTTCTCCAAATTTGATTAGTGGCACAGCCCTTCTGGAATTTGCCGTTGCGCCGTTACGAGCTGGGTGGCACGGTGGTGTGTTGGTTAGTGCTGCTGCCTCACAGCTCTAGAGACCTGGGTTTGATTCTGACCTCGGGTGTCCGTCTGTGTGGATTGTGCACGTTCTCCCCGTGTCTGAGTGGGTCTCCGCCAGGCGCTCTGATTTCCTCCCACCATCCAAAGGTGGTTGGCTGGTTAGGTGGGTTGGCTGTGGTAGATTGTCGCCCAGTGCGTGTGCCCGTGACTGTGTGTGCCCTGTGATGGACTGGTGTCCTTTCCTGGGTGTACTGTGCCTGTTGGGATAGGCCCCGAATCACCATGCCTCTGCATTGGATGAAGTGGTTCTGGAAAAGTGAGTCTAGGAGCTTTCAATAAGAATAAAAGAATATTTTACTGTTGTATTCTCCACCTGCTCTCTCCTCCATTCTATCTGTGTTATACTCTCTGTGCTCACTCTTAAGATCTTACATGTTAGTATTTTATAACCCTCTGAAAGGGGGTGGGTGGGTTCTGTTGGTACATCTTCCGCCACGGGTGGAATTGGTGAGCTGGACACAAATTGTCCAAATTTGAGACTAGTACAAAAGATCGTGGAAACTCGGTGGGTTTAGAGTTTGGAATTCCTTGATCTTTCTGGCTGTTGTGGTGAAAAACAGCACAACTTACCAGAAGCTCTGGTGCCAGACGGTGAGTGATTCCGGACTCATTCCAGCACTTAGGTCAAAACTGAGGTTCGGTGCAGCTTTCCCAATCTCCGGGCTGACGTTAATCCCTCAACCAAAAGGGCCAAGCTAAGTGGAGCTGGTCACGTGTCCTCAGCGAACCTTTCCTGTCCTGTGGGCGGGCTCACGCCCGACTCGATCGGGTGTAAAAATCACATGAAGGTGACGTCGGGCGAGCGTCCCGACTCGATCGGGGGCTGGCGTGATATTTTCCTTCGCAGGCAAAGGGCGAAATTTGGAAGGGCGCCCGCCAACAATTAAGAGGGCAATTAAGCCCGTTAACGGCGCAATTGTCTCTGAATTTTTGTGGCCCGTCCAGCCCTGTGGTTGGCCGATGGGCGAATTGTCCAGGCAGGCGTTACATTTTTCGTCAAACCTCATCCAAGGGTGGGGTGAAGTCTCCGTTATGATATGAAATAAAAATAAATACCTGCCGGCAGCATTTTTACGAGGTATATTTGCAGGTGTTTGATTGTGATGCATGGACATTGTTTGGCAGCTCCTTAAACCTTTATTTCATCACTTGAAGGTCTGCCTTTCGGGAGCTCTCTCGCAGCGCTCCTCCGCAGTGATGTCAGCACCCACCCTCTTCCGTTAATTCGCCAGCATGAAATCGCGGTGGGTGGGGGGGGGTCAGTTTCCTGGCCACTCCCAGGCCCGCCTATCACGTGTGCCCCCCCACCATAGGTAAAATTTAGGCCTGTGTGTAAATTAGCCACTGTATTTGTGAG
Source organism: Isurus oxyrinchus (assembly GCA_026770705.1). Taxonomy (NCBI): domain Eukaryota; kingdom Metazoa; phylum Chordata; class Chondrichthyes; order Lamniformes; family Lamnidae; genus Isurus; species Isurus oxyrinchus. The sequence goes on along the minus strand of JANJGN010000027.1, from coordinate 6,395,993 downwards.
CGGAATTGAAAAATACTTCCGGACATCCTGAGAATGTGATAGGTGTTTTATAAATGCGAGATCTTTCTTTCCAACTGTATTTGCAGGAGATCAGTTCTAGTACACGGTAGAGGCTAGGAATGTTTGAAGTGTTCTTGGATTAACTTGTGTCCAGATTTCTCGGCTCGTGTGTGGAGGCTGCCGGGTGCAGAGGCAGGCTGGTTAGAAGGCCTACCTCTGTGCACTGGCGTTGTGTTTAAATAAGTGAAAGAAAAAAATAGAATAAAAACAGCCCTCCAGCCCTCAACCCTCAACACCCACATACTCCCTATGCTCCATCAACACCAACCTATGCCACCCCATGCCCACCACCCACCCCCTTGGCCCTTATCCCCTCCAGGCTAATTCACCTAGTCTCCTTGGACACTTCCTTGACAGCTTTGACAGTTCCTTGACAGCTTTGACTGTTCCTTGACAGCTTTGACACTTCCTTGACAGCTTTGACAGTTCATTGACAGCTTTGACTGTTCCTTGACAACTGGACAGTTCTCTCCCAAAGGTTCCCAGGACCATATCCAAAGAGGCACCTTACCTCTCCAAAGGGGTGCCCTGGCTATCTAAATGAATCCACCAAGTTCAGACCCTGCGCTCCCTGTGGAAGTGAAACATGTTGTGTTTGGTGATGGGACTCAGGATTTTCAGCCACTTCCAGGATTTTCACCATGTCAGAGAGGCTCTGCGTTGTGGTGAAAAATTGGGCCTTGGTTTTCATGTTTTGCATTAAAGCGGCAAAATTGTATTAACTGCTTCAGATACCGATATCGCTGGGTGAGCATATCTGTGGTACTATCCGGTCGATACCATGAGTATCGGAGGGGTGGAATTTACAAATAACAAGTCACACTCTGTGAATTGCCAATCTTACTGTTATTCATTAAAATAACATGTGACTTCTTGACACAAGCAGATAGAAGGAGCTATCGGCTGCAACGATAGCTGCTCCAACAGAAAATACTAGTCCAGGATGTCCCCATGAGACAAGTCTCCTCATTCACATTCAAGTTTGTAATGGAGAGCATTGTAACAACATTTTGAAACAGAAATCTGATTTTGACTCCAGTCAATTGGCGAATATGTTACTGAACATTATTGGTCGATATTATTAATAATTATTTGCCTATATTCCGAAAGTTTGATGTTCCTTGGGAGGTTCGAGCACATCTGGAGTACTGCATTCAGTTCCGGGTACTGCACCTCAAGAAGAATCTGGCCTTAAAGAGGGTGCTGTATGGATTCATCAGAATCACAGAATTATTCCAACCTAGGAAGAGGCCATTCAGCCCATCAGATCTGCACTGGCTCTCCGAATGAGCCACTCACTCAGTGCCATTCCCCCACCTTCTCCCCCCGGGTAACCCTGCACATTCTACCTTTTCAGACAACAGCCTAATTCCCTTTTCACTGCTTCGGTTGATCCTGCCTCCACCACACTTTCGGGCAGTGCATTCCAGACCGGAACCACCTGCTGCATGAAAACCTTTTTCCCTTTGTCGCGTTTGCTTCTTTTGCCAATTACTTTAAATCTGTGCCCCTTTGTTCTCGATCCTTTCATGAATGGGGACAGTTTCTCCCGATCTGGTCTGTCCAGACCCCTCATGATTTTGAAGACCTCTATCAAATCTCCTCTCAGCCTCCTCCTCTACAAGGAAAACAATCTCCAATCTATCTTTGTAACTGAGGTTCCTCATCCCAAGAGCCATTCTCATGAATCTTTTCTGCACTCTCTCCAATGCCTTCATGTGCCCAGAACTGGACACAATACCCCAGTACTCCAGGCTAATACCAGACCTAAAAGGGTTCAATTATAAAGACAGGTTGCTTAGGCTAGTCTTGTAATCCTTTTAGTATAGGAGATCTAATTCAGGCGTTTAAAATGATTAAAGGTTTGATAGGGTGGATGGTAAACAAAACTATTTTGTTTGGGGGGTGTGGGTGGGGAGTCCAGAACGACGGGGAGGAACCGTGAAAACAGAGCAAGGCTGTTTAGGAGCGATGCCAGAAGGCACTTATTCACACGCAAAGTAGTAGAAATCTGAAACTCTCTCTCCTCAAAAAAATAATGTTCAGCTGTAACTTGCGAGCTCCCCAGTGTCATATTCAGAGGTGGGGGGTGGGGGTATCCCAAATATGTGCCGGGGAATCCCATTCGGAAGTTCCCAGGTAAGGGTTTGCACAACAATTGCCCAGAAACACAAACTTCCTCTGGGCAATTGCCCTGCACTGGGAGCCACCCGAAAATATGATTTAAGTCACAAACTTGCGGTGGTTCCGACTGAGTTATACGAATAGTTACTCAGAAAAAGTTAGAAGGATTAAAACCTTGTCTAACTTCTGTGTAACTATTGTACAGACTCAGACCGACCACATGGGACTCCCCAAGCCCGACCCCGCAGAAGATTCAACCCCCAATGGGGCTCTGCCACCCCTACCCCTGTAGGGCTCACCCCACCCCCCCCACCCTCCTCCGCCCCGAGTAACCCACCACGGTAATCCCTCCACCCCCACAGGACTCTTCCCCCCCCCCCATACCCCCACTGCCAGGCCCGACTCACACCCCCACCCATCCTTAGGCCTGATCCAAGGCCCAAACCCTTCTGCTGCCCTTCGAGGCCCAACATCCTCCCCCCAGCCCCCACTTCCACCCCCAGGCCTGACTCTTACCCCCTCTCCACCCAAGGCCCGGCCTAACTTAACCCAACCTGATGCCCGAACCCCCCCCCCAACCACCTCAATCCCTGCCTGGACCCATCCACTCAACCCTGCCCAATCCAGGCCCAACTCAACCCCAGGCCCTACCCTCCCCCGAGGCTCACCCTGGCCTGACCCTACCAGACCCCCGAGGCCTGAATACCTCCTCCCCACTCCACCACCCCCAGGCCCGACCCGACCTGACCCAAGGCCCGACTCGCGCCGACCTCCGACCCCCCCCCCCCGAAGTCCGACCCACCCCTCCATCCTCCGACCACCGACCTCCCCCTTGGCATCCTCCCGACCTTCCCTGATTGTCCCCTCTCCGACCGCCTGACCCCCAACACCCTGACCTTCGACCCACACCCTTGTAAAAAAGGGGTCGCGGCCTCCTTCCTTTGGACTCAGTTGCACGTTGACACTAGGCCGCAGTGGGTGGGTCGGGGTTGGGGGGAGGGGGATGGGTGCCGGGGGGGCACTGCACTGTCTGGATCTCACCCAACGTGGTTGAGAACTTCGGGCAAGATAGTATTTAAAAAAAACTATGGGCAGGATTTTTAAGGCAGGGGCTCGGGCATGATCGTTGGGCCTGGGCGTGGTTGGGGAACAGAGCGCCACTTGCAATCAACCCCCGACCACGGTTTCACACTGACTGGCCAATTAATGGCCAAACAGCCTGAAACGCGCCCTGAAGCGCTCAGTGGTGGCCGAGTGGGGGTCGGGAGGAGGGTGGGCGCGTAGGTAAGCACGGGCGCAGGGGGGAAGCGCAATGAGTCCTCCCCGGAGGCAGAGAGCTGTCTCAGGGAGCTGAAGAATTTTAAAACAATAAAGTAAGATCTTAAAAATCCGGAAAAAAAACAATGTCCACGAATTAGCAGCAGCCACCTGACCATATAGATGATGAAAATTCTGTCCACGCATTTATCTTAAAATTTAATAACGGAAACCTCATCCCGCCCTTGGACGAGATTGCCTCAACAATGCACAGTCCGCCCGGCAGATTCACCGCCCGGCAGATTCACCGGCCGGCCGGCCGTAAGGTTGGATGGACCAGGAAAAATCGGGGACAGTTTGGAACTTTAATGGGGCGCAATCAGCCTCTTCATTGTCGGTGGCCACGCTTCCGACTTTGGCGAGCTCCCGCGCTGACCGAAATATCGCGCGAACGCGGTGATGACATCGGGGCGCTCGCTCGATGTCATCACGCGACTATTTCACACCCGAGTGCGTCGGCTGCGCGCCCGCACACCGGGGTATAACTTCTGCCCCAAGGTAAGAAATTGGGCACGGACTGGCAATCCAACACGGGTTGCTGCTCTGAGGGAGTTCAGGCCCTTTGAAGTGGGGGGGTGGGGTGGGGCGGGGTGGGGTGGGGTGGGGTGGTCAGCAGAGAATTTCAAGCCTGAGATGAATAAATTTTCACAAAAACCGTGCTTGCTGGAAATCTGCAAAAGAAATAGAAAATGCTGGAAATACTCAGCAGCTCTGGTAGCATCGTTTGAGAGAGATACAGAGTTAACATGTCAGGTCATCGGAAAGGTGTGTAGTTCTGGTCTCCTTACCTAAGGAAAGATATACTTGCCATAGAGGGAGTACGATATGTGTTCACCAGACTAATTTATGGGATGGAGGGGTTAGAAGAAGAGATTTATCTAGACTAGGCCTTTATCCTCTCAAGAATGAGAGGTGATCTCATGCACATATACAAAATTCTTACAGGGCTCGACAAGGGAGATGCAGGAAGGATGTTTCCCCTGGCTGGGAGTGGGATGGGGGTCTAGAACCGGGGGACACGGTCTCATAGTAAGGAGCAGGTCACTTAGGACTGAGATGAGGAGGAATTTCTTCACTGAAGGGTGGTGAATCTTTGGAATTCTCTACTCCAGAGGACTGTGGGGGCTCAGTCATTGAGTATGTTCAAGACTGAGATCGATAGACTTCTACATGTTAAAAACATCCAGGGATACGGGGATAGTGCAGGAAAATGGGGTTGAAGTAGAAGATCAGTCATGATCTCATTGAATAGCAGAGCAGGCTCAAAGGGCTGAATGGCCCCCACCTGCTCCTATTTCTTATGTTCTTAGAACAGTTTTGATGAAAGGTTACAGGCCTGGAAAGCAGGCCTGGATTCTCCTTCCTGAGGCAGGTGCGCAGAGTCAGGAAATTCCCCAGCTCTCCACATTTACCTTGAGGAAAAAAGTGCCCTTAATCACACGATCTTTGTTCCGGGGGCTTGCGGAGGTGGGGAGGCGTGTGGGGGTTAACTGGTGCATACTGGAGTCAGGCCTGCTGCCCCTGGACACAGCTCAGAGGCGGCCATGGGGGCTGCTGAATGCCAAGGTGAGCTGGTTAAAAGGCCCAGCTCCATTTTCTGGGACTTTGTCCCCCTTGTGTTGTTAAATATTAGGCCTCTAGCCATCAACGTTCACACAGACACCCCCCCCCCCCACCCCCCCACCCACTCCCCATGCTCGATCCGTGCTAACACATGCCCCATCACCAGCCCCTAATGGCCCCTCATGTCCTCCACACCAACCCATGGCCCCCTCCACTCATCCCCATGGCCCCTTATGCCAATTCTGCCAACTGATGCCAACCCATACCTCCCACTCATCACCCTTTGCCCTTATACCCACCATGCCGACTCACCTGGTATCCACCATGGACAGACCTCAGGAGTCATGGTGAAATGAAACAAAGTAAAGCTTTAAGTATCTGTTATAGACTTCACTATATATATATATAATATATATATATAAAATATATATATAAAATCTCATTCATAAAAGCCTATTCAGTACATTTAAATCCCCTCAAGTACCTAATCCCGTATAAAGAAACAAACATTTATATTCATAGCCCAACATCAAAGATAGTTAATCCTTTAATAACCTCTGCAAGTGTCAGTCAAACTGTGAACTCACAGTTCCCTTCACCCCCACTGCCATAATGATAGCTTGTGAAAGCAGTCGAGCAATAATAAGGTTACAATGAGAACATTTGAGTGATGTCAACAAACATCAGTTAAAATTGCAAGCACATTTTTTTTCAACTCCCAGGCACTGTTGTTTTCCAAAATTTAAAGGGCAGGCTATTTAAACAACTTGACAGTTCCACTGACCTTATCTGCTGTTTATGAACATTTACCTCTCTTCTAAAAAAACGTAACTCTCACATTGTGGGATAAGGCCCTCGCTCCAGTGAAAGTGGGGGCTGCCTGAACTCAGTGCTGAGTACAAATGGCCTATCTGCGTTCAGATTTCCCTCATGTGTGGTCATGTCCTGCCCTTACTCCCCTACTGGTGAAAGTAGGATCTGTCAGAAATGGGGTAGGGCCTCCGGATTCGGATTCCCAGCACCATTTTGGGTAAGCCGTGGAGTGTCCTCGAGTCTGCGAAAACCTAAGCTGTCAACTCTGTTTCTTACCATAGATGCTGCCAGACCAGCTGAGTATTTCCAGTACTTTCTGTTGTTAGGTTTATGTTCAGCAAGGGTATTGAGGGATATGGAACTAAGGTGAGGCAGATGTAGCTGCGATACAGACCAGCCATAATCTAATTAAATAGCAGAACAGGCTCAAAGGGCTGAATGGTCTATTACTGTTCCTATACTCTTATGTTCCTAGACCACTGATGTCCTTGGCAAAATGTGGAGACCTGGAGTGAGCCAGAAGATTGAGTCTTGGGCTTTTGACGCAGGCTAGGTTTCATGGCAATTTGGAAAGACGCATTGCTGACCAGAGAGGAGGGTGGGGGGAGTTAAAATATTTTACATATTTGTTACGTCCAGGATTGTATTTTTCATCTGTGCGGCCGAAGGGGCAGGAAGATCGAGGACCAAACTGCACTCAAAGAAATATTTGGAGTGATTTAATTACCTAATCTCTTATTTACTATGAAATTTGCAAATGAGCGAATTGTAGCTAATGGAGGAAATTGGCAGCATTCTGATATTAGCTGGTGAATTGGCCAATCGACTGCAAGAGGTTTGGGTGATGAGGAATTGCAGCAAGCAAAGTGTGGCACAGGACATACGAGGGACTGGAAATGCTCACAGATTTTAATATAAACTAGTTAGATAGACAGATAAATAAATCAATTCTTGCTCCATTCACAGGCTGTGGCTGCACTGCTTAAATGTGGTGTATCTGTTTACATTGCAATAGGTTTAGCATATCTATCACAGGTGCTAATGGAAAGTGAACCTTCTTAGTGCTGAGTGCCCTTTTCATAATGTGCACATTAACCATCCTGTAACATCAGCAAAGATCAGTCATCTGAAAAGTTCTAATTCCGAATATTAGAATAATGCTGAAAGATCTGTGAAGACCATCTAATGTTTCTCAGTTCACGGTCCTTGCTAAATACTTTGAAACGTAATAATTTCATCTCACTGCATTTAATTTCGTTAGGTTTAGAGCACATGCATAAAGAGACCAGATAACAGCAGAGGATTTTAAAACTGAACAAAAAAAAAACAGTCAAAGAACTTTGGACATGAGAGAGAGGGTGGACGGGGTGGGGTGGGGTGGGGGGGGGGGGGGAGGGGGGTGGGGGTGGTGGTGGGGCGGGAGTTGGGTTTTAAATTCAGATCCCTAGCCCCCGCTGGAGATGACGCGACAGAAGACGATCGGCCTCCTGGGGGTGTACGTTGCCGGCTGCTGCTGAGAAAGGGTGCTTGTGTGAGCATCTCCTGCAGGCACCAGAGGCAGCTGAACTGGTCCTTCCGTGCTGTAACTATGACCCAACCCGTCGATGAGACGCCCATTTTGCAAATTTGGGTGGCACAGCTCCACTCCGCGAATTTGCACATCCCTCACCCAAGGTCAAATCCTCCAGCTTCGTGAGGCACCCCAGTATGGCTGCTACTTAAAGGGCCAGGCATCCAGCTTGCAGGTAAGATCATTCGGAAGACCTTCTGCTGTGGCAAAGTGTCTGAAAGCACTCTTTGGGGTGGCTTTGGAGTGGTTGTGATTGGTTCCTGGATTTGTCGGGGAGTCTTGCCGCATTCTCACAGGGAGAAGCAGAGGAATAGGCAGCCTCCCCATCCAAAGGTTGCAACAGGCACGGAGGCTGCAGTTGCATTGCTTCTGGGCCTGCAACATGACAGGGAGATGAAACAGATAAGTTGCATTGAGCAGGACGAGAGGCGGGTGTTACGATGGTTAAGAGATGTCATTTGAAGATACATTTCACTGACCTTGACCACCCACATGAGATCATTAGACTTCTCATGGTACTGCTGCCAGGCCTTCAGCTTCAAACACCAGAAGTGACCTCCCTGGCCACCTGCACCCAACCCCTTCTGAGGGTAGCCCTTCAAGGCCTCCTGGCACCCTCCCATGGAACCATGACATCCCTCCTCCTATCCAGCTCCACCACTAGGACCTCAGGCATTACATCCTGAACCCTATAGGCCTCGCTCTGGCCCTGATGTTCTATTTTCCTTGTTTTGAATTGCAGAAATGTTATTCCACTTGCCTGGATGAGTGCAGCTCCCACCACACTCAAGAAGCTGGACACCATCCAGGACGAGCAGCTCACTTGATTGGCACCCCATCCATAAACGTTCACTCCCTCCACCACCGAAACACAGTGGCAGCAGTGTGTGTACCATCTACAAGATGCACTGCAGGGATTCACCAAGGCTCCTTAGACAGCACCTTCCAAACCCATGACTACTACCATCTAGAAGGACAAGGGCAGCAGATAGATGGGAACACCACCACCTGGAAGTTCTGCTCCAAGTCACTCATCATCCTGACTTGGAAATATATCACCGTTCCTTCACTGTTTCTAGGTCAGAATCCTGGACCGCCCTCCCTAACAGCACTGTGGGTGTACCTACACCACATGGACTGCAGTGACTCAAGGCGGCAGCTCACCCCCACCTTCTCAAGGGCAACAAGTGATGGGCAATAATTGCCGGCCCAGCCAGTGAAGCCTACGTCCCGTGAATGAATATATAAAAAAAACCGCAGCCTCCTGTCAATAAGTCCAGATTCCCTTTAAGAGGGACAGACTGACTTTAAGAACAAAAGGCTAGCTGCTATCAGCACGCACTGCTTGGCTCTCTGCAAAGGCAGCCAGCAGCAGCCTGGCATATGCCCAGCCTCGTACCAGAATCAGGTAAAGGAGGTGCCAGCACCAAATTTGCATGCTGCCCACCTCCACTGGAACCAATGCGGGCAGCTCACAAATCATGGTGCCCATGTCTGAAAAGTGGGGCACACCAACACACCAGCCTTTGGTCTAGGGGGTCTGGACATGACACTGGGTGCAGACTCTACGGGGGCAATCCCGGCTTCACGAAAAGGTACAGTGTAATGACGAAGAAAAACACTGCACAGGAAGCCTGAGCAGACACTCCGTGGGGAGGCCAGACACAGACTGGAGAGTCCAGACACTCCATGTCAAGTCCAGTTACTGCTTGGGGCATTCCTGCTTCTTCTGGGCCCACAAAAATAAAGTTGACCTTTTCAGGACCTCTTCATGCATGGCACACCTCCAACAAGTTCAGCCCTAAGGTGGGAATCAGGGTCCTTTGCACAGTTGAAATGCATAGACATTAATCTATAGCAGTTGGTATCAGTTGACCCACCCACCCACCCGCCGTGCAATGTCTGGGCTCCCCCTGCAGTGTCTGGGCTTCCCCTGCAGTGTCTGGTGGACCAAAGATTGGTTCCTCAAAGAACTTGCATTTAGATAGCAGCTTTCACATCTTCACTAGGTCCTAAAGCTCCTTACAGCCAATTTGACACTTTCTAAGTAGAGCTACTGTTGCAATGCAGGCAATGTGACTTCAATTTGCAGGGGTTGTGAATTGCTTTGGGATGGCTTGAAAGGCACTATATAAATGCAAATCCTTCTTTCTACTTCACAAAACTTGGTACCTCTTTAAAGAAAGTCAGAACAATCCTCCTAGCTAAGTGAACGCTCGGCATTGCAACAGTAAAATCAACCTCAATTACTGTGTTGTTTTTTGCTGGCCCATTGTTCCAGCAGAATAAATGGGAAATGCTCAGGGAAAGTGAAAGCCCAGCAATATTTCGGCTTTGGTCTCTTGCTCTCACGCTCTCTCTCTCTCTGTCTCAAAAGCAGACGACTCCATGCCTTTTCTCTCGCAACTGTTAAACTCATTGAGTAATCAATTAGCAGGGACAGAACTGCATTAGTACCTAATTAAGCTGGCAGGGAATTGCGATCCAGAGTGCACTTGACTCCTTTTTAATGCGGCTTCTTGGATCAGCTAGCATAGCACACTGTCCAGTCAGAGCGAGGGAGACAGAGGGAGGGGAGCACACAGAGACGTCGCACTTTGATGCCCTTTCTAAAGATTATTATGTAAACACATTAGAGGATAAAAAAGCTTTGTCTTGAAGGAGAGGCCAAAAATGAATTTCAAATTCGTTGGCCGACATTGGACTGTTTTGTTTTGTCTGACAAACTCGTACCAGCGCAGTCACCCCCAGCCAGCCTTTAATAACACAGAAAAGGTCAAAGGTGACATGCTGCAACAACCTGATCCTCCCCACAAAGTGCCCGCTAACCATGGGAATCCTGACGTGAATAAAGCAGAGAAAATAGAAAGCAGGCCTGTTCGGGGTTGGGAGGGATGGTGTGTGCGGAGGCCAGGGTTCGGCGGTGGGGGGGGGGGGGGTCAATATTCCCATCGATCCCACAACGTCCACAGGGAAATCACAGCAACTCACGAGGGAGAGGTTCAGCTAAAAAATTGCGAGGGTCACTTCCGAGGAAAAGAAAAGATTGCCACGGATTGTAGCGCATTCATCGGAGGGGCAGGTTTGAGGAGGAAAGGATGAGGCCGGAGTTGAGAAAGGAGAGGTTAATGACTGGCAGGTGTGGCTGTTCTTTAATCGGTGCCAGGCCAAGTCATCTAGAAAAGGACCAGGCCCCCTATTAACAGTTATAGGACAACCCGGGACACCGGATTCTCTGGGGCATCATTTAAGGAGACGGGCTTGGGGGTGTTGGGGAGTTGTGGGGGGGGGGGGGGGGGGGGGGGGGTGTTGGTGGCTGGGGGTGGGAAGATTAAATTGGATATTTGTTGGCAGTGTACCTTCCCTTTGTGTTGATTGTATTGGCCATATTTACAAAACTACCTCCACAGATCTCGCAGACCATTAAAATGGAGAATAGAAGCCCCCAGCATCGATTGAATGAGACACATTAAAACATTAAACACAATGAACGAAGGCTTGAGGAAAGGACAAGGGTGGCATAAGGTCTCCGATTCTGACCAGCTCTTTCATTTTTTTTCTTTTCCCTGTGTGGAGCTCTAGTTCAGAGGGAAGCCTATTGTAGGGGATGAATGGGAAGCTTTAGTCATGTCTGTGCTTTCATTAATTAGGACTCACTAGTGCTTCCGCTCCCTGCAAGCCTTTTATTTTGATTCTCCTTTACAGAGAATCATCTCCCCCTCCCCTGCCACCACCTCCCCCCCCCCCCACCCCCCTGCTCCCCCTCCCCCTACCCCCCACCACCTCCCACAACATCACACACACAAAAAAGAGGAAGCAGTGAAGTTCGCTTTGGCAGCAGTTCAATCCAACGCTGAATACACTTCAAAGGAACCTCAGTGTCAGCCTTTAAACGCGCGCTGACCGGCTCATGTGCTGGGTGTCTGCGTTGTGCTCTTTTCTGTTGCTTGACAATGGGGCCGAGTGGATTCTCCAGGGCCTCTGGATTCAGGAATAATGCTGACTCCTCCCCGCAGGAAGAACGGCTTCTCCTTTGCAAACTCCTGCTTTTGGATACTTATCTGAAGAGAGGGGCAGTGGAGAAAAGATGGGGTAATGGGATCTGGCGACCTGCTCTTGCAGCGAGCCGACACACATATGATGGGCTGAATGGACTCTTTCTGTGCCGTAATTATTCTAAAATTCTATGATTCTTCAGCAGCAATGGAATCAGGGGAAGAACGATTCGAGCAAGATCCATAATTCCCAGGCTCTCCTTAGGGTTCTATAGACTGAGAGAGAAAAGGTTGGAAAAGGCCTTTTTTAGTTGGAGTAACCCTGTCAAATGCATGTCTCAGATTTCTTTCTTCGCTGTTTTAAATATTCTCCCCCCTTGAAAACTCTGGGAGTGAAATTAAAGAAAGACTTGCATTTAGAGCCTTTCATGGCCACAGGACATTCCAAAGGGCTTCCCGGAAGTACTTTTGAAGCATTCTCTCTGTTGTAATGTGGGAAACATGGCAGGCACTTTGTGCACAGGCAGCTCCCACAAACTGCAATGACAAGACAATCTGTTTTTGTGATGTTGATGGAGGGATAAGTATTGGTCAGGACATCGGGGATAGCTCCCCTGGACTTCTCCAAAATAGTGCCATGGGATTTTTTTATGTGTACCTGAGAGAGCCTTGGTTTAAGCACCTCTGACAGTATGGCACTGAGGTGTCAAACTTGATATTTAGGTTAAGCCTTTGATGGGCTTTAAACTCAGAACCTTCTGACACAGGGGTAAAAGTGTTGCTAACTGACCTACAGCTTGACACCTAGCCTTGCTCTGTGAGAAAGAAAGTTGGCATTTGGCGTCAATGGCTGTCAATAGGCTTGTGCCGATTTTGTGCCATTCCATAAGACCCTGATTTCGCAGGTGCCATCTGTTACCTTGTCCAAGTATTCAATATTCACGTCTGAGTGAAGACACAGGTGAGCTTTTCCATCATGAGGACATCACATCCAAATCCTATCCTATTCTCAATCCACAAGGCACACTTTCCAGCAGGGGGTAGTGGATCACAGTCATGAGTCAGACCCCTAGCTGACATTTCCTCCCTACAATTTATTGCTGAATTTGCTCTCTTCCCTCGATCTGCCCTTAATCAACATCACGAGCACTGATTATTTGGCCATCATCCTACGTGTTTGTGCATGAATTGGCTGCCGGGTCTCTTATATCACAATAATGTCTATGTTACAATGTTACTTATCGGCCACAACGCGTTTTTGGATGTCCTTAGGCTGTGGGAGGCAATTTATAAAGTTCTTTCTTCTGAGGTATAGTTGCGACTTGCCATCCACCTGCAAAGCCAACATTGAGGTTCAGTTGAAAAATCTGCCCGGGTTACATTTCGGTTGATCTCAAAACGAAAATTGGGCAATTTCCTTTTAATGGGTTATGTGCAACGCCAGCTTTGTGCCCGGGCATCAGGTTGAGAATCTACCCACTGCCTCCTTCAGCACCCGCCCAAATGGGTTACTGCGTTGATTCAAGCCTTGACGGATATCGTGTAGGTAAGGTAGGCAGGACTTCTGACTGGGTTATCCAGGTTGTGTCCATGACTGACATTGGGAACACGCCAGGGCACCTGATATAAAGTTAGACCCCAATCTCAGTGACCTCTTCCAGCCCTACAATTGTCCGAGATCTCTGTGACCATCCCCCCCCCATTTGCGGCCTCATGTGCATCCCAGGTTTTCAGCACTGGCTGACGTGCTCCAGATGTCTAGGCCCTAGAAGCTGTGGAATTCCCTCCTACAACCTTTCTGTCTCTCTCTCTCTCTCTCCCCTCCTTTAAAATTCCCCGTAAATCCCACCTCTTTGACCAAGGTTTGACCACCTGTCTTAGGCCGGGATTTTGGAGGGACCCACGGGCAGTGAATGAAGCAGGCCAGCCAAAACGTCCTTTGGCTTTCAGTGGGACCGGAGTATCCCAGCCGGAAAATCCTGTCCTCAATGTATGCTTATGTGGCTTGGCATCAAATTTTGTTTCATACTGTGCCTTGGGAAATTTTACTACATTAATGGTGATATATAAATGCTTGTTGTTGTTGTTGTTGATCTGTATTTATCTCGAGTTGTTGATGCTAACAGATCATAGAATTTAGGACTTTACAAACCTCCGGCTTAAACAGAATAAAACCAGCAAATATAAAGGCAATTTACACAAATAAGATAGAGTTGCCTACACAGGTTTGCAGGACTGAACAGTTTTAATTCGGGGGTTACACATGTTCCTGGGGGCTGAAACGTTGGCACTTCTGCTTCAGTACTTGACCCTATTATGACAATACCACAGCAGGCCAATGCCATTGGAGAAGTGAATGGATATTTGCCCCCTTTAGACTCAAGCTGCTGGACAAACGCCTGATAGATAAGCCATTCCAATTTGGAGATTAGGCTGTGAGTGATACCTACTCAATAACAGACTCCCACTTTTGGAAGTTTTTCTTTATTCTTTCATGGGATGTGGGTGTCACTGGCAAGGTCAGCACTTGTGGCCCATCCCTAATTCTCCTTGAACTGACCTTGCTGGATCACTTCAGTGGGCAGTTAAGAGTCAACCACATTGCTGTAGGCCTGGAGTCACATGTGGGTCAGACCTGGTAAGGATGGCAGATTTCACAGTATCTTTACAGTACAGAAGAAGGCCATTTGGCCCATCGAGTCTGCCCTGGCTCTCTGAAAGAGCATTCCACCTAGTCCCTGTCCCCTGCCTTATTTCCTTCCCTAAAGGACATTAGTGAGCCAGAAGGGTTTTTTATGACAATCAATGATAGTTTCATGGTCACTGTTACTGAGATTCCAGATTTATTAATTGAATTTAAATTCCACCAGTTGCTGGGATTTGAACTCAAAAGCACTTAATACATCCAGAGAATCAAGTGGGGGAAAAGAATTCATGAACTTTACAAAAAATCAAAGTGGATACCTGAAAGGAAGAAAAACAAAGTAAAATATTCCACACATAAGCTGAAGAAAATTCCCCCATTTCCACCTGTTGCACTGTTCAAATTAAAAAATGTAGCTCACTCTGGGGTTTTTTCAATTGGTGCACAGTGGGGTTTGGACCAGATCAATCAATTAGTGCTTCTGGAATTTTCTAAGATGAAACCCAGCCACTGAAAACCTCCTTTGTGAAATAGAAATGCATTTCATAGAAACATAGAAACTAGGAGCAGGAGGAGGCCATTCGGCCCTTCGAGCTTGCTCCACCAATCATTATGATCATGGCTGATCATCCAACTCAATAGCCTGTTCTCACTTTCTCCCCATACCCTTTGATCTCTTTCACCCCAATTTTCCCATTTACACAGAACTGCGGGCAATTTGTATTATGTAATCAGACCCGTGCCAGTGTTAATGCTCCACACAATGCTCCTCCACCTATTTCATCTAACCCCATCAACATAACCTTCTATTCCTTTCGCCCTCATGTGTTTATTTAGTTTCTCCTTAAACACAACTGTGCTATTCAGTGCAACTACTCCCTGTGACAGCAACTTCCACATCCTAAGCCATCCCTGGGTAAAGAAGTTTCTCCTGAATTCCCTATTGGATTTATCAGGGACTAGTCGAGGCCCCTAGTTTTACATTCCCCACAGGAGAATCTACATCTACTCAATCAAACTCTTTTAATATCAGGTTACCCTTCAGTCTTCTCGTTTCTAGAGGCTGATCACTCTTTCCTGATAGTTATAACTTCTCGGTTCTGGTATAGATTTCGGTCAGTCGTGTGTTTGACTCACACAGAAACCCAAGTATCCCGAAACCAAGGGCAGGATTTTCGGGTGGTTGGGTGGAGCCCGAGAACGGCAGGGAAAGGGCCCGGAGCCCGTGACTGGCCCCCGATCGCGGTTCCACGCTGGCCGATTAATGGGCATCCAGCGTGAAAGGTGCGCTGAGAAACTCAGCGCTGCCGGGGGCGAGGGGTCGGGAGGAGGGCAAGCGCAAAAGCCTGCGTCTACTCGGGGGAGTGCGCTCTGACAGCTCCCTGCAGGCCGGGACCTGCCCCTCAGGGAGCTGAAGACTTTTGAAATCCAAAATAAAGCTTTTGAAAGTCTGAGGAAATGTCCCCACGTTGGACTCACTCACATGAACATCTGGCTGTTGATGAGGTTTCCTAAAATATCCAAAAGCCTGCCAGCCATAAGGTTGGACAGGCAGCGAAAAATAGCGTCAAATTCACTGATCAGTGGCCTGAATAGGCCTGTTAATTGTCAATGGGCATGCTGCCGATTCTTGTGTGCACCCGCCCACCAAAATATCATGCGAGTGCATGATGATGTTTGCCCGCCTGTGGGGACGTAAAATCCTGCCCCAAGTGTGTGTGAAATCCACAACAGTTTTACCTTATCAGTAAAACATACTCTCACACCCTTGGGTCATAACCTGCTCACTTAAATCCAGGATCTGTCCACCATCTATAAGGCACAAGTCAGGAGTGTGATGGAATACTCCCCGCTTGCCTGGATGAGTGCAGTTCCTTCAACACTCAAGAAGCTCAACACCATCCAGGACAAAGCAGCCCGCTTGATTGGCACCACATCCACAAACATTCACACCCTCCACCACCGACGCACAGTAGCAGCAGTGTGTACCATCTACAAGATGCACTGCAGGAACTCACCAAGCCTCCTTAGACAGCACCTTCCAAACCCAGGACCGCTACCACCTAGAAGGACAAGGGCAGCAGAGACAAGGGAACGCCACCACCTGCAAGTTCCCCTCCAAGTCACTCACCATCCTGACTTGGAAATATATCGCCGTTCCGTCACTGTCGCTGGGTCAAAATCCTGGAACTCCCTCCCTAACAGCACTGTGGGTGTACCTACACCACATGGACTGCAGCGGCTCAAGAAGGCAGCTCACCACCAGCTTCTCAAGGGCAATTAGGGATGGGCAATAAATGTTGGCCTAGCCAGTGATG
The DNA here is from genome assembly GCA_026770705.1 of Isurus oxyrinchus. Classification (NCBI taxonomy): domain Eukaryota; kingdom Metazoa; phylum Chordata; class Chondrichthyes; order Lamniformes; family Lamnidae; genus Isurus; species Isurus oxyrinchus. The sequence goes on along the minus strand of JANJGN010000027.1, from coordinate 6,379,589 downwards.
CCCACATCCCATGAAATAATTGAAAAAAAGGAAACATAGGGATAGGCTGGCTGTAGCCTATCTTGGTTCCGATATTCCATTGCTAAGCAAGTCATCTTCTAGGGAAATGGTGGTGCAGTGGTAACTTCACTGGACTAGCAATTCAGAGACCCAAGTTAATTTTCTAGAGGCATCGGTTCAAATCCCACCATGGAATATAAAGTTAGTCTCAGTAATGGTGACCATGAAACTATCATCAATTGTTATAAAAATCCATTTGGTTCACAAATGCCCTTTAGGGAGGGAAATCTGCCGTCCTTACCTGGTCTGGCCTATACATGACTCCAAAGCCACAGCAATGTGGTTGAATCTTACTTGCCCCCTGAAATGGCCTAGCAAGCCACTCAGTTCAAGGACCATTAGGGATGGGCAACAAATACTGGCCTTGTGTGTGATGCCCACGTCCCATGAAAGAATAAATCTTTAAAAAAAGGAACCAATTCATCCCTATATAGACCATGTGTTAAAAATGCTTGGGTGGTGTTGCTTGCTGGGATGGTGTCCACCCACTGATTCTGTCACATACGAAATAAGGGAAGGAGGAGGCTATTCAGCCCCTCGAGCCTGCTGCATCATTCAATAAGACTATGGCTGATCTGTTTGTATTTCAAATTCCACATTTCCATTCACCCCAATAACTTTTGACTCCCTTGCCTAACAGGAATCTTCCCCCGCTTTAAAAATAATCAATGACCCTACCCTTTGGAATTCCCACTTAATATCGTATGAATAATAAAGAATATTGGCTGACAAAGCAGCATGGCAGTGTGAAGACAGAGGAGGGTCAAAAGCGTTGTAGGAGAGTTTGAGCTGGGGGACATCAGCGTACACCTGGAAACTGACACCAGGCTTTCACATAATGTCACCGAGAAGCAGCATGTAGACGAGGCGAAAGGAGGGATTGATGCCTGGGGAACACCCAGAGGTAACGGTGCCGGAATGAGAATGATTCTCTCTGGCCACATAGTATAGACACAAACAAAACCAGACAAGTGGAGTCCCACCCAACTCAACTATAGTTTGGGGGGGCATTGCAGAAGAATTTCTTCCTCAATTATGTTAAAAGCTACAGGCAGGCACAGTTAATTCTTATCACAATTCTCAAATTACACACACCAGGTATCCAATAGCTTCCATATCCTGAATGTGTTAAATTTTTACAAGTTCCTAATGGTTAGTGTTCTATAAAACTTGACCTGCCTATTCTCTCCAAGACAACTTGAAACTCCGGAATTTTTGGGACATATTTTCTGTTTCATTTTGACAAAACTACCTCTGGAGAATCGGCTGTATTAGAAAATTCCTCAAATGGTCAAATCTAAACTCTGATGCTCAGAACAATGGAGGTAAGTATGGAATGGTGGTGTATCTCTTGAACAGTCTAGTCCATCATCAATACACTGGCTCTCAATCTATTCTGGCACAGAAATTGCAGCAATTTCCAGGGCGATTAGAAAATTTACCAGGACACAGGGGAGATGCCCCAAACTCTTCTTTGAAATAATGCCATGGGATCTTTCGTATCCAGCTGAGACAACAGAATGGGGCTTCTGTTTAACGTTTTAGGGGGTAGGAAAGGAAAGTGGAACCAAGGCCACAATCAGATCAGCCATGATCTTACGGAATGGCGGAGCAGGTTCGAGGGGCTGAATGGCCTACTCCTGTCCCTAATTCAGATGTCCATATGTTGTTCGGACGTTGTTCTCATCTGAAAGGTGACGCATCCCGCTCTACTGCGGTGAAGTGTCAGCCTCAATTATGTGCTCAAGTCTCTGGGGTGGGGTTGGGCCCCGTGAATTTCTGACTCACGGGTGAGAAAGTGCTACCATGGGTACTAGCTAACTTTAATTATAATTTCTCCACCCCCATCAATGTCAACTGCAGTCATGAAGTTGCTGAATTGACACTAGTAGGATCACCACTGGCATTGGGATGGGCTTAGTATCAGTCAAGTGATTTTCCATTACTCATTCATTTAGAAATCAACATTAAAAGGAAGTGGTTTTGTCAGTGCCCACAAAGTAACAGAAATGGAAAATGTAAGGAATCGAGCATAAGGAAGCTACCTACCTCCTTATATCCTCCCTCTCCCCGAATGCTTCCTTGGAGTTTGCAGTAGTTAGAACTTAGCGAAATCTTCGTCACATCCTCAGGTTATCTATGTGTCATGTGATGCTGTGCAAGAATGGAACAAGTTAACAAATTTTCCCTGAAAATGGAAAAGTATTAAGGCTTTGAACCTAATCCTGCACAAACCCTGAACTGGGAGGTCAATCCAGGAAAAGTTGGTCTCCCTACATGGTGGAGACCAAACTCAGACTGGGTGACTGCTTTGTGAAACACCTCTGCTCAGTCTGTAAGCATGACCCTGACTTTCCTGTTGCTTGCCATTTGAATTCACCATCTTGCTCTCATATCCACATTTCTGTCCCCGGCCTACTACAATGTTCCAGTGAAGCCCAATGCAAACAGGGGGAACAGCACCTCACCTTCCAGTTAGGTACTTTACAGCCTTCTGAACTCCACATTGAGTTCAACAACTTCAGACCATGAACTCTGACCTCCATTTTGTATTTCTTTTTCCCCTAGCGCCAGTCAGTATCTTGTTTTCATGTTTTGCTTTCAGATAACGCTGACCTTTATTCTGCTATTAACACCTACTCTGGACCAATGCCTTGTTCCATCGCTACTATCATTACCATTCTCTTTGCCTTTTGTCCCATGACATTTGTGTCATTTAATCTTTTCCACCCTCTAACTTCCCTTTTGCTCCACCTGACCTCCCCCCCACCCATACCCCCTCCCCACAATTTTTTCAACAGCATAAGACACATCTCGCTTCTACCTCTCTCCAGTTCTGATGAAGAGTTATGTCAGACTCTAAACGTTAAACCTGTTTCTGTCTCCACAGATGCTGCCAGACCTGCTGAGTATTTCCAGCACTTTCTGTTTTTATGTCAGGCTTCCAGCATCCGCAGATTTTCACTTTTATTATAGTCGGTACGACCCTCTTGCCACATTTACGATGTAAGGTTCAAAACGGTGTCACTTTCGTTTGGTGAAACAGAGCAACCACGGTGCATTAACACAGAATAAAGTATAATCACTATCCTGGGACAATCTCCTTGTTGGATTTTGCAGATGGTTTTGTCAGCTGCTGAAGTTTACAGGTGGATTTTGCCATGGGATGCTCAGCCATAACCTAAGGTGTCATTTATTTAGTCCTCCGTCCGTTCATTTTCTCAATTAATTTCAGACTTTACAGGCACAATGAAGTAATGAGCAATTCTTGTTTTAGCAGACTGCTATCCTATCACAACATCCTGATTATAAATGGATCTGAATGAAATTACAATCCTACCTTCAATGTGAGAATTCTCAATGGGAATTCATTAGAAAATAAGAGAAGGCTAACTCTACTTATTTATTTAATGAAATCGGGGAACAATATTTAAAATGTAAGAATGGGAAATGAGCTCAAATTGTTTATCAGGTAAGGGTACGGTAGCATGGTGCTTATACAGAAATATAAAGACCTGGACTAATAATATTGTGAATAAGAGTTCAAATCCTACCAAGATAGTTAGAGAAGTTGAATTCAGTGTAATAAAGAATTTTGAGATGAAATTCTGATATCAGCAAAGGTTGTTGGATTGCTGTAAAAACCCAAATTATTACATAACATCCTTCAGGGTCCTTACCAGGTCTAACCTATTTGTGACCTCAAACCCACATCAATGTGGTTGACTCCTAAATGCCCCCTGTGGTAGCCTAACGAGCCATTCAATTGTATAAGACTGTGACAAGGCAGTGGTTCAAGAAGGTGGTCTATCACCACAGCTATATATTGTATTATCTGTAAAAATCTGTAAAGAGCTAAGAACTAATTAGCTAGGAACTGATTGTTATGTGTATGTGTCCCGGGGGGCCCCATTTCACTGCTGCACTAGAGACTCATGTTGACATATAACAGAACCAGTTCAGTCCAGTCCTTCTGTTATAACAGACAGCATGGCAAAATTAAATATTGTAAAGAATTGTAGCTTTTTATTTCTGTTGGACTGTGGATTAAAATTACAATGGCTGCAGTTGAAAGACTACTGAAACAGTGTGAGGGATATACACAATGTTGCTGTCCTGGAACAGAATGTGCCATGAAAGACAGGATGGTGCTTAGGAGAAGTCTGGTCTAATGGGGAATTGCTTGGTAACAACATTTTAATTGGCTCCTGACCAGGTGACCAAGGTTTTGTGTGAGGCTGCTAGCCTGAAAGGGAAAAGACCCTCTGCCTCCTTTGTATGTAAGATTCCAATAACCCTGCAATAATAGCTAGTTGGCTTTTTTCCCCTCATATCTCTAAAACCTGCTCTCTCTCTCTGAAAACCCCTGTCAAGAGGCAAAGGGGAAAATCACGGTTAGAGACGTTGAAAGGCAAGTGCTTAACCAGTCAACTAAATACTGAAAGTGCTGGAAGACCCACCTCATGCCACCAACAAAGAACTGAAAGGAATTTGGAAGACATTGATTAAAATCAACCCATCAAATCCTGCACTCCGGAATTGGTGCTATTGAACTGTTTTATCCCACCCTTAAAACCCATGTTTTTGTGTGTATTGTATGTGTGTGTGTATAGGGATTTAAGAAGGGGTAGAGTTTCAGTTATAGAGTTAGAAATTAGCAGCTCATGTTCCTTTCTTTTGCCACTGGTTAACGACAGTTTTTTCGTGAACAATTTACTTGTTAAGCTTACAAACCAGGTGCTCAGATTCTATTAACCTAAATTAAACAATTAGGTGGGTTGATCAAACTTTTTTACATTTTCCGGAGCTCAGGGAGCAGTGGGGCTTGATATTGCAGCGTGCTATCGCCAGTCGTGACAGTATAAGGAGTTTCTGATATTTCCAAGATTAAAGTGCAACAATTAACAACATTTAGGAACAAAAAGACATGTTTTATAGATGTGAGTCCTTCAGGTTTTAAAGTCGATTGCAGTCGGCAAATTGAAATATGGACTTTGTTCTCAAAAGGCCACTCTGACTTGGAGAGGCCACTACTCCCAACTCTCAGGGGACTGGTGGGTTCTGTCTTTATCGACTGCTCATGCCCAGTGCCCATGTTGCCTATCAATGTAAAGTGTATTTACAAAAGCTGAACTCTTTAGGGGTATTGTCTTATGCTGATCTGTTAAAAAAAAAACTGCTTGCGAATCAGAGAAATGAATAAGCAGCAAAATGTTGTGGATGCTGGAGATATGAAATATACACGGAAAATGCTGGATCGTGTTAAACCAGCCAATCAGGCCAATGACAGCCCCTCTTAGGGGCCATTTTCTGATGGCGCTGGGAGTTTCCCAGCACTGAGCTCGGAGCCTGGCTGTCCTGTGGAAGCAGCCTCCCAGTGGCCGATTCGGGGGCTGGAGGAGCCATAACCCAGTGAAGGAGCTATCAGCTATCACGGCCAAAACCAACTGTGTGAAGGACCCCCTACCCCCAGCCCTTCTATACCAATGGCCTAACCAGCTGTTGGCATCTTCATTCCCAAACTTCTGGTCTCCATATTATAAAAAGGAATAGACAGACTGGGAGAGTTGCAAACAACATTCACAAAGGTGATCGTGGAATTGAAAGGGTATATTTATCAGGAAAGTCAGAGCAGGCTGGCGCTCCTCTCTCTGGAAAAGACTTGGGGCGGATTTTTCAGTGCCCGTGCTAGTATTGGGTGTGACGGGTGGTGTGAGCGGACGATATGGCGCGATCGGATTTGCGATGGCCAGTTCGCGATTGTCCGCTCAGCCTGCCAATGGTGGGCCACATTTCCCGCCATCGGATGTCGTGAACCTCATTGTCATACGATTGTCAGGCCAGCCCGCCAGGATTGTCCCCCTCCCCACCTCTCCCCTCTCCCTCTCTCCCCTCCGCTCCCCCACCCTGGGCTGGATCCACGTCAGCGGGAAAGCAGGCCGACCTGTTTCACAACTGCATTTAAGCGACGTGCACTTGGCAGCCTTCACTTTGAGGGGAACTCGGAGGTGTGTGCACAGTAACATTGTGGAGCGCTCGCTCGGGTCTCCTGTTGGGCTTTGATCTTGAGGGGCGTTGGAGGGGTTGGGGTTAAGAGCAGCCCAGCCATTGAATATAGCACACATGCATTTGGGGTGGGGGGGTAGGGGCGAGGGAAGTGGCCACGCATTTGGGAAACCTTGTATAAAGTGACCATTCATCCACAGCTGAGACAGTTCAGGCACAGCCACATTGATATGGTTGGGGTCGGGCCTGTAGCTTATCCACCCACTCAAGCAACACAGAGACATCAAGTGCTCCAGAGCTTTTCACACCCCACCCTTTACCCCCACTGAACCCCACTGTCCCCCTGCTCCCGGCAAAGTCATGAGCATTTTAGTGGACTGCAGAACAGTTGGATGACTGGGTACCTTGTACAATCTCCTTGCTAAAGCTGGGTCATGGTGCAGTCACTGGTGGAGACACTCACAGCCCCTTGCAATGTCATCATCCCGGTTTGGACCAGTCTCCCCTATGGTTCAAGCTAACAGTGTAGCCTTGCAGTGAGGGTTAGGAGAATGCCTGTGCCTGAGCTGAGAGCACAGCCTGCAGTCCAGTGGGCAAAGCTGCAATACCCTGGTGGAATGGAGGAGATCGTTCATCCACTTGAGACACTGGGTGGCTGTCCTGTTTTGCGTTGGTGCTGACCACCTCCCAGCCCAGATTAGTGAGGTTGATGCCCATCCTGCGGCCAGGATGGGGGTAGAGGATATTTGGGCAGGTCTCCACGGCATCCAAAAGGCATTCCAGTGACACGTTGCTGAACCCGGGGGCTGCAGTCTGTTTGTCGTCTTTGCTGCACCAGTGGTCTGGAAGCGCTAAGACGTGTGCAAGCGGCTGGACTTTAAACATGGTGCCCGGCGTGATGCAGCAACAAGGTGATGGTGGGCGGGCAAATGAGAGCCCGCTCGCCATGGAAACAGCGTGTTTCCCGGGAGTGCATAATTAATGTGGCGGGTTTGAGACGATGCGGTGTGAAAACCCATCATCATGGCCAGTGGTAAAACATCGTTTTACCCGCCCATTGCTGCACTTAGTGCAAACCTGGGAAAATCTTGCCCTTGGGGGTAACCAAAGAGGCCTTTAAAATTATGAAGGTATTCGCTCAGGTTTATTTAGAGAAGGTGGCACTTGTGAGGGAATCCTAAAGATGGAGGTCAGAGATATAAGTTAATAGATTCAGTAAGAGAAAATAGGAAAAACTTCTTCAGTCAGAGAGTGGTTAGAATGTGGAACTTCTGGGGAGTTGGTGAGATGAGTAGCACAGATGTATTCAAGGGAAAGCTAGATAAGCTCATGAGGGAGAAAGGAGTAGATGAGTCAGGATGAGGGGAAGCTGATGGTGAGCATAAATACTGCACGGACCAATCGGCTTGTTGCTGTGCTGTGGACTTAATGTTTAAAGATTTAAAACATTTGCATAACCAGTTATGGTCCCTTGATCACTGATATTCACCAGACGTCATGTGCTTTCCCTAAATCTTTTCCATATAACAGACATGTTCACATTACACGTATGTAAATCCCAGGAGCTGGAAGGGATGTTTACATGGTGGTAATATCACTGGATCAGTAATCCAGAGGTGCAGGCTAATGCTCTGGGGACAGGCCTTCAGATCTCACCACACCAGTTGGTGGAATCTAAATTCAATTAATAAAATCTGGAATATAAATCATGGTGACCATGAAATTAGCATTAATTGTTGTAAAGGCTCCCCATCTGGTTCACTAATGCCCTTTAGGGAAGGGAATCTGTTGTCCTTACCTGGTCTGGCCTACATGTGACTCCCAACCCACAGCAAACTCTTAACTGCCCTCTGAAATGTACTGCTCAAGGGCAATTAGGGATTGACAACAAATGTTGGCTTTGGCAGTGACACCCACACCCCATGAAGCAATAAAGCAAAAAAATATATATACAGCTGCACAGATATAGGTTCAGTATGTGTAGAAACGAACAGTTGCAGACACACAAACACACCCTGAGATCCAGTCATAGTCACAGGTAAGGCTGCTTTACATTGGTGCTTTAACAATAACAGTGTATATTTCTTTAGCACTTCTAATATCATAAAATATCCCAAGGCTTCATTGGAGCATTATAAGAAAAAAATTGGCACCATGTCACCTATGGAGATATTCAGGCATACGTCCAGAATCTTGGTCAGAATGATAAGTCTTAAAGGAGGAGTGAGAGAGAGAGAGGGAGAGAGAAAGTTGGAGAGGTTTATGGACAGAGTTCCAGGTCTTAGAGCCTAAGGAGCTAAAGGCCACCGATGGTGGGCTGATGCAAGGGTGATCTAGAGGCCGAGACTGGATGAGGGCAGATATCCCGGAGGTTTGTGAGGCTGGATGAGATTACAGAGGTAGAATGAGGTGAAGCCATGGACGGATTTGAAAACAATGACAAGGATTTTAAAATTGAACCTTTCACTTGACTGGGCGCCAAGATGGATCAGTGAACCTGGGTGCGATGGGTGAACAGGATTTGATGTGAGTGAAGGCATGAGATACAGAGCTTTGGGTGACCTCAGGTTTACGGAGAGGAGAAAGTGGGAGGCCGACCAGGATCATGTTGGACGAATAGTCAAGTCTTTAGATAAGAACAGCATCGATGGGGTTTCCTGCAGCAGGTGATCTGAGGCAGGGGTGGAGTTTGAAAATGTTACAGAGCGGGAGATAGCAGATCTTGTGATAGCACAAATATAACCCATCTCAAGATGACACTAGTCTAATCTCAAAAGCGCAGACTTTAATGAACATTTGAATGAATTGTCCCTTATAAAAACAAGCATTTATATTTATAACCCCATAGCAACAACTTTATAACCACTTAGAGATGTCTATGAAACTGTGAACTGACAGGCACCCTGCTGTGATAAGGCTAGGCTATGAAATCAGTTATGCAGCACAAATTGTATAATGATAGCCCTCGGGTTTATTTCAACAGACAGCTTGAAATAGCAAGCACTGTTTTTTTAAGCTGCAGCATTTTTTTTTAATTTAAAGGCCAGGAGATTTAAATGCCTTGACAATTTAATAGTTCCCTTGACAGCTTTACAGTTCCAATGAGCTTGCCAACTTTTTAATGCACATTCATGTCTAAATTTAACCAAAGTACACCTGACTTTTCCCAAAGAGCATCTAACCTCTTTCATAGGAGTCCCTGGACCTCTCCAGAAATGACCCACCTCTCCAAAGGACTCCGACAACTCTAGCCCTTCTCCTGAAATGTCTAATGCTCACAGGTCACAGCTTGGAGTCCTAGTTACAAAAATTGGATCTGTTTGATGGCAGTTGCACTTTAACATGTGCAGCTTCCTCCATGGGCTATGCAAACTACAAACCAACCCCTCCTCTCCCACCTGGTGAAAATGGTGAGTACCAGGTTCAGGGGTGGGACTTCTGTAATTGGGGCTCTGGTGACATTTTGGATAAACCTGAGACCCTGTCTGTCTGTGCGAAAATTCAGGACCAAGTCACCTCACTCCTCTTCATGGTCACCCTTTAGATTCCACTTTCCTAATTTTCTTCCCTCTTGATTGCTTTCCCAAGCGCGGAGTGTTATTCACAATAAGAGGTTGTGGTGGAAGAATGAATCCAGGCTGGCCTTTTCGTTCAAGCTGGTTTATTTTCAAGACAACTCCTCAGTGCTACTGACTTCTAAATAGCTTCCACACAAAATGTTCCAGATGTATCTTTTTATTCTATTTAGATGGGATAATTAATGCCCATCAGCTGTTTAACTAGCAATTGGTTTTAACTAAGTGATTGCCATATTAACACTGGGCACGCTCCCCAGCCTAAGAGTACGAGCACTGGCTCTATGGGGTCAATATGATGACGTCTGCAATGGGTGCTCACACGTGACCACTTCTCAACTCATCACTGTTTTGTGGTTTAAGGGTTTGCAGTCTTGGTTAACCTGTCCTATCTCTGATCAACGAAGGGAATTATAGCAACCCAGCTTCCATTCCAGCTCAGATTGGGCATCTGCTCTGCTAATGTAAAGCATCTCCCTGTATTGCACACTTGCTGTAGCAGCACATCACCTTGCATAGCCAACTTCTGTAGTGTGTCCCTCGCTTGACTACGCTGTCAATACAATAAAATCAAAAGTTCTGCATTCCCTAATCTTGCACACAGTCTTTATGATTCCCTTATAAAGAAACTATATAAAAACACCCTTTGTTGCATGCTAATCCTCAGAGCATGTTTTACGTGAGATTGAATAGCACTGTCAAAGTTTACTGTCTGCGGTACCTGCAGCTAAAGACCCACCAGCATTCACAAATGTATATTAGAGAGTAGCCTTTTAATCTATGAAGAGTCGTGATCCATTTTGTAAACAACATTCAAGATTTTAATGCGGCGTATTTTAGAAACAAGAGGCACTGGAGAATGGGACAATCCAGTGGACCACTTAATAAAACTGCTCACTAATTTTGGATAAACCCGGCTCCAACCAGTCAGTGGCAAGAACGTCTGGCTGCCATCGTTGAGATCACTGATGTCTGAAGCCCTGTCTCTGGAGCATTGGGGGACAGAGTTTTTCGTTTGGCGTGCAGGTGCGTGCCTGGTCAAGTATGAAATAGAGCGTGACGACATCGGGCAAGGGTCCCAACGTCATCGTGCACTTGCGCAATATTCTCACGTGTGCCCGCCCACAGTTAAGAGGCTATTAAGGCCATTAAAGTAGTAATTAACTGAGATTTTTTAGCTGCTTGTCCAATGTTACGATTGGCTGCTGGGCCAATCAGCCAAGGCAGCCTTTGCATTTTTCAGGAAAGGTAGGTGGGGCGAGGTTTCTGATATTAATTGAAAAAAATAAAACCGCTTGGGCAGAATTTTCACGGCTATAAATCTTGAGGTGACTGTGATGTGTGGGCAATTCTTCCCAGTTTTTGAAATCATTTTTTCCCTTTGTATTTTAACTCTCCAGCTCCCTGAGGCAGCCCTCGGCCTTCAGGGAGCTTTCATTTCGTCCTCCCACCCCCAACCCGGGCAGCGCTGAGCCGCTAATTGGCCAGCCAGCACGAGAATAGCGGTTGGGAGGTCTATTCCCCAGCTGCTCCTGGGCCCGCCGATCGCGGGTACCCTCAGAACTAAAAACCCTGCCCCAGGCAGTTGGGGAACAGGAGGAGGCCATCCATCCACTCCGGCCTGCTCCTGTATTCCACCAACTTTGGCTGATTTTCACCTCAGCTACATTTATACATCTTTGGTCTGTGTCCATTGGTAACCCCGCCTAAGAAAATTCTATCAATCTCAGTTTTAAAAGCTCTAATTGTCCCCCAGCATCCACACACAAAGTTTCAGACTTATAGCGCACTTTGTGTGAAAACATGCCTTTCAATTTTGCCGCCGCGCCCCTTAGTTTTGATATGAAGATTATATCCCTTTGTGTTTTATTCCTCTGCCAGGGGAACTAGGTTTTCCATATCTATCCCATTAAATTGTATTATTGTTTTGAACACCTCAGTTCTCACCACCCAATCTTCGGCCAAGTTTATGCAACATTGCCTGATTAGGTAACGCTCTAACCCCTGATATCGTTCTGGTGAATCTGGGCTACACCCCTTCAAAGATGTTGTGCCCAAAGTGGAATACAATATTTAAGATAGGGTCTGACCAAGGTCCTGTATGACCAAAGCATCATTTGGAACCCTTTGTAAATAGAGATAAAGGCCAAGATTCAATTAGCTTTTATATTGCTTTTTTTTTTAAAAATCTGTCTACTAACTTTTGATGATTTGTGTACTGGGGCCTCCAAATCTCTTTGATTCTCCACAGTCCCTAGTTTCTCACCATTTAAAAATACTTTGATTTATCCTTCTTGGATGCAAACCTCACAATCCCTCACCTTGAACTATATTTGCCATACTTATGCCAACTTGCAATCTGTCCATGTCCCTTTGCAGCTTCCTGCTTCCATCTACACTACTTGCGGCCGCTCCTAACTTAATATATAGAAAATTGGATAAACAAATCTTGAATCCTTTGTATAAATCATTAAGAAATATGATGAAAGATTGAAGTGTCTTAGCAAGCCAATCAGACGTTTCAAACCATTATAAGGAATTAAAGTCAGCTACCTTATCAGAGCAAGGATGGACAATAAATGCTATCTTACCATCCCAAGACTACACTACATTTGCCTAACTGTCTCTCTCTCCTGTATATATTTTAATACATTGTGTTTCACTGACATTCTCATAAGAATATAAGAAATAAGCACAGGAGTACGCCATGTGTCCTCTAGAGGCTGTGTTGCCATTCAATGAGATCATGGCTAGTCCATCTACAGCAGCTCCACTTACCTGTTCAATCCCCATATCCCTTGATTTTAGTGCCCAAAAACCTACTTACCCCCGTCTTGAATATGCTTAACAACTGAGCACCCATAGCCTTCTGGCTAGCAAATTCCAAAGATTCCCAACCCTCTGAGTGATTAAACTTCTCCCCATCTCAGTCTGAAACAGCTGCTTCCTCACCCTGAGACTGACCCCTAGATCTAGACTCTGCAGTAAGAGGGAGACAATCAGCATCTACCCTGTCAGGGGCTCTAAGAATTTCATACGTTTCAATGAGACCAATATCTATCCTTCTAGACTCAGGAGAATAGAGGTCCCGTTTCCCTTCCTAGGACAGCTATCTCTTCCCAGTAAACAAGCCAGTGAACCATTGTTGCTCTCAGTTAAGTGTATGCTTTGTTAGGTAAGGAGGCCAAAATTGTACACAGTGCTCCAGCTGAGATCTCACCAAAGCCCTCTATAATTGCACCAAGACTTACGTACCCTTATATTCAAGTGGAATGATGTCCCATTTGACTTGCTGAATAGCTTGCTGCACCTGCATGTCAACTTCCTATGAATCATGTACAAGGACCCCCAAATCCCTTGAAATAACAGTGTTTATTAGGCTCTCCATTTTTAAAAGAATATCATCAGCAAGTTTAGATATGTTACACTGTCGCCTCATCTAAGTCATTGATTTAGATTTGAAATAGCCGAGGCCAATACTCTGTCCTGTGCAGCGCCCCATTGGTTATACCTTGCTATCCTGAAAGTGTCTGATTTATTCCTACCCTCTATTTTCTTGTCCATTAGATAATCTTCAAAACTTGCTATTATATTATCTTGTGTAGCAACCCCTTGTGTGGCATCTCATCAAATGCTTTCTGAAAATCCAAATAAACGACATTCACTGGTTCTCCCAAATCTACCCTACTAGTTATAACTTCAATAAACTCTAAAAGGTTTGTCAAACACAATTTCCCTTTCATAAAACCATGTTGAATTTGCCTGATCATATTTTGATTTTCCAAGTGCTCTGTTGACATGTCTTTAATAATAGATTCCAGCATTTTCCTCTTTGTTTTCTCACTCCTCTATTTCTTGGGTTAGATTTGCTACTTTTCAATCCAAGGCAACCATTCTAGAATCTAGAAAATTATTTCGTGTTAATGCTACAATACCCTGTGTTTCACTGTCAGTGTCTCTCCCTCTTTCCCTGTGTATATTATAATACCCTGTGTTTCACTGACAGTGTCTCTCCCTCTTTCCCTGTATATATTATACTGCACAGTGTTTCACTGACACTGTCTCTCCCTCTTTCCCTGTATATATTATACTACACTGTGTTTAACTGACAGTCTGTTTCCCTGTATACATTATAATACCCTGTGTTTCACTGACAGTGTCTCTCTCTCTTTCCCTGTATATATTATAATACACTGTGTTTCACTGACAGTGTCTCTCCCTCTTTCCCTGTATATATTGTACTACACTGTGTTTAACTGACAGTCTGTCTCCCTGTATACATTAGAATACCATGTGTTTCACTAACAGTCTCCCCCTCTTTCCCTGTATATATTATAATACAGTGTTTCACTGACAATCTCTCTCTCGCTGTATATGTTATAACACACTGTGGTGCCGCTGAATGTCTCTGTCCTTCTTAAATTATAAACCACCAGTGTAGATTTTCGGAAAGGCCTGTGCTGCTGATCTGCTGCTTGTTGTTTAAATCACTGAATTATTCATTGGATTGTTTATAACAACAGTTGATCTACACTGCCAGTCCGAGGCCTGGGCGGTTCATTGGAAACCTACTCCAGTGCGCTTTGCCTTCACTACCCTGCCAAGGCATTGTGATCTAGTGACCTTTACTGATGTTAGTTAATAGCCCAGTAAAATTGTTGTCAAACTTGTTTGAACACTGGGCATGCTGACAGTCTGCATGTTGCGGTTGCCTGAATCCAGTGTATCTTGTAACTGGCAGTGGCTTTTACCCTATTGATAATTTGCTAGAATGCCAGCTGTTTTGGTTTAAATGCGCTGATACAACGCCTCCCCCCTGCCCTCCTCCCACAACCACCACCCCCCCCCACCCCCCCTCCCTGGGGCACTTGTTCCTCCCTCTCCCCTGTTGCCTCGCTCTGTTTTGCTGATAAATGCAGCCCTCACAGTCCAATGTCAAGCTTGCCACCTCCACTTTCGGATTGTAAATATCTTTAATATGTTAAATAAGAGCGAGGCAACACTTGCATTTTAAAGCAGCATTATAATTACGGAGTTTTAACGACCGCATCGAGCACCGAGCTTTGCTCTTATGATTTATGACATCATCAGCGCCCCTCAGTTACGCTGCAGTCCTTGTAGCACACTTGGAGCCAGGTAGTTATTCAAGATATAAATCTTCTCTGCTCAATGATTTTCTTTTCATATTAAAAGCTTGCAAAGCTGAGACTCATGACTCAGTTTATATCTACAGGCAAGAATTAACCTAGCCGCTTCTAATTCTTTGCTAAGTGTCTTGTGTGCTTTAAGATTCAATCTGGCTCATTAGTTAACTCACTTTCTTAGTTTTTAACAAAGCCCCAGCTTCAGGCCTCCCAGTAGAATCTAAATCCGACATTTCCAACCATATACAGCACAGTTTCAGTTTGAGGTTTTTTTTTTTACTACTAACTGGTTTCAATCTTGTAATTATTTCTTGCTGGGGATCTGTAAATTGGATTATACCGTACAGTTGCAGCTGAATGATCCACCTCTATCACCCCAGTTGGAGGGACACACGGTGATAAGCAGCGTAAAGACAGATTTCGCCACAGCCTCACAGGCATGACTTCCTCCTGGAAAAGATGAATTTTCTGTCACAGACATTCTGCCAAGCTCTGGCATCTCTCTCCGACGGGCGTCACCCATGCCTGGGTGGCTACACATTGCGCCTGCCCTGTTCTCGAAGGGTTGGAAGGAAGCACAGCCAAGGGAGTAGCAGCGAACCCCTCCTCGTCCTGAGGTGCCAGCTCACGGCGGGGGTGGGGTGGGGGGGGGGGGGGGGGGCGGATTAAACCCACGTTCTTTTTTTACCCACACTCCCCTTCACTAACGCTGGAGTATGGTTCACAGGAGACGGTGGGTCCACTGGCAATTAAACAGAATTTAGATGGAAGAAACAGGCCGTTAGGCCCAGTAGGAGCTCCCTCCCACCCGACTTCGCCTCACCCCTTCAGCCTATCCTTCTATTCAGTAAGGCTGAAAAAAGAGACTTTCTTTTGTTGAAGCTTTTTGAATTGCACTCATCAGAATTCGCAAGAAAACGCCAATTTCAGGGGAAACAACATATTTATACTTTATAAGAAGACAATGCTGATTGGTTGGTAACCAATAAGCACTCTCTTCTTATAAAATATCAATATGTTGTTTTCCCATGACACTGGTATTTTCTTGCGAATTGTCCTGATGAGTGCAATTTGAAAAGCTTCAACGAAAAAAGTCTCTTCTTTCAGCAATACTTACATTCTGTATTGCCAAATGACTATCCTCCTATTCCTTTCTCTCTCCTGCGCTTGCCCAGCTTCTCCTTAAATGCATCGATGCTGGTCTCCTCAAACATGTCACGTGGCAGCAAGTGCCACGTTCTCACTGCTCTCAGGGCCAAAGCGGTTTCTCCAACATTTCACACGGATTTGTTAATGGTGCTCTGACATTTATTGTCCCTAGTTTTAGATTTCCCCATTAAGTGTAAATGTTTTCTTTCCATCTACTCTCTCAAACCCCTTCATAATATTCAACATCTCTATTAGATCACCCCTCAGTCTTCTCTTTTCTAGACAAAACAGCCCCATCTGTTCAGTCTTTCCCAATAGCTATAACCTCTCATCTTTGCCATCATTCTTGTAAATCTTTTTAGCACCTACTCCAGTGCCTCTATATCCTTTTTGTTAAATGTAGATCAGAAGTTGCCTCACAACTTAGTGTGGTCTAATTAAGTTTAACATACTTCCTCTTATTTTCAATTCTATTCTTCTAGTAATGAGCCCCAGTACTTGTTTTTGTTAATAGCCTGTGTCACCACATTAAGTGATTTGTGTATCTGTACCCCTCGATCCCTTTGTTCATTTACCCCATTTAGATTCTACCTTCCGAAGAGCTGATCGCCTTCATTCATCCAGGAGGGAGTCTAGAGGCCTGATTATTCCAGAATGGAACTCCATCCCTCTCCTCATCACCGTTACCAGCAGGAGTCAATGGACAGAGGTCAGGAGCGGGGAACGCTGGCTGACTTACCCCCTCCCTCCTCGCTTTTTAATTTCACCACCATGGCAGCAGTTACTGAGCGGAGCTCCTCCAGATCAGCTTAAAGTCGGCAGATCAGACCTCTGATGCAACCGGCTTTCTTTAACCAAACACAAAGTGATTTCTCCCCCACCTCAAAACATTTCAAATGATTGTTTTAATTATTATTTTAATGGCGGCAAAATAACGAACGACTACTTTTAACAAGAGGCATTGTGGCTAATCGGATTGACCACATGACTCAGGCTGGGGTGAGGGAGCGATATTCCTTTATCTTCATTGAATTGTTGTGAGGAGATGGAATTTGACTCCGTGTTCTGTCTTGGTTCACAGATACATTCACTACAATCCTCCGACTGCCCTGATTGCTCGATGATGCACTAACTTATTATGCAAAGAATAGCGAAACAATTCCACTCTCAGATTTTAATAACTCCGTTCTTTGAAAGTCATATTTTCTTTTGTTTCGAGTGCAAAGCCTGGAAACAAAATTAATCATTTTTTAAAATGATGGTTTTAAATTTAAAGAATTTTTTTCCAATGTGTGCTCGCACTCAGGCAGGCCTATGGTAGACAGAGGTACATAGCCATGCATAGAGACACACAGAGAAACACCCAGATACACATATTTTTGGAGCAGAAATTCTTGTATTAACATAGTCAACGCAGTTACATAGACCGCAGTTATATACTCACCAACACCAGCATCTCAAGGAAAAACTCAAACATGCATAAATACATAAGCCCACACAAACACAAGGGCATATTTACCTAATACACAGGAACAAACACACACACACACACACACATGCATTGCAATCACACACACACAGGAAACAAACAAGCACATGTATGGACACAATTTCACACACAGGAACATACATAGACACACACAGACACACACACACACACACACACAGACACACACATGCATGGCAATCACACACACAGGTAACAGAAACACATGTATGGGCACAATCTCACACACACAGAAACACACACACACAAACATACACACATGCATTGCAATCACACACACAGGAAACAAACAAGCACATGTATGGACACTATTTCACACACAGGAACATACATAGACACACACACACACACACATATGTATGGCAATCACACACACAGGAAACAGAAACACATGTATAGGCACAATCTCACACAAAGGAACACACACACACACACACACACACACACACACATGCATTGCAATCACACACACAGAGGAAACAAACAAGCACATGTATGGACATTATTTCACACACAGGACAATACATACACACACACACACACACACACACACAGACATGCATTGCAATCACACACACACAGGAAACAAACAAGCACATGTAGGGACACGATTTCACACACAGGAACATACATAGACACGCACACACACACACAGACACACATGGCAATCACACACACAGGAAATAGAAACATATGCTTGGAAACAATCTCACACACACAGGAATGTACACACATACACACATGCACATGCATACATGCACACATGACAATCACACACACAGGAACATACAAGCACACACATGGAGACACAATTACACACACACACACAGGAACATACAAACATATGATAGATACATAATCCCCATCTGATTTAGTTACTGAGCAGACCCATTATCCTGCCCTCTCCTGGCCCCCAGGTTTGGCTGTTTGTTATTTTTAAAAAAATGAAAAACTGTTGCAAATACTCAGCAGGTCAGGCAGGATCAGCAGGAAGAGAAACAGAGTGAACGACACAGGTTGATGTCCTTTCGTCAGAACTGGAGACGGTTAGAGATGGAACAAGTTTTAAACAAAGCAGGGAAAGGGGAGGGGGCAGGGGAGAACCAAAGGGAAGCTCTGTGAGACAGTGGGAGGAAGGAGTGATGAAATGACGGAAGGAGTGATGGTGCAAGGCAAAAGGAGATGGTGATAGGGAAAGGTAGAAAAAACAAAAGGTGTTATGGGAATAACAGAATCATAAACCGACTAACAGCTGCTGTCCATAAAATGGGGGCAGAGGTGGTGACCTGAAATTGTTGAGCTCAGTGTTGAGTCTGGAAGGGTGTCAAGTGCCTAATCAAAAGATGAAGGGCCAGAACTCCTGGGGAGTGCCCATCACAGCCAGATTTCCACTCTGCTCCTTCCTACTAACCCAGGTCGGTAGCTGCACATTTTCCAGCCCCTGTTTTGACCTGGGCCTGGTGAGAAAGGGGCTGCGTAGCTTGTTCAGGACTCCTTCCAGAGCAGGACAGCAGTGCCGGGGTGAAGGAAGCCACACCCCTTTTTAACAGCAGTAGAAAAGGTCAGGGGTCAGGGGTGGTGGGTAGTCAGGGATCGGGAGGGTCGCGGGTGGTGGGGTGTAGTTGGGGGTGGGGAGTGGTGAGGAGGTGTATTGCAGGGGCAGATTGGGGATTGGGAGGGTAGATGGGGAGTCCAGTGGGAAGTCCGGTGGAGCTAGCTCCATAGTTACCCAGTAGCTGGAAGTGGGTTTAATCCTTCTAACGTTTCCTGGGTAACGATTCTGCTCAGAGAGTCTGAACCATCCAAAGTCTCCAATTTAAACTGGAGTATCGGATGGTTCCCGGTACAAGGTAATTGCCCATCAGAAGTTTAAACTTCCTGGGAAATTCCCATGGGGTTCCTGCATGGGGACCTCTGGAGAGGTCCCTCAGCACACATTCTGGGGTACCTCCGGGATTCCACCTCTCTGGGGAACGGAAGTTCTGGGCCAAGGTCTTTTTCCTAGACCGTGTATTGAGCTTCCCTGGAGCAGTGCAGGTGACTGAGAGCAGAGAGGTCAGAACGGTAGTGAGATGGTGAATTAAAATGACTAGCGACCAAAGGCTCAGGGTCACGCTTGCGGACTGAATGGAGTGTTCCGCAAAGTGATTACCTAGCCTGGTCTTCCCAACATAGCGGCGACTGCTAATGACCATAGACTGTGTGCATTAAACCTGAGGCTCTCTCTTGGTCTCTCTGCTTCAAGTAGGTCACGGAGCCATTGTAGAAACAACACTTATATATTCATGAAAAGAAGTGGAAAAAATCAACTTGAAAACAAGAGACATAGCTGAAAGGACGTGTGCAGAGAATGCAAAATATTCACCAGATAATTATTTTACGGCCACCTAAACAGCATAGGGAATTTGAAATATGTTGAGAGATTGCAGTGTTTAACCTTTTAATGTTTGATTATTTAAGAGTTCACCTTGGCTGTGATAGGTCCTCAAACACAGGCTCTGAAATCACGTTCAGGGGAACCAAATCTTCTCTTAAGGCCAAGTCTTTCATTTTTGGCAGCCTCTGGGACATTCTGATCATTATTTCGAGTCTTGTCCGTTCCTCCCTTCAACACAGACGTCATTCTCTTAACAGTATTGTGTATCCTGCGATTGTACCCATTTATCAGGACACTCACAATGCTGTTCAATATTCTTTTATGTGCCTATATATCCCAAGCCTATGTTCAAACATTGGCCTGGAATTATGCTAGTGGGGCACCTTGCAGCATACCCCATGTTGGGCTTCTTCCCTCACCTTTCAGCTTAAATTACCCTAAGTTGTTGAAAGTGTGGGCTCAACATGGCTCAGAAGGGCAACAGGGCATCTGGAACCTTAGTGAATGATGGGACCAACACTGTCTTCTTAACCAATGAGACTTAAAAGATAGGAAAAGAAAGAAGCCTGACAGAGAAGGAAATTAGATGAATTAGCATCAAATTAAATACAGAAAGAGAAATAAAAAGGAGAGAAAGATCGGATTAATAGAGAGCGAGCGAGACAGGAAGGGCAAGTGTTATAAATGGAAATTTTACATCTCTAACAACAATTTACTACTTTCCAGAATGAGACACCACAGTTCCAAATGTTCCCTTTTCAGGTTGGAGAGGTGGGTTGTCGTTGGAGGAACATCAGATTTGTCATTAAAATACCATCTGGAGTTTTATGGCCCCGTTGTGGCTGTAAAATGCGGCGAGCCATTCTAAACTCCCTTCACTTGGACGGGAATGTAAAATCCCGCTGGCGTAAAATCCCGCCCGCTGTCTCCAACCTTCTGTGGCGAGGTTAACTGGCCGCGACAGGGCAAGTGCCACAATGTCTTGAAGCTCACGGAGGGAATAAAGCCAAGTTCCCATTTCTTGTGAGACTAACTGTGAAGCATCCAGTTATTTGTGACACTTGCAGCTCCTGGCGGGGGGTGGGGGGGGTGTGGGGTGGGGTTCCTCTTCACCACAAGTTACTGGATGATATACACATTAATAATGCAAGTGGGTTAAATCGTTGCTATTTTCTCATCACACTGTGGGCCAAGAAATCAGTGTACAAACGCTGCCAACTCACCGAACATAGTATTGGTAACCCTCTCCACAAATATTAACCTAGCCCCATGTATCAATCTGCTGTACAGATGCTTATTCCATCCAAGCATACAACAGTAGACTTATAACTTCCAACCCAGATGCAAACCTGTCTCCTATAATCAGAGGGTTCTTCAAATGTTTGACAATCCACAATGCCACTTTCATGTGTGGATGGCCTAGGTATCAAATGGTGATCTGTTCCTCAAACAGCGTAGAACTATTAATACAATCCCATTCGCACAGCATTCATTCACTAACATATAATGTGACTGTACATTTACAATAATATACTTATATGAAATATGGAAACGAAAGAACTTGTACTAATATAGCCCCTTTCATGCCCTCAAGTCATCCTGAATCACTTTACACACAATGAAGCACATTGAAAGTGTCGTCACTGCTATAATGCGGCTCGAACGGGCCTCATTGGTAAATATGGTAGCCAATTTGCTCACAGGAAGCTCCCACAAACGGCAATGATATCATGACCGGATAATCTGTTTTAGTGATGTTAGTGGAGGGATTGTTACTGGTCAGGAGAACGCCCTGCTTTTCTTTGAATGGTGCCACAGTATTTTTTTTTAAATTTTCACCTGAGACAGTAGATGGGACCTCAGTTTAATGTCTCAACCAAAACACAGCATCTCTGACAGTGTAGCACTTCCTCAAACGTCAGCCTTGATTTTACGCTCAAGTGTCTGGAGTGGGGCTTTAACCAGAGTTGAAAGTCTCACCAACTGACCCATAGCTGACAGTGTAGCACTGTAATTATTTCAATGTACTAATAGTTGCATAAATACATTTACATTGACACAATTACAATATGACTACAGGATTATAGTTCCAGTATAATTACTGTCACATAAATAAACAATAATAAAGTTAGATTACATTGTAGAAATTGCATTATGTTACTGCAGTGAGTTTCTATTTTATGAAGAGTTATTAAAATACAAAACCCCAATCTTTATGTGGGACATGGGATTTGAAGTGTGACCCTCACAGGCTCTTTGACATGAGGCTTGGGCCTTGTGTTGCCAACTCTGGTTGAAGGCCAAAAACAGAATTACCTGGAAAAACTCAGCAGGTCTGGCAGCATTGGCGGAGAAGAAAAGAGTTGACGTTTCGAGTCCTCATGACCCTTCGACAGAACCAGACCTGCTGAGTTTTTCCAGGTAATTCTGTTTTTGTTTTACATTTCCAGCATCCGCAGTTCTCTTTGTTTTTATCTCTGGTTGAAGGCCTCCTGCCTGCACATGCCCCGCCCCTACACCTTCGCCATTGGTTGCCCGACACATCCACCCTCACAGACGCCCGCCTTCCCACGTCCGATTGGACAGCAAGCAGACTTTGCTTGGATGATTTTTGATTGTCAGTCAAACATCCATTTTTTTCCCCATCTAAGGTATTTTTGGAATCATTATCAAATGCTCAGTGAATTCTTTTCTTAAAGGAACGATAGTTTTCATTGCTCACGCTGATTTTCTTTCTACCAGGTTTGGTTCGGTGTCCTGGAGATTAGTTTTTTTTTTAAAACCTGGAGACTCCAGGGCAGCCCTGGAGAACTGGCAACTCTACCCAGTTCATTCCAACTCGAGGGACTCAGTAGCACTGTCGCTTACTCGAAGCCGGCTGCAATGAGGCCAGAGCTGGCTGGATGGACGACTCTCAGCCCTGGCAAGTGAGGAGGGTGTTGGCCCTGGCCAGAGAAAGGGAGGAGAGAAAGCCCAGGGAAGAAAGTGTAAAAAGCCTGGTCTTCTCTTGACTCAATGCCGATTAGCTGCCAATGGTTGCTAGGTAGGCCTCTCCATTCAGGGTGTGAAAATGGCAAGCACCGCCCAATGATATTATTGGGACTTGACTGCTCCGCCCAGTTCAGGTGGCCCCCTGTGCCTGGTTTCAGGTAGGTTAAGAAGGTAGGAAGCACTTAGCCGAGTGAAAATCCCTCCGCCATCTTAGATCCCTCCCCTACCATCCCTGCCCAAATCATTGCACCTGGGTGTGGGATTTAAAATACCCCCTAAAATACTCTCTAATTAAACATAAATAAAGTTTAATGATAATTACAATAAGAACTCACATTCAAGTAGCACTTTTATGCCCCAAGGGTCTTCACAGGGATGTTGTAGATGAAGAAAATTGACACATGGTCACATAAGGAGATTTTAGGACCAGTGACCAAAAGCTTGGTCGAAATGCGAGGTTTAGAGACTGTCTTAAAGGAGAAGAGAGGTCGATAGGCAGCGATATACAAAGGAAAGTTCAGAGCTTTGGGTTTCAGCAATTGAAAGCATTGCTGCCAGTAGTTGAGCGGTTAAAATCGGGGACGCGCAGGAGTCCAGAATTACAGAGGCAGAGAGAATTTGGAGGGTCGTGGGGCTTGTCGTGTTTTTATAATGCTCTAAAGCACCAGTCACTTGTAAGGGATTGAGTAGACATGTTGTGGGTTCACTTAAACACATGTGAACAGATTTACACGGATGGAAACTTGAAGACATCAGAGCTGCAGAGCTGTGTGTGTGCACGCGTCTGCTCAGAAACAAAAGCAAAACTAAAACTGGGTCTCATGACCCACTTCCGTTCTAGTCGTTTGCTCTCCCTTAAAGGCTACATTACAACAGGGCTGGATGAGATTACCCAGATGGGCCGTGAGAGATTTGGAAACATCGGTGAGGATTTTAGAATCGAGATGTTGGTGGACTGCAAACCAATGGAGACCAACAAGTACAGGGGTGACAGACAATTTACGCTGCATTTTGTTTTGGAGTACACGGGTGGTTTATTTAAGTAGGCAGTCCCTTCAAGTTTTAGGGTGCGCTCATGTACATGTGCATGGTCTGCACAGGAGCCTTTAGGGTGCTATGTCACCTCGCAGCCTAGAGGGAACAATGGTGATGGGTACACTGCACTCAGAGTTACAATCAAACAGTAATTACATTGTCATAGTTATATTTTTGTAATTCATCATGCAATTATAAAACTCATATGCTAGCATAATCACATTTATAATTGAAGCACTATAATTAATATCGAGGACAGCAGGTGTCCCGTGGCACTGCTCGTTGACATTTTTTTTACTTAATCATTCTTGGGATGTGGGTGTTGCTGGCTGGGCCAGCATTTATTGCCCATTCCTAATTGCCGTTGAGAAGGTGGTGGTGAGCTGCCTTCTTGAACCGCTGTAGTCCATGTGGTGTAGGTACACCCACAGTGCTGTTAGGGAAGGAGTTCTACGATTTTGACAGTGAAGGAACGGCTGATTTATTTCCAACTCAGGATGGTGAGTGACTTAAGGGGAGTTTCCAGGTAGTGGTGTTCCCATCTATCTGCTGCCCTCATCCTTCTAGGAGGTGGAGGTCGTGGGTTTGGAAGGTGCTGTCTAAGGAGCCTTGGTGAATTCTTGCAGTGTATCTTGTAGATGGTACACACTGCTGCCACTGTGCGTCGGTGGTGGAGGGAGTGAATGTTTTTGGATGTGGTGCCAATCAAGCGGGCTGCTTTGTCCTGGATGGTGTCTAGCTTCTTGAGTGTTGTGGGAGCTGCACTCATCCAGGCAAGTGGGGAGTATTCCATCACACTCCTGACTTGTGCCTTGTAGATGGTGGACAGGCTTTGGGGAGTCAGGAGGTGAGTTACTCACCGGAGGATACTTAGCCTCTGACCTGATATGTGAATCATTGTAATATGAATAACACAATGAACATGAATATTGTCCCCATTTTTAAATGGGAAGAAATGGGAGTACAGTGAAAATGGCCGTGCATTTCATATTGCCCCATTCCCACTGCTGCTCTTACCAAGCCATTTCTATCAGCTACTGGGAATGAATAACAAAAGCTCTTATCTAATTCAGGTCAGCCCTTCATTAAGGTATGCAAATCAGTTTCCTGTGACATGCACAGGCATCCCTGGCAACTTTTTGGCGTCAAGTGCAAACTGTGCCTCTGCTCCTACTTGCTGAGCAACCCATCCAACAGCTTTTAAAGGGCCGCTGCAGGCTGCTCAAAACCGGGAGGGAAAAGCCTTTAGAGCGAACTTTGTGATGAGTGAAAGGCAATTGTGGAGTTTATTCAGACAGCGAGTCAGGTTCTCAGGAGTAAAGTGATGAGGAAACTATTTTACAAATGGTCGCGTCCTGGGTAACTTTGTCACACTTGTGGGTTTGCATTCCGGGCACAGAGGCAGTGGGTCGATGGGAACATTTTTAATTCAATTTACTTCCCTTCTTTATGTGTATCATCAAACATCGCGGGCAGAGGTTTACTCCCCACGGGTGGGTGCGCACTCAGCCTAATCGGGAGCAAGATACCGCGTGATGACATTGCACTCGGTACCATCCGATACTCCAGTTTAAACTGGAGACTTCAGATGGTTCAGACTCTCTGAGCAGAATAGTTACCCAGGAAAAGTTAGAAGCATTAAACCCACTTCCAACTATTATAAACCGACTAACAGCTGCGGTCCATTAAATGGGGGCAGAGGTTGTGACCTGAAATTGTTGAGCTCAGTGTTGAGTCTGGAAGGGTGTCAAGTGCCTTATCAAAAGGTGAAGGGCCAGAACTTCTGGGGAGTGCCCATCACAGCCAGATTTCCACTCTGCTCCTTCCTACTAACCCAGGTCGGTAGCTGCACATTTTCCAGCCGCTGTCTTGACCCGGGCCTGGTGAGAAAGGGGCTGCGTAGCTTGTTCAGGACTCCTTCCAGAGCAGGACAGCAGTGCCGGGGCAAAGGAAGCCACACCCCTTTTTACGGCAGTCGAATAGGTCAGGGGTCAGGTGGTCAGTCAGGGGTGGGGGTTAGTCAGGGATCGGGAGAGTAGCCCTGTGGTGGGGTGTAGTCAGGAGCTGGGTGGGGGGGTTTGGTTGAGGAAGTGTAGTACCGGGGTAGGTTGGGGGTTGGCAGGGTAGTCGGGGAGGTCCAGTGGGAAGTCAGGTGGGGCCAGCTCCGCCTGAGTGACTAGGAGTGGGACCTGCGGGTGGTGGTGTTCCCATGCATCTGCCCTTGTCCTTCTAGATGTGGGTTTGTAAGCTGCTGTGTAAGAAGCCTTGGTGAGTTGCTGCGGTGCATCTTGTAGATGGTACATATTTCTGCCGCTGTGCGTCAGCGGTGGAGAGTGAATGTTGAAGGTGGTGGGTGGAGTGCCAGCCAAATGGGCTGCTTTGTCCTGGATGGTGTCGAGCTTCTTGAGTGTTGTTAGAGTTCTACACATCCAGGCAGGTGGGGAACTTATTCCCAGTAGTCATCATAACTCAACCAGCTCAATATTTGTCAGCTTGTTCTGCCGTCACTGCATTGGGCATAGATTTACACACAAGACAGAGAGTGTTAATTGGAATCAAACAGACAGCCCTGTTGATCCTGCAAAGCCCTCCTTGCTAACATCTGAGGGCTAGTGCCAAAATTGGGAAAGCTGTTGCACAGTCTAGCCAAGCAACAGCCTGACATAGTCATCCTCACAGAAATATATCTTGCAGATAATGTCCCAGCCAGGGACAGCTGTCCCAGTAGGACAGACCCAGCAGAGGTGGTATACAGTCAGGAGGGAGTTTCCCCGAGAGTCCTCAACATCCACTCGGGACCCCATGAAGTCTCATGGCATCAGGCCAAACATGGGCAAGGACACCTCCTGCTGATTACCACGTACCACCCTCCCTCAGTTGATGAATCAGTGCCCCTCGATGTTGAACACCATTTGGAGGAAGCACTGAGGGTGGTAGGGGAACAGAATGTACTCTGGGTGGGGGTCTTCAATGTCCATCACCAAGAGTGGCTCAGTAGCACCACAACTGACCGAGCTGGTCGAGTCCTAAAGGACATAGCTGCTAGACTTGGTCTGCGGTGAGTGGTGAGGGAACCAACAAGAGGATAAAAGAATGCTTGACCTTATTCTCACCGACCTGCCTGCTGCAGATGCATCTGTCCATGACAGTATCGGTGGGAGTGACCACCGCACAGTCATTGTGGAGATGAAGTCCCAACTTCACATTGAGGATACCCTCCATCATGTTGTGTGGTACTACAACCCTGCTAAATGGGATAGATTTCGATGTAGCAACTCAAGACTGGGCATCCATGAGGACTGGGCATCCATGTGCAGCAGCAGAATTACACTCGAACACAAT
Source organism: Isurus oxyrinchus (assembly GCA_026770705.1). NCBI lineage: Eukaryota > Metazoa > Chordata > Chondrichthyes > Lamniformes > Lamnidae > Isurus > Isurus oxyrinchus. Next base: position 6,352,403 of record JANJGN010000027.1, on the reverse strand, counting down.
CTGTAACCTCATCGCCCAGCATATCCCCCACTCTACCAGTACCATCAAGCCAGGGGATCAACCCTGGATCAATGAAGAGTGAGGTGGGCATGACAGGAGCAGCACCAGCAAACCTAAAAATGAGATGCCAACCTGGTGAAGCTACAATTCAGGACTACTTGTGCGCCAAACAGCATAAGCAGCATTCAATAGACAGAGCTAAGCCATTCCGCAGCCAATGGATCAGGTCTAAGCTCAGCCATCCTGCCACATCCAGACATAAATGTAGTGGACAATTAAACAACTCACTGGAGGAGAAGGGAATATCCCCATCCTCAGTGATGGAGGAGCTCAGCACAACAGTGCAAAAGAGAGAGTTGAAGCATTTGCAACAATCCTCAGCCAAAACTGCTGAGTGGATGATCCATTTCAGCCTCTTCCAGAGGTCCCCAGCATCACAGATGCCAATTCGATTCACTCCACGTGATATCAAGAAATGGCTGAAGGTGCTGGATACTGCAAAGGGCCTTGACAATATTGCAGCAATAATACTGAAGACTTGCGCTTCAGAACTTGCCGTGCCCCTAGCCAAGCTTTTCCAGTACAGCTACAACACTGGCATCTACCCGGCTATGTGGAAAATTGCCCAGGTATGTCCTGTAGACAAAAAGCAGGACAAATCCAACCCGGCCCATTACCGCCTCATCAGCCTACTTTTGATCATCAGTATGGGACTATGCTGTTAGGGAGGGAGTTTCAGAATTTTGACCCAGTGACAGCAAAGTAATGGCCAAATATTTCCGAGCCAGGATGGTGAGTGGCTTGGAGGGGAGGTTCCTGGTGGTGGTGTTCCCATGTATTTGCTGCCCAGTATGATCACCAGGAAGGGATCATCAACAGCGCTATCAAACAGAACTTGTTTAGCAATAATCTGCTCATTGACGTCCAGTTTGGGCTCTGCCAGGGTCACTCAGCTCCTGACCTCATTACAGCCTTTGTTCAAACATGGGCAAAAGAGCTGAACTCCTGAGGTGAGGTGAGAGTGACTGCCCTTGACATCAAGGCACCATTTGATGGAGTGTGGTATCAAGGAGCCCGAGCAAAACTGTGGGCAATGGGAATCAGGGGGAAAACTCTCCACTGGTTGAAATCATATCTAGCACAAAAGAAGATGGTTGTGGTTGTTGGAGGTCAGTCATCTCAGCTCCAAGACATCACTGCAGGAGTTCCTCAGGGTAATGTCCTCGGCCCAACCATCTTCAGCTGCTTCATCAATGACCTTCCTTTGCCCCTTGACATTCAATGGCATTACCATCACTGAATCCCTACATCCTGGGGGTGACCATTGACCAGAAACTGAACTGGACTAGCCACATAAACACTGTGGCTACAAAAGCAGGTCAAAGGCTGGGAATCCTGTGACAAGTAACTCACCTCCTGACTCCCACCATCGCCTGTCCACCATCTACAAGGCACAAGTCAGGAGTGTGATGGAATACTCTCCACATGCCTGGATGAGTGCAGCTCCCACAACACTCAAACTGCTTAAAGGATAAAGCAACCCACTTGATTGGCACCTCATCCACAAACATTCACTCCCTCCATCACTGACGAACCACGGCAGCCATATACACCATCCACAAGATGTGCTGCAGGAACTCACCAAGCCTCCTTAGACAACACCTTCCAAATCCACAACCATACCATCTAGAAGGACAAGGGCAGCAGACACATGGGAACGTCACCACCTGGAAGTTCCCCTCCGAGCCACTCACCATCCTGGCTTGGAAATATTTGGCCGTTCCTTCACTGTCGCTGGGTCAAAATTCTGAAACTCCCTCCCTAACAGCAGGGTGGGTGTACCTATGCCACATGGATTGCAGCAGTTCAGGAAGGCAGCTCACCACCACCTTCTCAAGGGCAATTAGGGATGGGTAATAAATGCTGGCCCAGCCAGCAATGCCCACATCCTGTGAATGAATAAAAAACACTAGAGGAAGCTGTATGCTCAGCCTTTATGTCCCACATGTCTCTCTACCTAACCCAAGCAAACCTGCTCCATTCCCAGCCAGAGCATGATCCTACCATGGCTGTGGGCACTAGTCCCAATCTCAGATGGCAGCGCCACCTACCCAACTGCCCCACAACATGTGAGCCTGTAGAAAGCATTCGCAAGTGCCCAACCAGACAGCGGTCAACAGGATAACTCCTGCCCGTAAAAACACTGAGACCAGAAGAGCAAGACTCACATCAGAGCTAATGGCTTCCCCACTTGAGCTTCTTATAATGAAAAGATATTAGAAAAGTCATTTAGTAGTACAGAACTTGAGTATTCCTGAAAAAAGGTACATGTTCTGTCGAAGCTTTTTGTGTTGCACTCATCAGAACAATTCACGAGAAAATACCAATATCAGGGGGAAACCACACATTTATCCAGTATGAGAAAGGAGTGTTGATTGGTTTTAAAGTGGACTCTGATTAGTCGAGGCTTTGCCTTGGAGAATGCACCATTTGATGATGATTGACAATTAACTGCCAAGCATTGTTTGAAATTTAAACCATGCAGCTTGACTCTGATTGGTCAAGACATTGCCCTGGGGTTTGAACCACTGAATGGCTGTCACTTATTTTGCTGAAGCAGATGCAATGTATGTGCATGTTCTTTCGCCCTGTATTAATATATGTAGCACATAAATATATCACACTGCGAACCCAACCGACGATCTTAAATTGGTTGTCAGCATAATTGTCAGCTGTGAGGGTGCTGAGCTTCAGAGGAGTGCAGTCAGAGCCAAGTTTGTGGCACCATGAGCAGCTCGGCTGGACAGGTGGGGTGGAAGAAAGGAAGAGTAATAGTGATGGGGGATCCATTGGTTAGGGGAACAGACAGGCATTCCTGAGGCTGTAGACATGACTCCAGGAAGGTATCTTGCCTCCCTGCTGCCAGGGTCAAGGATGTCGCAGAGCAGCTGTGGGACCTTTTTCTGGGGGAGGGTGAACAGCCAGAGGTCGTGGTCCACTTTGGTACCAATGACTTAGGTAGAAAGGGGGGGGTGTGGTCCTGCAATCACTATTTAGGGAGCTAAGCATAAAATTAGCAAGCAGGGCCTCAAGTGTAGTAATCTTCAGATTACTTGCAGTGCTACGTGCCAGTGAGTACAGAAATAGGAGGATAAGGCAGAGGAATGTGTGGCTGGAAAGATGATGCCGGAGGGAGGGCTTTAGATTCCTGGGTCACTGGGACTGGCTCTGGGGGAGATGGCACCTGTACACATCGGATGTGTTGCACCTGAACAGAGCCAGGGCTGAGTTCCTTGAGGGGTGTTTTGCTAGCACTGTTGGGAGGGCTTTAGACTAACTCAGCAGGGGTGTGGGAACCAGGAGAGAATATTAAAGAGGAATACCAAGGTACACAAAATATTGGAAGAGTCAGAAAACACTAGAATAGAGAATAGTAAGTGTCAGGGTGAGAGAGAAAGTGACAATATCTAAATCAGGGTTACTATGCGAGTATATGAATGCACGGAGTATAGTACATCCGATTGGGGAGTTAGAGACACAGATTGCCATGTGGAAATATAATGTTGTGGTGATAACAGAGAGCTGGCTCAAGGGAGGGTAGAACTGGGTGTTAAATATTCCTGGATACAAGGTGTTCAGGAAAAATAGGAAAGGGTGGCTACATTGGTTAAGGAGAGCATTGCAGTGCTGGTGAAAGAGGGTGTCACAGAGGGTTCAAGGACAGAATCAATTTGACTAGAGCTAAGGAACAAAAAGGTGCAATTACATTGCTCGGTGTAGTCTATAGACCATCAAATAGTGAGAAGGACGTAGAAGAACAAATCTGCAGGGAAATTGCAGAGAGATGCAAACATTATAGAGTAGTTCTAATGAGGGACTTTAATTACCCGAATGTAGACTGGGTCAGTGGTAGTGTAAAGGGTGGAGAGAGGCAAAAGTTTCTAGACTGTATTCAGGAGAATTTTCTACATCAATATTTGTCCAACTAGAAATTGCGCACTTTCGGATCTGGTTCTTGGAAATGAGGCAGGTCATATAGATCAAATGTCAGTGGGGGAGCATTTAGGAGGCAGTGATCATTGTATTGTACGTAATGGGATGATGATAGAAAAAGGACGATAGGCCCAGTAAGAATAATTAACTGGACGAGAGCCAACGTCGATGGGGCAAGAACGGAGCTGGGCTGAATAGAATGGAAAAACTGGAGGGAAAAACTGTAGCTGAACAATGGGCTACCTTCAAAAAAGAAAAACAGAATTACCTGGAAAAACTCAGCAGGTCTGGCAGCATCGGCGGAGAAGAAAAGAGTTGACGTTTCTTCTCCGCCGATGCTGCCAGTCCTGCTGAGTTTTTCCAGATAATTCTGTTTTTGTTTTGGATTTCCAGCATCTGCAGTTTTTTTGTTTTTACCTTCAAAAAAGAATTGGTTCAGGTACATTCAAGGTACATTCCATTGAAAGGGAAAGGTAGGACAAACAAATCCAGAGCTCCCTGGATGATAAAGGAGATAGAAATTAAGGTAAAGAAAAAAAAGTGTGCTTATGACAGGTACCAGGTAGAAAATACAATTCAGAACCAAAAGGAATACAGAAGGTTCAGAGGGGAGGTGAAAAGGCATATTAGAAAAGCAAAGATGGATTATGAGAACAGACTGGCAGCCAACATAAAGGGGAATCCCAAAGTTTTCTATAGACATAAATAGAAAAAGGGGGTAAAAGGAGGAGTAGGGCCGATTGGGGACATCAAAGGGAATTAACACATGGACGAAGGGGCCATGGCTGAGGTATTAAATGAATACTTTGCATCTGTCTTTACCAAGGAGGTAGATGCTACCCAGGCCATGGTGACAGACAAGGAAACTCTGTCACTAGAATGATTCAAAATTGATAAGTAGGAAGTGTTGAATAGACTGTCGGTACTTAAATTTGACAAAGCACCGGGACCGGACGAGATGCATCCAAGGATATTGAAGGAAGTGAGAGTGGAAATTGCAGGGGCACTGGCCATAATCTTTCAGTCTTCCCAAGGCTCAGGGGTGGTGCCAGAGGACTGGAGAATTGCAAACATTATGCCCTTGTTCAAAAAAAGGTTGTAAGGATAAGCTCAATAATTACAGACCAGTCAGTTTAACTTCAGTGGTGGGCAAGATTCTAGAAACAATTATTTGGGACAGAATTAGTAGTCACATGGAAAAATATGGGTTGATAAGGAAGACCCAGCATGGATTTCTAAAGGGGAAATTGTGTTTAACTGACTTGCTGGAGTTTTTTGAAGAGGGAACAGAAAAGGTCGATAAGGGTAATACTGTTGATGTGGTGTATGTGGAATTTCAAAAGGCATTTGATACAGTGTCACACAACAGACTTGTGAGAAAAGTTATTGCTCGTGGAGTAAAAGGGACAATAGCAATGTGGATGCAAAATTGGCTGAAAAATGGGAAGCAAAGTGGAATGGTCAATTAATATTTTTGGGTCGAAGGGTCATGAAGACTCGAAACGTCAACTCTTTTCTTCTCCGCCGATGCTGCCAGACCTGCTGAGTTTTTCCAGGTAATTCTGTTTTTGTTTAATATTTTTGGGGCTGAATAAAGGTTTGTAGTGGAGTTCTCTGGGGGTTGGTAATGGGACCCTTGCTTTTCCTGATATATTAATAATCTAAAGCCTGGTGTGCAGGAGACAATTTCAATTCAATTTCAAAGTTTGCTGAGCTCTAAACTGTGAGGAGGAAGTGTAGAACTTCAAGAGGACATAGACAAGTTGGTGGAGTGGGCAGATATGTGGCAGATGAAGTTCAATGTGGAGAAGAGTGAGGTGATGCATTTGGTAGGAATAACATTGACAGATAATATAAAATAAGGGATGAAATTTTGAAGGGGGTGCAGGAGCAGAACAACCTGGGTGTATATGTGCATAGAGCATTGAAGGTGGCAGGACAGGTGGAGAGAATGATTAATAAAGCATACAATATCCTGGGCTTTATTAATAGGGACTTAGAGTACAAAAGCAAGGAGGTTATGCTGAATTTATATAAGACACTCGTTAGACCTCAGCTTGAGTATTGTGTTCATTTCTGGGTGCTACATTATAGGAAGGATGTGAACAAATTGGAGAGAGTGCAGAAGAGGTTTACAAGAATGGTTCCGGGGTGAGAAATTTTAGTAACGATGATAGATTGGAGAGTTTGGGACTGTTCTGCTTGGAAAGAAGAAGACTAAGAGGAGATCGATAGAGATGTTCAAAATCATGAGGGGGCTGAACAGAATAGATAGGGAGAAGCTGTTCCTGTTCATAAAAGGATCAAGAATGAGAGGGCACGGGTTTAAAGTGATTATCCCACAGGATGTCTTTGATGCCCCTGTTTCAGCATCAAGCTTGCAGGTTAAGCAAATGGCTCGGGCTCTATTTACAAGGTTCCCGATAAGTCCAATCTTATAGCGTGTGGAGCTGTAAGAATCCCAGCGTGTATATTGACCAGTGAAAGTCGGTTTGTGGTAGAGAACTCCCTGTCAGATTTCTTAACTAGTACGTCAAGGAAAGGGAGTTCATTTGCCTGCTCCATTGCAAAGGTGAATCTGAGCGCAGGATGGAGCCCAATAAGACATGTAAGGAAATAATTACATCTGGCTGTGGATTTAAATATGACAAACATATCATCCATATATCAGAAATATGCAAGGGGTAGGAAGTTAGGTGCCATTCCACAGAAGACATATTTTTCATGGAACCCAACAAAGATGTTTGCGAGAGATGGGCCTAGAGGGGATCCCATGGCAACACCCCCTATTTTGCCAAACATGGTGCCATTAAAACTGAACTCAACCGCGCACATTACCGAGTTCATCAGCTCAATAAATGCTGATTTAAGTAATGGTGGTGGGTCTAGATCGCTATGATATAGTGCTGTAGCGCAAATATCTATGGCTTCCTTAAGTGAAACATTGATGAATAAGCTAGCAATGTCAAATGAGCACATGGACACAGCATTGGTATCCCTATGCAAGTCCTGTACGGCCTTCGCAAATGTGAAGGAGTCCTGCACCGTGCATGTGGAAAACAAAAGCTGGCTGTAACAACTCATACAACCATTTGGCTAATTCATGTTGTGCAGATTCGGTCATAGATAAGGTGGGGCGTAGAGGGAGATCACCTTTGTGTGCCTTACGCCACTCATGCATGTGCAGACACAGCAAGCGGTGAGTATGAACCCTGTCACATATATTATGTAGCAGCTCATTGCTCTTACGCAAATCTAGCAAGTGTTTTTTTAGCTTACTTTCGAGCAAGGTTGACATCATCACGCTTGTTAAGGATGACTATTCCTGCCCCTTTGTCAGGTTTTACTGCTGTTAATGTCCAGGTTGGCCTTAAGGCTTCCTAATGCTATAAGACATTTGCATTGCATGTGAAAATCATGCAGGTCATTTGGAATCCCACAATATGTGTGCACTAGATCAGCTGGGCATACTTTCAAGGATTCAACGTCTTCAGTGGACACTGGTTTGTGGTGGGATAGTTGGGAGCAATGGGGTTCGAACTCAGCAGAGTTCACGGTGTGGCATATTTGTACGTACTGAAAGCTACATATATTAATACACAGGGCCCTGTTCTTTACAGACAGAAAGAACATGTACACATGGTGCCTGCTTCAGCTAAACAAAACAGATGACAGCCATTTGCTGGTTCATTCCCCAGGGAAATGCCTTAACCAATCAGAGTCAAGCTGCCTGGTTCAAATTTCAGACAATGCTTGGTGGTTAACTGTCAGTCACCATCAACTGGTACATCATCCATGGCAATGCCTCTACCAATCAGAGTTTTCTTGCCAATCAATCAGCACTCCCTTCTCATACAGTATAAATATGTTGTTTCCCCTGACATTGGTATTTTCTTGTGAATTGTCCAGATGAGGGCAAGGTGAATAGCTTCAACAAAGTATCTTTTTAAAACAATATTACAAAAGATTCAAGTACCATTCAACAGGGCACTAAACACATATTTGTGGAGATAGCAATATCTTGAATGTTGGTTCTTGTCTTGTACAAAGTGTCATTCATCATGTTGGTTTTTTTGGTTGTAGTATTCAGTTTTCTTATGCACAATTCTGTGGGTGTTCTTACAGCACATGGACTGTAGCAATTCAAGAAGGTGGCTCACCATCACCTTTTCAAGGGCAATTAGGGATGGACAACAAATGCTGGTTTAGCCAGTGACACCACCTGTATCCTTGAATGAATAAAAGAACAATCTGTACAAAATACTTAAAGCAGCAGCATACATAATTTATGCAGATAACTGGCGTGGGTTACGGGCACCTTTACTTATCTGCTCAGGTGTGCCTTTTATAGTGATATGAATGTAAATTAAGTTATAGTAATATCGTTAGATATGTTATTAACATACTGTTGCAAATTAATTTATTGTAATCACATTAACTGATAACTAACTATAATTTTATGCATTTTATTAAAAACAATAACTAACAGCATTTATAATATTACAATATTGTATTAAGTCACTTTAGCTGTATTATGTAGCTCTGGTGCTACAGCTACATTTACATAAAGTAATAAATTTGCTTACAATAATTAAGTTCTTAGAATATATTACATAAATATGGCAATATAGTCATATTTACATTCAGTACTACATTGTAATAATTACTTATATTCTGTTAGTTTCAGTAATATGTTATATTAATGCTGATGCCTTGTAAACAATATGGCTTTATTAGCTTAGTTACAGTATTTTAAGATTGTTAAATCTATATAATTGCTCCAATATATTTGCAATGATATAGAGACATAATGATATCAATAACCTTACATTATATATAATTTCTATTTTAGTTTATGTAATCTAATTATGTTCATCTAATAGTATTAACACAATTAGCTACATCTCTATAGTGATGCTGATATATCAAATTAATGCAGTTACATCAGAATCTCTGAACAAGGGAAGGCCATTCAGTCCAACTCTACTGTTCTGACTGATCTTAGCCCCAGCTGCCTTCTCACCATATTCCTCCTTTTCCCTCCAGAGGAGTGTCTGATTGCCCCTTTGGAGCCATTTGTTCTCTCAGCTTCGATGGCCATGTGACTGATTCCATCCTTCCTGTAACCATTTGGGTGGGCAGTTCCAGCTGACCTCTCCTTCTTACTCCTTTAACTTGCTCATTTTTAACTTGCACGTCCTGATATCTGAACCATCATGGTTCTGGGACTATGTGCTCCGTTCGATATTGTCAGTTCCATTCCTAACCTAGTTACAGTATTATAATTACATTGAGTTTTTCTATTTCAATTTCATTAATATAGTTAATATGCTGTATAGTCACAACTGTATAATTAACATTATGGTTACAGTAATATGACTGTGTTATTATAGTTGGTTACATTACTATAATTATAGCAGGACAGTTACATTAATACTTAACATATCTCTAATTACATTATTCTCATTACAGTAATATCATTGTGTTAATATAGTTACAGTCATATACTTTATGTTGCATTAATATAGTCTAGATTACCAATCACATTTATGTAATTGCATTAATTTAATATAAAGGGAAAATTGTGTATAAACCTTAAGAAGATGTCAGCGAGCTTGCTGAGTGTTTACTATCAATATACAACAGGGGAAAGATCGCACTTGTCATTTTTATGTGAAATGGTTTTAAATGTATTATCTCAAATTGTTTCCACCACGACCACTAGCAACAACCCTGTACCCACAAGTACTGTACCCCAGCATTATACAGTGACATACCTGTCCTCACCAGCAGACTACCCAAGTCTTATACAGTGACAGTCCTGACCCCACCAGCACTGTACCCCAGTGTTATACAGTGACATTCCTGCCCCCACCAATACTGTACCCCAGTGTTATACAGAGACAGACCTGTCCCCACAAGTACTGTACCCCAGTGTTATACAGTGACATTCCTGCCCCCACCAATACTGTACCCCAGTGTTATACAGAGACAGACCTGTCCCCACAAGTACTGTACCCCAGTGTTATACAGTGACAGACCTGTCCCCACCAGTACTATATCCCTGTGTTAGACAGTAACAGACCTGTCCCCACCAGTACTGTACCCCAGTGTTATACAGTGACAGACCTGTCCCCACCAGTACTGTACCCCAGTGTTATACAGTGTCAATCCTGCCCCCACCAGTACTGTACCCCAGTGTTATACAGTGACATTCCTGCCCCCACAAGTACTGTACCCCAGTGTTATACAGTGACAGACCTGTCCCCATCAGTACTATACCCCTGTGTTAGACAGTAACAGACCTGTCCCCACCAGTACTGTACCCCAGTGTTATACAGTGACAGACCTGTCCCCACCATTATACCCATGTTACACAGCATTAGACCTGTCCCCAGAACCACTGTACTCCAGTGTTATACAGCGACAGTCTTGTATCCATCTGTACTGTACCCCAGTGTTACGCAGTGACAGACCTGTCTCCACCAGTACTATATCCCAGTGTTATACAGTGACAGACCTGTATCCACATGGACTGTACCCCAGTGTTAGACAGTGACAGATCTCTATACTGCTGTCTTTTATTCAGTTAAATACTCTTTCTCCGAGTTTGAGAGAGACAAAATATGCTGCAGGATGTTTAAATCAATTCAGCACCAAAAGTTTTATCTGTCATTAAGCTTTACTTAAATATTTGTGACAATTCTCTAATATTATCACAGTGACATAATTATATTTTCACAGATTATATTGTTACATTAATATAGTTACATAGTGTAATTATAATAATATATAAATATTAATATGTTAAATTAATACAATTAATGTGCCACATTATTGTATTTACTGTAGCCTAGCTGAATTGATACATTTACAGTGTTAGAATGAATAGTGGATGCAGCTCTCAATGGTCCAGCTCTCTGCTCAGATGAAACCCATTTTTTACATGAACTTATTTAACATTTAGTGTGCAGGGAAAAAAAGAATATAAGTAAAATCTTTAACCTATTTCTATAATAGTGTTGAAAATTATTTAAGCCTCACTCCATGCTTAAAAGATCAACTCGCATTAGGGTATGTGATTATTTTGTATCTGCGGTTTCTGCTGGTTCAGGTGTGTGTGTGTGTGTGTGTGTGTGTGTGTGTGTGTGTGTGTGTGTGTGTGTGTGTGTGTGTGTGTGTGTGTGTGTGTGTCTTAGTGTGTGTGTGTGTCTTAGTGTGTGTGTGTGCGTGTGTGTGTGTGTGTGTGTCTTAGTGTGTGTGTGTCTTAGTGTGTGTGTGTGCGTGTGTGTGTGTGTGTCTTAGTGTATGTGTGTGTGTGTGTGTCTTAGTGTGTGTGTGTGTGTGTGCGTGTGTGTGTGTGTGCGTGTGTGTGTGTGTGTCTTGTGTGTGTGTGTGTGTGTGTGTGTGTATGTCTTAGTGTGTGTGTGTGTGTGCAAGTGTGTGTGTGTGCGTGTGTGTTTGCCCATGTGCCTGTGTGTGTGTGTGTGTGTGTGTCTATGCGTGTGTGTGTGTGTGTGTTTGCCCATGTGCCTGTGTGTGTCTTAGTGTGTGTGTGTGTGTGTGTGTCCGTGCATCTGTGCATGTACAGTTGTTGAGTGAATCTGAAATATATGTTTTCTCTCTCTGTGTAATGGAGAGGTGGGTGGCTGGAATTCAGTTAAAATATGACTAAGGTCAGAACAATTAATTTGTGGTTTAGCCTTCCCGATTCTTTGTTACATTTGACTCACTTCATTAAATGTAAAACAGTAAACGGACCTCCTTTTATTAAGAAGCTCTGACTGATGGCCCTGGTATGGAGGGAGTGGGTAAGCCGCAGAGAGCACTGTGTTCTCAACACGCTGACAGATCGGGCAGGCGCAGTCCCTCAATTTTTGCCAAGTCGCATCACTCCCCAAATTACTGCTTGGATTTTTTTTTTGTGAAATTGAGATATTCCTTCCTCCTGTTTATTCTCTTCCCCCACCACCACCCCTAATGCCCTCAGCCCCAGTTTCTTTAACACAAGTTCGAAGTTCAGCTTTGAAACAGCCTCTGCCTCAGGCTGGACCACGGACAGTTCCATTCTCTCCCCGCACATCTCCCCAACCTGGTGTCCTTTTCAGCCCAGAGGCCTTCTGACTATTTCTTTATCAGCAAGTGGTGGAGGTCTCTCTCTGTGTTTGTCCTTGATTGAATATCACCATTCTCCTTAAAGATTAGCTTGGAAGAGGCAGCATGGCCATGGGAGGCATTTTAATTGTTTAACTCCAAACCAGCAACCTCTGTGTAGTGGAAGAGAGATAACTCCCACTTAAGCCAATGTAATTCCACATGGCTACGTTGGTGAAACTCTTACTTTTCCAGCAAAACAACGGGGAGATGAGTTCTCGTGCCTTGCTTCATATTTCCATGACTGATTCTTGCAAATTCTGGACTTTCATATTAAACCTATACGATGTGGTCTGCTCTCTAATTATTTGAAAGGCTGGTTTTATAGTTGAATCTATTTTTTACAATCTAATTTTAATACGCGCTATTAAAGGAAATGTAATCGCTTGTACATCCCGTCTTTGAAATTTATGGTTTTGAATCCTTTGTAATGTTGTGCACTTGTCAACAGGAATGTCATAAGCGAGAACACAAGGTGCAGCCTTCGAATGCACGCATGATTAGGGGTTTGTGATAAACCTTTCAACAACTCTCCTCTATAGCTTTCCACCAGTGGCCAAGTGGTGGTCCCTAAGCGACAACATGCTCGTTGCAATCAAAGCTGCCTCATATATTAACCAAAGTTCTGCCAGGAAGAAATTTGTCCATTTTTTTTCTCTCTCTCCCTCTCTTCCCCTTCCTGCTCTTTAGACAAGAGGTTCCTCTCTTTCTTTTCATCTTTCATTTCCTGCTGTGCCCGCTGCTCTCAGATCAAACAGCGGAGGAGCTTAAGCATTCAGTTGGGGGGCCAGTGATTGGGCCTCGCTGCTCTTTTAGCTTCTTTCAACCTCTTCACAACAGCAATCTCTCAAGCACGGAGAGAGAGAGAGAGCGAGGGGGGGACAAGCAGTAAGGAAAGATAATTAAAAGGCCCAAACAGTGGAAACATGCCTCACAAGTGAACAGTTGGAGCATCATTTCAACACAGTTGCTGTCCCCACTAATTTATATATAACAGAGTCTACCCACTCCACCAGGCCAGCCATGACATTAATGATCATAATTAACACTGATTAGAAATGACATTCTATTCCAAAATTTTGATGTGAATATTCTTGGTGATTTTCAAAGCAAACTTTTCTAATTTACTCTCTTCCTCCTTTTCCATCAGTTCCCACTGCTCCTGAAAGCAGTCACTCTTGGATGGGTTCTTGTTCCACAGACACAGCGCTTCCCTTTCTCACCAAGGAGATCACTACCTTCTGTGTCAGCCTCAACGGCGGCAGTGTGTGCATTAGGATAAGGCAGGGGCACAAGTACATATACTGGAGTCACTTGGGAGCTGGGAGATAGGGGTAGGAACACATGGGGAAGATATTTGGGGGCCGGGAGATAGGGGCAGAGACACATGGTGACCTACTGAGGATTGCCAACATTTTCCGTTTATATTACACCCGCTTCCCTTTTTCTCCGTTTCTCCTGAAATATTATAGCCAGGAAAGTTTAATTTCCAGTCCCTCTGGCAAAAGCTAAGTTTCTGTCAGTTTATAGCATGACGTTTCTCTATATTAATTACTGTTTCTCATTCTGACTTTTTATTTACTACTCTATACATTTGTATTTGGTTTTTCCTTCCTCAGCTGATCTAGCATTTAATTTATCCTTTCATTGGATGTGGGTATCACTGGTAAGGTCAGCATTTGTTGCCCATCCCTAATTGCCCTTGAACTGAGTGACTTACTAGGCCATTTCAGACGGCAGTTAGGAGTCAATTGCATCGTGGTGGGTCTTTTTTTAAATTCATCCATGGGATGTGGCTGTCGCTGGCTGGGTCAGCATTTATTGCCCATCCCTAATTGCCTTGAGAAAGTGGTGGTGAGCTGCCTTCTTGAACCGCTGCAGTCCCTGTGACGTAGGTACACCCACAGTGCTGTTAGGGAGGGAGTTCCAGGCTTTTGATCCAGCGACAGTGAAGGAACGGCCGATATATTTCCAAATCAGGATGGTGAGTGGATTGGAGGGGAACTTGCAGGTGGTGGTGTTCCCAACTATCTGCTAGTCAGAAGTAACATGTAGACCAGACCAGGTAAGGATGGCAGATTTCCTTAACTCTCAAGGGCATTAGTGAACCAGATGGGTTTTGTGACAATTGACGATCCATGGTCATCATTACTGAGACTAGCTTTTAATCCCAGACTTTTTTAACTAATTGAATTTAAATTGCTGCCTTGGTGGGATTTGAACCCATGACCACCAAAGGTTTGCCTGGGCATCTGGAGTGCTAGCGCTGTAACCAATATACCACTGCCATTTGGGAGAAATCTTGAGATTAATACCCTAGAGATCCTCCTTTCTAATATAAAACTCCCTTTGTAGGGCCTCCCCTCATTTTTCTTAATGTTACTGCTGTGGTATTCCCTCCCTAAAACTCTCTGCCCCTCAACCTCTTTTTGTCTCTTTAAGTTGCTCCTTGAAACCTGCCTCTCAGGTGTCCCAGTATCTCCCTATGTGGCTCAGCATCACCTCTTTTGTCTTTAATGCTCCTGTGAAGCACCTTGTGATGGTTTACTGTGTGAAATGTGCTATAGAAATGCAAGTTGTTGTTGTCTCACCGGGGCTCACAAATTCCAGTCCACGTGTCCTCCTTTTCCAGAACCTTCTCCGCCAGCTCCCTTACCCTCATGCCTGTGGTTATGACTATAGGGAAGATTAATGATCACTCTAATAATAGACCGCCCTGTAAACCAAACTTGTCTTTTCTCGGTAGGACCCCCACACCCTTCACTCCACTGAGCCGTGACAATATACGTGACTCCCATCCTCATTATGCCCTCATCTCCATCCAAGGGGGTCCAGCCTTGTCAGCCTGTCAGATGTTTTCAAACACTCCTGTGCAGAAGTATTTTATGCTTCCTCTACATTGAACCATCTCTCCTCCAGTGGATTTCCACCCATTTCCCTTCGTCCACCTCTCTAGCCACACGAGGTAACCAGCTCTCGCAACAACAACAACTTAGGCTTACGTAGCGCCTTTAGCATAATGAAAAGTCACACAGTGCTTCATAGAAGCACTATGAAACAAAGCATGACACTGAGTCACACAAGGCGATATTAGCTCAGTTGACCAAAACCTTGGTCTAAGCAGTAGATTTTAAGGAGTGTATTGAAGGAGGAAAGCGAGCTAGAGAGGCGGGGAGGCACAGGGAGGGAATTTCAGAGATTGGGGCCCAGCAACTGAAGGCATGGCCGCCATTGGTGGGGCGATTAAAATTGGGGATGCTCAAGGGAGCCAGAATTAAAGGCGGGCAGAGTTCTTGGAGAGTTGTGGAGCTAGAGAGTGCGGACAATGAGACCAAGGAGAGATTTGAAAAAAAGAATGGGAATTTTAAAGTTAAATCATTGCTTGACCGGGAGGTAATATATACAGTGAGAAATTGGGGTGACAGGGGAACTGGATTTGCTGCGAGTTAGGATATGAGCAGCAGAGTATTGGATGGTCTCCAGTTTCCGGAAGAGACCATGTGTTCGAGGAACCCTTCCAGCTGCTATGCAGCACAGAATGACTCCGATTATTTCTCAGGCTCAGCAAGTTTGAGATCAAATGAGTCCAACCTGCAGAAATATCTGATACAGTTCCAGAAAATTTCAGTCATAGATGTTCTGTAGAACACAGCTAAATTTCTCATGGTCTGTCAAAAATGTGCATCCCAGCTCTGGCACCTTCTCTGACCTAGATTCTAATTACTATTTCATTACCTTGTCCAGCTCCTTATTACACCTGAGGAATACTCCCTTCCAAATGCTCAATCTCTTTGCTTTTCTTGGTCTCTAATGTTGCCCCTTACAGCTCTTATTGAACAATTAGAGGATATTGGGAGACTACACACCATTCAGGGATTGCTGAATTGGCTGTCTGCTGCTCTCACTAATGAATCTCCCACTGACATTGCGTACCCCTGCCTGATTCTTTTCCCTTGATCAACAGATAGCTTTTCACCACTGTTGATAGTGCCTGTGCCAACTCTTTGGAAGAGCGATCCAATTAGTCCCCTTCCCCTGTTTTCTCCCTATAGCCCTGCCACATGCTGAGCACAAAGGAAGGTGGTTGTGGTTGTTGAAGGTCAATCATCTCAGTCCCAGGAAATCACTGCAGCAGTTCCCCAGGGTAGTGCCCTAGCCATAACCATCTTCAGCTGCTTCAACAATGACCTTCCCTCTAGCATAAGGTCAGAAGTGAGACGTTTGCTGATGAGTGCACAATGTTCAGCACCATTCGCGACTCCTCAGATACTGAAGCAATCCATGTCCAAATGCAGCAAGAACTGGACAATATCCAGGCTTGGGCTGACAAGTGGAAAATAAATTTCATGCCACACAAGTGCCAGGCAATGACCATCTCCAACAGGAGAGAATCTAACCTTCGCCCCTTGACATTCAACGGCATTACCATCACTGAATCTCCCACTATAAACACCCTAAGGGTACCATTGACCCAGAAACTGAACTGCAGCAGCCAAACTGTAGCCACTGTGGTTACAAGAGCAGGTCAGAGTCTGGGAATTCTGTAACTAGTAACTCACCTCCTGACTCCCCAAAGCCTGTCCACCATCTACAAGGCATGAGTCAGGAGTGTGATGGAATACTCTCCATTTGCCTGGATGTATGCAGCTTCAACAACACACAAGAAGCTGAAGATGATCCAGGACAAAGCAGCCCGCTTGATTAACACCCCATCCACCATCTTAAACATTCACTCCCTCCACCATTGATGCGCAGTAGCAGCAGTGTGTACCATCTACAAGATGCACTGCAGCAACTCACCAAGCCTCCCTAGACAGCACCTCCCAAACCCATGACCACTACCATCTAGAAGGGCAAGGGCAGCAGGTACATGGGAACGCAACCACCTGGAGGTTCCCCTCTAAGCGACTCACCATCCTGACTTGGCAATATATTGCCATTCATTCACCGTCGCTGGGACAAAATCCTGGAACTCCCTCCCTAACAGCACTGTGGGTGTACCTACACCACATGAACTGCAGCAGTTCAAGAAGGCAGCTCAGCACCGCCTTCTCAAGAGCAGTTAGGGAGGGGCAATAAATGCTGGCCCAGCCAGCGATGCCCACATCCAGTGAAAGAATTAGACAAAAACTTTTTATCCATTTTAATTGTATATCCAACTCCTTTTGGAAAATGAACATTGAATCCGCTTCTACTGCCCTCTTAAGCATTGCATTCCAGACCATAACAAGTCACTCCTTCTCGCCTCTCTAACTTCTTTGCCAATCATCTTAAACTTCTTGCATGGCTTATCATTTCCTTTAATAAAAGCAGAAAATGCTGGAAAACCCCAGCATGCCTGGCAACATCTGGGGAGATACGGACTCAAAACGTTAGCTCTCTTTCTCTCTCCACAGCTGCTGTCAGACCTGCTGAGATTTTCCAGCACTTCCCGTTTTTATTTTGGATTTCCAGCCTCTGCAGCATTTTGCTTTTGTTATCATTTCCTTGCCCTGAAATCGTCATTCCTCACAGGCATCCTAATACCCCAGAGCTGTATACCCCTCGGAGAACTTCAGCCCCCCAGATGTTCCTGCACTGCCTCAACGTGAGCGCTTCTTCCATGTGCTGGAGGCTCAGCCATTTTCCTCTTTCCCGTCCATTATTCAAATGACCTGTTGGATGTTGGGGCAAAATCCTAGCGTTTGCCCACCGTTAATTCCTGTTGTCCGAATTTCATTTCCAGAGGGCACCTTTCAGAGGTCCAACTTGTTTCGGTACTGTAGAGATGAACGTACATGATATTCAATACAGAGAAATAACGCAAGACCCTATTTGTCTGAGATATGGAAGAGAACAGTAAAGGTATCATGTAGGTTGGACGTCTTTCACCAGCATTATCTACGCAAGATCCTGGGCATCATACAGACAGACAGCATCGCCAGCAAAGAAGTGCTATGGAGGACTGATCAGAGGGGCCTGCAGTACATCATGACAGAGAGAGGATTGAGGCTGGCAGGACAAGTATTTGACCTCCTGGATGTAAGCAGAGTGACAATAGAATGGACACCACTAGGCGGAAGGAGAAGACAGGGCCAGCCAATACAGACCTGGTGAAGTATAGTTAAGGAGGGCCTTCAGGAGCAGGACACCATGTGGGCCGGAGTGAAAGAGATTGCGATGGACCAGGGCTGGGGGTAGAGTTTTGCTGCCATTGCCCCACACACAGGACCGGAGGAACTGAGTCTATGTCTATTTGTTTAGAATTAAGTATTAAAGTTTACTTGCTTCTGTTCAGGAGGTGTACTCAACCAGCTAGATGCTAGGGAGTTTTCTTCTGTTGGATTAATGCTTCATAAACCTGGTGACTGCCCAGCAGAAAGCAGCCACTCAGCATGTACCTGTACTGATGGTTATTTTTGTACTTCCCGAGCAGCTAACAAGCTGCTTAATCACCGTTTCTTGAATAGGTCATAAATACAGCTGTGCAGGTTGCTCAAGCAGTGGCTAATTTGCTATTTTGATTTTGACCTGACCACCCTTTAACGAGGTGAATGAAAGCCAGGATGACCTTTCTGGATCCCGACAACGGCCCAATAATCAAACTTGATGCCAGGCTTCACAGCCGTGAGTTGCTCAGCCTCCCAACACTGGCTCAGGAATCCAAAGGGCCTGAAAAGGGGCCTCAAAGGAATGAACCTGAACTCGAGGCATGTATACCAACCATGTCGTGGGCAGTGCTTTTGGTGGCAGTGCCCACGTGATGGGTTTGTGGGTGAGAATCAACACAGTCTGCTCCTCCTAACCTAGGTCCATGCAGGCACCTTCTCCCACCGTCTGATTTAGCTCAGGTTAGCTTCTGAAGGGGGCTGTGCCCTGTGGATGAATTTGCACAGGAGAATAGGAAACCCCTCCCAAAGCAATTTATAGAACAAGTGTCATGGCTTCAGGGCATTATAAAGCACTTTACAGCTGATGAAGTACCTTTCTGAAGTATAGTTAGCTAGGTTGTAATTTAAGAGACATGGCTGCAAGCTCCTACACACTGTAATATAATAATGACCAGTGATGTTCTTTTAGGGATAAATATTGTCCAGGACACTAAGACAACTCCCCTGATTTTCTTGGAATAGTGTCACACATGAGCTGAGGACAGACGCTTTAAAGAAGAGAGAAGACAGGAGAAACTTTGATTAGCACCACTGGTAGGGAGAAGACTAGCATCAGCTATAGAGTGGGGAGTATTGGTATTAAAGGGGTGAGGGAGGAGAGTCAGTATTAAGTACTGACTGAGCTGGCCAAGTCCTGAGGGGCATATCAACCAAGCTGGGACCTCGGCAGTGGGGGATGGAACCAACAAGAGGGAAAAAACTACTTCATCAATTGACCTGTCACACCAGATCATGACTACTGGTTGGAGAGGCCACACTGTCCTTGTGGAGATGAAATCCTAACTTCACACAGAGGATACCCTCCATCATATTTGTGGCACTACCACCATGCGAAATGGGGTAGATTTCAAACAGATCTAACATCTCAAAACTGGGCATCAATGAGGTGCTGTGGGCCATCATCAGCAGCAGAATTGTACTCAACCACAATCTGTAACCTCATGGCCCAGTATATCCCCCACTCTACCATTACCATCAAGCCAGGGGGTCAACCCTGGTTCAATGAAGAGTGTAGGAGGGCATGTCAGGAGCAGCACCAGGCATACCTAAAAATGAGGTGTCAACCTGGTGAAGCTACAACACAGGACTACATTCATTCCAAACAGGGGAAGCAGTATGTGATAGACAAAACCAAGTGATCCCACAACCAATGGATCAGATCAAAGCTCTGCAATCTTGCCACATCCAGTATTGAATAGTGGTGGAAAATTAAACAACTAACCAAAGGAGGAGTCTCCATAAAGAGGTTCCATACGGAAGAAGCACTGCAGGAACTCACCTTCGATGGCAAATTCCAAATCTGTGACCTCTCCCATCTTGAAGGACAAGGGCAACAGATGCTTGGGAACACCACCACCTACAAGTGCCTCTCCAAGTCATATAAAATGGATTTGGAAATATATCGCTGTTCTTTCACTGTCACTGGGTCATGATCCTGGAGCTCGCTTCCTAAGAGCGCTGTGGGCGTACCTACACCAGATGGGCTGCGACATTCCAAGAAGGTGGCTCACCACCATCTTCTCAAGGGCAATTAGGGATGGGCAAGAAATGCTGGCCTAGCTAGAGATGCTCACACCTCACAATAAAATGAAGAGTAGGAGGGAACAACAGTGCCAATTTTAACAGGGGGAGGGGAAGAAGGGTGCTAACATGAATAGAGAGAGGAAGGAGAAGGGGCTGGAGTTTTCAAAGGGGAGGAAGGGAATCTGCCACCTACAGATGAGCAAGTTGGAGCTGTTTATTCCTGTGAAAGGTGTCTGGAAGAAACTGGGTGCCTATATGAAGGAGGGGAGTGTCCCACGTAACTCTGGAGGGAGAGGTTCGGAGGGGAGAGGGTCTTTGTGAAGTGAAGATGGGGCTGCTTTTATGAAAGGGGAGGTTGAGCATATGCTTGATCTGTTAATACTATAAATTCACTTCATCCTTGGAGGTTCAAGGCTTGCTCACACCTGGACAATTAATTAGATAGTACAAATCTTAAATTTGTGCCCCAAAAGGTCATGGATTGTAGGACAGTTGTAGTGACCAAAACTGGGATAGGTCAGGTAAAGTCATTAAGGAATTTGGAGCTAAAATGGAAACATGCATTTGAGGTACAGATCAGCCATGGTCAAAGTGAACTGAAGAGCAAGGTCAAAGGTTGAATAGGCTGCTCCTGGTCCTATGTTCTGTGTTCAGAATGTAGTGCACTTCCAAGTGTTATTTCTTTCAGTTTTCCACATGGCAACAGTGAATACACTTCAAAAAAGCACAATATTGGCTGTAAAATGCTTTGAGACTCCCAGTGGCCCTGAAAATTGCTAAATAAATGCAAGCTTTTCTTTCTTTCAGTATAAGTGAAGGAATGTTGAATAAGGCCTCAGTTCAAACCCCCATCCCACTGCACTTTCAGTGTATTGTCTTATTTTCACACCCCACAAGCTTCTATTGGATGCTGGTCATGAGCTGTCAACTCTTCAGGATCATGACAGCCCTTTTCAAATCGTTATGCATCTCTTGCTCATTTTCTGGGTTGATATTTACATTGAAGATGGGCATCAAGGTAATGAGACAGTAGAGCTACACATGGAACAGCTTTCAAGATGAACTCATTGTTTATATTAATCGTCACAGGTAGATACAGGAAAAATATCTTGGTGGAGGAATCCAAGACAAGGAGAATAATGTTAAAGCTAGATCTAGGCCATTTAAGAGCGAAATCAGGAAGCACTTTTTCACGCAAAGGAACTAACTCTTCCATCCAACCCACCCCCCCGTCCTCAAAAAGACTGTGGCTGCTGGGGGTTAATTAGTGCTTTTGTGACTGAGATTAACAGATCAGGTAAAGGTGTAAAGAGTTATGGAACTAAGGCAGGTAAATGGAGGTGCATACTAGCTTATAATCAGCTACCAGTAATATAATTAAATGGTGAATCAGGCTGGAGGGGCTGAATGGCCTCCTCCTGTGCCTATGTTTCTTTATAATTGAGCATGTTTCAATCTGGCAGTTCAAGACATGCTAAACTGTTGTACCATAGATAAACTTGAGCAAAGGTGTCTCAGTGAAGTTGAAGGGTCTCGTCAAATTTATCCTTTTTGAAAAAATCACTATAGAGTATTGTCCTTGAGGCACCTGGCTGTAAAACCAAATGTCAAATGCTAAAAATGGTTGATATGAGGTTTGGATCCAGCCCTCAAGCTGCTTTGCCCCCATGGAGACTTGTCATGTCATCTCGGGGATCCAGGAAATGCTCCGAGGAACGGGAATCGGAGAATTTGAGAGTGGAAGGAACTCAGATTAACTGCTTCTATCTGTACAGACTGACTGTGAATGAATGATAACAGGAAGTAGCCCATGGCAAAGCATGGATTGGTGGCCAGAGCTGGGTGTTTTGCAAAGTGGGAATGGAGTGCAGTGTCAGCGGAGGAGCAGAAGTCCATGTGGAGGTGCTTTGAGAGCGGCACAAGGATTTGCAATCTGATTGTAACAATCTGAATGTCTCCTGTTCTCTGCTGACTTAGTGTTAAACACTGGGACAGGTTTAATTGAAGTGGCTTATTGTGTCAGTGGGCATAGTATGGATAGGTTCCAACATTTCACAATAATTGGGCCTATCAAATAATTGCATATATCTGGCAAACAATTATGCAGTTCTGATTGCAAAACTGATTGATCAATAGTGTTTTCATTCCTAACCATAATATATAAACAACATTAGGTGAAAATCTGATATCTCTAAGTAAATACTTGTTTACTTCAAAGCGTTATTAAATTGCTCCAAGTTTAAAATTATTTTTAAAAATGCATCCTTTCATAGGATGTGGGCATCTCTGGCAAGGCTAGCATTTATTGCCATTGTATAGCTTCCTAGGGCATTTCAGAGGGCAGTCAAAAGTCAATCATCTTGCTGTGGATCTGGAGTCACATGTCAGCCAGACCAGGTAAGAATAGCAGATTTCCTTTACTAATATGGAGTGATTACTGTGGTCGGTTTGAACTGACCTGCTTGATTACTATTTTGGAGACATTACCACTAGGCCACCTCCCTCCCTCCCTTGCTTGCTTCCTCTGGGTGCATGGTATTATAATTTAGGTGGTGGACCCATGACAGCTAAAGCAATCTAACTAATTAACTAACTTAAAGGAGGGTTATTCATCCAATAACAAATTTTTAATGGTAACCTTTGTTACTACAATCCATTTTATGTACATGCCCCTCAACAGCTCACTAAAATCTGATAAGTGATCCTCTAGCCCAAATGATCACCCTTTGCAAAAACAGAATTACCTGGAAAAACTCAGCAGGTCTGGCAGCATCGGCGGAGAAGAAAAGAGTTGACGTTTCGAGTCCTCATGACCCTTCGACAGAACTTGATTCTAGATTCTAGTTCTGTCGAAGGGTCATGAGGACTCGAAACGTCAACTCTTTTCTTCTCCGCCGATGCTGCCAGACCTACTGAGTTTTTCCAGGTAATTCTGTTTTTGTTTTGGATTTCCAGCATCCGCAGTTTTTTTGTTTTGATCACCCTTTGCATTGCCAGACTTTCAGTGAATGGCCAATAATTAGATCCATATCCATTGGCTTGACAGTTTAGCCTCCTATTTTAATGTTTGCATTATCCGATGTAGACTCCTTCTGTTATACTGTGGCTTATCAAGGATAATAGCTCAGATTTCTTTGAACCCTATGCACTTGGCAACATTGCTTGGCGTCAGCAAAAATGGTGACAAATGAAGCCAAGGTCTTCCAGAAACCTAGGGTCCTCCATTAGGCTTTCGCATTGTCTTTCACACAATTTACCATGGCATGGGGCGGCACGTGGGCTTAATTTGCTGACCATAAGATTGGGAGCATTGAACATTAGATAAATCTGTGCAAAAGCAAAACTGTTGACTGCAGAGGAGGTTGCTGCAATTGAAATGGTTCAAACATTCACTATGTTTCCATTAGCTTTGACAGGTCGTTAGTTTTCAAAGTGTGACATATATCTCTTGTTGATAGTAGACATAATATTTGCTGCTTTCAACTTAGATAAGATAACATTGCTTGACAGGGGCAATTGAAACAAATGAACAAGGGGAGTAAACATTTCATCTGATAGAGACTGTTTATGGCCTATCAGAGTCAGTACTTTTATCAATTTTGTTTTAAACTCTGAGGGCCTTGCTTAACTTGAGCTTAATCCAGATTCGCAGGATTGGGATGTAGATCCACAAATGGCATTATTGGTAGAGGGCATTGAATTCTGTCAGTCTTCTAGGCATGACATGTACAATCCCTGCCAAACCCAGGTATACCTGACACATGAGCCAATCCTTCTCCAGGTAAAAGGCAGCAAGGGCATATAGTTGACTAACGTCCATTAAACCCTTTCTCACATTGGGGTGGCTTTCTCTGGCCTCATGGCTCTCCCATTTTCCAAGGCACTTTCACTTGTTTCTCAATGCTACATTACAACCCCAACAACCTGGGTTGGAGGTTCAGAACCAATGCACGGTGACTTGGATGGCACGTCTGGTCCTGGATCAGGTACAGAAAATAACCAAAAGGGCTTGTGGAATGCTGGCCTTTATGTCTAGAGGAAAGGAGAAGTCATCCTTCAGCTTTACAAAGCCTTAGTTAGAAGACACTTGAAGTACTGTGAGCAGTTCTGGGCACCATTCCTCAGGAAGGATATATTGGCCTTGGGTTGGGTTGGGTCATTAGCACCTCAACCAATGCTGGTTGACTTGATTGGCCGAAGGGCCTCTTCTGCACTCTGTGATCCTGTGATTCTGGCTCCAGAAGTGCATTGCCCAGGAGGGAGGGAAGGATTTAAAATGTTAAAGCCCTCATTTCCTGCACCAATCAATCTCTCAGGCAGGAATGCAGTGATCTCCTGCTGTCCTACCCACACACAGGTAACTCAACAGGACTGGGAATAACTAGGCTGAGGGTGAAAGGCTTGTTCAGGGAAGCTGGGCTGCTCTGTTACCAAGATTCCCATCAGAGAAAAGAAAAATCCAGGTACAGATTGTCAGAGTAATCAGAAGGATGTGTCTGATCTATTCTTCACATTGAAATTATCATTTGTTTTACTTTTAAAAAAAAATTCTGAATTTCTTTTTGACTTGGGTTTGTTTCACTCTGACAGCTCACACAAGAGGTCATTTCTCCTTTATAAAAATAAAAACAAAGAGAACTGCGGATGCTGGAAATGCAAAACAAAAACAGAATTACCTGGAAAAACTCAGCAGGTCTGGCAGCATCGGCGGAGAAGAAAAGAGTTGACGTTTCGAGTCTTCATGACCCTTCGACAGAACTTCAGTTCTGTCGAAGGGTCATGAAGACTCGAAACGTCAACTCTTTTCTTCTCCGCTGATGCTGCCAGACCTGCTGAGTTTTTCCAGGTAATTCTGTCATTTCTACTTTGGTGGCTTAGAAGTGCAGGTCAATACGTGCAAAATTATGACATAAAATAACCTCCATATCTTTTTTATTCCAACTTTCATTCTCTCTACCTCCTTTCCTAAAGGCTTTGATGGGATTCAATTCCACAAATGGTATCCCTAAGGCAACTGGACATTCACCGCATACTTCCTTAAATGTATAAAATTGTAGGATGTTTAAGATGGTTAAATGAATTTATAAGGTCAATAGAGGGAAACAATTTCTTCTGCCCTAGGCCTACATAACAGGGGAGCATAACCTTAAAATTAGATCTTACATAAGTGTGAAGACCTTATGGATTCTTTGATCACTCAATTTGAGAACACCTAGTCAACTGCCTCTGCCATTTCTCCCCCTTCCCCTTGTCCTACTGGGCTAAATATCCACTAATGTTGCTCCCTGCCCAAGCCCCAAATCTATACCTTTCTCTAGTTTCTCTCTTGCCATCTCCAAGATTACCCTCTCCACGAGACCAACCTCCGACTCCCTCAGCCCTATTCCCACTAAACTGCTGCCTGCCCCTCCTGCCTCCCATATCACCTGATAGTGTTAGTGGTTCTCTTTCCTCAGGTACTGTCCCTTCTTCTCTTCAATCCTGCTGTCATCACACTTCTCCTCAAAAAACCAACCCTTGCCCTTTCAGTTCTTGTAAGCTGACATCCAATCTCCAAACTCCCGTTCCTCTCCAAAGCCCTGGAATGTGCTCTCAGCTCCCAAATCCGTCTTTCCCAGGACACTATGGCCAGGATTTTACAGTTGGCGTGTGGGGGTGAACCTGACACGCATGCGCATAAAATGAGGCGCGGTGACATCGGGCGTGTGTCCCGATGTCACCGCGTGTCATTGGGATATTTCGGAAGGCGGGCACTATTAGTTCCAAGGTCCGCCCGCCATTCATTAACGGGCCAGTTAAGGCCCTTGAGGCAGCAATTGGCTTCCAGTTTGCGCAGCCTGTGTGATTTTCAGGGTGTCGCATGGGTGCAACAGCCAGGTGGGTAGGCCACATTTTCAAAAACCTCATCCACGGGTCGGATAAGAGGGGTGAGTGGGCTCGCGAATGTGAGTTGTTAGCATGTTAGATTATAACTTGCTGCTGCTTGCTTGTGTGAACAGGACAACTTCGTTTTGCTTCACAGCTACTTTGACAGAAATAAGCGGCTTCAGTTCAGGACTCCGGAGGAGTCATAACACTTGGGGCCTTGCAGGTATCAGACCGCCTTCCCTTACCCTGGGAATGGGGATTGTGGTCTCCGCTGGAGGTACCTCCTCAGAGGAGGAAGAGAGGGCCAGAAGGGGGAGGCGGCCAGGTGTCCATATTCAGCCTCCAGGGGAGGGACCTGTGGGAGGACAGGCACAGGCACAAGGGGTGCAGGGCCAACAGGAATTCCAAGGTGGAAGAGGCCACAGAAGACGCCAATATCCTGCTGCCAGGGTTTACAGGCGGCGATGCAGCTCCCTCAATATGTCTGAGGTGCAGTGCCGAAGGAGGCTCCTCCCCTCCAGGGAGACAGTCACCTCCAATTTCAGATGATCGGCCCTGAGATCAGCTCCGACTGTGTGGGTGGACACCCAATGCCAGTGGCGCCGTAGGTCACAGTGGCCCTCAACTTCTATGCCTCCGGTTCTTTCCAGGGCTCGGTGGGCGATCTTTGCGGAGTCTCCCAATCAGCTGTCCACACCTGTGTCCAACTGGTGACAGACGCTCTGTTCAGGCGTGCATTGACTTTCATTCACTACCATACAGATGAGGCCAGTCAGACACAGCGAGCCAGAGGCTTCGCGGCCATTGCTGGCTTCCCCCGTGTCCAGGGTGCTATAGACTGTACACGTGTGGCCATCAAGGCTCCAGTGGGTGAGCCCGGTGCCTTCGTCAACAGGAAGGGCTTCCACTCCATGAACGTGCAGATAGTGTGTGACCACAGGATGCTGATTCTACAAGTCTGTGCAAGGTACCCAGGCAGCTCCCACGACACCTACATCCTCAGACACTCCCAGGTGCCGGGGCTCTTCAGTGCTCCAGCTCGGCTGGATGGATGGCTGCTGGGTGACAAGGGCTCTCCCCTCAGAAGGTGGCTCATGACACCTCTCCGCCATCCAAGAACAGAAGCTGAGCGGCGGTACAATAGGAGCTGCGGCTCCACAAGGGCTGTGGTGGAGAGAGCCATCGGTCTTCTCAAGATGTGCTTCCGATGCCTGGACCACTCAGGGGGCGCACTCCAGTACCCCCCAGATCGTGAGTCACTGATAGTGGTTGCATGCTGCATTCTCCACAATCTGGCACTGGGAAGGGGGCCGCAGTGGAGGAAGAAGATGCTGACACAGCTGCTCCGGCTGCAGACGATGAGTCCAGTAGTGAGTCCGAGGATGAGCACGGTCAGGAGTACGCTGAGGGGATGGACGCTGACCTGGGCAACCTCCAGGGAGGCTCTGATCCAACACTCCTTCAGCTAGCCTACCAAATAAGAACCACCAACACATGCCAGGGCTGCAGGCTCCATACTCGACACCTGACAGGAACATTTGCGTGGTGAACAACATGCACTGTGTGCCATTTCAATAAAGCTCAATGACAAACAAGTCACTCATAACATCACGGGTTACCCTGCACCTGCAGAACTAATGAAGCACCCAGAGGCTTGTTGAACAGAAACACATTTACTGGTGTGGAGCCTGATATACACAAATCAAAGTGAATGAAAAGGTGTTCCACATCACACCAAGTTAAAAAGAACTTAAAAGTGGGGGATAAAAAGAACACTAGTGTTAAGCCCGTGTTGTGCCTAAGGTGATTTACCTACACCTTTGCGGGCACTTTGTCTAGGCACTCCCCCCTCGCTGGCACCAGCATCGGGGACAGTCAGCTCACTCTGCTGTCCTGTTGGCCTTGATGACCTTGGTGGGCATCCTCGGGCCCCTGGAGCCTGTACTGGCCCTGCCTGGGAGGGAGCGGCCAGTGGCATGGCTGGCATCTCCCCAGCTTCATCGGATGCCACAGTCACTGGCAGAGGAGCTGCTGCCCTCATCCTGAGCACCCTGAGAGGACCTGTAGAGATGACAGGCAGTTGCTGCGCCAACGTGAGGTCACCCTGCAGACCATTGATGGATGGGATACTGGGTGCCCAATCCAACTCCCACACTGACAGTGACCAGCTGCCCGAGTGAGGGCTGCAGGTCCGAGGGTATCCTCAGGAGGCCCTGATCCTCCTGGAGGAGCCTTGCCATGAGAGTCAGCACTCTCTCCATGGAGGAGGCAGTGCGCTCGGCCATGAAGGTCATTGCATTGTTCATGCTCTCCATGGACTCCTCCATCACGGAGACCATGGCACGCATTTCTTCATGTATCTCCGCCAGATCCTCCCACACACACTGCTGGACTCCCAGCATCTGCTACCTCAGGGACAACTCCAGCGGCACATCATCAGCCATCGACTAAGCATGTTCCTGGTTCCCAGCGTTCCTCCAACTGCCGGTGCCCTGGGCACTCTCTGCCTCCGCCTGCACCTCAAGAGACTGTGAAGTGCCCTCACTGCTGTGCACCGAGACACTAGCCACCGATTTAACGCCCATCGAGGTGCTGGTATCTGTGCTGGTGCCTGCCTGGCTGAGAGGGTGTGACGCTGGTGTGTTCAGATCATCCATGTCCCCAGTGATGAGTGACAGTCCTTCAGGCTCCTCACCCCGATGGGCTGCTGGTGAGCCTGAAAGGAAGAACAAGGACATGTCATTAGTTGAAATCATTACTCTGTTACTGTGTCTGCCTGGCACCCGGATCAGGTGCCCTCGTCTTTCCATTATCAATGGGGATTCCATGTTCGAGGTTCACATCAATATAGAAACTTTGGTGGAATGGTTGCCATGACAGACATTCTGACCTCCGTGCACGGCACTCTTACCTCCCTATGGCTCCCCAACCTCACTGCGGCCAGTTAATCCAGGCACATGGTGCCTCTCCAGGGCCAGGGCCTCCTCCTCAAACCTGGACAAGATTAGAAGGTGGGTCAGTCCACCTCCAGTCTGAAACCTCTCTGCATTGTTATGGGATGTCTCCTCCTGAAAGGAGAGAGGAGCATTGATTAGTCCGCCCTGTACCTGCAGCCCCATTGCAGCCTGACCAACCCCACCTGAGGAAACCTCACAGGGCTCAGCTGATTCACGACCCTGGAGCTGCAAGGTACTCATTCCAAGCAGCCCGGGCTCATCCCCTTTGTCCAGATGCTGCCTCATTGACATCTGTCCCTCACACTCTAAGACCTCTGAGGTCCAGGGGTGGGCAATTCCTAACTGCTGTTCTAGGTGACCCATGCCAACACAGTACTCACCCTTCGCGATCGCAGAAGGTCATTAAACCGCTTGCGGCACTGCACCCACGTGTACCTCACCACATCATGGGGGCTCACCCTGGATGCCACCTCCTCCCAGGCAGGTTTGGTTAGGTGGTGGTGGTGGGGGATCCTCCTCCTCCCGCCCTTTGGGACAAGGATATCCTGGCGCACAGCCCCCTCCTCCAGGAGGGCAGCGACGCACTCATTGACAAACCTCAGGGCCGGCTGCCTCACCCACCTACCCTCCTGCCTTCCCTGCTCGCCCACGACGTTCTGCACTGCTGATCTGCAAAGTCAATCGCAACCTTAGCACAGCTGCCTGCGCCATTTTTGAATAGGCCGCCGGGTCGCCATTGGACGCGGCAGACATTGACCTCCCACCCCTGCCCGGCCCTTCCTGCTGACCTTGGGAGACGGGCATTACGCTGGGTAGGCCTTAATTGGCCCGCCCGCATAAAATGGCGGTGCACACCTGATCGCGGGCGGCGGCCGAGTTCCTGACCTCCCCTGCCCACTCCTGTCGAGCCCGCCCGCCAACTGAAAAATTCCGGCCTGTGTCCGAAACACTCCAATTAACTTGCGGTCCCTGCCAGTGTACCAATATGGCTTTCATCAGCCACAAGTGGCATCAGAAGTGACTGCGACGAAGGAAAGCCATCCCTCTTCATGCTTCCTGACCTGTCTGCAGCCTTTGCCATGGTTGTCCGCATCACTCTCCGCCTACGCCTCTCCTCCGTTGTCCAGCTGAGTGTGACTCCCGCTCTCCTCTTTCCATTCTTACCCATGCAAACTGTTTTCATGGAGTCATAGCAAGAAAATCACCTGCAATGGTGTCCATTCACACTCCCAGTTTGGTATCTCTTGTGTCCTCCAAGGGTCTATCCTTAGCCGTCTCCTATTTTTCATCTGCACACTGCCCCTCGATGATTTAATCTGAAAACCCTTTCCACATGTATGCTGATGACACCCAACTCCACTGAAGCAATTCAGAGAAGGCTCACTTGGCTGATTCCTTGGATGAAGAGGTTATCTTATGAGGAAAGGTTGGGCAGGTTGGGCCTGTACTCATTGGAGTTTAGAAGAATGATCTTATTGAAACTTAAAATTCTGAGGGGGCTTGACGGGGTAGATGCTGAGAAGATGGTTCCCCTCATGGGGATCTAGAATAGGGGGCACAGTTCAAAAGTAATAGGTCTCCCATTTAATACTAAGATGAGAAGAATTTTCTTCTCTCATTGGGTCATTGGCCCTTGGAATTTTCTCTCTCAGAAGGCAGTGGAGCCTGGGTCATTGAGTATATTCAAGGCTGAGTTAGACAGATTTTTGATCCGTGGGGGAGTCAAGGGTTATGGGGGGAATGGCAGGAAAGTGGAATTAGTCATAAGCAGATCAGCCACAAGCTTACTGAACAGTGGAGAAGGCATGAGGGGCCAAATTCCTGCTTATATTTCTTATGATCTCACCAGCACGTCTCTTGATCCTTCTACTCCCTCTAAACTGTCAGGCTGCTTGTCCATAACCCAGAACTGGATTTGCAGAAATTTCCTTCAATTAACTATTGTGAAGACTGAAACCATTGCCTCTGGTCCAAGCCGCAAACTCAGTTCTCTAGCCACCATCTCCACCCCACTCCCTGGGAACAGTCAGAGGAACGGTCTAAGTTTGCTATCTTAGCATGGTCTTTAACACTGAGGTTAACCTCTGCCCATCACTAAAGCCACCTAGTTCTACCTCTGTAACACTGCCTGACACAACCCCAATCCCTGCCTCAGCACATGATGGATTGACCCCACGTTGGTTGGCCTCTATATACTAGTCCATTCTCAAATTATCTCCTTAAGTTACCATTTACCTTTAAGTGGCTGCAGCCCTTAAATATACCCATCACCAAACTAGCAGATATGTACACTGACCGCCATTAGAGATGTAGGCACTGATCCATCAGTACAGCTGCAGGGATCTAGAAATGCCCCCAACATTAGTCTAACAAGGATTATGTCATATTTTACTGGCCAAAGAGGGAACAAACCAATTTTTAAAATAGTCTAAAACAGTCCAGTATCCGACCTGAGCATCTCATCATCATTCTTTCCAAATGACCCCTAAAGGACAGGATTCCCAAAACCAGATGAATTAGAACATTAGTTTAGAGGTTAATGGCTTCCTTTTTGAATGAGCTAATTTGTACTCAGTGACCAGTTAGGCGATGATAATTAATCTCAGTGCCTTTGAGCTGAGGAGGGGAAGAGAAGCCAGGATTCCTGCTCCTTCTCACTCTCCACAAACTCCTGTCATCCGTGTGCCCTGGATTGGCTCAGCTTCATGTTCCTTACGGTCCAGTAGCTGGTCATTTGTCTAAACCCACACGTGAAGATGGCTGTTGGGTGAATTACCAGAGGAATTCCAATACCTCATGAGACTAGACACCAGTAAACATTAGCAACGGTGGGAGATGAGGGGATAAAGAGAAGAGGACTGACAAGAGAAAGGTTAATACTATGAAAAGTATCTTGCACAAGGGCTTGGGCCTTTTCCAGATCCATAGAGATTAGGACAGAGAAGGGCTGCTTGTCTACACTGTTATGATCCCCATAAAGATCATTAAGTATTGCTGAAAAAAGAGACATACCGTTGAAGTAAACAATCCTGATTGTGCGAAGAATTACGCTGATAACCAATTTAAGATGATCAGTCAGGCCCACAGCATAGCTCACTGACACATTAGAAGCTACATATATTCCCACATAGGGCCCTATCCTTTGCAAACAGAAAGAGCATGTCCACAGAATTAACCCTTTTCAACTAAACGAAAGCTTGAGGGGGGGAGACAGCCATTCCCTGGTTCATTCCCCACTGCAATGCCTTGACCAATTAGAGTCAGCCATCCTAATGTGAATTTAAACAAAAGCTTAGCAGTTAACTGTCCCCTGATGCATTCTCCATGTCAACATATCTACCAATCAGAGTCCTCTTGCCTACCAATCAGTAACCTGGGCAAATTTCATAGGTCATATCCCCCCCATTCCAAACAACTCCTTTTTACCTTAGTCTAGATTTGTCAGCACCTCACTGGGTGTGTTTTCAGAGGGGACAGGAGGCATGTAAAATACAAGGAGTGGCAGGCTTTCCCATCTACTCCCCAGATCCCACCCCCATAATATGGGGGGTTATGCCACTTTTAATAACTAGCAATTGAGCTTGTTACCAAGCCAATAACCCGCATTTCATGCTGCCCATCTCATAAAACAATGGGCATGGGCAGGCCAGGTGGAAGTGAGGAATCCACTTAGAATTTATGGTGTGCCCTTAGTGCATTGAGGACATGCTGCCCCAAGACATTACCCACTTTGTGACTACCCACCTAGCCTCAAAAAGCCTACCTGCCCAACCTTACTCTTGCCCCCGTCTCTAGGCCCCCCCCGATCCACCCCTGCCCAATAAGGTCCAACTTACCTGGCTCTGGTTTCCATCTCCTCTTCGTTGTGAAGATGCTTGCAATCTCAGTAGTGACCACCACTCAGTTCTGGCGCTATTCTAGGGAATGCTAGAGCTACTGGCCAATCAGATTGGCTGGCTGGTCTCGGAGGCAGGACTTTCTCCCACTGAGCGGCAGAAGCCCCACTCTCAGCCTGTTTAGCCCACCGGCCAGTCCTTTATCACTGTGGGGTGGGCTTCTTTTGGGCCAGTTGGCTGCCAGCTGTGTTTTTGTAACAGGGGTGAAAGGGGGAGCGATAAATTTGCCCCCCCACCCCTGTGAAATTCTGCCCCTTGAATTAAAGAGACCGTGTAAAACATAACAATCTTATAATGTACAATGGCTCTTGGTATTCTACCAGTGGACAGGCTAGACAAGGGCTTACAGAATTCTACAGCAGAAAGGGGACCAATTGGCCTCTCATGTCTGTGCTGGCTTTTTGCTAACACATCTAAAGTGAATTCCAATGCCTTGCTCTCTCCCAATGGTCCTGACTCCTCCTCTCGTTCAAGTGTTTATCCAATTTTGCCTAAAAGATGAAATTATCTCTGTCTTAACTGCTTCCTGTGGCAAAGCGTTCGATACTCTATCAAAACTCCGGTAAATAAATTTATTCCAGCCTCCCTCTTGCCTTTTTCGGTTGCACATGAGCAGGAGAGTGAGCACACCCTGAGTGGGGTACAGAGAGTGGGTATTTGGAATTTGGTGCAAAGCAGGAATTTGGTGCATAGGGGATGAGGCGCTCTTTGTATTTTTTCCTTGCGATCCAACTTCTTAAATCCTCAGAGCCTCCTGCTGCAGGAGAGACTACAAGGGAAAGGAATCACTGGTAAGTAGTGGGTAAGGTATTTACTACTTTAATCACTTATGGTTTAAGGTATTTTTGTGGTTTACAGTTTGTGTATTCTACAGTATTGAGGATCAGGAAAGAAGGGCCCTAGAGTAATTGACTTAAAAGGTTTAATTTAAAGGAATAAGTCATGGCAAGAGCGTTCAAAGCCGTGGTGTGCTCCTCGTGCTCCATGTGGGAAGCCAGGAACAGCTCCAGTGCCCGGGACCAGCATGTGTGCAGGAAGTGTGTCCAGCTACAGCTCCTGGAAGCTCGGGTTTCAGAGCTGGAACAGCGGCTGAGGACATTGTGGAGCATCTGCGAGTCTGAGAGCATCGTGGATAGCACGTTTAGAGAGGTGGTCACACCGCAGATGAAGGGACTTGAGGAAGGAAGGGAATGGGTGACCACCAGGTAATCCAAGAGAAACAGGCAGGTGGTCCAGGAGTCTCCTGGGGTCCCGCTCACAAATCAGTATTCCATTTTGGAGGTGGATGAGGGCGCTGGTTCCTCCAGGGAGTGTGGACAGAGCCAAGCTTCTGGCACCGCAAGCAGCCTGTCTGTACAGGAGGGGAGGAAGGGAGGAAGAGCAATAGTAATAGGGGATTCTATAGTCAGGGGAACAGGTAGGCGCTACTGTGGCCGTCAACATGACTTCAGGATGGTATGTTGCCTCCCTGGTGCCAGGGTCTGGGATGTCACTGAACGGCTGCAGTGCATCCTGAAGGGGGAGGGTGATAAGGCAGAGATCATGGTACATGTTGGTACCAATGACATAGGTAAAAAGAGGGATGAGGTCTTGCATCAAGAATTCATGGAGTTAGGCAGTAGTC
This sequence comes from Isurus oxyrinchus, assembly GCA_026770705.1. Lineage (NCBI taxonomy): Eukaryota > Metazoa > Chordata > Chondrichthyes > Lamniformes > Lamnidae > Isurus > Isurus oxyrinchus. The sequence continues at coordinate 6,317,737 of JANJGN010000027.1, read as the reverse complement.
TAAAAAGCATGACCTCTTGGGTTGTAATCTCTGGATTACTCCGTGCCACGTGTTAGCGAGCCCAGAAATAGGAGAATAGCGCAGATAAATACGTGACTTAAGAGTTGGTGCAGGAGGAAGGGTTTTAGATTCGTGGATCACTGGGACTGTTTCTGGGGAAGGTGGGACCTGTACAAGCGGGACGGTCTACATCTGAACCAGAGCAGGACCAACATCCTTGCGGGTGGGTTTGCTGGTGCTGTTGGGAGGAGTTTAAACGAATTCAGCAGGGGGAGGGGACACAGAACGTTAGCAGAATAGGGACACATTATAATACAGTAAAACAATCAACTCAGAGAGAGTACAGCTGTGATAAGCTTCAAGGGAGTAAGGCAAGGCTGGATGGCCTCTACTTTAATGCCAGGAGTATTACAGGTAAAACAGATGAGTTAAGGGTGAGGATTGACATGTGGAATTGTGATATAGTAGCCATCACTGAGACGTGGTTGAGGGAAGGGCAGCTCAACATTCTCAACCTCAACATAGGATTTTCAGGCGAGACAGGGAAGGGGGTAAAAGAGGAGGCAGCATTGCATTATTAGTTAAGAAGTCAGTTACTGCAGTAAGGAGAGATGATATCTTGGAGAGGGCATCGAATGAAGCTTTTTGGGTAGATATAGAGAGTGACAAGATATTGGAGGTGCTGACAGGCTTAAACGTGGACAAATCTCCAGGATCCAGGTGATTTGTGTCCCAGACTGCTGAGGGAGGCAAGGGAGGAGATTGCAGGGGCTCTGATCCAAATTTTTAATTCCTCTCTGGCCATGGGGAAGGTGCCAGAGGACTGGAGAATAGCTAATGTGGTTCAGCTATTTAAGAAGGGTTGTAGAGATAAGCCAGGAAACTACAGACCAGTGAGTCTCACGTCAGTGGTAGGGAAACTATTGGAGAAAGTTCTGAAGGAGAGTATCTATCTCCACTTGGAGAGGCAAGGTTTGATCAGGGATAGTCAGCGTGGCTTTGTCAGAGGGAGGTCATGCTTAACAAATTTGATTGAATTTTTTCAGGAGGTGACCAGGTGTGTAGATGAGGGTAGTGCAGTTGATGTCGTTTATATGGATTTCGGCAAAGCCTTTGACAAGGTCCCACACGGGAGATTTATAAAGAAGGCAAATGTACATGGGATACAGGGTAATTTGATAAGGTGGATTCAAAATTGGCTTAGTTGTAGGAGACAGAGGGTGATGACAGAAGAATGCTTTAGTGACTGGAAGCCAGTGTCCAGTGGCGTACCACAGGGATCTGTGCTGGGTCCCCTATTATTCGTCATTTATTTAAACGATATAGATGACTATATGGGGGGTAGGATTAGTAAGTGCGATGACACAATGATTGGCTGGGTGGTTAACAGTGAGGTTGAGTGTCTTGGGCTACAGGAAGATATAGACGGGATGGTCAAATGGGCAGATAAGTGGCAGATGGAATTTAACCCTGAAAAGTGTGAGGTGATACACTTTGGAAGGAGTAATTTGACAAGGAAGTATTCAATGAACAGCATGACACTAGGAAGTTCTGAGGAACAAAGGGACCTTGGTGTGTGTGTCCATAGATCTCTGAAGGCAGAGGGGCAAGTTAGTGGGGTGGTGAAAAAGGCATATGGGACACTTGCCTTTATCAATTGAGGCATAGGTTACAAAAGTAGGGAGGTCATGTTGGAGTTGTGTTGAACCTTGGTGGGGCCACAGCTGGAGTACTGTGTGCAGTTCTGGTTGCCACATTATAGGAAGGATGTGATTGCACTGGAGGGGGTGCAGAGGAGATTCACCAGGATGTTGCCTGGGATGAAACATTTAAGCTATGAAGAGAGGTTGGATAGACTTGGGTTGTTTTCGTTGGAGCAGAGAAGACTGAGGGGCGATATGATCGAGGTGTACAAGATTATGAGGGACATGGACAGGGTGGATAGGGAGCAGCTGTTCCCCTTAGTTGAAGGGTCAGTCACAAGGGGACATAAGTTCAAGGTGAGGGGCAGGAGGTTTAGGGGGGATGTGAGGAAAAACATTTTTACCCAGAGGGTGGTGACGGTCTGGAATGCGCTGCCTGGGAGGGTGGTGGAGATGGGTTGCCTCACATCCTTTAAAAAGTACCTGGATGAGCACTTGGCACGTCATAACATTCAAGGCTATGGGCCAAGTGCTGGTAAATGGGGTTAGGTAGGTAGGTCAGGTGTTTCTCACGTGTCGGTGCAGACTCGATGGGCTGAAGGGCCTCTTCTGCACTGTGTGATTCTGTGATTCTGATGATCCTTTGTCACTAACTTCTCAGAAGAACCAGAAGAAATAATCTTTCTCGATTCACTTTAGCGTATTCTCATCAATTTTAAACCCTCGGTTAAATTGCTCCTGTGGAAATAGTTGCACCATCGCTAGGCAAATCTTAACTGAGGTTTCTCATTCTTGGTTCCACCCTAATGAACTGACACTGTACACTCTCTGTGTCTTTAATGCTCTTTCTATAATGGGGCTGTCCAAACTGCACACTGTCCTCGGACTGTGGATTAACCAATGTTGAGTGGTTTGAGAGTTTGAGCGGTTGACAGGCTGCACCTCTGAACTCAGCAAGCGCTCGGTCACAAGGCCGTGTTCTGGTCACCATATCCCTGTACGAGGCTTCCTACAATTGCAGCATTACAAATTGGGGACTCTCAACAGTCTTTGAGTTTGGGCAGGGTTGTCAGTAGAGAAGTGTGTTCCACCCAGGGGGATCTTGCTTTTTGCCTGACACAGCCAAGGCTGAGACTCCAATCCTGACAGCTAAACAAAGCGGGCTGTCCCGTTCATGAGTGAGTGATTACTTTTCATGCAGAGAAGCATCGGGGTTACTCTCAGCCCCAGGCAGCTGAAGGGAAGGGGTAGGATCACTGCACCTATCTGGGCGTAGTCCTGTATAAGGGACAAGCCTTCTTCGATGTAACCCTAGAGCTGGCCAAAGACCTTGGGGACTTGAATATGACTGGCAGCGAGGTGGTGGGGCTGATCACATTCCGTTAGACAGGTTGCACAGGGATGTTTGTGGAGCCATTTTAAACCATTCCAGCAGGTGGAAATGCCCTAGCATGGAGGCACTTCAGGGCTGTGCTGTTAGCATTGCCTTTGAAAACTTATCATCCCATCCCCGCTCCTTAATCAGCCGGACACATACCTGGGCCAAGGTCCCTCCCTGATCCATCTGGGAGAATTGTAGAACCACAGAATGATTGCAGCACAGAGAGAGGCTATTTGGCCTGTAGGATCTCTGCAAGAGCTACTCAGCTACTCCCGCTCCCATGCCTTTTCCCTATAATCCTATTTATTATCTTCTCTCTTGTCATGCATGATGAGGGCATGTCATATTCATAACTTTACGCATGGACAGAACTCATATGGAAGCTTCTAGAAATGTCTTTTATTTGTTTAAAATGGACACTGATGAGCTGTTAAGATGGTTGCCAAGGGTGTCAAGTGACCTCAGCATATACAACACAAGCTATCCAGGTTCCAGAAAGTTCCGAACTGAATAATCATGCCTGCTCCCTGGAATGGACAAACCGAGTCGAATGTTATCACACCTGCCATTGTTTGGTGCTTATTCAAAACACAAAGTCGATGGGGACTCCCAGACTCTGTGGCCTGGATTTTCATCCTCGAGGTAGGTAGCAGGAGTCGGGATTCGGGAAAATTTCCAGGAGAAAGTGCCCGCAAAGGTCGGATCTTCATTGTCGGGGGTCAGGTGTGAGCTGGAGTCAGGCCAACTGACCTAAGATGACTCAAGAAAATGTTTGGAGGAAGCCACAGGGGCTGCCAAGTGTGGAGGCAGGTTGTTTAAAAGGCCTGCCTAGGTGACTTCATCCCATTTAAAATAAAAACACAAAGGCCCTCCAGCCCTCACCCCACACACCCCTCACCCTCCAAATACTCCCCATGCCCCATCCATGCCATCTCATGCCCTCTACCTGCCTCCTATGGCTCCTCATGCCCTCTATGCCAAGTTATGCCCTTCCACCCACACCCCATGACCCCTCATGCCCTCCCAAGCCAAGTGTCATGCAAAGGTATTAATGTCTATAATGTTATTGGAAATTATCTTTTAAAAATAGAGTTTAGTGGTGTCTATGTGTGTGTATGTGTCTTAATTGGATTAAAGCCAGCTAGTCTGGGTACTTTGGCATACAGTAGTTTTGAGATGTTAATTAGATAAATGTACGGAGGAGAAGGTAAAATGTACATTTGCATTCATTGAATAAACCATTCAAAAGAATGGGTAAAATCTTGTGCCAAGCTGGAAGACACCAAGCAATGTATTTATATTACTAATAAAATTGGTGGAATGAAAGGATTACTGTTAGGAGAGGTAATTTTTTTTTAAAAACCTAGTAATACAATGGAAAATTTACATTCAAAGGGGAAGCCAGGTCTAAACAGAAAGTGATTTGTATGTGTAAGACTGAAGCATTTAATATCTAACCAGCCTGAAAGCCTACAATTGTGTCTGTAAAGAAGCCAAATTGCAAGGAACATCATTTTGAATTTGTAGGGTCAAATGTGCTTTGCCTCATGTCTGTTTAAAGTCTGTGGGCTATTGTTGCCTTGCTGAAGACTTACCTGGGAGTGATTAATTTGGGGATTTGTTTAAAAGTTATTATGCTGGTAATTTATAGGCATGCGTATGTGTTTAATTTCCGTTAAATTAATAATGTTTAATTTTGTTTTATATAAAATAACCTCTTGAGGATCGGTGGTTTTATTCCTGAATTCAGAGCTGTGTCTCAAACATTCCAATTGAAAATATAGGTTATGACAGTTGTTCAAGTTCCCCTCTGGGATTTAAACAACTCAGCCTTTACTAACTGCTGTGTCATAACACAAGCTAAGGCACTTCCATGCCTATTAACCCACTATATACTGTAGAGAACCAATGAACCCAAAAGTGACAGTAGGATGTGTAACAAAAAAGAAACTCATTCATAGCTTGTAACTATGTGAAAAAAGTCATTTCAAGTAATTTCCTTCTCAGCAAAGTTATGGATGAATTATTTTTTTAAAGCTTTTTTTTTACACATCCTAGTGTCACTATAGTGTCCATTAGTTCTCTACAGTGTATGGGTGGGTCCGTAGGCATGGAAGTGTCATAGCTTGGCATGGGGGCCACGAGCGACCATGGGGTGAGAATGTGTGAAAGAGCAGAGCTTTGTATGGAGGGCATGAAGGGATCCTTTTGAACTTACTTTTTAAAAGGCCCCCTCATGCAAATTGGGGTTCATGACCTCTCTGAGGGGCCTTGAGCCACGGCTCTTAAAAACCTGGCCCGACCCCATGGGAATTGCGGGGTAGTAGGTCATGCCTACCTCTGTAACGGTGCCAGCCAGGTTGGGAGAGCTGGGTGAGGTGATGAGACCAGTTATCCACAAGTTAAATGTGAAAGACCACCATCTATCTCCTCTTGTACATCAATACCCTTTTAGCTTGAAGCCATTCTGACTGGACAATGGTTGTTGACCATTGACCGAAACTGGCTTATGATACTGAGGTTCTTTTTATCCTAAGACCCAGAAGAGACCAGGGCAGACTGCAAGACAACACCATCAAGGCAGAGAAAGGCTGTGCCATCTTTGTCTTTTAAGAACCATCAGTCATCAGCCAGTCTGAGAACCAGACTCTGAAACTAACCACAAGTCATCAAGCAGCCAAAGCACTTAACCTGCTCCAGTTTCAAAGCTCACTGGAAAACCAACCTCGTAGATATTTGACTACAAGAGACCTCGCAAACCTGCTGTGAATCCTACGCTTCACAAGAGCCTCACTTCAAATTTAACTAATTGAATCCATTTAAGAAAACACAGGCCTGCCAGGTGGGAGACCTGAAAATGTAAATCAGAGGCTGAATGAACTATAACCTGTAAAAGCGCACTATCTTTATCCAATCTTTGTGTGCATGTGTGAGACCGAGTGTGTGACATTGTTTTAATTTGGGGAAAGTGCATGAGAATAAAAAGCCTTCTTTTTTGAACTCAAAAAAGCTTGCTGCTTAAATACTTTATTGAAATACAAACTCCAACGGTAAGAAAAGGCATATTCTGTCTATACAAAGCATAGGGCAGAATGTTTCACTCAGCGTGTAGGCACGCACCCAACACGTTCAAGCCTGAAATAGCACAATGACATTGGGCGAGAGTTCCAACGTCATTGTGCACGTGTGTGATACTTCAGTTGGCGGGGTGCGCGCTAAAGTTGGAAGCACCACCCCCCCTCCCCCCGATGATTAAGAGGGCTACTAAGCTCATTAACAGCGCAATTGACGTGGACTTTCCGCTGCCTGTCCAACCTCAGGGCTGGTGGGCGGGTGAATCGGCCAGGCGGCCTTTACAGTTTCCAAGAAACCTCATCCCAGGAGAGGGAGTTTCTGTCGTTAAATTAAAAATGTTTGGGCTGGCTCTCCTGTTGTGTGTGTTGAGGTGACTGTTTCTGATGTGTGGACGTTTTTTCGTGGGTTGTTAAAACGTTAATTTTTTTGCTTTGAAACTCTTCAGCTGCCTGAGGCAGCTCTTTGCCTTCAGGGAGCTTTTCATTCCGCACTCCCCTGTGCCTGTCCTGACTTCAGCGCCAGCCCTCCTCCCATCTCCCCCCCTCCAACCCAGGCAGCGCTCACCGTGTCAGTGCGCACTTCATGCTGGCTGTTAATTGGCCAGCCAGCGTGAAATTGGGGTGGGGGCCAATCATGTCCGGCGGTCCATTTCCTGACAGCCTGCTGAGCTGAAAATTCAGGCCACACTGATTACAGGCAGTAAGAGAGCAGATACGTTCTGCCCACGGCACTCTTTAGATAATAATCCGATTCCCTTTTGAAAGTCATGATTGAATTTCCTCCACCTCACTCTCAGGCAACGCACTGAAGCTGCTAATGACTTGCTGCCAAAAAAAAATGTTTTCCTCTTGCCACCATTCACCTTAAAGTGATGACCCCTGGTTCTCAACTCTCCCTCCATGAGGACTCTCATTAATATTTGCAAGGTGGTGTCTTATTAACAAAACCACTGAGTGGACTGCCCAGCATGGCTGACAGCTCAGCCCGTGGGTAGAAGGGTATTAAGCTATCTTCAGTGGGGCCAGGAGGAGAGGGGTGTTACTCTGGGTTCTGCAGAGGAAGTTTGAGACTCTGCTTCCCCAGGTATTGCCTCCCTTCCCCCCAGATCCTCCCACTCCATACTTGTGCAGAAGGCATTAGCCAACTGGAGTAGACCTTCCGTCCCTCCATGCTGAATAAAATAACCATTGAAAACCATTCCAGAAATGGCTCAGGAATCTTCATTTCCACAAAGAACGTGAAGGGAGCTATACAAATGCAGATTTTCCACTGTTTGGCGGTAAGGTCTGTTAATCTGGTGAACAACCGTCTGGCAAAGGAAGAAGCTGGAACCAGCCCGTCTTCTACATAGGCTTATTCACATCACTCAGTATAACATAAGTGCAGACTACTTTTCCCATCCACACAGCCTTGCCCCCACCACTGCTTCTTATATACGTGCCCTAATCTTTCCTCATTACTATCAGCTAATCACAACTAGAACATACACTCAAATGTGCCTTGGCAACATTTAAAACTCCTCTCATCTTGATGTACTCAGAATTAACAAAGCCTAAATACTTGGTGCCAAATCATAGCATCATACAGCATGGAAGGAGGCTCTTCAGTCTTTGAAACAATTAGTGCCACTCTCTCGCTCTTTCCCCATCACTCTGCAAATTTTCCTTTTCATGTTTTCAAAGGTCCAGTTTTATCATTTTCTGTCCTTGAATTCAAATCCCTACATTGCCATGCCCAATCCTATCTCAGTGAATTCCTCCAGCCCTACAGACTCCCAAAAATCTCTGCATTTCTCCAACTCTGGCCTCTTGTGTATCACCCGCTATATTCACTCCACCGTTGGTGGCTGTGCCTTCAGCTGCATGGGCCCTAATCTCTGTAACTGCCTCCCTTAAGTGCTCCAATCTCTACCTCCCTTTTCTTTTTCAAGAGATAACTTTACACCTGGTTTTTTGACCAAGCTTTTGGTCACCAGTCCTAACATCGCTTCATGTGGCTTGGTGTCAAACTTCAATTGCGTTTCTGTGAAGCGCATTGGGACGTTTGTTAAAGGTGTAATATAAATGCAAGTTGTTGTTGTATACAGCCAATTTCCTTCTGAAAGTTTGACTCTTGAACCTTCTTCCATCACCCTTTCAGGCAGTGAGGACAAAGCATTTCCCCTCCATGTGACAAACTGCAGGAAATGAGTTACAGAAGAAACATAGTGAACAGGTATTGACAACAGAAGTCACTTCAGTGGGCAGACTCCCAATGTGGCAACAAAACGGGTAATCAGGGGTACCAAGCCAGAGGAGGAGCAGGCTAATGCCTGGGCCTTATAGCGTAGAGTACCAACTTACTAGAAACTGGCTGTGAGGTTTCGACAAGGATTAATGTACATTAGGCCCTCTTTACCTGTGTGAGCAAACATGCAAAAATGCTTTGCTGTGTTTCGAATTCAAACGCATCAAACTCCGAGGGCGGAATTTTACGCCAGGGAGATTTTACATTCCCGCCAAAGCCAATGGGCTTTTGAACAGTTTGCCGCATTTTATGGCCCCTCCCCCACTGCGACGGAGCCGTAAAGTTCCAGCCCTAGATTTCAATCGGACCTGTCAGCTTATTGCTAATCACTGGTCTCTTACCCTATTGTACAAATGAACCCAACCAAATTCAGCTGTACAACTTAAATTCAGAATCAAGTAAAATAAAAAATTAAACCCAAGATCTATTGCAAAGCAATTTTTTTTGTAATTCTGACACTGGCTGTCCACAATGTGATGTGCCCTTTGATAAAGCACCAGGGATGTTTTAATATAAAGATTCGACAGTTGTTATAAGTGTTCTTTGCCGTGTTTAGGGTGTGTATGATCTTGCAAGATAAGCGGTGGACTATGATAAACTTAAGAGAGCGTTTGAATTTCAAGTATCAGGTTGGAGCAACTTTACAAAAGAAACCCTGATTTCTACCTCAGCGATTGCCAATTGTGCTCAGGATAACTGTTATCCCAATTAGTTTATACCTCTTCCCCAGTTGAACTTGTTGCTTAGAAGGAGACAGAGAAAGAGGAGGAAACAATAAGCCCGGAGTCAAATTTAAGACGTATCACAAAACTAAGCCATTATAACTCTTTTGACCAGATAGGACACACACAGGATGGCACCTCGGTGTAAAAAGCCACCCGATTGGTGCATTTCTAAATGTTAATGGTTGTCAGCTCCAATTTGTCTGCAAGGCCTCCATGCTCTCAGCTTTGCAGATAAAACGCTGGCATGATGCTCTGTGATTGCTTTTCCTCCCAACGACACATTTATCTGTAACCGGCTATGACAGAGTCCCATCACCGAGCAGCAGACGCTGCGTGGGAGGGAACACTCTGTCACCGGGGACAACTTTTATTGAAAGCGGGCAATCATCAGGGTCCCCAAAGTGCAGCTGGGGCAGGAGGAAAAGAGAGAGGCATTTGTTTTTTTTTAAATTTCTTTCTTCTGGGATAAAAAGATAAAAAGGGGACAACGTTACTGCGATCGCTACCACACACTACCTTCCTGCTTCTTAGCCTCTGTACCTCTGACCAAACTGCAACGACAGCAGAAAAAAAGAAATCAGATTAACAGGAACCTTCCCGGCATGCCGCACTATGACAAATGATTGACTCTGAACAATATCTAAGGCGATCAGGATAAAGTACCAACCATTTCAAGGCTCAGCAAAATTCAAATTCTAATTAGAGTCCTCACCACATTCAAAATAAAAATTGTTCCCCTGATATTTTGCCTATCAGGTGTCTCTCTGATCATTGAGACAAAACGAATAAAGAAAATGATTAAAGTGATAACAAAGGCATAAAATTTAAATTATCATGGCATCACATCTGGGATCGCGGTGTGTCACTGCGCTGCCATTTTGCCCCTCACTCCATATTCCAATCTTTCTGCATGAGGACAACCGCAGGAGAGGCACAGAAAAAAGTATGAAATTAAAGGTGCAAAGCGAGAAGGCAAATAGGCAGCCTTTCAGCTTTAACATTATTAATGACTCTTCAAAAATGCCCGACTTTCCAATCTCTCCAAGAACCGCTTGAAGGAGCTTGCAGATGAAGCTGACCTTCAGAATGTTCTTTGGTCTTTAGTTAAGAAATTCACTCGCCATTATGGCATCATTAGGGAAACAAGGATAAAATTACTCCATGGTTAATGACCTATAGGATCTCCCACCAAAATTTGTTTCAGATCTAATAAAACTGTGCTTAGCACACTCGAATGAATTATGAAGACTGTTATGTGGGGTATTAAAATGTGGGAAATAGATTTTGTGAAGCTGGGAGGACTGGACTTTGAAGTAGATAGCAGAATGGAATTTTCTGGACAATAAATTCTCCCATGTCTCAATTTCATTTTTTTCCCCCTGAAAGACTCGGCCACATTTGATTATCTGAAGCACGCGCTCTTGAAACTTAACAAAATCTTGCTAAGCAAATGCATGCGGATTTTTCTAAGATGCACCTGAGGGAATTTGGGCTGAACACTCGAGATGCAAAGGAGTGTAATTAACAAGATCTGTGTTATTTAGCGTGATAATTTACCATTAAGACCTTTATGAAATTGCATTTTGCATTTACATTTCCTTAGCATGCTGTCGTAACTAACGGGTGTCAGGGTAGCAATTAGCATATTACGCGTCGTAGGGCAGATTGAAGGGAAGTCTTGGTGAAAATATTACTAAAGAAACATGCAAAAAAAAGAATGATCTCATCTGCAGCTGAACACGCTGGATAGATAAGATGGGTTAAAAAACATAAAATGTGTCACCGGTGTGGGGTGGAGAGGGAGAATGGGGTTAGGTGAGTTTGGAAGAAAAAGTGATTGCGAGTTTAGGTTAGTGGATAATAGTAAGTACTGCAGAGAGGTGGATGCGAGGTAGTGCCATTTTGCTCTCTTTAAACTTTTAATCTTTCCTATTAATTCACTGCAACTGGAGAATGTATGAGAGTTAATGTTCCATGAACGTGTTTCTCACTCCACAATCTCTTCGAGCTAATTACCTTCAGGTGCTAAATGGAGGGAAATTGCAATCCATTTGGATGAGAAAAATTCTCTTTTCATTCCCCAGTGAAACATTTCTTTGTGTTGCACAAAAATAAGATCCTACACCCCTTCCCTTGCAAAAAGCTATAAGATTATTAGATGGGGGCGCGGGGGTTGGAAGTGGGGGGGAATCACCACTCTCGACCCGCAAGCTATTTCTTTCCTGTGTGCATTTTTTTTTCACTTAATTTAGTTGGAATAAGAGATTTTCGGGGGCTGGGGTGCCTATGTACGTAACTCAACCCCATTATCCTCGGTGAGGGGTCGCACTGAGGTCAGCCGCTGCTATTCCTGACAACGGGATTTCTTCACAGATGTTCGATGGACACGAATTGTTTAAAAACTCCATTAAAAAAGCGTAAGATTGGCCCTCTCTCCTTGCCCATATCTAAACTCGTGCCACAGCCTCTCATGATCTCCCCGGAGTTTAGAGTCTTGACATTCAACACAGCTTCTCAGTTTTTAACTCTTTTCAATCTCCCCTTCCCTTTCCTGCTCCTTTATTTTGCCGCTGGTTCTCATCCTTATTGAGTTGTTTAGGTTTGAGCCGAAGGAAAAATGTTCTTGAAAACCCTGATGTTCAATAGACCAGCTGGAGTGGGTGGGCTCAGCTGTGATCACTCACCTTCAACATTAATTGGTAATGACTATCCATCTGCAAGAGACAGGGTCATGTATAATAGTGACCAATAGGAATGAAAATTACCTCAAAAATATCATGGTGAAACAATAAAAACAATGCCACATTCAGAAGTAAATGTTACTTCTGTGAGTGATAACGCTATTGTCATAAACTTTAAGGACGAGCTAAGAGACTCGCAAATGTAGCTCCTGTGTCCTGAAAATATTAACCAACAAAATGTGATTTAGTGCAGGGCCATTAAAATCATGAGCTTGGAGCATGGAGCCAACCGCATTTAAACATTTAGCTTTCCCAACAGGATACGATAAAAGCACAATCACTCCAGGCCTGGGCTTCATTCATACATCCAGCACCCAGACAGGACTGAATCTTATGCGCAGGAGCTTAATCCCATCCCTGTCAATAGTAGGGTTGCCAACTGTGATTAAATGCAGTCCTGGAGGTTTCATCACATGACCTGCCCCCACACTCCAGCCATTAGTTGACCAACACATCCATCCTTGTGAGGCACTGCCTTCCGACACCAGTTGGAAAGCAATAAGACTCATTAGCCAATTGGATGAAGCGCAACAGTAACCCAAACAGCCTCTCTTTCCCCCGCTTTCAATATTTCTATACCTGGTAAAGAGGTACCTTCAAAGAAAATTTTACAAAGATCTTTTTGGCATGATTTTTCTCCAGGGTTGCACAGAGCAGTGCCCTGGAGATTGATCTTCAATTCCTGGAGACCCCAGGCCAAAACCCTAGAGAGTAAAGCACCCAATTTCACTTGGAAAGAGCTAAGAGTTTTGTTCATTCTTTGCTCAGTCTGGTGCTGTTGAAAGGAAGACAACCCAACGTGAGAGGGGCAGGTGGTGGAGGGGCAGAGAGAGCTTGTGGACCTGATATTCATGTGGCCACTCCAAAGGGAGGGCAAAATATTCTTTTCGCCCCTACAGAAACTAAAAATAGTATTTCCACTAAAGCCTTTGCCAAGATGGAGGGAGAGGATACATGAAGGAAACGTAGAGTGAAAGGGGACCAAATGCGGAGATCCAATATGAAGCCTGGGATATGGACCAGATTTATAGGATACCTAACTCCCTGCTTCACCACTTGGATGATGCGCATCATGCTGGATGAGGTTGGAAGTTTAATGTTCCCAGGGTGCCCTTCCCATGAGTGCACAATGCTTCAAAAAAGTCTGAAACTCAAAGTCCAAGGATTGAAGTAACCTTCACAGCCACTGGCTGAGACACGCCTACAGTGTACGTTGGCTGCAAGTGCCTCTGTAGCAGATGGCAAATCTCTGCAACACCTGCAGAGACAGTTATCCTTTGCCATTGGCAGACAGAGGTGCCAAGGCCAGTAGGTAGAGTAGTTGGCGTAATGGCAGGTGTGGCCAATGTGGCTCAGGCCCCAGCTGATCACCTTGGCACGCTCTCTTTCATCTTGTACCACTTCAGCCATGAAACACCATACTTGAGGCGCTTGCTAGAACAGCCCTTGTTGTAAATCTTGCCTTCACTTTGTGCTCGCCACTTAACTCTGCTGCGTGCGGCTGTCTGTCTTTTGGCTGCCTGGGCCCATGTGAAAGTTGGCAGTGGAAAAACTCCTTTTTCTCACGTGTCTTTTCCTCCCCACCTGTTTCTGGCTGCTGAGGTCCTTTAAATGCTTCACTTATGGTGAACTTTACAGTGAGGCAGGGAGAAATCATGGGTTAATTTGAAGTGATGGTGATACTGCAGATAAAAGACATGGTCGTGTGTAAAACAAAAACTGAAAAAAAATATCAAAAGGTAGAAATTCCAGAGCTACTGAAAAATCTCTAATCATGAATCACAGAATGATTAAATGATAGAGCACACAATGAGGCTTTTTGGCCAATCGTGCTTCTGCTGGGTCTTTGATAAAGCTATCCAATTCATCCCAATCCCTCTTCCCCCATAGCCCTGTAATAGAACAAAGAACAAAGAACAAAGAAAGGTACAGCACAGGAACAGGCCCTTCGGCCCTCCAAGCCTGCGCCGATCATATTGCCCATCAACTAAAACATTTTGCACTTCTGGGGTCCGTATCCCTCTATTCCCATCCTATTCATGTATTTGTCAAGCTGCCTTTTAAACACCACAATCGTACCTGCTTCCACCACCTCCTCTGGCAGCGAATTCCAGACACTAATTTTATTCCTTTCAAGTGTTTTTTTATTCTTTCGTAGGATGTGGGTGTCGCTGGCTGGGCCAGCATTTATTGCCCATCCCTAACTGCCCTTGAGAAGGTGGTGGTGAGCCGCCTTCTTGAACCGCTGCAGTCCCTGTGGTGTAGGTACACCCACAGTGCTAAAACTTATCCGATTCCCTTTTGAATGTTGCTGTTGAATCTGTTTCCACTGCCCTTTTAGGCAGAGGCTCCGATTCACAACACCACACCTCACTGTGTAACCAAATGTTTCCTCAACTCGTCTCTGCTTCTTTAGCGAGTCACCTCAAACCTGTGCCCACCAGCTATCAGAGATACTTTGTCCTTATTTAATCTATCAAGACCATTCGTGCTTTTGAACACTCCTGCTAATTTACCTCTTAACGTTCTCGGCTCCAAATAGAAGAATGTTAGTTTCTCCACTTGCTCCAGTTAACTGAAATCCTTAATCCCCGGAAAATCCCTCCATCACCCTCTCCAAGACGTTGACACCCTTCCTAAAATGTGGTGCCCAAAATTGAATACTCAACTTAGGCTGAATCTTTGTTTTTTCCAAAGGTTTCGTGTAACCTCTTCCTCTATTGATAAAATCAAGGATCCTGTATGCATTTTTTTAAACAACTTCCTGCCATCTGCAAAGATTTGTGTACATACACCCCCAGGTCCCAGTCCCTGCATCCCCTTTAAAATTATACCAGTTAGTTTATATTGCTCAATAAAAGCAGTTTCCTGAAAAATACCTGAAACAGTGCAGCCAAAACAAAATACACCCATAGCCTTTTCTCCTTTCATTGTACCAACAAGACTGGCTGAACCCCAACCCATGGAGGTGAGTTTGAAGGGAGGGGGGTGCCAGATAAGGAGCGGGATGGCTCCCTCCGGCACCTTTCCCAGGGCCGCCAAGTGAATCGGCAGCTCGCTCCATGGAGACAGGCAAGCAGTGAAGCCAAATAAAGCCCCGACCAAGGCCAATTCCACTGAGTGCTGCAACTTTCCCAGCGTCGCATGTGTCCGACATCTGGCAATGCTTTGAAGACGGCCTCTTGCCAGGGGGTTGGCGGGACATGGGTGCCTGGGTTACTTGACAGCTGTAGTGTTCACAAGGCGTCCAAGAGCAGCCAATCTACTGGAGGGGGTCAACCCTCCACCTTGAGGCCCCTCGTGGTACTTGTCACCTTTCTCACCACTGAAGGGGGATGCTTTTGTGAATACTTTAAGGTGCCCCATTATACTTAGCTTGAAAATCAATATTGGGCAGAGGGTACAATTGGCATATTACCTGATTTCCGCCCAATGAGTCAGATTAAAATGCCCTCAATGTGTTTAAGACCAGTCTCACAGCATTGCTCAGCCTCATTCCACTGGGACAATTGTATCCTGATTCCAAATATTTTCATGGTCCTTCAAAGTAAGGTTCCTTATTAACCCAAATTAGTGGTGAATTAATGATAAATATGTACTGTGATGTTAAACGCACCAGGATCAGAAATTGTACAATCAAGTTATTCCAAATTATTTGAAATCTGGAATTCTCTTCCCAAAGGGAATTGGATGTTTGGGAAATTGGAGGGGCAAAGACCAGGACAAAGGAAGGTGAAGCTAAGGTACAGGTCTACTGCAATCTAATTGAATGGCCAGCAGGAACAAAGGGTTGAATGGCCTACTCCTCTTCCTATGCCCCTCTGTTCCTGTCTGAGTGCCAGATTGAAAAATCAGTAAAACTTGGGAAATGGCTGGTACTGGTCCAAACTGGAGTTCCATTTTGAGGTATACAAGAGCAGTTGAGAGCAGCATAGCCATTCCCAAGTTCTATTGGGGTTCCTTTGGGCAGGAAGCACTGATTGTGGGATTAGCTGGTTTATAAAGGCCAAACTGAGGTTGCGTAAGAGCATGAAAGTATCTCAAGAGTTTGTGGGGTTGCTAAGGAACCAACAGAACCTTTCTCAGCGTCCAAAATGTCTGTCAGATTAATTCACTTTGTGATGGCTAACTCAATATTTGAATTTCTGGGAGCTGCACTTGGGAAAAAGACAAAAGGCTACATTTGCAAAGTGCAGTGGTAATGAGAACTCCTTACCATATTTTTAAGGAAATTCCTTTTTGTTTGCAATTTGAATAGAAAGAAAGAACTTGCATTTATATAGCATCTTTCACTAGCTCAGGAAGTGCTAAAGCACTTTACGGTCGATGAAGTACTACTGAAGGATGACCACTGTTGTGTTGTGGACAATGTGGCAGCAAAGTCCAGCAAACAGCACTGAAATAATGACCTGAATATCTCTTTATAGTGACGTTGGCTGAGGGATAAATATTGGCCAGGACTCCCCCAGTGCATGAATATCCCTCTTCTTTTTCGAACAGTGCCAAGGGATCCTTTGCTTGCACACGAAATGTCTAATCCGCTCAAGTTAGATACGTTGAGGGGGCCGGTGGAGGAATGTCACACCAACATGTCAATGGACAGTGCAGTTTCTCACACCACAATCGGGAGAGAATGAGGGCAAACATTCATTTATCACTACACATTTCACTCTTGTGAGCCACACCTCCTGTTGAATATTTTAACAGTCCCATCACAAGAGTCCAGTTAGTTGATGACACCAACTTCAAAGACAAACTGCCACTGATCATGACCCAGGATATGTGTCCTCTGAGGATGTAGCTAGTTACCCAACTAATTGTCATAAGCGCACTATCCCTTAATGAAATTATGAATATCTATGGCGGTTGTCCAATAATTTCCTTGATATTAAACTTGTGAAGGTTGCTTTTGGCTTTTATTACATCTAATCTTGTTTTTTTTAATCGTTCACAGGATGTGGACTTTACTGGCTAGGCCAGTATTTATTACCCATCCCTAATTGCCCTTGTTCTACCATTCAATTAGGACATGGCTGATCTATATCTTCATCCCATCTCTTCACCTTGGTTCCATAACACTTGTTTCACTTTTTTTGTATTTATTCATTCATGGCATGTGAGTGTCGCTGACTAGGCCAGCATTTATTGCCCAAACCTAACTGTGCTTGGGAAGGTGATGGTGAGCTGCAGTCCATGTATTGTAGAAGCTCCCACTGAGCGATTAGGAAGGGAGAACCAGGAATTTGACCCAGCGACGATGAGGGAATGTTGATATTGTTCCAAGTCAGGATAGTGAGTGGCTTAGAGGTGGTGGTGTGCCCATGTGTCTGCTGCCCTTGTCCTTCTAGGTGGTAGAGGTCATGGGTTTGGAAGGTGCTGTCAAAGGAGCTTTGGTGAGTTGCTGCAGTGCATTTCGTAGATGGTACACACTGCTGCTACTGTGCGTCAGTGGTGGAGGGAGTGAACGTTTATGGATGGGGTGCCAATCAAGCAGGCTGCTTTGTCCTGGATGGTGTCAAACTTCTTGAGTGTTGTTGGAGCTGCACTCGTCCAGGCAAGTGGGGAGTATTCCATCACACTCCTGACTTGTGTCTTGTAGATGGTGGACAAGCTTTGGGGAGTCAGGAGATGAGTTACTCACTGCAGAATTCCCAGCCTCTGACCTGCTCTTGTAGTCACAGTATTTATATGGCTGAGTTCATTTTCCGGTCAATGGTAACCCCCCAGGATGTTGATAGTGGAGGATTCAGCGATGGTAATGCCATTGAATGTCAAGGGGCGATGGTTGGATTCTCTCTTGTTGGAGATGGTCATTGCCTGACACTTGTGTAGCATGAATGTTACTTGCCACTTGCCAGCCCAAGCCTGGATATTGTGCAGGGCTTGCTACAATTGGACATGGACTGCTTCAGGATTTGAGGAGTTGAGAATGGTGCTGAACATTGTGCGATTATCAGCGAACATCCCCATTTCTGACCTTATAACGGAGGGAAGGTCATTGATGTATTAGCTGAAGATGGTTGGGCCGAAGACTTGAAAAACTTGAATTGAGAAACAAAAATCTATCTTAGTTTTGAAAGTTTTATTTGACCGCTAGGCTCAACAACTCCATGAGAGAGTGTTTCAAATTCCTACTACTTTTTGTGTGAAGAAATGCTTGCTGGCATCACCCTTTCAACTACTGATACTCAAGTTTAAGGGTGTGTCTCTTTGTTTCAGAGTCCCCGGCCAGATAAAATAGTCTGTCACATCCCTTTATTGTCTTAACCATCCTTTAATTTTCTTAAACACCAAATTAGTTATCTTAATTGCTTTAGTTCAACTGACTTATTCATTTCACTTTGAAGGAGCTTTGCCTCGGTTCCAAGTCAGGGGGATGGGGTCATCTGAAAAGTCAGAGCAGATAACCCATGAGTCACGGCAGACTGGCATACCCTGAGTACACCCTGCTGTGGTGACTGAGGCCCAGAATGGGATGAAGAGGTGATGTGAATATTTAAGATGTTTCTCCAAAGGGAAACCACAGCTTTCGTTGCAAGGCAACCGGCCTACTCTGACATTTAGCTTCCCTCATTTAGATGACTGGTTTTCCTAAGTGCAGCAGCAAAGGTTGCTCTCAGCTGACGTGCTCTCTGCTGGGCCCTAGGAGGACTTCATTTCAGGTACTATTTCTTGGACTGCCACCCCTCAGCCCTCCGCCTCCCCTTCTCTCCCCACCCCAGCATGCCCCAAGGCATGGCAGTGCACTTAACAAAGGCTGGCAGGAGGGTCTTCAGCCTGTGGTTTTGTATATAAACCCAAGATCTAACCCAGATTCATATACCCCTGCCCCACAATTTGTCTGTTTGTGGCACTTCAAGAATTTTGATCCTGTCACCTTCCCATCTGTATGAAGCTGAAACTCACTTCCCGACTTGTCTTGACCAAGTGTGTCACTCACTCCCACTCTCGCTCCCATTTCTGTGGATTAACAATTCTGAATGATGCTGACTGTTCACCTCTTGAGGGAGGGAATACATAAACTGTTTACATTTAAAGGTGGAGACCTGCGCAGAGCCATCAGTTACAACCCATGGCTCAGATCAGAGGCAACAAGTGGAACTACTTAGACCTCACTGTCATCAATAAAAGGTGCCAAACTGGGCACACACATGTACTCACACACGGACACAACTGCAACCACATACATTTACACATACAGCACACACACATATATACAGTGCGCACACACACAAATACACATATACATACAGTGCGCACACACACAAACACACATACACATACAGTGCAGGCACACACGTACACACACTTGTTTGTTCATCTGAACTTCTGTTCGTAAAACATGATCAGAATTCTCCACACAGCATCATCTATCCAAATAATGACTCAATGAAAATATGAAATTATGTAATACATTGATGCAGGATTTATATTGTCACCCAAAACATAGCTCGATCCTTGAGTCCTCCATTCTATAAATGGAACAATTTCTACTTTGCTAAATCCCCTCTTCAATCCTCAACTCTACAAATGGTGAGCACCATGGCTCAACATTTTAACATTTATTTGATGCTCAGGAAGTTATCTAGTCATTAACCACTCTGTAAATAAAGCTAGCAGTAGACGAAGTGAATCCATATTTAATATGATGCACAGTTTATCTGATACTCCCAGGCCCGCTCTGCATCCTGTTCAACAATTCACATCTGGTGTTGAAGCCAGTTCTTGCATTCACCACTGCTCCTGAAACCACAAACTTGTGCAGAGTTTGCATAAGAGCAGCTCTGTAGGTTACAGAATTTATTTTTCAAAAAGTGACCAGCACCAAAATAAGGGAAAATTTTTTCAATTTTATTTATTCATGGGGTGTGGGCGTTGCTGGCTAGGCCAGCATTTATTGTCCATCCATAATTGGCCTTGTTCAGAGGCATTTAAGAGTCAACGACATTGTTGTGGGTCTGGAGTCACATGTGGGCCAGACCAGCTGAAGATGGCAGATTTCCTTCCCTAAAGGACATTAGTGAACCAGATGGGTTTTTATGACCATCAGCAATAGTTTCATGATTGTCATCAGACTTTTAACTCCAGGTTTTTGTGGCCAAGGCGTGATATGAACTCAGGTCCCCAAAGCATTAAGCTGGATCTCTGGGTTACTAGTCCAGTGAAAATATCAATACCATTGCTTCCCCACAACTGTTAATCACTGACACTCAACAACTACTGATGCATGGTTGCCTTGAACTCCCCTTCAGTTATCACAATTCTATTATACGAACCTTCTTTCCTATTATACAAAATACCACCTGCATTTAAAGAAAGATTTGTAGCACATTTTATCTTCCTTTTCCCTCTTTCCCCCAAAATGTCTAGACAGGTTGGACATTGAAAGGTTGTTTTATGGGGGGATGTTCTCAGGATAAGGGGTCGATCATTTAGGACTGAGATGAGGAGAAATTTTGTCACTCAAGCAAATCTTTGGAATCCTTCACCCCAGTGACTTGTAAAGGCTCCATCATTGAATATATGTAAGGGTGATATAGATGGGCGCAGTGCCAAATTTTGAGGTGCCAGAGCTCTAAGAAAATCTGTTGGCCATATCATTTCTAAATCTAACATTATGTTGTTTTCTTAATCATTTGGGCCCCCAAAAGTCAGTAAAATGATGCTTTTTAAGTAAAAAATATTGGTGCCCCACTGCCACCAATCTCTTTCTCACCCCTCCCTCCAAAACCTCCCACCCACCCCCACCCTCCACCTACTACCCCCAATCTTCCCCTCCACCCCAACCTCCCCAACACCCTCGCTCCCCACCCCAACATGACTGGGCTAGTTTAACACTGGGCAGGTTTGACAACGGACGAGTTTTTACACTGGGCAGGCTTAACACTTGGTGAATTTGACACTGGGTGGATTTGACACTGGGTGAATTTGACACTGGGCAGGTTTGACACTGGGCGGGTTTGACACTGGGTGGGTTTTACACTGGGTGGGTTTGACACTGGGTGGGTTTGACACTGGGTGGGTTTGACACTGGGTGGGTTTGACACTGGGTGGGTTTGACACTGGGTGGACCTTCCTGACTCATTGCGAAAAATCACCTTGTAGCAACGATTATGTCATCAGGTCACAGCGTTTGAATCAAAAGGTGTCCCACCTTCCCAGCAGCAGGTGTCCTGGCCAAATTTAACCCTGGGCCTGAACCTTCACCTCTGAGTTGGAGCACAGATACAGGAAAATCCCAAGCTGCGGGAAGCCGAGCCTGGAGCAGGTTCCCGAGGCAGTCGGAATTTCGTTCCGTGGGTGGGGTGGGGGTGTGAACAGGAGTTGGGCTGTCTGCCTCTCGAAAGGGTTTGGGGGCAGGCAGGGGGGGCTGCTGGGTGTGGAGAGCCCCCCCTGCTCAGTGCTCCGGCACTTTGTTAATAAAACAAAAAATCAGCCCTCCAACCCTCGCCCCTCACACACCCCCCCCACCCAACTCAAATGGCTCCAGCACCACTTTGGCTAAGCTGCAGAGGGTCTCTGTCTTGACGAGAATTCAGGCTAAATCTCTGAGTGGGGATAGAGTGACCAGAGGCCAGTCAGTGATCTCAGCTTGAACTTGGCCATTTCCTATGTATAAGTCTCAGTGGAGCAGGGGTTTATACCCAGGGTGGTGGGGGTGGGGGGGGTGATAAAGCAGCAAGCAAGAAATGGGGGTGCAGTTTAGCTTTTGGGAGGGGGGCGGGGTTGGACTGACAAAAACTCAGGAGCTACATGAGGCTGAGCATCCCATTCATTTCATATTCCTGGATAATTGTGGCTGGTGTTATTCTCCTCGTGAGTCACTTGAGTTAGGGCTTGGTCCATTCGATAAGTTGCATATAATTTTATCACCTTTAAAAACTTTAGATGTTGGATTTTACTGAACCCCACCCGCTAAAAACAAAGTAAGTTCTGAGCGACCTTTGCTTTCCAATCCGGTCACTTCACCTAAAGAATTCTAGTTGATTCATGAAGCGTGACCCCCGATTGCTTATAAAATGGAGCTGACTACCCTTAATGGTCTTTGCGTCCCTTAAATGAACATTTAAAATGCTCTTGAGCATTCACCAACTGCTGGCAGAAGAAGTGTTGGTGTATACTTCATGTCTCTCTCCTTTATTTAGATTTGGGGATTATGTGAACCGCTCTCCTGTCCTCCTTTGCATTTATACAGCTCCCAGGAATATTCATCAAGACTTTTTTGTCTGATTCATTTGCTTTGAGATTCTGTGGTGGATGGGTCTCACCCAGGGACGCTGAACTTCACTCTGCATACATTTTTACCTGCATTTGTCTTCAATCTCCATTTTTTGAAGACCTGATTTAACAGTTCTACCCTTTCCTGACTATCCCAGGATAGTTGTCCAGTTGACCCTTTAAAGACTGATTGGGTTTTCAACACATCAAGTTAGGTTATTGTCTTTAATGCCTAGGTTTCAGACATTCCCTGTCAGGGAGCCAGAGAAAGGAATCCCATGGGAATGATCGGATACCTGTTACAAAACCCATCCAATTTTCCTTCCAGTGGCTTAAAATGGGAAAATTCCAAGGCTTTGGAGAGGGTATGGAATGGAATGAGCAGGATAGTAGCAGGGGTGAGGGACTTCAGTGTGTGGTGAAAGTATAAATGCTTTGTTCTCCTCAGTGCAGAGAAGATTTAATAGGAGTGTTTAAAATTATGAGGCATTTTGACAGAGTATATAAGAATAAATTGTTTCTAATGCCAGGAGAGCTGATAATCAAAGGGCAGAGATTTAAGATAATTAGCAAAATAACCGGCCAGGAGTTGAGGAGAATTTCTCTTGATGCAGCTAGATGGGCTGAATGGCCTACTCCTGCTCGTATGTTCCCATGCTATGACCTGAAAGGGTGTTGGAAGCAGGTTCAATCCCAGTTTTCATTGGGAATTGGATAACTGCTTGAAAAGTAGAATTTGCTATGTATGAGGAAGGAGCAGAGAATTGATACGGACTGGATAGCTCTTTCAAAGAGCCAGCACAGGCAGGATGAACTGAATGGCCGCCTTCTGTGCTATCACCGTCTAAGGTTTGATGAAAATCCACGGACCCCATTGTGACTATGCCATTCATCCCTTCTTCTCCACTTTCCTCTCTGTGATCCATCCATCCGATGATCGATGTGTGATAGTAAAGACAATAATCTACCCTTCTATCCATTTCATGGTTTTAGGTGAATTCAGTGGTCCTGTGCACCAAGTGGGGAGTTCTATTTGAACGGTGCACCAGCCAGAGGTGTGCAGCATCCCATCCGAACCTCGGTCCCTTCAAGTGTAGCTTCCCACTGGGATCACGGAATTGTTGAAGTGATTCGTTGAATCGATTAAAACACCTTTTGCCTCCCTACCCTTGATGTTATTAATCACCATCTTTCAAACTGTCCTCTTCAATATTCAAAGTTCTCTTTAGTTAACTCAATGACTTTCCATTGATTCCCAGTGCCCAATATCTTTTTGATTCATTTGCAACTTTAAATATGTTCTCAGTTTTTACTCAAATTGTTCTCGCCATTTCGAATTCTGGTCTAATTATTGGCCAACGAAGAATCCTTTCTTATTCACCTGAAAGCTGATTTGAAGACACTTCTGATTTTCCTCTTCCTGTTCGTTTTCTAGTTTCTGTCCTCACTGCCTAGTTTTCCCTGTGACTCTGGTCACTTGTGCATTCTCCCTCCACCCTCCCAGCGGTGGCCCTGCCTTCGGCTTCCTAGGCCCCAAGCCCTGGGGCCCAGGAGCAGCTGGGCAATGGACAGCCAACTGCGATCGGCCCCCCGACTATGATTTCACGCTGGTTTGGCCAATTAACGGCCAATCAGTACGAAGCGCATGCCGGAATGCTCAACGTCGCTGGGGTGGGGGGCAGGAGGAGGGGGTGCGGTGTTGCGCTGCCATAGGCGTGGGCACAGGCCAGCGCAGAATGAAAACTCCCTGAAGGCAGAGAGCTGCCTCAGGGAGCTGGAGACTTAAAAACCCAATAAATAAAGCTTTTAAAATCATGAGAAAAGTGTCCAAGCATCACAATCAGTCACCCGAACAAATACTGGATAAAAGTGCTGTCCATAGATTTTTATTTTTTCATTTAATGACGGAAACCTCATCCCATCCTGTCGATGAGCTTTCATGAGAAATGCAAAGTTTGCCTGGCCCATTTGTCCGTCTGTAACCTGAGGTTGGACAGACCGCGGAACATCAGAGACAATGACAACTTTAATGACCTTGATAGGCCTCTTAATTGTCGGTGGGCGCACTTCTGAATTTCGTGCACGCCCGCTTGGCGAAATATCATTGCGAGCGCTGGACAACATCGGGACGCTCGCCCAACATCATCACACACAATTTCACATCCAATCGGGCCGGGTAACCACCCTCGTCTAAAAATTCTGCAAAAACATCTCTTCAAATCTACCTCTCTCTCTCTCTCTCGCTGCCTTGAAGACCCTCTTTAAAACCCATCTTTTCGACCAAGCTTTTGATCATCCCTCTTTTGCCTTCCTCTACTGCCTGGCTTTTATTGGGCCCTTAAGTGGCACATTGGAAGTGCTGTGTTACTGTTTCGTATGAAAGGTGCTATATAAATGCAGATTTGCTTTTGTTTTCAATGGTAAATAGTGCCATGGGATCAATGAAGTGGTGGGCGGGGCCTCAGACTAATGCCTCGGCCAAAATGACTCTAACAGAGTCGCATTCCCTCGGAAGTGCCAACTTAGATGCTGGAGTGGGGCTTGAAGCCACAACCTACTGACTCAGAAGTGAGCATGCTACCACAATGCTGACATGTCTAAGGTGATATATACTTCGAGTCCCTCATGCGACACCCGCCCCCCACCACCCCCCTCCGCTTTCAGTAAATTTTCTGCGGGGAGAAATGGGAAAGCCAGTACGACAGTCTAGACTTGACTGCGTTATACACTGGTATACGGCGCAGAACATTAGACAACACATTTCAGGCCTTATGAGCACTGCTTTGCGAGAGCTCCAAGCGTATCATTTATAGTGGACCTGACCCCTTTCTTGTAAATCTAACTGTAGAAATAATCGCTACAATCTAAGCATTCACTTACTTTCAATTTACCTATCCCTTCAGTTAAATATTAAATCTAATATAAAATCTGTCCTAGTATCTGCTTCTTGTGTTGTGCAGAGAGACAATTGCTCACTACTTCTCTGAAATTGCTTGCCTTTATCTCTGCCTTTCAATAGTCCCCGATCTGCCCACATTACCTCTCTGAGTTATTGAAAATCCCCTGTGATTATCAGATTACAATAATTACAGCCTCCCTACTTTGCCTACCAGCTCGCTCTTTACCTTTTCACCTTGAGCTGCCAGTCGATAGCAGTTGCCAATTATTACTTTGTTCCCTTATCATTACTAATTTCCACTCAAATTGCTTCTGCTGTTATACCATCCCTTACCAATAGCGCCACACCTCCACCTCACTTAGGTCTTTGTGCAGTGTGTTTAGCTCCGTCTCCTGCTCACAGCATGTTCCTGTAGTGACACTAATTCTCACTGCCTGTGTCCGCCACTAATTTCTGCCATTCACCCCAAACGCTTCATTCTTCGGTCATAAAACAAGATCATTGTTCAGCACATTCCTGTTTTTATTTGAACTTTTTATTATATTGACTTGCCTCCCTCTTTACCGTATTTTCTTTTTACCACCTTGTCAGCAGTAACCATTTGCTCCTCTACATTTCACAAAGACTGAGGGCCTGTCCAGCCAGTGTAGTTTAAATAAAATCCACTCACTGTTTTTAGCTTCCTATAACTCGGCTATATAGCTGCTCAGGAGTGAGACTGCCAAAAGATAAAATAGCCTCAGTTATAAACATGACCCTAAGTAACACTTGGCTATCCCCACATAACAACGAAAGCCAGTTGGTGACTATTCCTGTTACAATGTAGGAGATGTGGCTACCCATTTGTGCACAGCAAGATCTCACAAAACAGCAATGTTATTAGGACCAGATTATCCATTTTAGTGATGTTGGTTGAGATATCAATATTGGTCAAGACATTCAGGAGGCTTTCCTAATTTCCTTGAGGTAGCGTATACAGGATCTTTTACACCTGCTGAATGTGGCAGATGTGGCCTCATCCAGAAGACAGCATCACCAGCAGTGCAGAACTCCCTCAGTACTGCACAGGGTTCTCAGCCTAGATATGTATGCTTATGTTTCTGCAGGGGGACTTGAACCCTTGACACTCTAGGCAAATGACACAACTGACACAATAGCTTTGTTTCCTGCTTCCGTTCCTCCACATTTTTGTCCCTCAAATCCCACCCCATTCTGCTTGCAATGCGACAGTTTGATTCGCCCCCCCACCTCTTCATTAACTCATTGGACATTCTCCCTACATCTTGCACGTTTGGCTTCAGTGATACTCTGAACAATATTATCCCACAATCGACAAATACAGGAAATGAGTCTGACAGCAAGACCTTGGGGAGGTAGGTAAGCATCCCTGTGTGGTGAGGCGAGCATGTAGGGCTTTGTCGGACAGGGAACAGTTTGGGTTTTGGGGGGTGGGGGATGCAATGGGACAATGACCCAGGAGGCCACTCCTGTTACTGCACGAACAAATGGCTGGGCCATTTTATGAGCTGTTTCCAGTGGCCTCTGTTCTGAGGACCATTGGGTTAGGCTGCTCACTGCCTGATGCAGATGGGTGGAAAGTGTACACTTATACCTCAAAATTACAAGCCCAATAGGGGAGTCCGATTTATATACTGCAATGAAGCTTCTGACAGCTTTAGGTATTAGCCTGGTCTATTCCTGAAAGCCCCAAAAAAATTGGCAGAAAGCTGGATCAGATTGGCAACATGATCAGCACTGTTATTTTAAGGCTGCTCCCACACCATTCTTAATGAATTAAAATTGACCCAATGGCTTTCACATCCAAGCCAGGGACCAGCGTGTCATTCTTAGACAAAGTTCAAATATTTCTAGTGTCATTTAGGGAGGCGTTGTTATAGTTAGTACCTTGACAAGGCTCCTTCAACAGCAGATCCCAAACCCCAATCTCGAACACTTGGAAGGACAAGGGCAGTAGGCGTATGGGGGAACACCACCACCTGGAGGTTCCCCTCCAAGTCACTCACCATCCTGACTTGGAAATATATTCCCGCTCCTTCACTGTCACTGGATCAAAATCATGGAGCTCACTCCCTAACAGCACTGTGGGTGTACCTACAACAGATGAACAACAGTCTACCCTTCTTTCAAGGATAATTAGGGATGGGCACTGAAGGCTGGTCCTGCCCAGGATACCCACGTCCCATGACTGAATAAATGAAAAGAAATCAAAGCAATGACTGGGCTCCAAGGAAGGTGTAAAAGGAAAGTGGAATTCTGGGATCCTGTATAAAGATTTAGTTGATGGGGGCTGGATTGAGTGAATGGTCTCTTCCTATCCCTGGTGTCTGATGTGTTTGTGTTTGGCTGACGTTATTGTGCCAATGTTTAACTCAAGGCCAACTATTAAACAAACTAGCTTTGAAGAGTTTCATACATCCACGTGGGTTCCTGGACTTATTTGATTGCATGGTATTTATAAAATGTCCCAATTGGTTTGGTGTTATATGTTAGGGGAGATGGTGGTATAGTTGTAATGTCACTGGATTTATAATCCAGAAGTGCCAGGCTAATAATCTGGGTTCAAATCCCACCGTGGCAACTGGTGAAGTGTGAATTCAATTAATAAATCTGGAGTTGAAAGCTAGTTTCAGTAAAGGTGACCATGAAACTATCATCAATTATTATAAAAACCCATCTGGTTCACTAATGCCCTTTAGGGGAAGGGAATCTGCCATCCTTACACAGCCTGGCCTATATGTGACTCCAGGCCAGAGCAGCGTGATTGACTCTTAACTACCCTGTGAAATCACCTAGCAAGCCACTCAATTCAGGGGCAATTAGGGATGGGCAACAAATGCTGGCCCTGCCAATGTTGCCCATGAAGGGAAATGTTCAGCCCAACCTATTCCCAGCAGCAGAGATATGACTTTCACCCACCTTCAGCTGGGTTGTTGGATACAAGGGACCTGACCTCTGTGAACTTTTGTTACTTTTGCCTGGTTAATGTTGTTGCCTTAAAAATTACGAAGGAGGTTTTAGAGGGCAAACTTGGAGAAAGTGCTTCCACTTGCAGTTGAATCCAAAACCAGGTGTCCCAAATATTAGTCACTAAAAAAAATCCAATAAGAAATTCAGGTGTAACTTTTTTACCCAGAGTAAAATTAGAACGTGGAACTCACTAACGCAAGAACGTGAATAGCACAGATCCACTTAAGGGGAAGCTAGATAGCTACTTGAGGGACAAAGGATTAGGAGGGTATGCTGATGGCGTGAGATGAAGGACAGGAAGAGGCTTGCCTGGAACATTAAATATCAGCATAGATCAGGTGGGCTGCATGGCCTGTTTCTGTGCTATGAATACTGTGTAACTTCCTTCTTGTGTTATTGGCAAGAGATCTCGATGTTGAGGATTTTCCTGTAAATTTGGTTTTTATTAAGTATCAGTGGGACCTATCTATACATCGCCTCCTATCAACATGCAGTGTATCTATTGCTCATGTGAAATCCTATGCACATACTCACTCAAGTCTCTTTGATTCTGTTCATTAGAATCCTGGCTGTCTATCCCCTGCATTGTCCATTCATATAAATCTCCACACGTGAGTTCTTGTGTACTAGCCTGTGTAATTTCCTGGCCCTGTCAATACACCTTTGTACGCGCAATGTGAAGCCTTGTATATCCAATTGTGATGATGCTTGTGTGTCTGTTCTTGCAATTCCCCACACATCGGCTCATGAGGTTCCTTGCATATCTCCCTCTAATCCGGTGTGTCCATCGACACAACTCCCTGATCGACCTCAATGTGTGAAAATGATAGTGTCTTCTTGTGAGAATCTCTGTCTTTGTAAATCCAGCCACAAGCATTGGTGCTAACCTCTTCAGATTCGCTCTTTTGAGTCCTTATCATCGGCACCTAATCTTCAATTGCCTTTGATGAGATTCTTAGTTCCCTCACTCATCCACTCACTGGACAGACATAGCCCAAAGGAAGTAAATTACACTTGTGAAAATGAGACCTTCCTCAACCATCCATCTAAAAAATTTAGGATGGGAAGGAATTTATATCTTCACATGGCAATGCTCACAGGTACTGCCAACATCTTGGAGGGACAGTAAGGTTGGAGGTGAGACCACAAGTTAATTGACCCCTAAATAACACCCAAGAGATTAAGGTGCCCCCCCACCTCCCACCCCAACCCAGGAGGTAAAAACAGTTTGGACCAGTATTCTTATTACCCAGTATTTGTTTTATTCTGGGGCCTGCAGACTGCAAGAACACACGCCAATGTGAATGGAGATTTCAATGACTCACCGGTCCTGTCGTGTGGGGGGAGGGGTGGAAAATTCCAGCCAAAGCGTCTGCTTCCCCATGGGAAATGCTGCAATCTGGAGAGTTTCCCTATCCCTGGTGAGTGGAAATGTATCTACTGTACCTCGGTTACTCTCCCCCTCCCCTTTTGTTTCTTACTCTCCCTCCTTCTTCTCACTTTCCCTCCAAGGTTAACTTTTAGCCAAGAATATTGGGAGAACCTGCTGGAAATTTCAGCTGCTTCCCGAGTCTCCATTTCTCACCGCTCCCCTTGATTTTTCTCTCTGATCCCCTCGTCGAAAGGATGTTTCCTCCTGTGGGTGAGTCCGGAACGGAGGGGGACTGTTTTAAAATTAGAGGTCACATTTTTAGGACAGAGATGAGAGGAGTTTTTTTTTTTCTCGGAGGCTTGTGTGACTTTAGAACTCTCTGCCTCCGAAGGTCGGTGGAGGCGGGGCCATTGAATATGTTTAAGGCGGAGGTAGATAGGGAATCAAAGGTTATCGGGGGTGGATGGGAATGTGGAAATCGCAACACAAGAAGATCAGCCATGATCTTATTGAATGGCGGAGGAGGCTCGAGGGGCTGAATGGCCTACTCCTGTTCCTAATTCTTAAGTTTCGGTTGCAGCTCGGTCAGCTGTGCTCTTTCCACTGAGTCACAAGGTTCTGGTTTCAAGTCCCTACCCCAGGGCCTCAGCACAAAAACCAAGCCTGACACCCCAGTGGAGTACTGGGGGAGTGCTGCACTGTTAGCAGTGCTGTCTTTTGAATGAGATGTTAAAGCGAGTCCCCATCATGGGTGGATGTAAAAGGTTCCCATGGCACTCTTATAGTGTAGTGGCATTTTCACTAGGCTAGTCATCCAGAGACCCAGGGCAATGCTCTGGGGCCCTGGGTTTGTAATCTCACCACAGACAGATGACAGATGGTGAAATTTGAATTCAATAAAAAAAATCTGGAATCAAAAGTCTAATGATGACCATTAAACCGATTGTCGTAAAAACCCCCACCCGGTTCCCTAATGCCCTTTAGGGAAGGAAATCTGCCATCTTTACCTGGTCTGGCCTACATGTGACTCCACAGCAATGTGGTCGACTCTTAAATACCCTCTGGAATGGCCAAGCAAAACCCACAGTTGTATCGAACTGGATGACCTCCCTAACAGCACTGTGGGTGTACCTACACCACATGGACTGCAGCGGTTCAAGAAGGCAGCTCACCACCACCTTCTCAAGGGCAACTAGGGATGGATAATAAATACTGGCCCAGCCAGCAACACCCACATCCTGTGAATGAATTTTAAAAAAAGAACAGGGGAGTTATCCCTGGTGTCCTGGCCAATATTTACCCCTCAATCAACATTATAAAAACACGATCTGATTATTAATATATTGCTGTTTGGGGGACCTTGCTGTGTGCAAAATGGCTCTTGTGTTTCCTACATTCTAACAGCGACTACACTTCAAAAATACTTCATGGCTGCAAGATGCTTTGAGACACCAAGTGGCCATGAAAAGTACGATATAATACATTATTTTCTCTCTCTTTCCCTTGCTGTTTCTCTCTATTACTCTCTCCCCGGGTGCTCTTTCCGAATTACTCTTTACCCTGGAATAGATTTTCAGCTTGTTAATCAGGCAGAAAACTGACCACCCATTATAGACTGATCATCGATGAAAATGAAAGTGGCGAGAGATTTGAGCCAAAATTATCCCTCTCACAATATCGCCAGCCAGGTTACCTCCGGTGCTCCCCCTCTATTATACTCTCATTGGGAAGCTCTTTTTGCTCTCGACCATGGTGAGTTTGGAAGCAGGCAGGGCATTTAACCGGGTGAGAGGACTCTGCCATCTTCTCCCCTCCACACCGAATATATCTGTAGCGGAAAGGCCGATGGATGGCCTTTCTGCCCCACCATCAATTGAGGCCCTTAAATAGCAATAAATGCCCAATTAAGGGCGTCTTCCCACCCTATTAGCCCAGCGGTGGGCGGATCTGTTACCATGCTGGGAGAATGACATGCAAACCTCTGCTTGTGGTCTCCCAGCGAGGCCCCGGCGTTCAAAGGCACTCAGTGCCTGATCGAGGGGGCCAGGCTTCAGGGAGGGAGGGTCTGCTAAAAGCTGCACCTCTGCCCTAGCTGCCAAATCCCCTGCAGCCCCCTCTGCCTGCCACCCAACCCCCCCCCCCCCCACCCCACCACGGCCCCCACCTCGAGAAGCCCCTCCCTCCATTAATTACCCCTGCCCCGGGGTGCCTACGTGTTCCTGGGCCTCTGGTGAGTGTCATTCTGGCAGTGGCCACCACCTCCCCTTTGCCGCTGCTGAGCAAAAGACCCTCTGATTGGCTGGAAGCTCTCAGAAGATGGGGCCTCCTGTCCTCAGGGGTCCTGATCCCGTGGAAGGCCCCACTGGTGCCCTGTCAAGTGCCTGATTTGCTTGGGCAGCCCTTCCCCAAAGGACAGGATTCTGCGGGTCGTTCATTGACTCTTCAGCCAGCGATGGAGATTACCTGTTGCCTCTGTAAAATTTACCCCACCAGGTCACATACCCTCTTTTCTCTCTGTTGCCCTCTCTAATCATACTTGGCATTTTCTCCACGGCACCAGTGACCCATCCAAACAACCCTTCTCTCCAAACACGCCAGCCGCTGATTAACCGGCCAGTCCATTTATAATCTATAAAGAGGGAATTGGAGATTATATCTGTAGGGAATGCTCTTCCAGGCCCTGCAATAGCAACCTGAGTTGCTTCACACTTGAACAGCCCCCCCCCACCGTCAGTGGATCATGTCTGCCCCACCCCCCCCCAACACTGAGAGGCCATGCGGTGTCCTTTTTGGTGCCTGTACCTGACCAGCTTGATGCTAATGAGCGCGGGGGCCTCAAAGTGACGCACAGCCGAGGTGGAGAGACTGTGACCTGCGAGGCTGTACGAGATAGGCTTGAAGGGAAAGAGAGCCTTTGTCTGGCCATCATCGTACGTAGGTAATTCCGAGGATTCAGGAGCGAGGCAGCAGGAGTGGAAATTCAGACTACATCAGGAAGCAAATTAAGGAGATGTCGGGATACCTTGCTCGTTGCACAGGAGCACTGATTCTGATCCAGAACCGTCTACGATCTGGCAATGAATTTTCACCAGCATGAGCACAAAAGCGGAATACTGCCGACGCTGGAAATCTGAACGCAAAACAGAAAACGCTGGAAATACTCGGCCGGTCTGGCAGAATCTGTGGAGAGAGAGAAACCGAACTGAGGGCAGAATCATCCAGGATTTGCGCCAAGTGCGGTAGGTAGAGGGCGGGAAGAAGAAGGTTTTTTGCCGCCGGTCGGCATGGCGGGTTTTGGCGGCTTATCGTCCCAATCCCGGGAAACACGCCGCTCCGCCGGCGGGCGGGCTCTCACACGCCATCGCCTCGCCACTTCCTCACGCCGGGCACCATGTTGAAAGCGCAGCCGCCCTCTCGGTGCTTCCAGCACAGGGACTGCTGCAAGGAAGACATGGAGCTGAAAGGCAAGAAGATTGCAGCCCCCGCCCCCCCGCTGGTTTAGTGATGGGTCCCTTGAGCGCCTTTTGGACACTGTGCATGCCCACTGTCATGTCCTCTACCCATGCTCTTGCCACAGGAGGGGCAGCAGCTTCACCAAGACGGCTTGGCGGTGGCGGTGGCAGTGGTGGTCAGTGCCAACGCCCTGCCAAAGAGGGCAGCCACCCAGTGTCGCAAGAGAATAAATGATCTCTCCCGTTCCACCAGGGTAATTCGCTCTTCTCATCACTCTCAACTCACACACTCACAAACCCATCACACGTCCGCAGGGATCTCACTCACTGTTAGTTCAGAGGACATCACTATTCACTCTCTCACACACACCTTCATTGTCCTCATTGAATCTAACCATCGCCCCTTAATATTCAATAGCATTACCATCACTATCTCCGACCATCAACATCCTGGGGGTTACCATTGACCAGAAACTGAACTGGACTAGCCATATAAATACTGGCTACAAGAGCAGGTCAGAGGCGAGGAATCCTGCAGTGAGTAACTCACCTCCTGACTCCCCAAAGTCTGTCCACCATTTACAAGGCACAAGTCAGGAGTGTGATGGAATACTCCCCACTTGCCTGGGTGAGTGCAGCTCCCACAACACTCAAGGAGCTCAACACTATCCAGGACAAAGCATTTAAAGTTTCATGGCTGTGTCTTTATGATATGACCCTGATCACAGAGTGCAAGCAAACTGCCCTCGCCTAGGCAGGAGTCAGACATTGACTGAGGCTATGTGAAGATCTATGGAGTGTCCGCACTGCATGTCCTTCTGGAATTGAGCGACTATTAGGGCCTCCACCTCATCTCCATGACAGGATAATTCTCACAGAGGATATGTGCACTCTGAAGATACAATATGAGGATCTATAGTGTCTCCTCACTGCATGTCATCATCATCCTCCACAAATCTAACAGCTATGAGGGCCTCCCGAGCACGCCTGCCTTGTTTGGCCAGTGCGAGGGCCTCATCCCCATCATCGTCGCCTTCAAGGACCTCCTCACCCTCAACTTCTTGATATCCCCCTCATGGGAGGAGACCTCCAGCTCCTCCATCTCCTCAGCCAGCTCCTCTCCCTGTTGCAGCACCAGGTTGTAAAGGGTGCAGCAGACGATGATATGTGACACCCTCTGTGGACTGTATTGCAGGGCTCCACCAGCCTGGCCCAGACACCAGAACCTCATCTTCAGCATCCTGATGGTTTGCTTCACCAAGTTACGAGTTGCAGCAGGAGCCTCGTTATACCGTCACTCCGCTGCAGTCTGAGGCCACCGCATGAAATGAAGATGATTTGCAATGAGGATCCTGACATCTGATGGTGGGAAATGTGGCCCGCCATTTATGGGCAGAGAGGGGCGATTACAAACTGGTTTCATCGTGAAACCGGTTTCTGGCCTTCACACCATATTGTCCGTTCACTCCGCCAAACACGCCCTCCGCCAGCGGGCACGGAAAATTCCGGCCAGAGTTAAGGGTTCAGGCCTGTGGCCTTCCATCAGGGCTGGAAAAAGTTAGGATTGTAATGGGTTTTACACAAGTTAACGGGGGAAGAGGCGCACGGGGGAAGGCCTGTGATAGCACCGAGGGCAGGTAAGATTAAATGACTAGAGGTTTCAGGATGCTGCACCAAAGGGCTGGTAATGGGGCAAGTAAAGGAACAAAAGATGTGGCTAAATGAGGTGTGAGTGGCAGGATAGCTGCCATCTGAACTCATAGTGAAGGAAACAAGGGAGCAGCAAGAGTGAAACACAAACCGACAAAGAAGCAGAAAACAAAATGGGGTCAGAGGTCATGATCGAAAATTGTTGAACCCAATGGTGAGTCCAGAAGGCTGTTACGGGCCGGTCATAAGATGAGGTGCTGTTCTCGAGCTTGCATTGAGTTTGATTGAAACACTGGAGCAGACCAAGGACAGAGAGGTCAGGTTTGGAGCCAGGCGGAGGATTAGACCGCTTCACTGCTGGACTGAACGAAGCCTGTTAGCGATCCCGGCGTACCCTCTCCGCAGCCCTGAGCAGGAAATGGGGAGGCGAGCGCCCGATTCAGGCAGGGCAACCCAGCAGCCACCCCCAACCCACCCACCATCTTGTGTTCGAAGCATTCAACTGGGAGCCGGGCTGAATCCCACCAGGTACAAGGGAAGCCGCGCAGAGGGACGAGGCTGCGCGAGCTCACACACCCCACCTTGTGGCCAGCATGGGGCGCGGGGATGGGATCCCCCCCCCAATGGCAAAGGCTACAAGATCAGAGCTGTTCGAAACCATTGCTTTGCTCTGTGAATTGAAGTACAAAGTGTAGTCTGGTAAATGATGTAAGGAGATCTGTCAAGAAACAACAAGCGATCCGTTCTGTCTGATATCTCTGCTCTTTTCCCTCTCAGTCACTAGTGTTCACTCACCATGAGGGGATTCATTGCAGGCACTAAACCGCAGGGTGGGAGGTGGATTAAAGAACAACCAGACGGGGGTGACACTGGCCTCGGACCCAGTAGGGTTTTTATAAACCTGTGTGAAAAGCGTGAGCAATGTCCTAGCGTCTGCAGCAGCGTGGCAGAACATTTTGAAGGCTTTTGCTCCCTCACCAGCACCAGGTTTCTTTTTTATTATTAACTATTATTCATCCTTCTCAAACCCAAGTGCGCTGAGCAACTGAAAAAAAAAGTCTTTGTTTCGAAGTCCCATCAGGCAGTCCACCCACCCCACTGCCTCCCTGTCTCATCCACCGCCGTCCCTCTGTCTCAAACCAGCCAGCGTGAGGGGATCCAAAGTGCTTGACCTGCCTTGCTTCAGCACTGGGGCTGGTAAATAAAATGTATCAGCCAAGCTTCTGTAAGCTAATTCTGGTTATTGCTTTTGTCAGATGCATGTTACGACAGCTTGTAAATCTATCGTATGCTTACTGTCTCCCACTTTAAGCAGGTACTGATGTGCTTTCTTCACCAGTTCTGCTTGCATTATTTGCCAAATTGACTCATGAGACTGCGAGAAATGTAATACAATACATTTTTCTCACTGCTTTCCAGCTGAATAGCTAGGACTGGACTAGGACTGATGATTCAAAAAGTAATTCCATTAAATGTTTTTTAAAAGCTGCAGGAACTCCTGAGTATCACAGTGATTATTAATGATATCATTATTATGTATAGGATCCTTCAGTGAATAATAACCCATTATCTTTCATTTTTTCTGTTTTGTCACTGGAAGTTGGAAAGGTTAGGTAATTCATTTTAATGTATAAACTGTCAAACTCGAACATCAGCGCATTTGCCGACGTACTTGCAGTTAAGGGGAATGATTGTTTTTTGAATCGGCCTCAGCATTGCCTAGATGTTAAATTAAAACTGAACTCAAGAAGGGTTCAAACACGGGGAAGGGAAAATTTGAATTTTTATCCCCCCTCCCCTCCCCCCCCCCCCCCGCCTCGCCCCCCCCCCCCACACACACACCCCCCCCCCCCCCCCCCCCCCCCCCCCCCGCCATTTTCCTGCTTTATTTTAATTTGCTGCATTAGA
Organism: Isurus oxyrinchus; assembly: GCA_026770705.1. NCBI lineage: Eukaryota > Metazoa > Chordata > Chondrichthyes > Lamniformes > Lamnidae > Isurus > Isurus oxyrinchus. The sequence goes on along the minus strand of JANJGN010000027.1, from coordinate 6,281,399 downwards.
ATCTTTATCACCGGGAGATGCATAAAGATTACACTTTCAGTTAGAAAACAATCTGCTCCCTTCCCTGTCTTTTCTTAACTGTATGTTTCTCGTGCAAGATTTCAGGTTCAGGGGGGAATTACCCCTGATCAGTAAACCCCTGTTGCTATGGATATCCGCTCGCCATAGCTTTTATTGTCCTTTGGAATCATCTTTCCATAGTTCACGCACAAAACAAAATCAAAATACGTCTGGGTAAAAAAATATATCCTTCAGCAGCAGAAAGGAATTTTCAGACAGTCCAATAATATTTCTCGAACTGGTGTGAAGGAGGTGAATGTTGTTTTTCTTGCGAATTTATTTTTAAAAGTTTAATTTTGTTTTACGATAGATCTCAAGAGCTGGTGTTTTAAACTTGGTTTCATGTTGTGGCATTACTGTCTATCCTTGGTCTTCCAATGAAAGTCTGGCAGCTTTGTTACTTCATTTTCAAGGATCCACAAGCAATGCCTTCGATCAGAACTCACTTGATTCTTTCCAGAATAGTCTTATGTCTTCTTCACCTTGTCCAGAACTGTAGCCCCCTGAGGCTTGACGAGGGGTGAAATTTGTGGAATCTGTGGAAATAATCATCACAGGGAGTGAGCGGTCAATCTGTGGAACAAGCCTCTTGAGGGTGACAGTGGGGGCAAAGAGTGTTATTTCATTCCGATGAAAATATAGATGGATATCTATCAGAAAATAACATTTTAGGATGCAGCCTCTGAGGGCAGGGATAGATTTAACAAGCTTAGGAAGAACAGGTAACTTGGGATCTATGTTTCCCAAACCACTGGGGAGAGGGGCATTGCTCACCCAGTGTCTGGGTCTCTTGCAGGCTAACAGATTGCCCCATTATTGTTGTGACTAGCAGGTGGTTGAACTAGGTAGACATTGGTATTTTTTTTGTCCAGTAATTCCTATGTTCCTGTGGTGTTCATGATCAGCCAGGAATGCAGAAGCAATGCATCATGTATCAGAAAACTTATTATTGTATCGTCCATTATCTCGAGCATCACAAATGTGTAATAAAACCTCTATTGCCATGTTTCAGGCTTGGCTCCTTTCCTACTGTCTATACTTTGTGTCACTGAGGGGAGGAGACTCACATTGGTCACTGTGGGGAGACTCACTGGGGAGGAGGGTCACTGGGGAGGAGGGTCACTTGGGTGGAGGGTCGCTGACTTGGGAGTCACTGGGGTGGAAATTCACTGCAGGGAGAGTCACTGTGGGGAGAGTCACTGGGGTGGAGAGTCACTGGGGTGGAGGGTCACTCGGAGGTGAATCACTGCGGAGGGGAGTCACTGGAGAAGAAATTCACTGCAGGGAGAGTCACTGTGGGGAGAGTCACTGGGGGGAGAGTCACTGTGGGGAGAGTCACTGGGGGGAGAGTCACTGAGGGGAGAGTCACTAGGGAGGAGAATCTCTGCGGGGAGACTCACGGTGGCGAGGGGAGGTAACTATGAAGGGAGTCACTGGAGGGAGAATCAATGGGCAGAGTGTCATTGAGGAGGAGAGTTACTGGGGTGAAGTCTCTGGGGAGAGTCACTGTGGGGAGAGTCATTGGGGAGGAGAGTCATTGGGGAGGGGAGTCACTGTGGGGAGAGTCACTGTGGGGAGAGTCACTGTGGGGGACAGTCATTGGGGAGGGGAGTCATTGGGGAGGGGAGTCACTAGGGAGGGGAGTCACCAGGGAGGCAAGTCACAGGGAGGAAAGTCACTGGAGAGGGGAGTCACTGGAGAGGGGAGTCACTGGAGAGGTGAGTCACTGGGAGCAGAATCACAGGAAGGGGAATTACTGGATGGGGGAGAGGCACTTTGAAGAGAGTCACTGGGATAGAGAGTCATTGGGGAGGAGAGTCACTGGGGAGGGGAGGAATTGAGGAGGAATTTCACTGTGGGTAGTCTCTGGAGTGGGGAATCACTGAGTGAGAGTCTCTGGGGGCTGAGCCCCTGTGAAGAGAGGCATTGGGAAAGAGGCATTGGGAGAGAGTCGAAGGGGGGAGAGCCACTGGGGTGGAGAATTGCTGAGAGAGAGTTGCTAAGGAAGAGAGTCACTGCGAGGAGGGTAACTGAGGGAGGAGTCACTGGAGGGAGAGTCACTGGGAGAGAGAGCCACTGATGAAGAGATTCACTGGGGGAGATTCATTGGGTAGGAGAGTCAGTGGGGGAGAGTCAGTGGGGAGAGTCACTGGGGAGGGGAGTCACTGGGGAGGAGAGTCTCTGGGGGGACAGTCACTGAGGGGACAGTCACTGGAGAGGAGAGTCTCTGCTGGGAGACTCATGGCGGGGGTGGGGGAGTCACTATGAAGGGAGTCACTAGAGCGAGAATCAATGGGTGGAGTGTCAGTGAGGAGGAGAGTCACTGGGGTGAGAGTGACTGTGAAGAGTGTCACTGGGTGGCAAGTCACTGTCAATAGAGTCACTGGGGCAGTCATTGGGGAGAAGAGTCATTGGGGAGAAGAGTCATTGGGGAGAGAGTCACTGAAAAGGAGAATCTTTTTTTTCTAAAGCAGTCCCTCAGGGTGGAGGGTGACTTGCTTCCACACTACAAATGAATTCTCAGGCAACTGAAGAGCCCAGTGTGTGACCTACAGTCTCTGTCACAGGTGGGCAGACGGTGGCAGGGGTAACGGGTGGGTGTGGTGCCCGGGTTGCCACGCGCTCCTTTTGCATTCGACGCTAGGCTTCAGCTGGCCCTTGGCGATGAGACTCCAGTTGTCCAGCTCCTTCCCGGATGCTTTCCCTCCACTGCGGGTGTTCTTGGGCCAGGGATTCCCAGATGTTGGTGGGGCTATTGCACTTTTTCAAGGAGGCTTTGAGGGTTTCCTTGAAGCGTTTCCTCTGCCCTCCTGGGGCTCGCTTGCTGTGCTGAAGTGTTTCGGGAGTCTCGTGTCAGGTGTGTAGACGATGTGACCCACCCAGCGGAGCTGATCGATTGTGGTCAACGCTTCAGTGCTGGGGATGTTGGCCTGAGTGAGAACACTGACATTGGTGCATCTATCCTGCCGATGGATTAGCAGGATCTTGTGGAGGCAGCGCTGGTGGTAATTCTCCAGAGTTTTGAGGTGCCCGCTGTACATAGTCTATGTCTCCGAGCCACATAGGAGGGCGGGTATCACTACTGCTCTCTAGACCATGAGTTCGGTGCTGGGTTTGAGGTCCTGGTCTTCAAACGCTCTCTTCCTCAGACGGCTGAAGGCTGAACTGGCACACTGAAGGTGGTATGAACCTCGTCAGCCTTTGTTGATAGTCGGTTTTCAAGATATGGAAAGTGGTCCACATTGTCCAAGGCCTCGGTGTGAATTTTGATAACCAGGAGACAGTGCGGTGTGGAGGGGAAGGTTTGTAGAGGACCTTTGTCTTATGGGTGTTTAGTGTAAGGCTCAAGCTCACATAGGCTTCGATGAAGGTGTTGACGATGGTTTGGAGCTCGTCCTCCGAGTGTGCACAGACGCAAGCATCGTCTGCATTCTCTAGTTCAATGACAGAGGATGGGATTACCTTGGATCTGGCCTGCAGGTGGTGGAGGTCGAATGGTTTCCCACTTGTTCTGTGGCTTGACTCCACTCCAGTGGGGAGCTTGCTGAGGGTGAGATGGAGCACTGCAGCAAGGAAGATTGAGAAGAGCGTTGGTGCAATAACACATTGATTTCCCCCCCCCTAGTGACTGTCCCCTTGGTGACTCTACCCCCAGTGACTCTCTCCCAGTGATTGTCCCTCCAGTGCCTCCCCTCCACCAGTGACTCTCCCCCTAGAGACTCTCCCACTTTCTTGACTCCAGTCCGAACGTAGATTAGGTCTGTGGTGGATCAATGCCCAGGATGATGAAAGAGAGACACAAGGGAAGAGAGTCACTGAGGAGGAGTGTCACCAGGGGAGACAGTCACCAGGGAGGATAATGACTGGGGAGGAGGGTCAGTGGGAACGAGGAGATTCAATGGGGATTAGAGTGTCTAGAGTTCCGATACAAGGGAAGAGAGTGACAGGGAGACAGTCACTGCGGAAGTGTCACTTGGGGGGAGAATCACTGGTGGAGGGGAAGTGCTGGAGGGAGAGTCACTGGGAGAGAGTCACTGGGGGGAGAGTCACCAGGGGGAGAGTCATTGGGGGGAGAGTCACCGGGGAGAGAGTCACTGGGGGGAAAGTCACGAGGGGGAGAGTCACGAGGGGAAGAGTCAATAGGGGGAGAGTTACTGCAGATGAGAGTCACTAGGGGGAGAGTCATTAGGGGGAGAGTTACTAGGGGGAGAGTTACTGCAAATAAGAGTCACTAGGGGAAGAGTCACTCTGGATGAGAGTCACTAGGGGGAGAATCACTGGATGAGAGTCACTAGGGGGAGAGTTACTGCAGATGAGAGTCACTAGGGGGAGAGTCATCAGGGGGAGAGTTACTAGGGGGAGAGTTACTGCAAATAAGAGTCACTAGGGGGAGAGTCACTGTGGATGAGAGTCACTAGGGGAAGAGTCACTGTGGATGAGAGTCACTAGGGGATGAATCACTGGATGAGAGTCACTAGGAGGAGAGTCACTAGGAGGAGAGTCACTGGGGAAGAGGGTCGTCCTTGATGAAAGATTTTTGAAATGTCAGGAAATGGGTTTCTATTCTGACAGAAAAACAAAGGACAAAGAAGTTAAGATTTGACTTTTTAATAGCTGCCATAAAGGTGAGGATTTACTTTTCCTTCATAGGGATGGCCAGTTACAATTGATTTCCCTGTCCCTCTCTCTCTCTCTCTCCCTGTATCTCTCTCTCTCCTTCTCCAGTTGTTTCCAGGGGCTATGTGCTAATGCATTTTATAACAAAGCTTGTAACAAACTCAGGAATGTGCCGCGACAGCATTGTCATTGACCCCGACAGGATACAGAGTTTTGGCTGGCTAAGAGGTCACGCTATTAAAAAACTGTCTTTGCTTGTTGTTGGATAGGAACAGCCACCTCTGTCTATTCCCAGGGTCTCTTCAGCTGCAGGTGCTTCTAACAGGAAGCTTCTGTCTGCCTGAACGTGATCTCTGAGCCATAGGTTTTCCTCTGTAATCAGCATTAAATGTTAATATTTGCAGTAAGGCATAACACAGCAAGTATCCTGCATTGGACATGTTTATGGAGTCGAAGCTAAAGTTCCATCATTGGCTAAGAAGCAAAACAGCTCCAAATTTAGAACTGACTTTCTGCCATTCTGAAGGATTGAAGGAAAGACTTGGTCAAGAGATTTGTCCCCACACTAAGGCAGGAATCTTCTTTGCTTGTACCTTGGGATAAGTGAAAGCTACAGGCCTTTTATTTCAAATTTAAAGGAAATTTCAATCACATCAGATTACAATACTAGAGTTTCCAAGCAATGTTTTCTTATCCTAATGGGAAAAGTACTCTAATGCATCTCATGACACATTGCTGGTCAATGTAATGGTCAACATACTCTTGCAAGACAGAGCCTAATGATCAAGCTCTACAGTAAAAACACATCTAACTTACAATACAGTATCTAGTAGTGGCATCTGATGTTGTCAAAGCATTTAACACTCACCTGACAGAATGTTCCTGACTCCTCACAGGCTTCCCCCAAGGTTCCTGAGCACTCAGACAGGTGGGTTTTCAGAAACCCTCCAAACCAACCGTCCAACCAGGGGGGAGCAGACAAACAAATTTCCCCTGTGCCTGTCAATGGCTTCCCCCGATGTCAGAGGATGTGCGTGTAGGGTTATGACCTGATCCTAACCCCCAGGACTCTTCCATAAAGATTGTGTGGGCCCATTTTCCATTTTTAAAATTCTTTTATGGTTTGTGAGTGTCACTGCCCATTTGTTGCCCATCCCTAATTGTCCTTGAACTGAGTGGCTTGCTGGACCACTTCCGAGGGCAGTTCACAGGCAACCACATTGCTGTGGGTCTGGAGTTACATATAGGCCAAGATGGCAGATTACCTTCCCTAAAGAGCATTAGCAAACCAGATGGGTTTTTACAACAATTGACGATAGTTTCCTGGCCACCATTGCTGAGACTAGCTTGCCAATGCCAGGTTTTATTAATTGAATTTAAATTCCACCAGCTGCCATGGTGGGATTTGAACCCGTGTCCCCACAACATTAGCCTGGGCCTCTGGATTACTAGTCCAGTGACATTACCACTACGCTGCTGTCTCCCCATATATGGGAAATGTATATTTGCCATGATCCCTGACATCATTCCCCACTCCAGAAGGACACGAAATTCCAGTCCTCTGCATGTAAACAAGTGCCTGTAATGATGTAATTGTGGACAGCGGCCTGTAGATAGTGCTATGGATTCAATTTCTGATGTCACTCTCCAGTCTCCATCATTTATACAGCAATTATATTAATCAAAAGACAGTGAGCAATGGCAGGGCAATTTACTAATAAATAAAGAAATGATATTAAAGGTACAACTGTGTCACCAAATGGAGTTGTGTTACAGATAGACAGAAGGTGACAAAATCACTTTTTAAAAAGACAGGATTAGCCTTCCTGGAGAGATGGCTGATATAATTTGAGTAGAAAGAAGTAATAATAAGAGCAACAAAGCTTTTGCAATGGCTCAGCAAATTTAGCCAGTGAACCACGGAGTCATTTAAGGTCTAGGTTCCATGGCAGTGGGGGTGGGGCGAGAGGAAGGTTAGGAAGTGTTTATAGTTATTATGCTTTAGGCACATATAAAAATGCAGAGGCAGCTCCTGACATAGTTTCTTACCTCAAGTAGCACATTTTGAACACCAGAATGATGCAGCAGAGAAGGAGGCTTTTCTGTCTGTACCAGCTCTTTCTTTCCTCTTATTCCTGCAATTGCTTCTCCATTCCAAAGTTGGGAGGAGGGGCGGTGTGGTTGAGAGAACAAGCCTAATGAAAAACCAGGCACGCTGCAGGGAGGCTGCAATCCTGAAGCACGCGGAAATACTCAGCAGGCCAGACAGCTACTGTGGGGGCAGAACAGAATGTTGTGGGTATCGATGATTCTTCAGAGGCAATGGCCCAGGTTTTGTGGCCAACAGCGAAGCAATGGCACTCGCCAACGCATCTCGAAGAAAGCTGCCGACGAAAATCTCTGCGGCGTGGAGCTCACCTTTGCTGACGTTAATTTGAACCTGGTGTCAAGTCAAGGGGACCTCCAGGCATGCAGCAACAGTTACATCATCAAACAGGGTAAGTAACCAATCACACGGAAGTATCCTCACGGATAGTAAACCAGGGAGCAAAAGCTATTGCACAACTTTACTTTTCATTTTAAAGTTTTACAGAAGGCCAAATAAATGATTGGGACACACTAGCGGAATTTAGATAACAGTTGAAATATCATAAACAGACTTTAGGAGGAGAAGATATTTTAAAATATGTGGACATTCTTATCATAATGGAGAAATTTGACATTCAACAAATACAAGATTATCCTTTCAGGGCCAGTGAGGCTGTTTATGAGTAATTATGAGGTTAGTATGACATTAAAAATACAATTACACCTCGTTCAACAAGGTGTATTTTTTCCCCCAGGAATTTTACAGCAAAAGGGGCAAGTTCTTGTCATTCTGGGGGCAACCACGCGCCCTGTGGCAGCAGCTTCTGGAATGTAATGTTTGTCTGAGCATGTGCGGACTACAGATGTCGCTGCCAAGTTGAGAGGAGTGATGGCGAATGCTGACAGTTTCGACATCCCTCAAAAATCCAGGCCTTATCTCGCATGTCTGCCCTTTCAGAGCATAAATATCCCATGGCACTATTTCGAAGAAGGGCTGGGAAGGTCTCCCTGGTATCCTGGCCAATACTTATTCTACTGCAACCGCCCCCCCCCAACCCCCACCCCCCCCCAACCCTCTGGCCCCTGTCAACATCACTAAAACAGATTACCTGGTCATTATCCCATTCTGTTCGTTGGGGAATGCTGCGCACAAATTGGTTGCTACATTTTCTACGTTACAATAGTGACTACACCAAGTGCTTCACTGGCTGTAAAGTGCTTTGACATATCTAGTGGTCATAAAAAATACTTCATAAATGCAATTTCTTTTTGCATTCTTGTATGTGCAGACATTATGGCTCAGATATTTATTGGGACAGGATTTCCAAGCCGGGAGAGGTAGGGATGGGCAAGAGTTCTCGCTCCAAAATGCTGTGAGGCTTTGACTCCATAGGAGGTGTGTTCTTTCTGAAGGGTTCCGCAGCCAGAGCCTGGACTGACAGCTTTGTTGTCTCATTCCCCATCAGATGGGGAGTGAGCCAGAAGAGGGGCAGGTGTGTTCATGCTGTTCAGGGTAGCAATCACAAGGTGGGTAGAGTGTGGTTTGGGGGTTCAGTAGATTGAGTGCAGGGGTCCGGGGAAGACCAGGGCAGTGATATGCAATCGTGATCAAGGTGGGGGTTGGTGTGGGGGCCGGTGGTGTTGGCAAACGCAGGGGATGTGGGCCAAACACTGGATACATTAACAGGTTTGCCTGGGCAAGTTGGGGTAAGCACTCCTGTTCGGTCTGGCCCACAAGACATGCTGCAAAGGCACTCATCCATTACATGCAGTGGTTCTCACCTCCCTTTAGCTGCCGGGCTTCCCAAGAATCAGGAAACAGAGACAACCAGCATTAAGCCTGAAATACAGATACATTTGCTAGGCACTCATTCACCCTCATTAAAATATTTAAGTGTGCAGCCTGCCTGTACTGGGAGCGGGTCAGTGCCCATCTACAGTCCTGTCTCTCTTAAAACTGGAATGGAAAGTTTGAGATGCATTGGGTTTGTGTTTGAGATCTTTTATATTTTTATCTCCAGCTACCCTGTTTTGTTGGGGGGGGGTAAAAATTCTGCCTATGTATCAATATTGATGCTTTGTTCCAATATTGTCCCATCACTCACTAAGTGCTCCCCTCTTTGAATTGTGTCGTTTTTGTTGGGTTATTCTCAATTCGCACTTTGGAAATGAACGTATTGCATCATAATTAATTTCTCTCTGGTAATTAGTGCAAAATGAACCACAAACAGGTACACAGACTGCCTGAGAAATAAGGTATGCCTACCAGCAGCAGGTTCTGGGCTATTCATCATCAACAAAGAAATCTAGAATGTTCCTCTCATGACCCAGGATGTTCCAAATCTCTTCAAGCTTTTAGAAGCAATGTAACACGTTATTATAATGCAGGAAGAGCAATAGCCAAATTGTGCACAGCAAGATCCTGTAACCAACAAACAGATAGTAACCAGATAATAGCTTTAGGAATATTGGTTGAGGGATGGATGCTTTACATCGACGTGAAAAAAGGGAGGAGGGGTTAGACCAGGAAATTACAGGCCAGTCAGTCTAACCTCGGTGGTGGGGAAGTTACTAGAAAGAATTTTGATGGACCAAATATATCTGCATTTGGAGAGACATGGATTAATCGGGGATAGTCAGCATGGATTTGTTAAGGGAAGATCATGTTTGACAAATTTGATTGAATTTTTTGAGGAGGTAATTTGGAGTGTTGATAAGGGTAACGCATTGATGTGTTTGACATGGACTTTAGTAAGGCTTTTGATAAGGTCCCTCTTGGCAGACTGGTCAAGAAAGTAAGATCCCATGGGATCCAAGGAAAAGTGGCACGTTGATTCCAAAATTGGCTGAGAGGCAGGAATCAGAGGGTGATGGTAAAGGGATGTTTCTGTGACTGGAAGTCTGTATTCAGAGGGGTTCCGCAGATCTCGGTGCTGGGGTCCTTGCTGTTTGTGGCGTACATAAATGATTTGGACTTAAATGTAGGGGGTATGATCAAGTTTGCGGATGACATGAAAATTGGTAGCGTGATAAATAGTGAGGAAGATAGCCGTGAACTGCAGGAGGATATCAATGGACTGGTCAGGTGGGCAGAGCCGTGGCAAATGGAATTCAACCCAGAAAAGCACTTGGGGAGGGCTAACAAGACAAGGGATTACACTATGAATGGTAGGACCCTGGAAAGTACTGAGGATACTGGTGTGCATATCCATAGATCCCTGAAGGTAGCCGGGCAGGTGGATAAGGTGGTTAAGAGGGCATATGGGATACTTGCCTTTATTAGTTAAGGCATAGAATACAAGAGCAGGCAGGTTATGCTGGAACTATATAAAACGCTGGTTAGGCCACAACTGGAGTACTGTGTGCAGTTCTGGTCACCACATTATAGGAAGGATGTGATTGCACTGGAGGGGGTCCAGAGGAGATTTACTAGGATGTTGCCTGGGCTGGAGGGCCTGAGCTATGAGGAAATATTGGATAGGCTGGCGTTTTCTTTTGAGCAACGAAGGTTGAGAGGGGACCTGATAGAGGGGTTTAAGATTATGAGGGGCATAGATAAGGTAAATAAGAAGACACCTTTTCCATTAGTAGAAGGGTCAATAATTCGGAGGCATAAATTTAAGGTAAGAGGTAGAAGGCTAAGAGGGGAGTTGAGGAGAATTTTTTTCACTCAGAGGGTGATGGGATTCAGGAACTCTCTGCCTGAAAGGGTAGTTGAGTAAGAAATTTTTGTAACATTTAAGGAGTATTTAGATATTCACTTGCGTTGCCATAGCCTCCAGGGCTATGAGCCAAGCGCTGGAAAATGGGATTAGTGCAGTCAGATCTTTGTTGACCTGTGCAGACACGATGGGCCGAATGGCCTCCTTCTGTGCTGTAGGTATCTATGAGTCTATGAAAATTGAACAGGGCCTTGATTTAACATCTCAACACAAAGGTGAGGCCCCTGACAGTGCAATACTCCCTCAATGCTGCACTGGAATACCAGCTTATGTTATGTGCTTTAGTCTCAGGAGTAAGACTTGAACCCACGGCCTCCTGACTCAATAAATGTTATGCTTCTGTTGTGAACCCTTGTCGTTGAAATGAACACTGTCGAATGCATTTAAGGCTGAGATAGACAGATTTTTGCTCTCTCAGGGAGTAAGGATATGGGGAGCAGGCAGGAAAATAGAGTTGAAGCCTAAGATCAGCCATGATCATAGTGAATGGTGGAGCAGGCTCGATGGGCTGAGTGGCCTACTTCTGCTCCTATTTCTTGTGTTCTTGTGTTTCATTTGTGACGATGAAATTTTCTGATGAAATGTCATCAAACTGAAACGTTAACTCTGTTCCTCTCCCTACAGATACTACCAGATCTGCTGAGTATTTCCAAAATTTTCTATTTTTACTTCATGTCTGACACTTACCTCAGGTCCCTAACGATTGGAAGCATTCCTGAAGCAGCTTGTTGTGTGCTGCAAACTGTCCCAGGGTGCACGTGGAACCTGCTGTTGTAGGTCTTCCAGTTTGGGGAATATTTCTTACACCAGAACCTAATAAATGGGTAAAAGCAAAATACCGCGGATGCTGGAAATCTGAAACAAAAACAGAAAATGCTGGAAAAACTCAGTAGGTCTGACAGCATCTGTGGAGAGAGAAACAGAGTTAACGTTTCGAGTCCGTGTGACTCTTTTTCAGAGCTAAAGAGAAGTAAAAATGTGATGAAATTATACTGTTTAAGGAGGGTGGAGCAAGTGAAGCTGGATAGAAGGACAGCGTTAGGTGGGGGCTAAGGAGAGATTGACAAAGATGCCATGAACGAAAGGACAAAGGGGTGTTAATGGGAGTGGGACTGGCTAAAGGAGGTGCTGATGGTGGCATTAAGCAGAGAAAGCAAAATGTGATAATAGCAGGACAAGGGTAGGCACTCTGGAAAGAACAACATGAACAAGGGACAGACCCCCTAGTGGGGGTGGGGTGGGGGGGAAGGGTCAGTGGTGGGGAAAAAGGATCGAAAATAGGATAAAAGATGGGGTTAAAACAATGAATTTAAAAAATGAATAAAAAGGAAAATAAATAAAAATAAGTGGATAAAAAATTAAAAATTAAAAAATAAAAATGAATATTGAAAAAAAGGGGGTGAGGCTGGAGGAGAGAATTCATGGTCTGAAGTTGTTGAACTCAATGTTAAGTCCGGAAGGCTGTAAAGTGCCTAGTCGGAAGATGAGGTGCTGTTCCTCCAGTTTGCGTTAAGCTTCACTGGAACTTGCAGCAGGCCAAGGACAGACATGTGGGCATGAGAGCAGGGTGCAGATCCAATAAATGGGAGTCTCCTGACCTGGTGTATGAATCGGACTTAGAGAGCTAAATTTTGAGAACAGGTTGCATAAGCTTTAACTTGGAGTTAGAAGATTGAGGTGTAACCTGACTGAGATGTTCATAAAGTCAAGAAGATTTGATTGGATAATTGCACTGAATCTATTTCCACTGGGGACAACCAGAACGGACATAATCTTAAAACTAGAGCTAATGCCATTCAAGAGTGAAATCAGGAAGCAGATATCTGGAACCTTCTCCACAAGAGATTATGGATTCAGGGAGATTAGGAAAAAAAACTGTTTAAAAATAAGGGGTCCCCCATTTAAAATGGAGATGAGGTGAAATTTTTTCTCTCAGAGGGTCGTGAATTCTTTGGAACTCTGTCCCTGAAAAGTCTGTGGAAGTCGAGTCTTTGTATATTTTTAAGGCAGAAGTGGACAGATTCTTGTTAAGCAAGAGGGTGATAGGTTATCGGGGTAGGCAGGATGCAGATTTGAGGTCACTATCAGATCAGCCATGATCTTATTGAATGGTGGAGCAGGCTCGAGGGCCTGAATGGCCTACTCCTGTTCCATGTTCATAAGTTCATATATGAAGCAAGCGTTTGCACATGGGATTGAAGTGCAGATCATCCATTCTTCAATCGAATGACCGAGCAGAGGTCGAAGGGCTGAATGGCCTCCTCTGCTTTCTGAAGTTCCTGCTGCTTAACAGGCCATGTGGCTCTCGACTCTGAGTTATATATTTCCAGTGCCTGGTCATAGCAGCTCCTCAGCAAAGCATTCAACAGTGTCCTGTGCGTTAGGCTCCTTTTCAATGGGCCTCTGATGAAGTCAAAGGTTCCTCTACATGTGCGAGTGAAGGACTACCCTTGATATCAGGCAGCCAAATAATGATTTATGCTGCTGAACAGCAACGTTTTTTCAAAGGGAGTTTTGGTCCACAGATATTATTTATCAGATAAAAGGTGATGTTAGGATTACTGACCCTACACTGCCTGTACCGGATGGGGAACTGTAGAACAAATTCTGTGTTTTGCCCTTGTGGGATTATTCTGAATTTAAGTAAGCTCGAAAACTTGGCAATTTTCCACTCAAGCCAGGGCGAGAGTTTAATCTCAGACGTTGTGAGACTTCTTTGTTGCTTTGTGAACTCCTGTTGTGAACTCCAACTTTCGTTTTTGACAATTAAATTTTCTGATGAGAGTTCGACAACCTGAAATGTTCACTCTGTTTCTCTCCCCACAGCTGCCGCCAGACCCGTGGAGTATTCCCAGGATTTTCTGTTTTTACTTCATTTGTGATATTTCCCTCGGGAAATGAGCACATTTGAAGGACTCCCGAAGCACTTTGTTGGAATCTTTGCAGCTTTATTTGCAATTATTTTACAAGGTTTCTTGTACCTTTGAAAACAAAATATTGCGCATGCTGGAAACCTGAAATAAAAACGAAAATTGCTGAAGGAGAGTCTTACAGACTCAAAACGTTAACTCTGATCTGGTAGTAACCTCAAATCTGCATCCCACCTACCCCGATAACCAATCACCCCCTTGCTTAACAAGAATCTATCCACCAGATGCTGCCAGACCTGTTGAGTTTCTCCAGCATTTTTTTGTTTTTATTTCCGGTACCTTTCCATGGTTTAGAAGAGGAAATTTTATATCAAACAGATCTTCTTGTTTGAAGAGTTACTCCGCTACAATAACAGGCTTAGGTTCTGAAAAACATGGTTGTCAGTGCATTCAGCATCACACTCCATATCTGCCATTCACTGCCACCAATTAGCATAGATCTTACTGTTGCCAATTAGCATAGATCTTACTGCTACCAATTAGCATAGATCTTACTGCTACCAATTAGGATAGATATTACTGCTGCAATTAGCATAGATCTTATTGCCACCAATTAGCATAGATCTTTCTGTTGCCAATTAACATAGATCTTACTGCTACCAATTTGCATAGATCTTTCTGTTACAATTAGCTTGGACCTTACAGCTACCAATTAGGATAGATGTTACTGTTGTCAATTAGCATAGATCTTACTGCTACCAATTAGCATAGGTCTTACTGTTGTCAATTAGCATAGATCATGTTATTGCCAATTAGCATAGATCTTATTGCCACCAATTAGCATAGATCTTTCTGTTATCAATTAGCAAAGATCTTACTGCTACCAATTAGGATAGATGTTACTGTTGCAATTAGCATAGATCTTATTGCCACCAATTAGCATAGATCTTACTGTTGTCAATTAGCATAGATATTTTTGCCACCAGTTGGCATAGATCATAAAGCCAGCAAATAGAATATATTTTGCTGTGACCTTTTATAACAGGTGGTTCTCTCTCTATCTTATTCATACTAATATGACAGATATCTTCTGAACTTTCTTTTATTCTTTCATATCTGCTAAGGGACTTTGTCCAACGCTCATGAAAATCAGACCAAATACACAGTATAATATCTCTTGCACACATTGAAACTGTTGATATCGCTGTGCACTCTGGTTTGGGTAGGGTTTGATATCTCCATGGATACTGGCCGGGGTTCAGGGGATGTGGTATCTCCACGGATACTGGCTGGGGTAGAGGGTGTGATATCTGCATGGATACTGGCTGGGGTAGGGGGTTTGATATCTCCATGGATACTGGCTGGGGGTCAGGGGGTGTGATATCTCCACGGATACTGGCTGGGGTAGAAGTTGTGATATCTGCATGGATACTGGCTGGGGGTAGGGGGTTTTATATCTCCATGGATACTGGCTGAGGGTCAGGGGGTGTGATATCTCCACGGATACTGGCCAGGGGTGTGGGAATGTGATATCTCCATGGATACTGGCTGGGGGTAGGGGGTTTGATATCTCCATGGATACTGGCTGGGGTAGGGGGTGTGATATCTTCATAGATATTGGCTGGGGTAGGGGGTGTGATATCTTCATAGATATTGGCTGGGGTAGGGGGTGTGATATCTCCATGGATACTGGCTGGGGGTGTGGGGTGTGATATCTCCATGGATACTGGCTGGGGGTATGGGGTGTGATATCTCCATGTATACTGGCTGGGGGTGTGGGGTGTGATATCTCCATGGATACTGGCTGGGGTAGGGGGTGCGATATCTCCATGGATACTGGCTGGGGTAGAGGGTGTGACATCTCCATGGATACTGGCTGGGGTACGGGGTTTGATATCTCCATGGATACTGGCTGGGGTACGGAATTTGATATCACCGTGGATACCGGCTGGGGTATGGGGTTTGATATCTCCATGGATACTGGCTGGGGTAGGGGGTTTGATATCTCCATGGATACTGGCTGGGATAGGGGGTGTGATATCTCCATGGATACTGGCTGGGGTAGGGGGTTTGATATCTCCATGGATACTGGCTGGGATAGGGGGTGTGATATCTCCATGGATACTGGCTGGGGGTGTGGGGTGTGATATCTCCATGGATACTGGCTGGGGTAGGGGGTGTGATATCTCCATGGATACTGGCTGGGGGTGTGGGGTGTGATATCTCCATGGATACTGGCTGGGGTAGGGGGTGTGATATCTCCATGGATACTGGCTGGGGGTGTGGGGTGTGATATCTCCATGGATACTGGCTGGGGGTGTGGGGTGTGATATCTCCATGGATACTGGCTGGGGGTGTGGGGTGTGATATCTCCATGGATACTGGCTGGGGTAGGGGGTGTGATATCTCCATGGATACTGGCTGGGGGTGTGGGGTGTGATATCTCCATGGATACTGGCTGGGGTAGGGGGTGTGATATCTCCATGTATACTGGCTGGGGTAGGGGGTGTGATATCTCCATGGATACTGGCTGGGGTGATAAGTGTGAAATCAACTGTTTCATGTAGTTGGCAAAGACCAATTTCATCCTTCAAAGTCTCTGATATTATCACCTGATTGTCATGCATTTTGTTAATAATTACCAAGTGTGCACAATTTAATTATCATTCTGAAGGAGAGGCCGGGACAGTGACAGTCAGAAACAGACAGATGCACGTTGGCAAATGGGGGGCATGGGCAGCTGAGATGAGGCTTTAATCTCACATTAAGGGAAGAAGTGAATGGAGAGACAAAGGGGTGGATGCAGGAGGTTATTGCGATAGGCTAAGACCTGTGCGAGTTGTGAACAACAGCAGAGAGCAGTTAGGCTTACATTCCTCATTCTACCTGACCTGCTGGATGTTTCCAGCATTTTCTGTTTTTTATTCTGATTCCCAGCAGCTTTTGCTTTTTTTTGCTCTTTTTGAGAAAGAGATTCATCCTTTGAAGGATGAAATTGGTCTTTCTGTGCTGTAAGATTCTGCCTTAAACCTAACCGAGAGACACACGCAGAGACGCATTCAATGAACCAATCACAAAACATCAAATTTCATATTGGCAGGGATCTGAACTCTCCAGCCTCCAGCAGTCAGTGAAGTTGGACACAGGGGTATTTGCTGAAGCATCAGGGGTTTTGCCTGTCAGCCGGGAAACTGGTGCGAGGCCCATGCTGCATCTTTTAAGGAAGGCCTGTCAAGTCACAAGCCAAGCAGGCAGTGGTGAGCTCACCTATGGGCCTTCCCCTGGAATCAAGATCCGCCCACCCCGAGAGCTGCTGACCAATCAGAGGCCGGCTGCTCTTGTGCTCAGCAGCGCCGCAATGGAGGTGGTGGGCTGCTGCAGGAGAAACATCTATCAGGGTCCCAGGCTGCAGATAAGTAATTGGGTGGGGTTGTTTTCTTGAGGTGGGGGTCACAGAGAGGTAGTGGGGGGGGGGTGCATGGGCGTTTGAGATTTTGATTAAGCCCCACAATAAGAGGTTAGTGCGCAAAGTAGAGCATATGGGATTGGAGGTAATGTAGTGGGATGGATTGAGAATTGGTTAGCAGACAGGAAACGGGGAGTAGGAATAAATGGGTCTTTTTCGGAGTGGCAGGTGGTGACTAGTGGTCACAGGGATCAGTGCTTGGGCTCCTGCTATTCACAATATATATCAATGATTTGGATGAGGGAACCAAATGTAATATTTTCAAGTTTGCTGACAACACAAAACTAAGTGGGAATGTGAGCGGTGAGGAGGGTGTTAAGAGGCTTCAAGGTGATTTAGACAAGTTGAGTGAGTGGGCAAATACATGGCAGATGCAATATAACGTGGATAAGTGTGAAGTTATCCACTTTGGTAGGAAAAACAGAATGGCAGAGTATTATTTAAATGGTGATAGATTGGGAAATGTTGATGGACAAATTGACCTGGCTGTCCTTGTCCCCCAGTCACTGAAAGGAAGTATGCAGGTGCAGCAAGCAGTTAAGGAGGTAAATGGAGGACTGGTGAGAGCCTTCATTGCGAGAGGGCTTGAACATAGTAGCAAGGATGTCTTACTGAAGCTGTACAGGACCTTGGTGAGACCACACGTGGAGTATTGCGTGCAGTTTTGGTCTCCTTACCCAAGAAAGGATATACTTGCCATAGAGGGAGTGCAGCAAGTGTTCACCAGACTCATTCCTGGATTGTCATATGAGGAGAGATTGGGCCTGTATTCACTGGAGTTTAGAAGATTGAGAGGGGATCTCATTGAAATGTATAAAATTCTGACAGGGCTGGACAGACTGGATGCAGGGAAGATGTTTCCTCTGGCTAGGCTGTCTAGGACGAGGGGTCACAGTTTCAGGATATGGGGTCAGCTATTTAGGACTGAGATGAGGAGAAACTTCTTCAGTCAGTAGGTGGTGAACCTGTGGAATTCTCTAACACAGGAGGCTGTGGAGGCCAAGTCACTGAATATATTTAAGGAGGATAGAGATAGATTTCTAGACTCTAAAGGCATCAAGGGGTAAGGGGAGAGAGTGGGAGTATGGTGTTGAGACAGAGGATCAGCCATGATTATATTGAATGGCAGAGCAGGCTCGAGAGGCCAAGTGGCCTACACCTGCTCCTAGTTTCGATGTTTCTATTGGCAGCAAGGCCAGTGGGGGCAGTGGGGTGACTGACAGCAGGTACAGCCAGCTCAATGTCAGCTCCCTTCATCAGGCTCTGAGTGCCTTTGATGGAGGGATCCACCCCCACCTCACCTCATCCCTGGAGGTGACAAGCTGGTCACACTGCTTTACCTGCCAACAGACCTGCCGGCAACTGGGTTAATGTCAGCAGCGGAGGAATGAGGCCCTTACATGGCCATTAATAAGCCACCTAAGACCCTTAATTGATGGCAATGCAGTATGGTCAACCATGGATCTTCCCATCCAGAGGTTAATTCTGGTGGCGGTGGGAAGATGGTGGGGTTCTGGTATGCCACCCTCGCACCCAATTAATGCCCTTCCCACCTTCAAGCCTGCCACCAGCGAGAGCAGAAAATTCTGCCAATAGACTCCCCCTTGAAGTTTCCCTCCCTCTCCTTGTACCCCTCCCCCCCTCTCGTGCCCTCTCCATCCCCGTCCATATCCCTTTCTCTTCTCCCCCACCCCCTCCCTATTCTACTCACGATCCCCTTCCCGCTACCCTTCCTGTCACTCACATCATTCCCGGTCCTCCCCCTTTCCCCCCACCCCCCCACTCCCTTCATGTCCCCCACCTGTCTTCTTCCCCATCCATCTCCCCAGGTCCTCTCGCTCTCCATCACTCCCCCCATCCACTCCCCCTCCACACCCCTTCCCCGACCACCCCCCCTCCCTATCCCCTTTTCTCCTCCCCATTCACATCTCATTCCCTTCCCCTCCCCCACCCATCGCCCTCCTGTCCCCCTCCCATTTCCTCCAAGTCCCCTTCCTTCTCTCTCCCCCCACCTTTTCCCCTCAATGTGCCCCCACACCAATAACAGAGATATTTATATAAAAAGGCACTCTTACGAAAATAGAACTTGATTAATTCAGCCGTTGTAAATCACTGGCTCTGATGTTATCTCTGACATGGCGTGAACACCCCTATTGGTTATGAACCAGCACATCCACTGACTGACTATGGATAACACCATAGGTGATCTGCTAATATCCTATAATGTTCTATTAAGAGTCCTGTGGGGAGTGAGATGGAGTTTGATGGAGTTCTGCGTGATGTATACACAACATACGAAGGATTATTAGGCTCCTGCAAGAAGTGTTGCTATAATATATTGGAACAAAGGCAGTGTCCTGAGCTGTGTGTGTTGTAAAGGGATTCACCAACAGCATAGATATTTGCTCCTTTACATTGGTAAGTGGATCACTGTACTCACAACCTTCGAAAGGATTTCTTCCCAGTGATTCCTAAAGCTTCTCATGCCCCAGATTGGAAACTTGTGCAAAGATACTCTTGTCAGTTGACCACAAAACTAAGTGGAATAACACAATCAGAATAATATATTTGGGAATAATTGTTGAGCTACAAATGTGACTCCAGGAGGATCAGGTTGGACACTGTGCTACTTGAGATTCAACTTGTGTGGATAATGCACAAATATTGACTTTGTCTGACAATAATATTGTATGAAAGCAACAGCGATTAGCAATCATGTTTACCTGATACATAGTTGTTATCTCAGCCAATGGCGATGTCTGTCTCATCAGTTACTGCAAGACAGCACTAAGAGGGCAATTATTGAAAATACATTATAAAGTCTAAAGTTACTGAATAAAAATATTACTGCTCCCTTCTCCGAGTCAAGGTTTCCTTGAAATTAAATTGAGTCAAAGCCGACTTCTATAAAATCAAGAAAATGCTGGAAATGCTCACCTGGTCAGCCAGCATCTGTGGAGGGAGAAACAGAGTTAACGTTTCGGGTCAAGGATCTTTCATCAGAGCTGGAAATAGTTAGAGATGGAATAGGTTTTAAGGAAGTGCAGAGGCAGGGAAAGGGGAGGAGGATGGGGAGAACAAAATGGACAGCCTGTGATAGGGTTGGAAGCAGGAGAGATTAGATGCCAAAAGGGATGATGGTGCATGGGAAAATGGAAAAGGTTATTGGGAAAGATTTTTTATTTTTTCATAGGATGTGGACTTCGCTGGCAGGGCCAGCATTTATTGCCCATCTATAATTGCCCTTGAGAAGGTGGTTGTGAGCTGCCTTCTTGAACCGCTGCAGTCCATGTGGTGCAGGAACACCTGCAGTGCTGTTAGAAAGGGAGTTCCAGGATTTTGACCCAACGACAGTGAAGGAACGACCGATATATTTCCAAGTCAGGATGGTGAGTGACTTGGAGGGGAACTTCCAGGCAGTGGTGTTCCCATGTGTCTGTTGCCATTGTCCTTCTAGATGGTAGTGGTCATGGGTTTGGAAGGTGCTGTCAGAGGAGCTTTGGTGAATTCCTGCAGTGCATCTTGTAAATGGCACACACTTGCTATTGTGCGTCGGTAGTAGAGGAAATGAATGTTGAAGATAATGGTTGGGGTGCCAATCAAGTGGACTGCTTTGTCCTGGATGGTGCTGAGCTTCTTGAGTGTTGCTGGAACTGGTTAGTTCTGTTGGCTAGATGGCTAGCGTGTGGATCAGATTAATACCAACAGAATGGGGTTTGATCACCATTCCAGCTGAAGCAGGTTGGGGACCTGGTCTCCTCACCCTACCTGTAGTGAAAAGATCACTGCACTCCACCATGAATAGGCAAATAATTGTCAAGAACCTGCCTTTGAGAAGTTAAGTCAAAAAGAAGATGAATGGGATAAGAAGAATCAAAAGATGGGTCTCGATGAGGTGTAAATGGGAATATCAGAATCATCACCAAAATTGTTGGATTGAATGTTGAGTCTGGAAGACTGTGAAGTGTTGATTCGAAAGATGAGGTGCTATTCCTCGAGCTTGTGTTGAGCTGTATTAGAGCAGTATAGGAGGCTGAGGACAGGGTGGGATTGGGGCAGAGAATTAAAATAACAGGAGTCCGGGAGCTCAGGGTCAGGCTCGTGGAGTGACTGGAGACGTTCCTCAAATCAAGACTCAAATCTGCATTTGGCCTCTCCAATCTGGAGGACAGTGAGTTCTGAGCAGCAAATATGGTCTGCCAAATTGGGAAAAGTCCAAGTAAATGACTGTTTCGCTTGGAAGGAGTGTTTGGGGCCTTGGACGGTGGTTGCTGGAGGCTGAGACATAAGGTCAGGTGTTGCCTCTTTTGTGCTTGCACAAGAAGGCGCTGTGGGAAGGGAAGAGGGGGATGGGGGTAACTAAGGAGTGAAGCAGGGTATCACGGAGGAATGGAAGGCTGATAGGGAAGAGGAAGATGTTTTTTTGCTGGAAGCATCACTTTGGAGATAACAAAAATATATATGTTGCTGAAAAAAATACTTTTTTGTGAAAGCTTGGCTCCATGGCAATGCCTCTACCAATCAGAGTCCATTTGCTAACCAATCAGCACTCTCTTCTCATACTGTATAGATATGTTGCTTCCCCTGAAATTGGTATTTTCTTGCAAATTGTCCTGATGAGTGCAACACAAAAAACTTCAACAAAAAAGTCTCCTTTCTCAGCAATACTCAAGTTCTGTACCACCAGAAGACTATTAATACATGTGTTCTTATATTCAAGGTTGAGTTAGGCAGATTTTTCATCTACAAGGGAGTCAAGGCTTATGGTGGACAGGGAAGTAAGTGGGGTTAAGGACATAATCAGATCAGCTACGATGTTATTAAATGATAGAGCAGGCTTGAGGGGCCGAATGGCCTACTCCTGCTCCTATTATATTCCCATGTCCTTATGAGATGGTGGGAAATGATCCGGTAAATGTGGAAACTGGTGGGATGGAATACCGAGGACAAGGGAAACCCTGTTATGGTTCTGGCCGGGAAGGGAAGTGGTGAGAGTAAAAATGCAGGAAATGGCTTCGAGACATTCGGGGCCCTGTCCACACAAGCAATCCAAATGGGGATCTAAATGGGGCAGTGGAACAAAGGGATTGAAGGGTATAGATTCATAAATCCAAAGAGGAATTTAGGGGAGAATTCTTTACACAGAGTCTGGTCAGAATGTGGAACTCGCTACCATGGGGAGTAGTTGAGGTGAACGCCATAGATGTGTTTCAGGGAGAGCCAGGGAGACACATGAGGCAGAAACCTATAGAAGGAAACAGATGGAAATTTTGATAGGGTGAGATGAGGGAAGGTGGGGGGAGGCTCAGGTGGAATAGAAAGACCAGCGTAAACCTGTTGGGTCAAATGGTTTATCTCTGTACTATAAATTCTTTGTAAAAGTGCATCGTATCAGGGATGACCAATTAACAGTTATGAATCGGATCACTGAGTGATTTCCTTACACACTCGTCCACACTTCACCTCCACTCTCAGTTCACATCTCCTAACAGGATGCCATAGGGAGATTGAACTTGCGACCTCTGCTCTACATAGTTTAGTCCTGCTTTAGGTTTTCGTTTTTGGATTCATTCATGGAATGTGGGCTTCGCTGGTTGGGCCAGTATTTATTGCCCATCCCTAGTTGCCCTTGAGAAGGTGGTGGCGAGCTGCCTTCTTGAACCGCTGCAGTCCAGTTCGCCTTCAGGGCATGGTCACTGCCTGTCTTAGTCTCCCCTGGAATCAAAGCCTAGAGTAGAAAGAGCTCCCTGATTAAAGTCACCTCTTTGAAACAGCCACTCCTCCAATCCTCAACTTGGAGGTTTGCAATGATAAAACATTGATGTTCTGTCAGTTAGTCAGTGTTACGCACACCGACACCTACCCTGACACAGATTCCCTGACAGATATCATCTCCATTGAAGTCAAAATTGGACTGAGGGTGAGGCCATGGTTTTCCACCCAGTGAGCTAGTTTACAATTGCCCTGGGAGGCCCACTCCTGCTCCTAATTCTAACGTCCTGACGTTCATAAGAGCAAATGTGACTGGCTTGACTATTTGTGAATGAAAACATTTGAGTTTCTGGGGACGAGAGTGTGAAACTTGACTATCTGTGTGGGAGTGTAACATTTAAGGATCTGTGACTGGGAAGATGAGGTTTGAGGGTGTGAATGGGGAATGGAAGGGCAGGATTTTGCCTTTTATGATACTGACAATAGAGCCAAAAGGAGGTCACTACTCTGCACTATGGGGAACTAGTCACCTGGCAGTGGTTTTCCCCAAATTGGCCAACTATTGGTCAGATGGCGTGCTTGCTGTCCAATTAAAAGTCGTTGGTAAGCTCTCAAAGCTGGAGGACCAATAGTAGTTCCATCTGGGAAGGAGATGAGCCTGTAGTTCACATAAGAAAAGGAGAGAGAGCGAGAGAGAAAGGGCACCTCCACTTGGGCGATGCATATTTTCACACTCACCTGTTTCTGTACGTGACCCCACAAGGAAGTACAAATCCTGCTGAAGGTCTGTCTCTCCAAATTAATGGGAGTGTTATGATGGAGGAGCCTGGTAGAGTTGTGATGTTTGAGTGTCTGTGTGAAAAGAACTGTAAGGTTCAATGGTCACGGAATGGGAGTGTGAAGTTTGAGCGTCAGTGTGAATGTGGTTATGAAGTTTGAGTGCCTGTTAATGGAGATATGTAGTGTGAGTGTATGTGAATGGAATTGCAAAATTCACGCATGTGGAGATGGGGGTAGAAGTTTGGGTGTCAATATATGCAAGGGTGCAGTTTAAGCACTTTTGTTAATGGGAGCAATCCATTTGAGCATCTATATTAATGGGAATGTGTGGTTTGAGTGTTCGTATGAATGGGAGTATGAGGTTTCATAATTTGTGAATGAGAGTGTGAACTTTAAGTGCCTTTGAATGTTAGTGTCAATGTGAATGGGAGTGTATAAGGGTCCAATGTAATAGCATCCTCTTGTGGTCTTTTATGTCTGTATGTATATATAGTCAAACCGGGGTAAACTAGTTTCAGTTTGTACTTCACTTTACATGTGGCACACTGTCTCTTTTCTGTCCTGCAAGTATATCACAGTCTGGCAACAAGGTGGGATTGGGGATGTCCCTAGCCATATAAATTTGGTTGGAGAAGCTTTTAGAAAACCAATAAAGGAATTGTGAAGTTTTCTTTGCTGAAAAATAATTTTAAAAATCCAGTCTTCATGAAAAGGTTGTTTGTACATGTGGGTGGACTGACCTTTGAAGATGGCTGCATCATCGGGTATTATTGGGGACTGGCAGAGTGTAGTCGCTTCACCATTATTTCACTGCTAATAATAGCCTTGATGTCCCTGATAATCTGGCTGTTAATCAGGCACCGGAGGAAAGAAAAAGGATGATATTTCTGACAGAAGCCGGCCCAGAAGTGTAAGATACGCTCAAGAATTTGCTCACCCCTGTAAAGTTGCTGTCAGGCATTTTGTGTAAGCGTGAGCTGTGCTACAGTCCCAAGTCGTTGGAGATTTGCAGAAAGCTATCGGTTTGGAACCAGGACTCAGTTGCCCAGTGAGAACATTGGAGAGTTTATTGTGGCTTTGATAAAGCTGCCTGTTCATTGTAATTTTAGAAAATTTCAAGAGGGTGCACTGCAGGATAGATTTGTGTGTAGTTTAGAAAGTGAATGTGTTAGCAGTAAGTTGCTGACATTGCCAAAGTTAACTTTCAATGTAGCTCACCAAACAGCATGGACATGGCAGAACATGACTTGAGAGATGTCGGAGTTAACAACCGCCAGCCATTCTGTTGAAGTAAATAAGCTGTGGCTGAGTAAGTTAAAGGCCCCAACAAAGGCAGTTAGTAATAACAGAGGTACGACAAAATCCTGTTACCGGTGCATAGGCCAACACTGGACACAGAATTGTCCATTGGTGAAGGAAGGGTGCTAGAGCTGCAAGAAGGAGGGTCATCTTGCCAAGACATGTCGAAAGGTTATAAACAGAGAAAACACTGGCTCAAGGGATCAGCAGTCTGCATACAGCTGTTGAACAGCCTCAGGTCAATGAGGGGTCAGTTGTGACCCATACCATTCGAAGCACAAGGATGTCCAGAGGAAATTCGCAGGTCATTGTGGTCCAAGTAGCTCTGGTAAACATGGAGGTTGACACCGGTGCATCAGTCAGTGTGATTCCTGAATCACTATACTGTCAAATTTTGAGTCAGCATCAGCTGGAGAAATCACGCATAGAACTACAATGGAGGAGGGAAAATCCCCAAAATGGGAAGTGTGTCCATCCCAGTCACATACAAGGAGCAATGTGCAAAATTGCCCATCATTGTGGTGAAGGGTGAGAAATCAACCTTGTTGGAAGAAATGGATTACCAGCAATTAAGTTAAACTGGAACAAGCTTCTTCACATTGAAGCAAAATTCACAATGTAAGACAATGTGATCGCAAAGTACTCTCAGGTGTTTAGTGAAACCAGCAAACCAACTGAAGGATATAAGGCCAACGTACGGGTCCAGAGAAATGCTGGACCAGTTTCTTGTAGGCTTTGTGCAGTACTCTATACTCAATGGAGAAAGTAGAGAAAGAACTGAAGAGGCTTGAGACCAGGAACGTTATCTCTAAGGTAGAACAGTGTAATTGGGCTCAAAACAAAAACAGAATTACCTGGAAAAACTCAGCAGGTCTGGCAGCATCGGCGGAGAAGAAAAGAGTTGACGTTTCGAGTCCTCATGACCCTTCGACAGAACTTGAGTTCGAGTCCAAGAAAGAGTTGAAATATAATCTGGTTTAAGGTGTGTGTGGGGGGTGGAGAGAGAGAGAGAGAGAAGTGGAGGGGGGGGTGTGGTTGTAGGGACAAACAAGCAGTGATAGAAGCAGATCATCAAAAGATGTCACCAACAATAGAACAAAAGAACACATAGGTGTTAAAGTTGGTGATATTATCTAAACGAATGTGCTAATTAAGAATGGATGGTAGGGCACTCAAGGTACAGCTCTAGTGGGCGTGGGGAGAGCATAAAATATTTAAAAATATTTAAAAATAATGGAAATAGGTGGGAAAAGAAAAATCTATATAATTTATTGGAAAAAAAACAAAAGGAAGGGGGAAACAGAAAGGGGGTGGGTAGCATCATTGGAATAGATGCGACGGAGGCGAAGGAACTGGGAGAATGGGATGGAGTCCTTACAGGAAGCGGGGTGTGAGGAGCTGTAGTCGAGGTAGCTGTGGGAGTCGGTGGGCTTGTAATGGATATTGGTGGACAATCTATCACCAGAGATTGAGACAGAGAGGTCAAGGAAGGGAAGGGAAGTGTCAGAGATGGACCATGTGAAAATGATGGAGGGGTGGAGATTGGAAGCAAAATTAATAAATTTTTCCAAGTCCCGACGAGAGCATGAAGCAGCACCGAAGTAATCATCGATGTACCGGAGAAAGAGTTGTGGGAGGGGGCCGGAGTAGGACTGCAACATACCCCATAAAGAGACAGGCATAGTTGGGGCCCATGCGGGTACCCATAGCCACACATTTTATTTGGAGGAAGTGAGAGGAGTTGAAGGAGAAATTGTTCAGTGTGAGAACAAGTTCAGCCAGACGGAGGAGAGTAGTGGTGGATGGGGATTGTTCGGGCCTCTGTTCGAGGAAGAAGCTAAGGGCCCTCAGACCATCCTGGTGGGGGATGGAGGTGTAGAGGGATTGGACGCCCATGGTGAAGAGGAAGCGGTTGGGGCCAGGGAACTGGAAATTGTTGATGTGATGGCTACTCCCAAAGCGGTGCTGCCAAAGTCAGATGGTAGTGTAAGAATATGTGGGGATTGTAAAGTAATCATGAATCAGGTACTGGAATATAATCCACCCGATACTTTGTCAAACATGGAGTATCTGTGCACGATGTTGTCAGGAGGTCAGATTTTTTTTAACATTAGATCTGACAAATGTCCATCTGCAACTTGAGTAAGCTGATGAGTCTAAGTCATGTTTGACTATTAATACACACATGGGTCTACTTCAGTCTCGTAGGCTGCCATTTGGTGTTTCTTCAGCCTCTGGAATGTTCCAAGGGGTAACGAACCAAATTATGCAAGGAATTCCAGGAGTACTGTGCAACTTCAATGACATACTTATTACAGCTCCCAACTGGCAGACCCATGACGACAGACTGAATAACGGGCTCTAATGTTCGGAAGAGCATGGAGTTCGGGCGAAGGCTTTTGAATGTGAAATGTTTCAAAACTCTGTAGAGTAGTTGGGTCAAAGGGTGGACAAAGATGGGTTACATCCTACCAAGAGTAAGGTCCAAGCAATAAGAAATACACCCATATCTTCAGAATATCTCTGAGCTCAGATCTTCTTTGGGCCTAGTGAATTACTATGGTAAGTTCATAGTAAATTAATTCATACTTTATTGCATCCATTGAACGAACTTTTGAAGCAGGGTTTTCCATGGAACTGGACGAGAATGTATGACAGTAGATTGGGAGATGATGCAATGCTTGTGCATTACAATGTGTCCAAAAAGTTTAAGCGAGCATGTGACACTTCTCCATGCGGAGTAGATGCTGTGATCTCTCATTTGTTGGATTATGGTAAAGAGAGTCCGTTAGCATTTGCCTCACATGCCACTGGTGTCAGTGGGAAAAATTATGCTCAGATGGAAGGTGAAGCATTGGCCGGGATTTTCCAGCCCTGTCCTGGGTGGAACCCATCGCGGCAGCCAGAAGCCCATTGGCCTGCGGCAGGACCGGGAGATGCCAGAGGCGGAAAATCCTGCTGATCGTCTCTGACTTTTGGAGTAAGAAGGTTTCATAAACACTTATATGGCCATAGTTTCATGATCAAAGCCGACTATAAGCCACTGACGGCTATTTTGAATCCCAAGTCGCCAGTAGCCCCTTTAGCTGCAACTTGAATGCAGAGGAGGGCTGCTCATAAATATGGCATTAAGAACAGATGATCGGAAAATCGTTGTGATGCCAATGCAGTGTCTAGATTTTCATCCCCGCCTGGGGCACAGCCTAACAGGGAAGATGTATTTTTCTTTTCACACGTAGATAAGTTGCCAGTCACAGCAGATGGCATCGATAGAACTCACAGGGACCCTGTACTGGCAAGGGTATATGACTATATCGCTAATAGGTGGCCAACACAGATTGGACTTAGAAAACAGACCATTTCTTGAGCATAAGAATGAGTTGCCAGTTGATAAGGGTTGTGTTGTGTGGGGAACCAGAGTTTTAACCCCTGAAAGGTACAGAACGCAGCTGCTGTATGAGCTTCATGTTCAACACTTAGGGATGAGCTTGACAAAGAGCCAAGCAAGAAAGTATTTTTGGTGGCTATGGTGAGATAATGTGTTATGAAAGTACAATCATTTTCATCATATTATTCTGGTTTACTGTCAAGTAGGTTTATGGGGGTGAGTGTAGATGGTTCTGTCTGTGTGGTTTAATTATATTTGGAGGCAGGTAGACTGCAAGCTTGAAATTATCAAAATAAGAAGGTGTAGAAATGTACATGAAATGCTAATAGGAACATAGAAACTAGGAGCAGGAGGAGGCCATTCAGCCCTTCGAGCCTGCTCCACCATTCATTATGATCAGTGCTGATCATCCAACTGAATAGCCTGTTCCTGCTTTCTGCCCATACCCTTTGATCCCTTTCACCCCAAGAGTTATATCTAACTTCTTCTTGAAAACATAGAATGTTTTGGTCTCAACTACTTTCTGAGGTAGTGAATTCCACAGGCTCACCACTCTCTGGGTGAAGAAATTTCTCCCCGTCTCAGTCCTAAATTGTCTACCCTGTATCCTCAGACTGTGACCCCTGGTAAACATGGATGCTGTCTCAGCATGGAAGGTGGGAAGGAACTTTGCATTTTTTGATAAGCGAAGGAGTTGTTTGGATTTCAAAGGGATGTTAGGATGTTTATAACTAACCAGGTAAGCAAGGCCAAGCAAACACAGAAAATGCTGGAAAAACTCAGCAGGTCTAACAGCATCTGTGGAGAGAAAAACAGAGTTAACATTTCGAGCCCATGTTAGCTCTGTTTCTCTCTCTCCACAGGTGCTGCTATACCTGCTGAGTTCTTCCAGAATTTTCTGTTTATGTTTTGGATTTCCAGCATCTGCAGTATTTTGCTTTTAAGCAAGGCCGAGCCTTGTCGGTGTGTTTCACCGACAATATTGGCAACATGAAAGTTTTTATATTATAGGAAAAGTGCATTTCCAAAGACATATGGAACAATGGAATTTACAGATTAAAGAGAGAGCAACATGTATAAAGGCAATGTTGGGGGCTATGTAAGATCTAACAGGAGTGTGTGAAACAGCCTTCCGGAAGCCTCCGTCCATTTGTGTGTAAGTCTGCTGTGTCCAGTAACTAAAGTTGGAGACAAGCTTTTGGAATTCCACTGTCAAGTGGGCACTGTGGTAACTTGCTGCCTTGCTTTTTTAAATTTAAAGCCTATTTTGGATTGTTGACTTAAAGGGGGTGTATAATTTAGAGTCAGGTTTATTAGGGATTTTAGGATTTGTTATAATATTAAGTAATTGTAGTCTTATGTATATGCTTGAAGACTTTTTTTTGTTATTAAATATTTTAATTTTATTTTAAAAAATCTCTAAAGTGGACTCGTTACTTCTGAATTCAGGACATACATCTTCTCGTAATAAATACAAATTGCAAATCACTGTTGTGATCACGTGGTCAAGTTTCCCTGATGGATTTAGTCCATCTGGCACACATCATCTGCCAGGTCATGACAAAGGACATTGACGACAGAGTGAAACACTGTAGAACATGTAAAGCATGTTACTAGACAAGCAATTCAGAGACACAGGGTAATACTCTGGGGACCAGGGTTCAAATCCCACCATGGCAGGTAGTGGGATTTGAATTCAATAAAAATATCTGGAATTAGAAGCCTAATGATGACCATGGAACCATCTCTATTGTCATTAAAAACCCATCTGGTTCATTAATGCCCTTTAGGGAAGGAAAGTTGCTGTCCTTACCTGGTCTGGCCTACATGTGACTCCAGACCCTCAGCAATGTGACTAATTCTTAACTGCCCTCTGAAATGGCCTAGGAAGTTGTATCAAACTGCTAAAATCAAGTCAATAAGGAATGAAACCGGACGGACAACAGCATCGACCAAGGCACCGGAAATGACAACAGCAAACTCAGCCCTGTTGACCCTGCAAAGTCCTCCTTACTAACATCTGGAGGCTTGTGCCAAAATTTGGAGAGCTGTCTCACAGACTAGTCAAGTAGTAGCCTGACAGAAACATATCTTATAGGTAATGCCCCAGACATCACCATCCCTGGGTATGTCCTATCCCACCGACAGGACAGGCCCAGCAGAGGTGGTGGCACAGTGGTATACAGTCAGAGGGAATTGCCCTGGGGGTCCTCAACATTGACTCCAGACCCCATGAAGTCTCATGGCCTCAGGTCAAACATGGACAAGGAAACCTCCTGCTGATTACCACGTACCGCCCTCCCTCAGCTGATGAATCAGTGCTCCTCCATGTTGAACATCTCTTGGAGGAAGCACTGAGGGTGGTAAGGACACAGAATATACTCTGGGTGGGGGACTTCAATGTTCATCACCGAGAGTGACTTGGTAGCACCAGACTGAGCTGGCCGAGTCCTAAAGGACACAGTTGCTACACTGGGTCTGCGACAGATGGTGAGGGAACCAACAAGAGGGAAAAACATACTTGACCTCATCCTCACCAACCTGCCTGTCACAGATGCATCTGTCCATGACAGTATCAGTACGAGTGAGAACCGCACAGTCATTGTGGAGACGAAGTGCTTCTTTGCATAGAGGATTCCCTCCATCATGTTCTATGGCACTACCACCTTGCCAAATAGGGTAGATTTCAAACAGATCCAGCAACTGAAGACTGAGCATCTATGAGGCACTGTGAGCCATCAGCAGCAGCAGAATGGTACTCAAACACAATCTGTACAATCTGCCCGGCATATCCCCCGCTCTACCATTACCATCAAGCCAGGGGATCAACCTTGGTTCAATGAAGAGTGCAGGAGGGCATGTCAGGAGCAGCACCAGGCATACCTAAAAATTAGGTGTCAACCTGGGGAAGCTATAACACAGGATTACTTACAAACCAAACATCATAAGCAACAAGTGATAGACAGAGCTAAGTGATCCCACAACCAACGGATCAGATCTAAGCTCTGCAGTCCTGCCACATCCAGTTGTGAATGGTGGTGGACAATTAAACAACTCACTGGAGGAGGAGGCTCCACAAATATCCCCATCATCAGTACAAAAGATAAGGTTGAAGCATTTGCTACAATCTTCAACCACAAGTGCTGAGTGGATGACCCATCTCAGCCTCCTCCAGAGGTCCCCATCATCACAGATGCCAGTCTTCAGCCAATTTGATGCACTCCACGTAATATAAAGAAACAGCTGAAGCTCTGCATACTGCAAAGGCTTTGGGCCCTGACAATATTCCGGCAATAGTACTGACGACTTGTGCTCCAGAACTTGCCGCGCCCCTAGCCAAGCTGTTCCTGTGCAGCTACAACACTGGCATCTACCCGGCAATGTGGAAAATTGCCCAGGTATGTCCTGTACACAAAAAGCAGGACAAATCCAACCAGGCCAATTACCGCCCTATCAGTCTGCTCTCGGTCATCAGTAAAGTGATGGAAGGGGACATCAGGAAGCCTGGGAGGAAATAATGGATAATCTGAAAATCATTTTCCAATCCTCACTAGGTACAGGCAAAGTCCCAGAGGAGTCTGTGAACATTGTATCGTTATTTAAAAAAGGCGCAAGGGGATAGGCCAGATAATTATAGGCCGGTCAGTCTGACTTCGCTGGTGGGCAAATTATTGGGATCAATTCTGAGAGACAGGATAAACTGTCATTTAGAAAAGAATGGATTAGTCAGGAATAGACAGCATGGTTTCGCAAGGGGAAGGTCGTGCCTTACTAATTTAATCAAATTTTTTGAGAAAGTAACAAGAGGATTGATTAGGGTAGTGCAATGGATGTTGTCTATATGGATCTTACGAAGGCACTTGGCAAGGTCCCACAGGGCAGAATGATCCGGAAAGTAAAAGTCCTTGGGATACAGGGGTGGCAGGTTAGATCCAAAATTGGCACAGTGACAGGAAACAAAGGGTAATGGTTGATGAATGTTTTTGCAAATGGAAAACGGTTTCCAGTGGCGCTCCAAGGCCTCAGTGTTGGGTCACTTGCTGCTTGTTGTATGTATTAATGATTTGTACTTAAATGTTGGTGGCATAATTGGGAAATTTACAATTGGCACAAAAATTGACCGCATTGTTGATGGTGGAGAAGGTATCTGTTATCTCCAGAACAATGTCAATGGTTTGGTTGAATGGGTGGAAAAGTGGCACATGGAATTCAACCCAGAGAAGTGTGAGGTGATGCATTTGGGGAGGGCAAACAAAGCTGGGGAAGACCCAATAAATGGGAGGATAAGGGGAGGAGTAGAGGAACTGAGAGACTTTGGAGTACAGGTCCACAGGTTCCTGAAGTTGGAAAGACAGGTGGATAAGGTGGTAAAGAAAGCATATGGAATGTTTTCCTTTATTGAACGAGGTATAGAATACAAAAGCAGCGATGTAAATTAAATTAACTTAAATCCCACCTTCCAGCACCTCGTCCAAGGCCTTGCAGGTTCCAGAACTTTAGGTACAGACCTTATTTAAATTAAAAAATATATTTTTATTAAATAATTATCTTAAATATAATTATATTAAATAATTATCAAATTTAACACACAGGAGACAGGGAGTCGAGATTAATGGGTCGTTTTCAGGTTGGAAAGATGTAACTAGTGGAGTGCCACAAGGATCAGTCCTAGGGTCTTAATTATTTACTGACGGATTTACTTGCGATTAATGACTTGGAGGAGGGGGCAGAGTATAATGTGTCCACATGTGCTGATGATACAAAAATAGGTGGGAGGACATGTTGTGATGAGGACATAAGGAATCTGCAAGGGGATATAGACAGGTTGAGTGAATGGGCAAAGACTTGGCAGATGGAGTTTAACATAGGAAAGTGTGAGGTCATGAAATTTGGTGGGAAAAATCAAAAGGCAGACTATTATTTAAATGAAGAGAGACTCCAAAAAAGTGCAGCACAGAGGGATCTGGGTGTTCTTGTGAGTGAAACACAAAAGGTCAGCATGCAGATTTACAGGAATGTTGCCAGGACTTGAAAATTGTAGCTATGAGGAAAGATTGGATAGGCTGGGGTTGTTTCCCTTGGAACAGAGGAGGCTGATGGGTGACCTGATTGAGGCGTACAAGATTATGAGGGGCCTAGAGAGAGTAGACAGGGATGTCCTGCTTCCCCTAGCAGGGAGGTTAATTACCAGGGGGCACAGGTTTAAGGTGATTGGTAGAAGGATTAGAGGGGACATGAGAAAAAATGCCTTCACCCAGAGGGTGGTGGGTGTTTAGAATTCGCTGCCTGGTTTGGTGGTGGAGGCAGAAACCCTCAACTCATTTAAAAGATACCTGGATCTGCACCTAAAGTGCAGTAACCTGCAAAACCAGGTGCTGGGAGGTGGGATTAAAATAGGCAGCTAGTTTTTTTTTATTTTTGCCTTTTTGACCAGTGCAGATATGATGGACTGAATGGTCTCTTTCTGTGCTGTAACCTTTTTATGGTTCTATAGTTCTAAGGTTAGGTAGAAAAAAACATCATCATAAGTGGTTGAAGTGGTTACCTAGGAGACTTGTGAAAATATATGGCCCTCACACATACTTGGCCAAGATGTTTGGTGATGGAAAGGTTAGGTTTGTACATCATGTCTTACCGTCAGAGTTTTTCGGAGAAAAAGGGAGTTGGGAAGAATCAAATGAGTCTGATGAATTGGATGGTTGGAATACGAGTAGAATACCAATAGGTACTCCAAAACAACTTGTGCCTGAAACTGAGTCAGAGCGAGACAGGCATGTCTGATGAAGTGGAAAATTCAATTGCAAGTCAAGGTCTATATCAGTCTTTGTTACAGAAAACTTCTCCTTCGGACTCAGGCCAAAATGGGTCCAGATCCTTCTCCGAGCTCTGGAAGTTGTCAAAAAAAGAGTTATCCTCCCAGGAATAGGAAAGCAGTGGTTAAGTTGAATTTGTAAATAAATGAAAAACAAGAAATATATATAAGTTGTATGGAATTTGAATTACTGCGTTACTTTTTCATTAAGGAGGGAGGAGTGCAATAACACCCCCTTGTGGCCATTTGTGTATATATGTACATATGGTCAAACCAGAATAAACTAGTTTCACTGGTACTTGATTTTACATGTGTCACGCTCTTTTCTGTCCTGTAAAGGCAGGGTGAAATTTAATTATTTGTGAGACCAGATGTGTTTAACATTGGAAAAGCAAAAACCTTAGCTTTGAAATTGGGCTTTGTAGTGCTGCTGGTAATGGCTTGACTATTCCAACACATGCCTGGCTGGTCTCCATCCTGCCCTCCATAAATTTCAAGTCATCCAACACTCTGCTGCCTGTGTCTTAATTTGCAACAAGTCCCATTCTCGCATCACCCCTTTTCCTACTGACCTACATTGGCTCCTTTTCAAGCAATGTCTTGATTTTAAAATTCTCTTCCTTGTTTCCAAATCCCCCCATGAGCTTACCTAGCCCTCCGTATCTCTGTAATCAATCATCTGAGATATCTGCGCTCCTCTAATTTTGACTTCTTGTGCTTTCTCAACTATAATGGTTCCTCCATTGGTGGACATGCTTTCAGTTGCTTAGGCTGTAAGCTCTGGAATTTCCCCCCAACACCTCTCTGCCTCTCTACACCACTTTCAGTCTTTAAGATGCTCCTTAAAACTACCCCATTATCCAAGTTTTCAGAATCACAGAGCAGGAGAGGCCCTTTGGCCCATCGAGTCTGCACAGACACATGAGAAATACCTGACCTACCTACCTAATCCCATTTACCAGCACTTGGCCCATAGCCTTGAATGTTATGACGTGCCAAGTGCTCATCCAGGTACTTTTTAAAGGATGTGAGGGAACCTGCCTCCACCACCCTCCCAGGCAGCGCATTCCAGACCGTCACCACCCTCTGGGTAAAAAAGTTTTTCCTCACATCCCCCCTAAACCTCCTGCCCCTCACCTTGAACTTATGTCCCCTCGTGGCTGACCCTTCAACTAAGGGGAACAGCTGTTCCCTCTCCACCCTGTCCATGCCCCTCAAAATCTTGTACACCTCGATCAGGTCGCCCCTCAGTCTTCTCTGCTCCAACGAAAACAACCCAAGTCTCTCCAACCTCTCTTCATAACTTAAATGTTTCATCCCAGGCAACATTCTGGTGAATCTCCTCTGCACCCCCTCCAGCGTAATAACATCCTTCCTATAATGTGGCGACCAGAACTGCACACAGTACTCCAGCTGTGGCCTCACCAAGGTTCTATGCAACTCCAACATGACCTCCTTACTTTTGTAATCTATGCCTCAATTGATAAAGGCAAGTGTCCTATATGCCTTTTTCACCAACCACACTAACATGCCCCTCCGCCTTCAGAGTTCTATGGACACACACACCAAGATCCCTTTGTTTCTCAGAACTTCCCAGTGTCAGGCCGTTCATTGGTTAGCTGACCTATTATCTCCATATGTGGCCCAGTGTCAGACTTAGTTTTATAATACTCTTGTGAAGTGCCTTGAGGATGTTCCTCTACCTTTAAAGGCACTATATAAATATAAGTTCCTGTTGTTTTACTATTCCCACATTCTCCGTCCACCTTGGAGTCAGATGGTTACTACTTGTGTCTAAGTTCAGGCATCAGCTCTGGTTTTCTCTTAACTGTGTATACACACATCACATGAGGAGAATAGCTCAAAACCTTGGGCTGGAGTACGCTGGAGCAGAGCATCTAACAGGATCTGGTGTCAGTTAGACTGTCCCCTGCACTATTCATCTCAAAACGTCTGGGCTGATAATGGAGCAGCGAGGGGAAACCAGGCATTTGGGCTGTGAGAAAGCAATGTGTATCTCAATCCTTAACCAATCAGATTGAAGGAATGTGAAACTAACAATGCAAGCTTCAGGGATGAGGGATTTTTAGCTATAGTTAGTGAAGCTGGGGCTGTTCCTCTTGGGGCAAAGGAGAGTGAGAGCTTTGATCAAGGTGTACAAGATTATCATAGATTTAGATAAGGCAGGCAAAGAAAAGTTGTTCCCTTTAGCTGATGGTACATGGATGAGGATACACAGATTTGAAGGTTTTGGGTAAGAGATACAGGGGCATGGGAGGAAGACGTTTCTCTGCAGCAAGTTGTCATGACCTGGAATGCTCTGCCTTCGATGTGTCAATGTCTTATCAGTTATATTGTTAAAATTTGTTCCTGTAAATTACATTGTTAAAGTTTGTTAATGTCATGCCAATTACATTGTTAGGTTAAGGGAAACAGGTGATAGATATTAACTGTCTTTGAGCACATACCAAAAGGGGACAGCTGGGACACTGGGCATATGTTTGCATGTTCGTGTCAGACCTGTGAGATTGAACAAGCCAATAAACCCTCTCAATAAAGAAAAACTCTGTGTCTTAGTTTCGGCTTCACCAGCTGGCTTGGACCTTGTTAATGTAATGGTAGTAGCAGCAGAGATAATGAAAGATTTCAAAAGAAACTTGGATGAGCACATGAGGGAAATAATCGTGCAGGGCTAAGGGCATACTGCAGGGCAATGGGACTGATCGGATTGCTCCACAGGTTGCTGACATGAACACGATGGGCTGAATGGACTCATTCTATGCCATAATGTCTCTATGACTCTTTGATGTTAAGTGGTCTTCAGAACTCAGAGGTGATAATGCTCACTCTAATGTATTCTCACTCCAATGGGTTAATTTTCTTTTTAAGGGGTGTGCAATTTGCTGGCGAGACTGGCATTTATTGTCCATCTCTAATTGCTCTTGAGAAGGTGGTGGTGAGCTGTCTTCTTGAACCGCTGTGGTCCATGTGGTGTAGGTACACCCACAGTGCTGTTAGGGAGGAAATTCCAGGAATATGACCCAGCAACAGTGAAGGAACGGTGATATATTTCCAAGTAAGGATGGTGTGTGGCTTGGAGGAGAGATTCCAGGTGATCGTGTTCCCATGTCACTGCTGCCCTTGTCTTTCTAGATGGTAATGGTCGTTGGTTTGGAATGTGCTGTCTAAGGAGCCTTGGTGAGTCCCTGCAGTGTATCTTGTAGATAGTAAATATTACTGTCACTGTGCTTTGGTGGAGGAATGAATGTTTGTAGATGTGGTATCAATCAAGTGGGTTGCTTTGGCCTGGATGGTGTCAAGCTTATTGAGTGTTGTTGGAGCTGCACTCATCCAGGCAAATAGAGAGCATTTCATCACGTTCCTGACTTGCGCCTTACAGATGGTGGACAGGCTTTGGAGAATCAGCAGGTGAGACCATTTATCTCCTAAGATGAACAATGGATTTTGACTAGAGGCATAGAAACTACTTGTTAGCCTGCAACTGACTAATGGGTAACATCACATGACTGAAGCTCCTGGCCTTTGGAAAGGTTTAACATTACATTTCCAGAATCGCAATTCAGTCTGCTGTTTAAACCCTAGCCTGCAAACATCAAAGCAGGACTCCAGGCTGACCAACAGTCTGCATCAAGTTAAGCCTCCTCAAACCTTGTTTCTCTGGAATATTCTTGCCATCATTTGTCAAGCAGACCAAGTCTCTGTCTGCCAACCTCATCTCACTGCATCACGATCAACTTTAAAGGAATTCTGCAAAATCCTGCTTCAGCTCGCTGAACCATAGCTCCTCCGTGCTGGAACCCTCACTGGACACTGGCTTTCTGGACTCTGGCCATCACGTGAGCTGATATCCAGATCAGTGATGCTTTCTCTTTAAGTTATTCATTGTTGTAAAAACTTCTCTTTCCTATCTTATGGTGTGCTAACGTGTGTGTATGTCAGGCTGTGACCGTTCCCCGGGTTTGAATGTGTGAATAAACTATACCTCAGATTTAACCCTAAAGAGAGTTTGCCGCAAGTCACTAAAACATGACCTCACAGAGGGTTTGGGGAAACATGCCAAAGTCTGTTTTAAAAATGAAAGCACATCTGCTTATGGACAGGCAGCAAAAAAATAAAGGAGTTCAGTTTTGCCACCTCCTCCTTTCTGGAACAAGGAAGATATACTTGCATTGAGAGCAGTACAGCGAACCTTCACTAGAATGGCCCCTGGATGAGAGGGTTGTCCTATGATGAGAGGCTGGGTAAACTGGGCCTATATTCTCCGGAGCTTAGAAGAATGAGAGGTGATCTCATGGGGACATAGAAGGTTCTGAAGCGGCTTGACAGTAGAGATGCTGAGAGATTCTTTCCACTGTTTGGGGAGTCTAAAGCATTGGGCACAGTCTCACAATAAGGGGCCAATCATTTAGGATTGAGAGGAGGAGATATTGCTTCACTCAAAGGATTGTGAATTTTGGGTATTCTCTAACCCAGGGGATTGTGGATGCTCCATCATCTTTCACATGGGATGTGAACGTTGCATTTGCTGCCCATCCCCAATTGCCCTTGAACTGAGTGACTTGCTGGGCCATTTCAGAGGGGCAGTTAAGAGGCACATTGCTGTGGGTCTGGAGTCACATGTAGGCCAGACCAGTTAAGGATGGCAGATTTCCTTCTCTAAAGGACGTTAGCGAGCGAGATGGGCTATTATGACAATTGATGAAACTTATGGTCACTGTTACTGAGGCTAGCTTTATGTTCCAGATTTTATTAACTGAATTGAAATTCCACCAGCGGCCGAGATGGGACTTGAACCCATGTCCCCAGAGCATTGGCCTGGGCCTCCAGACTACCAGTTACCCAACACCATCGTTTCCCCATGAAATGCGTTTGAGGCAGATTTTTGGTCTGTCAAGGAATCAAGGGATTTGGGAGGCAGGAGGAGAATGGAGTTGAAGCCCAAGATCAGCCATAGTGGTATTGAATGAAAGAGCAGATTCGAGGGCCACATGCTAATCTCCTGCTCCTATTCCTTATGCCCTTGTGTGACCCTGATGGTGTCATTGCCATTTCTCTTAAGCTAATAGCAAAATGGTGCAACTTGGGCAGGAACATTTAGACATCGACATTCAACCATGCATCACCTGAAGTTGCTGTAACATTTGCTCATAAATAACAGTTGATGCAATAAACCTTGTTGTTAATTTGGAGGCAGAATCTGGCCCATTATTTGCTCTTGGTTGTAAGGACACAAGACGTTAAAGGGACATTTCCTCCTCAGAGGAGGAGCCTCCGGTGGACAGTTCAGCTCCCATTCCCAGGCTAAGGGAAGGCTTCCTGAAACCTGCAGGCCCAGAAAATATTCCTCACCTGCAGTGTGCTGACCTGAATGTTAAGAGACCAGAAAAAAGCAGCTGGGATGCATTTTGAAGTACTGTAGATCACGCAGGCAAGTGTCAAACACTTTCATAAGTAAATGCTTGACTGTGCACACTCGTGACCCCAGTGACCCTCCCCATCCTGCCCGTGGATGAGGTTAATACAAATGTCTCCTACCCGCCTGCCCATTGTGCCTGTGTGGCAACCTGAGGATTGCACGGGTGCTGAAAAATCAGCGCTGATTGAAGACCCAAGGGCCTTAAGTGGCCCGTTAATTAATGGCGGACATCATTGCGCCTCATTTTACACGCAGACAGGCGGGGCCCACACCCCACCCCACACCAACGGGAAATTTCTGTCCTAGATGTTTTTAAAACCAGCACAAGGACTGAAGACCGTTTGCACTTAAAATTCTGCAAGCATTTGGTTACACCAACAGGAACAACGCAACCAGGTGGAAGTTCCAGATCCTTGTTTTACAGCAGAATAGCACATGCGGTGGATAATTTGATTAAATGTTACTGATTCTAGTTACTGATCAGTCCATTTATAAGCCTCCTTAAATATAAGTAACTAGCTGATTGATTATTCATTTATTGACCTGACTCGCAGTATCACAGCTTCTACAAAGAGATGAAATAGTTTTAAAATGATCTGTTTTCACAGCTGGCGCATAAATTCTGCATTTAAGCAGTTCATAAATCCAAGGAAATAAGCTGGGTGCCGAAATTGGAGTTTAAAATTAAAGGGATTGTGGGTGGGGGGAGAAAAAGGCATCCTTGTGGTTTTTTTTTTCATTTTGCGGAAATGGTTCCAACAGAATCGAGTAAGTTTAATTGAATTGCTGGAAACCATCTTGATGGCTGATGTTTCTTGCCGTGTTTATAATATACAGGGTTCCTACCACTGTGTCATCTAGGTATGAGCTAGTAATCATTACCTGACGATGGTAAAGAGACAGGAGGAGGCTGCCATTATTTCCCTCAGTTTTATGGTCCCTTACAGTGGCTTGCATCAAAAGTCTCTCTCACACATACACAGTGCAGAGGCCTGAAGCTGCAAACAAACAAGTTAAACACAAGCTGATTTACTAGGTGGATTGAAGTGTGATCGCTACACTGCAGCCCTGCTAGTGAGATATTTCTATATGGACAGTTTGAGTACTCTCGATTTTATACCCCAGCAATTTTATAGCACTCTCAGTCTCATGTATATGCTGAACTAGATCCTGAAAAATAAACCTACTAAATAAAAAATAAATATGTGTGTTGGGGGCGGAGGAGGGGGGGGGGGGGTGGGTGTTGTGGGGGGGAATACGAAAGAAATGGTTGGGTCACGTGACGTTTTATCAGCCAATGACCGGTCTCTGTTCTTGGAGCAACCAATTTCATTGATGTTTCTTGATACATGACTTGTGCATTACTCTTTTGAGATTAAGTAAGGTAGACTAGCCAAGCTTTGGAAGATTTTAGCATCTGTGCTAGCCTGCTGTAACTGATATTGAAGACTTATAATTAAAGGTTCCAATTGACAGAGCCATGTTAAATATACAATTCAGTGCTTTCATCCATCTAGAGTGATGGTGCCCTGTAGAAAACTATTCCTGCCATTTTTGGCAGTCTTTCATTTCAATTGCACCTCTGTTGCATTATATATATTATATATATATATATAATATATACATTATATATATCTCAAACACGTATAGAATATAATATTTCACAATAAGAGACAGTTCATGAAAATCTCAGCAATTCTTTAAACATTATCTAAATCTGAGAGTCACTCACAGATCTTCCTCAGCGAATACTTTTGAAATCAACATGTTCCTCCCAGCCCTGAGTGTTCTCTTTCAAAAGTGCGAGAGGGATTTCTATAACCTGCCAAATCAACAGGATTTGTACAAATGGACCCCGGGAGCAGAGGCTTTGCATTCGATCAAAAAATCCTATTTTATTAGCCAGTCTGCTGATTGCTTAGGAAATCTATTAGCCAAAATGTAAATCAGATCTTCAATCTCTGGCTGAGGGTTCTCGTCCATGTACCATGCATTGAATATTTAAGCTAGCATAGCCTATAGCACTCAACATGCACAGAGATCATAAAATATGCATCAATCAACAAAGTTTTGCACTGATTGAATATGTTTAATGCAATAAAAGCTGACAAAAATGGACATGCAGCAAGATTTACGAGGGCTAACAGGATACCCTATCCAGAAATCTGGCCTACGGAAGTGTTTAAAGCTGGGGAGAGTGGTAGAAAGATGGAGTGATTGAAGGAGGGGGTTACTGAGTGGGAGTCGGATTGTTTCAAATGCTCTGCTAGTGAACTGGATGGATCGGAGTGGGGTGTACAGAGGAGGCAGGAATTAGAAGGTTGGGGAGTGGTGCAAAAGCTAGAGAGATGGAAGCGATTTTGGAGGTTGGGTGGGGTGAGACCGTTTCTAAGTCAGGGTTGAGTTTTTGAACTCAATGTGACGCAGAACGGGGACACAATGGAGATCAGTCAGGATGTCGAGCAGTGGGTGAGTAAGACGTAGGCCGGGACTTTCCGGCCCTGTCATGGTGGGACCGGCTGGAGGGGATTCGGTGGCCCAGACAAAAATCCATTGACTTGCGGCGGGACCGGGTGACCCTGACGGTGGGTGGGGCCAGAAAATCCCGCCCATAGTGGGCAGCATGATGTGGCTAAAGTGGGGTTTTGGATGTAGTCGTTTATCTATTATTGAGGTTGGGAGACAGCTGGAGAGTTTGATGAAGAAAGTGTGGATGAGGATTTCAGCCCTTGTTGGGGGAGAGGTAGAAGAAAGGACTTACATTTATATAGAGCCTTTCATAACCTCAGAACATCAAAAAACAGCCAATGAAGCACTTTTAATGTGTGGTCATTGTTATAATGTAGGAAACACAGCAGCCAATGTGCACACAGCAAGCTCCCCTGAACAGCATAATCAGTTTTTTAGGGTTGTGGAC
This sequence comes from Isurus oxyrinchus, assembly GCA_026770705.1. Taxonomy (NCBI): domain Eukaryota; kingdom Metazoa; phylum Chordata; class Chondrichthyes; order Lamniformes; family Lamnidae; genus Isurus; species Isurus oxyrinchus. Next base: position 6,239,231 of record JANJGN010000027.1, on the reverse strand, counting down.
TGAGGGATAAATGTTAGCTGGGATACCAGGAGGAACTCGCTTGCTTTTCTTCAGATTTTACAATGGGATCTTTTAATGTCCACTGAGAGGGCAGATTGGGCCTCCCTTTAATGTCTCATCTGAAAGATGACACCTCCCACAGTGTAGCACTCCATCAGTATTGCACTTGAGTGTCAGCTTCAAACTTGTACTCAAGACTCGGGATTGGAACATGACCCCCAACCTTCTGATCCAGAGACACTGAGCCAAGGGAACCACAGAACAGGATCACAATGTTTTAAAGATTCAATTGGTGGTGTTGGTGACGGACAGCATGCGTAATTTTAATCTCAACCCCAAGTGAAAAGGACACTAATGTTTTCTAAGTGTTTGATATAATATGCAAACCAGCCATCCATCATTTGCACACAAGATCTATGGTAATTAAAGAACTCTTGTATCTACTTGAGTTCAAACTATATCACCAGCTAGCTGCTGTATGATAAGGAGTATTGAAATTTAACCTGTTTGCAGAATGTATGTAATACAGAAGTGATGTACATGCCCTAGGCCCAACCATCTTCAGAAGCTTCATCAATGACCTTCCTTCCATCATAAGGTCAGAAGTGGGGATGTTCACTGATGATTGCACAATGTTCAGCATCATTCGCAACTCCTCAGATACTGAAGAAGTCCATGTCCAAATGCAGCAAGACCTGGACAATACCCAGGTTTGGGCTGACAAAGGCAAGTAATTTGTGCCACACAAGTGTCAGGCAATGACCATCTCCAACAAGAAAGAACCTAACAATCGCCCTTGACATTCAATCACATTAGCATCGATGAATCCTCCACCATCAAAATCCTGGTAGGCTTCTTAGACAGCGCTCTCCAAACCCACGACTGCTACCATCTAGAAGGGCAAGGGCAGCAGATACAGATCCCCTCCAAGTCACTCATCATCCTGACTTGGAAATATATCGCTGTTCCTTCACTGTCGCTGGGTCAAAATCCTGGAACTCCCTTCTGAACAGCACTGTGGGTGTACCTACACCACATGGACCAAGTGAAGCAGCTGCTATGTGAATGATGGCTTAGTGCGGCTTGACACAGATACTCAAAGTCAGACACCTGTGGTCTTTAAGCATCTTTGCCAAATTCCTTAGCTTTTGGATCCTCTGTCCTTTTTCCCATTCCGCAAGCAAAATTATCCACCTGAAGCAACACATGTTATATGCAAAACCTTGCTCAGCAAAGAAGTCTTTCTGACTCCGGTAACATTACCAGCCCAGTGCCCAATCCAGTTGAACAAACTGCTGTTCGAAGTGGGCGCAAAGATCACTCCCAGTTTTGTCTGCCTCTTGTCTGCGTGAGAGATGTATCTTACATTTCACCAATAGATCCAAATCCTGCTGGTGGAAAGAGGGTGAAAATTGAAAAAGGGTCTACACTTCATTTACTACAGCTATCTATTTTAGACTGATGTCAGTGCCAGCAGGCTAGTCAACTACAGTGGCATCACAGCTGAGGGTTTTTGTAACTGAGCTGAATTCTGACAGCACTAATTCCAGTAGGTGTTGCTGAACAGCAGTAAGGAGTGGGATTCCAAGCCAATTTTCCCCATCTAACCTTGGGAACCATACCTTAGCAAGTCCAAATAACTTCAAGACATGAGCGAAGAAGACTGGGAACACATAAAAAGCCATGTAGAAACAAAATGAACCAGAGGCAGATAAATTTAAACTAACACACTGACATGCAACATGGTTAGATATACTTACTTACATTTCCATATACACGTGGCCTATTCTCACGCACAGGATATGTACACATTCCTGTGTGAGCACATGCACACGCATGTGCTGATTCTTCCACACGCCTGCATGCATTCCTGCACACCAAGTGCCTTCAGGCTCACACACTCGTGCTCACCCATATGATTATTGTATTTTCAAGGTCCCACTGTTAATGGCACATCATCAAATTTCACCACATTGCGCTGAGATGGTTTACAATAACATTGATCAAGTCATCCTTCATTAGTTTACAAACACAGACACACGCAAAAATCAATGTGAAGGGAGCCAGTTGACTTCCTACATATCATTTAAGTTGACGTCATTATACAAAGGTTATAACATTTCTACCCAGTGACTGGAAAGTATAAAATGTAACTGTTTCTCAAACAGACAACGCCTCCATGGATCAATAGAACCTGCCCATCCAACAGGACAGCTCCAGACACCACAGCAGCGCAGATTGCACAAGCAATCTCTGTACTAGCAAAGACTATTGTGTCTCAGGCATGCTCAGTGAAGCCTTTGCAAGCAGTGTTTAGAGTACGAAAGGGTCGTTGCAACAACAACTTGAGTTTAATTAGATGATACCTTCAATGAAATAAAAGATCCCAGGAGCTTTATCAGACAGAACTTTGACACTGAGCCAAAGCAGGAAGTATTAGGAGTGTTGACTGAAAGCTTGGTCAAAGAGATAGATCTTAGGGAGAATGTTCATGGAGGAGAAAGGTGGAGAGTAGGGGAGCTTTGTGTACTCATCAGTATTTGTGTATCAGTCCTTGTTCGTGTGTCAGTACATGTTTGTGTATCAGTCTGTGTTCGTGTGTCAGTATGTGTTTGTGTATCAGTCTGTGTTCGTGTGTCAGTACGTTTGTGTATCAGTCTGTGCTAGTGTGTCAGTACATGTTCGTGTGTCAGTATGTGTTTGTGTATCAGTCTGTGTTATTGTGTCAGTCTAATTACAGAAATTAGATCTGTTTGAAGGCAGTTGCACTTTTACATATACAAACCACACCCTGCCCCCTGTCTCCCCCCCAGAGCCAGTGAAAATGGTGGGTTCCGGGTTCGGGGGCGGGGCTTCCGGAATCAGGGCTCTGGCGCAATTTTGACCAAGGAGCCCTTTCTCCTTTACAAAAGCTCCAGCCTTAGTCCTCCTGAACAAAGAACTTGCATTTACATACTGCCTCTCATAAATTTAAGACATTCCAAAGTGCTTTCTAGCCATTAACATACTTTTGAAGTGTAGCTAATAAGCAGGTTTCCTTTTGTTTGGCTGATGTTGGTTGAGGGATAAACATTGGCCAGGACACCAGTGAGATCTCCCCTGATCTTCAAGACCATCCAAAGGAATCGTTAACATTCACCTCAGAGGGCAGATGGTTTAATGCTTCATTTGAAAGACAGTTTAACGTCTTGCTCCCATCCATGCAACTCTCTGTGCCTTTTAACTTAGTATCACCTAAAAACCTGGATATTTAACTGTCTATTCCTCCAAACTATGTCATCGATATATATGGTGAATAGTTGTGACCTGAGGAACACCACTTCTTACACCCCACCAATCAGACAATGGTCTCTTTAAGTGCCTCATACTGCTCAACTAATTAACAACCCGGCTCTTTGTGTGTCCATGTGTAGTTCTGTTCACATGCGTGTGTCTGTATACCACACATATATCTGTGAGCGAGTCTGCATGTAAAGATTTGCATGTGTACATGTGTGCTAACTGTATATTAATTATATGAAGGTGGTAATCATTAACTGGGATTCACTTGTGCTCCTATAAAGAGGAACAGATGTGGCATGAGTCGGTCTAAGTTGAGTGGAATGCCTGAGGTGGTGGCTGTGTCGAAACAGTTGCTGGTTAAAGTCACCAAGAAACTGCCTAAGGGGAGAAAATGTCACAAGCGGAGCTATTCCATTTACATGTACAAGGTGCTGACCCAGCTCAGCCCTTCCACCAGGATCTCCTCCAAGGCCGTGAGTGTTAGCAATTCCTTCATTGGCGACATTTCCGAGGGCATCGTCTCCGAGGCCTCGCACCTCACTCACTACAACAAGCGCCCACGCCATCTCGGCCAGGGAGATCCAGAGCGACGCCCGCCTCGCACTGCCAGGGAACTGGCCAAAGACGCCGTCTCCGAAGGCACCAAAACAGTCACCAAATACGCCAACTCCAGTTAGGTCGACAATGGTAAAGGTTATAAATAGGAACAGAGTGAAACTGTGCTGTTCGGTTAGGAGGTGGGAGATTGTAAAATGTCTTTGTAAATGCTTGTAAAACTGTATAATACTTCTACAGCTCACCTCTTGGCTCCCTGGTGTTATAACAATGTGGGCAGAATTTTACACTCCGCGGGCGGATGTCTGACCTAAACAGGCGTAAGATCGCCCGAGATGATGCCGGGGCAAGCGTCCCGATGTCACCGCGCACTCGGGCGGTGTTTCACTCGGTGGGACCAGGCAGGAGTTGGGACCGCTGACGGTTAAGCAGACAGTTGAGCTCATTAACGGCGCAACCGGAAGCGATTTCGGGCGGCCCGTCCAACTTACAGTCGGTGAACGGGCCATTCGGCCAAGCGGCCTTTCACATTTTTGATGAAGCCTCGTCCCAGGGCGAGATGAAATCTCCGTTCGGATATAAAATAGGAAGAAATATCAGGGGACAGCATTTTTATGACGTGTGCTTGATTGTGCTGCCTGGACATATTTTGCAGCATTTTTGATGTATCTTTGAGGATCTGGAGGCCTGCAGCTCCCTGGGCCCAGCTGCCTGCCTTCAGGGAGCTCAGTAGAAGCTCTCGCCCGTGCCCATGGTGACATAGGCCCTCGGCCTCTTCCCGCGCCCACTGAGCCCCGCCCCTCCCAGCGCGTGTTTCACACTGGCTGGCTGTTCATTGGTCAGTGTGAAACCATGGCCGGGTTCGATCGCGGGATCGGGAGTCCGTTTCCTGTCCACTCCCGGGCCTACTGATCCCGCGCGCCCGATGAGCGCAAAATTTCGGCCTGTGGGTTGTTTTTTTTTTAAATGAACTAATTATTGGAACGAGGGCCAATATTTATTGTCCAAATGTCCATCCTTAAATGCTCTTGAGAGGGTGAAACAACTTCTTGAACTTCTACAGCCTGTAGCTCCACCCAGAGTGCTGCTAAGAAGGGAGTCATGATAAAGGGATGGCGGTATAACTCCAAGTCAGCATGGCGTGAGACTTCGAAAGAAAATTGCAGGTGGGGGTGTTCCCATGTATCCAGGGTTGTCCTTGACCTCCTAGGTGGTGGAGGTTGCAGGTTTGGGAGGTACTGTTGAAGAAATAAGTTGCATGTGTATCTTTGTACAAATGGCCCTCCAGAGTTGTGGATCTTGAGGATGGTGAGGCTTTGAAAGGGGAGAGTTTATTGGGGGAGGAGCAGAAGTAGGAGGTAAAAGATGAGGAAGAATGGGAAGTAGAGGGAGATGATGTTAATAGTATGTTAACTATATTGTTAAGATATGCAGGTGAAGGGTATTGGTTAATTAAGGGCTCTGAGCATATATAAATCGGGGACAGCTGGGACACTGGGTAGGTGAAAGCAGGGTATGATGCTGAACAAAGTCAATAAACACTCTCAGTAAAGCTCTGTGTCTTGATTTTGATTTCACCAACCAGCTTGGATACTGTTAACAGATGACATTGAACAGAGAGGTGCCCCTGCTGCATGGCAAGGTAGCCCCCCTCTTACCACCCTCCAGGAAAAGGACTTCCCTCCTCCCCCTCATGGGTGCCAGTCCTCCAGCTCCCCTGTGCTATCTTGGGTCTTGGTGGTTCAGTTCTTTGGCACAGACCCTCTCCCTCAGGGAAACCAGTGAGAGGGGCTGTGGGTGTCTGGTTGAGTTCCCCACTTCATCTGTCCTGCTTCCATTCCTGATCCCACTGGCTCTATCTGGACCAGAAACCCACCCCCATATTAATTAAGGGCTTGCCCCCTGTGAAAATTTGAACTTTAATCAGTTTGGGCTCCTGGCAGACCTGATTCCCGTTTCACGCCTCCATTGCAAAAATACAGCCTCTGCTATCGTTCTACTTGCTGATGCTGCAACTCCTCCTGTGTCAGAATATCCAGTTATTCCTATGTCCATTTCTCCATACACAGAGCTTTGGGACAAAAGGTGAGGAATAAATCGGCGGAATTGGAAAAAAATTACTCAGCCATTAAAACTATTCCTTCCACAGGCCCAATGCAAACTATCCACACACACATTCTTAAATTGAGGCAAATTTCGGCACTACTTCATTTGCCAGGCCAAATGAAGAAATATTTTACATTGAAGCCTACATTTTAAGATCAGGATAAGATTGGACTTTACCAGAGGCCAAAGACCATTGACGAATCCACTGTAACACCCAGTTCCCGAAATCCGGGGAACATTTAACCAATGCTTTGCTCGGCCATCTCTATCTACAGAGATGCTCTGAACCCCCTGTCCCAAACAGAATCTACTGCAGGAGAATGTGGTCTCTCGCAGAGAGTCGGATGATTCCACGAGCCACCAGTCCAATTCAGCAAGCAGATATTTATCCTGTTCTTATTTCAAGGAGTTCTGTAGAATCCATGCCTCATAAACTACTTCAAGGTGATATATAGTCCAAGGCGGCTGTAGCATAAATCTCCACCGACATCGCCTCATCAAGCAGTCTGTGGTCAATGATAGCGAAGCCAGAGTGAAAGGTAAAGCTCCCGATAAATTGTCCCAGTAAGTTAGGTTAAATCCCAACATCTGAATAACTCTGCTGCCTCAGTGTCACATTTCCATTGTCAGTCACAATGTTCTGGTGCGAATTCACCATTGGCAAAACAAAGCAATTTAACAATTCAAGTCTATTCCACCAGTCAAAGAGATGATATCTGATCTGTGGCCGGACTCCGGAAACCTGAATTTGTCTCCGTTACAAACAATTACAAAAAATTACTTGACACCTCACTTTCACTGCACTCCAGGCCTCACTGTAAATTATCACAGTACGCCAGGGTTCACTGTAAACTCTCACTGATCCCCAGGCTTCACTGTAATCCATCACTGTTCGCCAGGCCTCAGTGTCTACTATCACCGACTTCGATGCCTCACTGTAAACTATCACTGTGGCCTGTGACTCACTGTAAATATTAACTGTTCCCCAGGCCTCATGATAAACAAGGACTATTCCACAGACATCACTGTAAACTATCACTGTTCCCCAGACCTCACCGTAAACTATCACTGTTCCCCAGACCTCACTGTAAACTATCACTGTTCCCCAGGCCTCACTGTAAACTATCACTGTTCCTAAGGCCTCACTGCAAACTATCACTGAAATCTTGGCCTCAATATAAAGTCTCAATGTTCCCCAGGCCTCAGCGTAAACTCTCACACATTGTCAGGCCTCACTCTGAACTGTCAGTGCTACCCAGGCCTCACTGTAAACTATCACTATTCCCGAGGTCTCACAGTAAATTATCACTGTTACACAGGCCTCAGTGTTAACTATCATTGTTCCCCTGGCTTTACAGTAGACTATCTTTGTTCTCAAGGCCTCACTTTAAATTATCATGCTACCCAGGCCTCACTTTAAATTATCACTCTTCCCCAGGCCTCATTGTAAACTATCACTGTTCCACAGTCCTCATTGTAAACTAGCACTCTTCTCCCCTCTTCACTTTAGAATATCACTTTTCCCCAGGCCTCAATGTAAACTAAAACTGCTCCCCAGGCCTCAGAGTAATCTATCACTGTTCCCAAGTGTCAGTGTAAACTATCACCGTTCTCAGGCCTCAGATAAAGTATCACTGTACCCCAGGCCTCAGTATACACTATCGTTGTTCCCCAAGCCTCACTGTAAACCATCGCGGCTCCCCAGGTTCACTGTAAACTATCACTGTTCCCCAGGCCTCAGTGTAAACGATCACTGTTCTTGAGGTCTCAGTGTAAATTATCACTGTTCCCCAGGCCTCACTATAAACTGTCACTGCTAGCCAGGCCTCACTTTAAATTCTCACAATTCCATAGGCCTGGCTGGAAACTGTCATTGTTCCCCAGGCCTCACTGTAAAATGTCAATCTTCCTCAGGCCTCAATGTAAATTATCCCTGTTGCCAAGGACTCACTGTAAACTATCACCGTTCCCCAGGCCTCAGTATAAACAATCATTGTTTCCCGGCCTCAGTATAAATTATCACCATTCTCAGGCCTCAGTGTAAATTATCAATGTTCCCCAGGGCTCGCTGTAAACTATCAGAGAACCCGAGTCCTCAATATAAAGTCTCAAAGTTCCCTAGGCCTCAGTGTAAACTCTCACACTTTGTCAGGCCTCATTCAACAATACTACTGCTCCCTAGGCCTCACTGTAAACTGTCACTGTTCCTCAGGCCTCAATGTAAACTATCACTGTTCCCCAGGCCTCACTGTAAACTCTCACTGTTCCCCAGGCCTCACTGTAAACTATCACTGTTCCCCAGGCCTCACTGTAAACTCTCACTGTTCCCCAGGCCTCACTGTAAACTATCACTGTTCCCCAGGCCTCACTGTAAACTATCACTGTTCCTCAGGCCTCACTGTAAACTATCACTGTTCCCCAGGCCTCATTGTAAACTATCACCATTCTCAGGCCTCAGTGTAAATTATCAATCATCCCCAGGCCTCGCTGTAAACCATCACTCTTCCCCAAGCCTCACTGCAAAGTATCACTGAACCCTAGGCCGCAATATAAAATCTCAATGTTCCCTAGGCCTCAGTGTAAATTCTCACACTTGGAAAGTCTGCACCTAACCATTTCAGTGCTCCCCAGGCCTCACTGTAAACTATCAATTGTTCCCGAGGTCTCACTGTAAATGATCACTGTTACCCAGGCCTCAGTCTTAACTATCATTGTTCTGCCGGCTTCACAGTAAATTATCATTGTTCTCCAGGCCTCACTGTAAATTATCACTGCTACCCAGGCCTCACTTTAAATTATCACTCTTCCCCAGGGCTCATTGTAAACTATCAATGTTCTCCGCCTCAGTATAATCAATCATTGTCTCCAGGCCTCATTGTGAACAATCACTGTTCCACAGGCCTCAATGTTAACTAACACTGCTACTCAGGCCTCAGAGGAAATATCAATGTTCCCAGGCCTCAGTGTAAATATCACTGTTCTCAGGCCTCAGTGTGAAGTATCAATGTTCCACAGGTCTCGCTGAAATCTCATAGTTTTCACCTGGCCTCACTGTCAGCCATCACGATTCCGCAGGCCTCACTGTAAAATGTCACTCTTCCTCAGGCCTCAATGTGAACTATCCATGTTCCCCTGGCCTCACTATAAACTATCAATGTTCCCCAGGCCTCACTATAAACTATTAGCGTTCCCCAGGCCTCAGTATAATCAATCACTGTTTCCAGGCCTCAGTGTAAACTATCACCATTCTCAGGCCTCAGTGTAAATTATCAATGATCCCCAGGCCTCGCTGTAAATTATCACTGTTCCCCAGGCCTCGCTATAAACTGTCACTGTTCCCCAGGCCTCACTACAAACTATCTCTGAACCACAGACAGCAATATAAAGTCTCAATGTTCCACAGGCCTCAGTGTAAACACTAACACTTTGTCAGGCCTCACTCTAAACTGTAAGTGCTTCCCTGGCCTCACTGTAAATTATCACTATTCCTGAGGTCTCACAGTAAATTATCACTGTTACCCAGGCCTCAGTGTTAACTATCATTGTTCCCCCGGCTTCATGGTAAACTATATTTGTTCCCCAGGCCTCACTGTAAACTATGACTGCTCCCCAGGCCTCGTTGTAAACTATCATTGTTCCACAGGCCTCACTGTAAACTAGCACTCTTCCTTGGCTTCACTTTAGACTATCAATCTTCCCCAGGCCTCACTGTAAATTATCACTGTTCCCCAGGCCTCAGTAGAATCAATCATTGTTTCCAGGCCTCAGTGTAAACTATCACAATTCTCAGGCCTCACTGTAAACTATCACTGTTCCCCAGGCTTCTCTGTAAAATATCACTGTTCCCCAGGCCTCACTGTAAACTATCACAGTTCCCCAGGCCTCACTGTAAACTAACATTGGTCCCCAGGCCTCACTGTAAACTAACACTGTTCCCCAGGCCTCACTGTAAACTATCACTGTTTCCCAGGCCTCAATTTACATTATCACTGTTCCCCAGGCCTCACTGTGAACTATTGTAGTTTGCCAGGCCACGCTGTAAATTTTCACTGTTCCACAGGCCTCACTGTAAACTATCACTGTTCCACAGGCCTCACTGCAAACTATCAATGTTCCCCAGGCCTCACTGTAAACTAACACTGTTCCCCAGGCCTCACTGTAAACTAACACTGTTCCCCAGGCCTCACTGTAAACTATCACTTTTCCACACGCCTCATTGTAAACTATCATTGTTCCCCAGGCCTCACAGAAAACTATCACTGTTCCGTAGGCCTCACAATAAACTCTCACTGTCCCCTAGGCCTCACTGTAAACTATCACTGTACCTCAGGCCTCACAGTAAACATTCATTGTTCCCCAGGCCTAAATGTACACTATCACTGTTCCCCAGGCCTCACTGTAAACTATCATTGTTCCCCAGGCCTCACTGTAAACTATCACTCTTCCCCAGGTCGCACTGTAAACTATCACAGTTCCCCAGGCCTCACAGTAAACAATCACAGTTCCCCAGGCCTCAATTTACATTATCACTGTTCCGCAGGCCTCACTGTAAACTATCACTGTTCCACAGGTCTCAATGTAAACTATCACTTTTCCACAGGCCTCATTGTAAACTATCATTGTTCGCCAGGCCTCACTGTAAACTATCATTGTTCCCCAGGTCTCACTGTAAACTATCATTGTTCCCCAGGCCTCACTGTAAACTATCATTGTTCCCCAGGCCTCACTGTAAACTATCATTGTTCCCCAGGCCACACTGTAAACTATCACTGTTCCCCAGGCCTCACTGTAAACTATCACTGTTCCCCAGGCCTCACTGTAAACTATCATTGTTCCCCAGGCCACACTGTAAACTATCACTGTTCCCCAGGCCTCACTGTAAACTATCACTCTTCCCCTGGCCTCACTGCAAACTATCACTGTTCCCCAGGTGTCACTGTAAACAATCACTCTTCTCCAGCCCTCACGGAAAATAATCATTATTTCTCAGAACTCACTGTGAAATATTGCAGTTCCCCAGGCCTCACTGTAAACTATCATTGTACCTCAGGCCTCACTGTAAACTATCATTGCTCCCCAGGCCTAAATGTACACTATCACTGTTCCACGGGTCTCACTAAAACTCTCACTGTTCCCCAGGCATTCACTGTATACTATCATTGTTCCCCAGGCCTCCCTGTAAACGATCACTCTACCCCAGGCCTCACTGCAAACTATCACTGTTCCCCATGTGTCACTGTAAACAATAACTCTTCTCCAGGCCTCACGGAAAATAATCATTATTTCTCAGACCTCACTGTGAACTATTGCAGTTCCCCAGGCCTCACTGTAAACTCTCACTGTTCCCCAGGCTTCATTGTAAACTATCACTTTTCTCCTGGCTTCACTGTGAAATATCATTGTTCCCCAGGCCTCACTGTAAACTATCTCTGTTCCCAAGGTCACACTGGAAATTAATACTGTTCCCCAGGCCTCACTGTAAACTATCACTGTTCCCAAGGTCACACTGGAAATTAATACTGTTCACCAGGCCTCACTGTAATCTATCACTGTTCCCCAGGCTTTACTGTAAACTATAAAATTTCCCTAGGCCGCACTGTAACCTATCACTGTTCTTCAAACCTGACTGAAAAGTATGACTCTTCCCCAGGCTTCTCTGTAAACCATCACTGTTCCGCCGGCCTCACTGTAAACTATCACTGTTCCACAGGCCTCACTGTAAACTATCACTGTTCCCCAGGCCCCAATGTAAACTACCACTGTTCCCCAGGCCTCAATGTAAACGATCACTGTTCCCAAGGCCTCACTGTAAACTATCACTGTTCCACAGGCCTCACTGTAAACTATCACTGTTCCCAAGGCCGCACTATAAACTATCACTGTTCCCCAGGCCTCACTGTAAACTATCACTGTTCCCAAGGCCTCACTGTAAACTATCACTGTTCCCCAGGCCTCACTGTAAACTATCACTGTTCCCCAGGCCTCACTGTAAACTATCACTGTTCCCAAGGCCTCACTGTAAACTATCACTTTTCCCCAGGCCTCACTTTAAACTATCACTGTTCCCAAGGCCTCACTGTAAACTATCACTGTTCCCCAGGCCTCACTGTAAACTATCACTGTTCCCCAGGCCTCATTGTAAACTATCATTGTTCCCCAGGCCTCACTGTAAACTATCATTGTTCCCCAGGCCTCAATTTACATTATCACTGTTCCGCAGGCCTCACTGTAAGCTATCATTGTTCCCCAGGCCTCACTGTAAACTATCATTGTTCCCCAGGCCTCACTGTAAACTATCACTCTTCCCCAGGCCGCACTGTAAACTATCACAGTTCCCCAGACCTCACAGTAAACTATCACAGTTCCCCAGGCCTCACTGTAAACTATCACTTTTCCACAGGCCTCATTGTAAACTATCATTGTTCGCCAGGCCTCACTGTAAACTATCATTGTTCCCCAGGCCTCACTGTAAACTATCATTGTTCCCCAGGCCTCACTGTAAACTATCACTCTTCCCCTGGCCTCACTGCAAACTATCACTGTTCCCCAGGCGTCACTGTAAACAATCACTCTTCTCCAGCCCTCACGGAAAATAATCATTATTTCTCAGAACTCACTGTGAACTATTGCAGTTCCCCAGGCCTCACTGTAAACTATCACTGTACCTCAGGCCTCACTGTAAACTATCATTGCTCCCCAGGCCTAAATGTACACTATCACTGTTCCACAGGTCTCACTAAAACTCTCACTGTTCCCCAGGCCAAACTGTGAACTATCACCGTACCTCAGGCCTCACTGTAAACTATCATTGTTCCCCAGGCCTCACTGTAAACTATCACTCTACCCCAGGCCTCACTGCAAACTATCACTGTTCCCCATGCGTCACTGTAAACAATCACTCTTCTCCAGGCCTCACGGAAAATAATCATTATTTCTCAGACCTCACTGTGAACTATTGCAGTTCCCCAGGCCTCACTGTAAACTCTCACTGTTCCCAAGGACACACTGGAAATTAATACTGTTCCCCAGGCCTCACTGTAATCTATCACTGTTCCCCAGGCCACTCTGGAAACCATCACTGTTCACCAGGCCTAACTTTAAACTATCAATTTTCCCCAGGCCTCACTCAAAATGATCACTGTTGCTCAGAGCTCACTGTGAACTATTGCAGTTCCCCAGGCATCACTGTAAACTATCACTGTTCCCCAGGCTTTACTGTAAACTATAAAATTTCCCTAGGCCGCACTGTAACCTATCACTGTTCTTCAAACCTGACTGAAAAGTATGACTCTTCCCCAGGCTTCTCTGTAAACCATCACTGTTCCGCAGGCCTCACTGTAAACTATCACTGTTCCCCAAGCCTCACTGTAAACTATCACTGTTCCCCAGGCCTCACTGTAAACTATCACTGTTCCCAAGGCCTCACTATAAACTATCACTGTTCCCAAGGCCTCACTGTAAACTATCACTGTTCCCAAGGCCTCACTATAAACTATCACTGTTCCCCAGGCCTCACTTTAAACTATCACTGTTCCCAAGGCCTCACTGTAAACTATCACTGTTCCCCAGGCCTCACTGTAAACTATCACAGTTCCCCAGGCCTCAATTTACGTTATCACTGTTCCCCAGGCCTCACTTTAACTATCACTTTTCCACAGGCCTCATTGTAAACTATCATTGTTCGCCAGGCCTCACTGTAAACTATCATTGTTCCCCAGGCCTCACTTTAAACTATCATTGTTCCCCAGGCCGCACTGTAAACAATCACTCTTCTCCAGCCCTCACGGAAAATAATCATTATTTCTCAGAACTCAGTGTGAAATATTGCAGTTCCCCAGGCCTCACTGTAAACTATCACTGTACCTCAGGCCTCACTGTAAACTATCATTGCTCCCCAGGCCTAAATGTACACTATCACTGTTCCCCATGCCTCACTGTAAACTATCATTGTTCCCCAGGCCGCACTGTAAACTATCACAGTTCCCCAGACCTCACTGTAAAATATCACTCTTCCCCAGGCCGCACTGTAAACTATCACAGTTCCCCAGGCCTCACAGTAAACTATCACAGTTCCCCAGGCCTCACTGTAAACTATCACTTTTCCACAGGCCTCATTGTAAACTATCACTGTTCCCCAGGCCTCACTGTAAACTATCACTGTTCCCCAGGCCTCACTGTAAACTATCACTATTCCCCAGGCCTCACTGTAAACTATCATTGTTCCCCAGGCCTCACTGTAAACTATCACAGTTCCCCAGGCCTCACTGTAAACTATCACTTTTCCACAGTCCTCATTGTAAACTATCATTGTTCGCCAGGCCTCACTGTAAACTATCATTGTTCCCCAGGCCTCACTGTAAACTATCATTGTTCCCCAGGCCTCACTGTAAACTATCACTCTTCCCCTGGCCTCACTGCAAACTATCACTGTTCCCCAGGCGTCACTGTAAACAATCACTCTTCTCCAGCCCTCACGGAAAATAATCATTATTTCTCAGAACTCACTGTGAACAATTGCAGTTCCCCAGGCCTCACTGTAAACTATCACTGTTCCCTAGGCCTCACTGTAAACTATCACTGTTCCCCAGGCCTCACTTTAAACTATCACTGTTCCCAAGGCCTCACTGTAAACTATCACTGTTCCCCAGGCGTCACTGTATACAATCACTCTTCTCCAGCCCTCACGGAAAATAATCATTATTTCTCAGAACTCAGTGTGAACTATTGCAGTTCCCCAGGCCTCACTGTAAACTATCACTGTACCTCAGGCCTCACTGTAAACTATCACTGTTCCCCAGGCCTCACTGTAAACTATCACTGTTCCCCAGGCCTCACTGTAAACTATCACTGTTCCCCAGGCCTCACTGTAAACTATCAATGTTCCCCAGGCGTCACTCTAAACAATCACTCTTCTCCAGGCCTCACAGAAAATAATCATTATTTCTCAGGCCTCACTGTAAACTCTCAATGTTCCCCAGGCCTCGTTGTAAACTATCTCTGTTCCCAAGGTCACACTGGAAATTAATACTGTTCACCAGGCCTCACTGTAATCTATCACTGTTCCCCAGGCCACTCTGGAAACCATCACTGTTCACCAGGCCTAACTTTCAACTATCAGTTTTCCCCAGGCCTCACTCAAAATGATCACTGTTGCTCAGACCTCACTGTAAACTATCACTGTTCCCCAGGCCTCACTGTAAACTATCGCTGTTCCCCAGGCCTCAGTATAATCAGTCATTGTCTCCAGGCCTCATTGTAAACTATCACCATTCTCAGGCCTCAGTGTAAATTATCAATCATCCCCAGGCCTCGCTGTAAACCATCACTCTTCCCCAAGCCTCACTGCAAAGTATCACTGAACCCTAGGCCGCAATATAAAATCTCAATGTTCCCTAGGCCTCAGTGTAAATTCTCACACTTGGAAAGTCTGCACCTAACCACTTCAGTGCTCCCCAGGCCTCACTGTAAACTATCAATTGTTCCCGAGGTCTCACTGTAAATGATCACTGTTACCCAGGCCTCAGTCTTAACTATCATTGTTCCGCCGGCTTCACAGTAAATTATCATTGTTCTCCAGGCCTCACTGTAAATTATCACTGCTACCCAGGCCTCACTTTAAATTATCACTCTTCCCCAGGCCTCATTGTAAACTATCAATGTTCGCCAGGCCTCATTGTGAACAATCACTGTTCCACAGGCCTCAATGTTAACTAACACTGCTACTCAGGCCTCAGAGGAAATATCAATGTTCCCAGCCCTCAGTGTAAATATCACTGTTCTCAGGCCTCAGTGTGAAGTATCAATGTTCCACAGGTCTCGCTGAAATCTCATAGTTTTCACCTGGCCTCACTGTCAGCTATCACAATTCCGCAGGCCTCACTGTAAAATGTCACTCTTCCTCAGGCCTCAATGTGAACTATCCATGTTCCCCAGGCCTCACTATAAACTATCAATGTTCCCCAGGCCTCACTATAAACTATTAGCGTTCCCCAGGCCTCAGTATAATCAATCACTGTTTCCAGGCCTCAGTGTAAACTATCACCATTCTCAGGCCTCAGTGTAAATTATCAATGATCCCCAGGCCTCGCTGTAAATTATCACTGTTCCCCAGGCCTCGCTATAAACTGTCACTGTTCCCCAGGCCTCACTACAAACTATCTCTGAACCACAGACAGCAATATAAAGTCTCAATGTTCCACAGGCCTCAGTGTAAACACTAACACTTTGTCAGGCCTCACTCTAAACTGTCAGTGCTTCCCTGGCCTCACTGTAAACTATCACTATTCCTGAGGTCTCACAGTAAATTATCACTGTTACCCAGGCCTCAGTGTTAACTATCATTGTTCCCCCGGCTTCATGGTAAACTATATTTGTTCCCCAGGCCTCACTGTAAACTATGACTGCTCCCCAGGCCTCGTTGTAAACTATCATTGTTCCCCAGGCCTCACTGTAAACTAGCACTCTTCCTTGGCTTCACTTTAGACTATCAATCTTCCCCAGGCCTCAATGACAATTAACATTGTTCCCTAGGCCTCAGTATGAACTATCATTGCTCACAGGGCCTCACTGTAAATTATCACTGTTCCCCAGGCCTCAGTAGAATCAATCATTGTTTCCAGGCCTCAGTGTAAACTATCACCATTCTCAGGCCTCACTGTAAACTATCACTGTTCCCCAGGCTTCTCTGTAAAATATCACTGTTCCCCAGGCCTCACTGTAAACTATCACAGTTCCCCAGGCCTCACTGTAAACTAACACTGTTCCCCAGGCCTCACTGTAAACTATCACTGTTTCCCAGGCCTCAATTTACATTATCACTGTTCCCCAGGCCTCACTGTGAACTATTGTAGTTTGCCAGGCCACGCTGTAAATTCTCACTGTTCCACAGGCCTCACTGTAAACTATCATTGTTCCCCAGGCCTCACTGTAAACTATCATTGTTCCCCAGGCCTCACTGTAAACAATCACTCTTCTCCAGCCCTCACGGAAAATAATCATTATTTCTCAGAACTCAGTGTGAACTATTGCATTTCCCCAAGCCTCACTGTAAAGTATCACTGTACCTCAGGCCTCACTGTAAACTATCATTGCTCCCCAGGCCTAAATGTACACTATCACTGTTCCCCAGGCCTCACTGTAAACTATCATTGTTCCCCAGGCCTCACTGTAAACTATCATTGTTCCCCAGGCCTCACTGTAAAATATCACTGTTCCCCAGGCCTCACTGTAAACTATCATTGTTCCCCAGGCCTCACTGTAAAATATCACTGTTCCCCAGGCCTCACTGTAAACTATCATTGTTCCCCAGGCCTCACTGAAAACTATCACAGTTCCCCAGGCCTCACTGAAAACTATCACAGTTCCCCAGGCCTCACTGTAAACTATCACTGTTCCCCAGGCCTCATTGTAAACTATCATTGTTCCCCAGGCCTCACTGTAAACTATCATTGTTCCCCAGGCCTCACTGTAAACTATCACTCTTCCCCTGGCCTCACTGCAAACTATCACTGTTCCCCAGCCGTCACTGTAAACAATCACTCTTCTCCAGCCCTCACGGAAAATAATCATTATTTCTCAGAACTCACTGTGAACTATTGCAGTTCCCCAGGCCTCACTGTAAACTATCACTGTACCTCAGGCCTCACTGTAAACTATCATTGCTCCCCAGGCCTAAATGTACACTATCACTGTTCCACAGGTCTCACTAAAACTCTCACTGTTCCCCAGGCCAAACTGTGAACTATCACCGTACCTCAGGCCTCACTGTATACTATCATTGTTCCCCAGTCCTCACTGTAAACTATCACTCTACCCCAGGCCTCACTGCAAACTATCACTGTTCCCCATGCGTCACTGTAAACAATAACTCTTCTCCAGGCCTCACGGAAAATAATCATTATTTCTCAGACCTCACTGTGAACTATTGCAGTTCCCCAGGCCTTACTGTAAACTCTCACTGTTCCCCAGGCTTCATTGTAAACTATCACTTTTCTCCTGGCTTCACTGTGAAATATCATTGTTCCCCAGGCCTCACTGTAAACTATCTCTGTTCCCAAGGACACACTGGAAATTAATACTGTTCCCCAGGCCTCACTGTAATCTATCACTGTTCCCCAGGCCTCACTGTAAACTATCTCTGTTCCCAAGGTCACACTGGAAATTAATACTGTTCCCCAGGCCTCACTGTAATCTATCACTGTTCCCCAGGCCACTCTGGAAACCATCACTGTTCACCAGGCCTAACTTTAAACTATCAATTTTCCCCAGGCCTCACTCAAAATGATCACTGTTGCTCAGAGCTCACTGTGAACTATTGCAGTTCCCCAGGCATCACTGTAAACTATCACTGTTCCCCAGGCTTTACTGTAAACTATAAAATTTCCCTAGGCCGCACTGTAACCTATCACTGTTCTTCAAACCTGACTGAAAAGTATGACTCTTCCCCAGGCTTCTCTGTAAACCATCACTGTTCCGCAGGCCTCACTGTAAACTATCATTGTTCCCCAGGCCTCACTGTAAGCTATCACTGTTCCACAGGCCTCAATGTAAACGATCACTGTTCCCAAGGCCTCACTGTAAACTATCACTGTTCCACAGGACTCACTGTAAACTATCACTGTCCCAAGGCCTCACTATAAACTATCACTGTTCCCAAGGCCTCACTGTAAACTATCACTGTTCCCAAGGCCTCACTGTAAACTATCACTGTTCCCCATGCCTCACTTTAAACTATCACTGTTCCCAAGGCCTCACTGTAAACTATCACTGTTCCCCAGGCCTCACTGTAAACTATCACTGTTCCCTAGGCCTCACTGTAAACTATCACTGTTCCCAAGGCCTCACTGTAAACTATCACTTTTCCCCAGGCCACACTGTAAACTATCACTGTTCCCCAGGCCTCACTTTAAACTATCACTGTTCCCAAGGCCTCACTGTAAACTATCACTGTTCCCCAGGCGTCACTGTATACAATCACTCTTCTCCAGGCCTCACTGTAAACTATCACTGTCCCCAGGCCTCACTGTAAACTATCACTGTTCCCCAGGCCTCACTGTAAACTATCACTGTTCCCTAGGCCTCACTGTAAACTATCACTGTTCCCAAGGCCTCACTGTAAACTATCACTTTTCCCCAGGCCACACTGCAAACTATCACTGTTCCCCAGGCCTCACTTTAAACTATCACTGTTCCCAAGGCCTCACTGTAAACTATCACTGTTCCCCAGGCGTCACTGTATACAATCACTCTTCTCCAGCCCTCACGGAAAATAATCATTATTTCTCAGAACTCAGTGTGAACTATTGCAGTTCCCCAGGCCTCACTGTAAACTATCACTGTACCTCAGGCCTCACTGTAAACTATCATTGCTTCCCAGGCCTAAATGTACACTATCACTGTTCCCCAGGCCTCACTGTAAACTATCACTGTTCCCCAGGCCTCACTGTAAACTATCACTGTTCCCCAGGCCTCACTGTAAACTATCACTGTTCCCCAGGCCTCACTGTAAACTATCATTGTTCCCCAGGCCTCACTGTAAACTATCACAGTTCCCCAGGCCTCACTGTAAACTATCACTTTTCCACAGGCCTCATTGTAAACTATCATTGTTCGCCAGGCCTCACTGTAAACTATCATTGTTCCCCAGGCCTCACTGTAAACTATCATTGTTCCCCAGGCCTCACTGTAAACTATCACTCTTCCCCTGGCCTCACTGCAAACTATCACTGTTCCCCAGGCGTCACTGTAAACAATCACTCTTCTCCAGCCCTCACGGAAAATAATCATTATTTCTCAGAACTCACTGTGAACAATTGCAGTTCCCCAGGCCTCACTGTAAACTATCACTGTTCCCTAGGCCTCACTGTAAACTATCACTGTTCCCAAGGCCTCACTGTAAACTATCACTGTTCCCCAGGCCACACTGTAAACTATCACTGTTCCCCAGGCCTCACTTTAAACTATCACTGTTCCCAAGGCCTCACTGTAAACTATCACTGTTCCCCAGGCGTCACTGTATACAATCACTCTTCTCCAGCCCTCACGGAAAATAATCATTATTTCTCAGAACTCAGTGTGAACTATTGCAGTTCCCCAGGCCTCACTGTAAACTATCACTGTATCTCAGGCCTCACTGTAAACTATCATTGCTTCCCAGGCCTAAATGTACACTATCACTGTTCCCCAGGCCTCACTGTAAACTATCACTGTTCCCCAGGCCTCACTGTAAACTATCAATGTTCCCCAGGCGTCACTCTAAACAATCACTCTTCTCCAGGCCTCACAGAAAATAATCATTATTTCTCAGGCCTCACTGTAAACTCTCAATGTTCCCCAGGCCTCGTTGTAAACTATCTCTGTTCCCAAGGTCACACTGGAAATTAATACTGTTCACCAGGCCTCACTGTAATCTATCACTGTTCCCCAGGCCACTCTGGAAACCATCACTGTTCACCAGGCCTAACTTTCAACTATCAGTTTTCCCCAGGCCTCACTCAAAATGATCACTGTTGCTCAGACCTCACTGTAAACTATCACTGTTCCCCAGGCATCACTGTAAACTATCGCTGTACCCCAGGCCTCAGTATAATCAATCATTGTCTCCAGGCCTCAGTGTAAACTATCACCATTCTCAGGCCTCAGTGTAAATTATCAATCATCCCCAGGCCTCGCTGTAAACCATCACTCTTCCCCAAGCCTCACTGCAAAGTATCACTGAACCCTAGGCCGCAATATAAAATCTCAATGTTCCCTAGGCCTCAGTGTAAATTCTCACACTTGGAAAGTCTGCACCTAACCATTTCAGTGCTCCCCAGGCCTCACTGTAAATTATCACTGCTACCCAGGCCTCACTTTAAATTATCACTCTTCCCCAGGCCTCATTGTAAACTATCAATGTTCTCCAGGCCTCATTGTGAACAATCACTGTTCCACAGGCCTCAATGTTAACTAACACTGCTACTCAGGCCTCAGAGGAAATATCAATGTTCCCAGCCCTCAGTGTAAATATCACTGTTCTCAGGCCTCAGTGTGAAGTATCAATGTTCCACAGGTCTCGCTGAAATCTCATAGTTTTCACCTGGCCTCACTGTCAGCCATCACGATTCCGCAGGCCTCACTGTAAAATGTCACTCTTCCTCAGGCCTCAATGTGAACTATCCATGTTCCCCAGGCCTCACTATAAACTATCAATGTTCCCCAGGCCTCACTATAAACTATTAGCGTTCCCCAGGCCTCAGTATAATCAATCACTGTTTCCAGGCCTCAGTGTAAACTATCACCATTCTCAGGCCTCAGTGTAAATTATCAATGATCCCCAGGCCTCGCTGTAAATTATCACTGTTCCCCAGGCCTCGCTATAAACTGTCACTGTTCCCCAGGCCTCACTACAAACTATCTCTGAACCACAGACAGCAATATAAAGTCTCAATGTTCCACAGGCCTCAGTGTAAACACTAACACTTTGTCAGGCCTCACTCTAAACTGTCAGTGCTTCCCTGGCCTCACTGTAAACTATCACTATTCCTGAGGTCTCACAGTAAATTATCACTGTTACCCAGGCCTCAGTGTTAACTATCATTGTTCCCCCGGCTTCATGGTAAACTATATTTGTTCCCCAGGCCTCACTGTAAACTATGACTGCTCCCCAGGCCTCGTTGTAAACTATCATTGTTCCCCAGGCCTCACTGTAAACTAGCACTCTTCCTTGGCTTCACTTTAGACTATCAATCTTCCCCAGGCCTCAATGACAATTAACATTGTTCCCTAGGCCTCAGTATGAACTATCATTGCTCACAGGGCCTCACTGTAAATTATCACTGTTCCCCAGGCCTCAGTAGAATCAATCATTGTTTCCAGGCCTCAGTGTAAACTATCACCATTCTCAGGCCTCACTGTAAACTATCACTGTTCCCCAGGCTTCTCTGTAAAATATCACTGTTCCCCAGGCCTCACTGTAAACTATCACAGTTCCCCAGGCCTCACTGTAAACTAACACTGTTCCCCAGGCCTCACTGTAAACTATCACTGTTTCCCAGGCCTCAATTTACATTATCACTGTTCCCCAGGCCTCACTGTGAACTATTGTAGTTTGCCAGGCCACGCTGTAAATTCTCACTGTTCCACAGGCCTCACTGTAAACTATCATTGTTTCCCAGGCCTCACTGTAAACTATCATTGTTCCCCAGGCCTCACTGTAAACAATCACTCTTCTCCAGCCCTCACGGAAAATAATCATTATTTCTCAGAACTCAGTGTGAACTATTGCATTTCCCCAAGCCTCACTGTAAACTATCACTGTACCTCAGGCCTCACTGTAAACTATCATTGCTCCCCAGGCCTAAATGTACACTATCACTGTTCCCCAGGCCTCACTGTAAACTAACACTGTTCCCCAGGCCTCACTGTAAACTAACACTGTTCCCCAGGGCTCACTGTAAACTATCACTTTTCTACACGCCTCATTGTAAACTATCACTGTTCCACAGGCCTCACAATAAACTCTCACTGTTCCCTAGGCCTCACTGTAAACTATCACTGTACCTCAGGCCTCACTGTAAACATTCATTGTTCCCCAGGCCTAAATGTAAACTAGCACTGTTCCCCAGGCCTAAATGTAAACTCTACTGTTCCCCAGGCCTCACTGTAAACTATCACTTTTCCCCAGGCCTCACTGTAAACTATCACTGTTCCCCAGGCTTCTCTGTAAAATATCACTCTTCCCCAGGCCTCACTGTAAACATTCATTGTTCCCCAGGCCTAAATGTAAACTATCACTGTTCCCCAGCCCTCACTGTAAACTATCACTGTTCCCCAGGCCTCACTGTAAACTATCACTGTTCCCATGGCCTCACTGTAAACTATCACTGTTCCCCAGGCCTCACTGTAAACTATCACTGTTCCCCAGGCCTCACTGTAAACTATCATTGTTCCCCAGGCCTCACTGTAAACTCTCACTGTTCCCCAGGCCTCACTGTAAACTATCACTGTTCCCCAGGCCTCACTGTAAACTATCATTGTTCCCCAGGCCTCAGTGTAAAATATCACTCTTCCCCAGGCCTCACTGTAAACATTCATTGTTCCCAGGCCTAAATGTAAACTATCACTGTTCCCCAGGCCTCACTGTAAACTATCACTGTTCCCCAGGCCTCACTGTAAACTATCACTGTTCCCCAGGCCTCACTGTAAACTCTCACTGTTCCCCAGGCCTCACTGTGAACTATCACTCTTCCCCAGCCCTCACTGTAAACTATCACTCTTCCCCAGGCCGCACTGTAAACTATCACTGTTCCCCAGGCCTCAGAGTAAACTATCACAGTTCCCCAGGCCTCACAGTAAACTATCACAGTTCCCCAGGCCTCAATTTACATTATCACTGTTCCCCAGGCCTCATTGTAAACTATCATTGTTCGCCAGGCCTCACTGTAAACTATCATTGTTCCCCAGGCCTCACTGTAAACTATCATTGTTCCCCAGGCCACACTGTAAACTATCACTGTTCCCCAGGCCTCACTGCAAACTATCACTGTTCCCCAGGCGTCACTGTAAACAATCACTCTTCTCCAGCCCTCACGGAAAATAATCATTTTTTCTCAGAACTCACTGTGAACTATTGCAGTTCCCCAGGCCTCACTGTAAACTATCACTATACCTCAGGCCTCACTGTAAACTGTGATTGCTCCCCAGGCCTAAATGTACACTATCACTGTTCCACAGGTCTCACTAAAACTCTCACTGTTCCCCAGGCCAAACTGTGAACTATCACCGTACCTCAGGCCTCACTGTAAACTATCATTGTTCCCCAGGACTCTCTGTAAACGATCACTCTACCCCAGGCCTCACTGCAAACTATCACTGTTCCCCATGCGTCACTGTAAACAATAACTCTTCGCCAGGCCTCACGGAAAATAATCATTATTTCTCAAACCTCACTGTGAACTATTGCAGTCCCCCAGGCCTTACTGTAAACTCTCACTGTTCCCAAGGACACACTGGAAATTAATACTGTTCCCCAGGCCTCACTGTAAACTCTCACTGTTCCCCAGTCCTCATTGTAAACTATCACTTTTCTCCTGGCTTCACTGTGAAATATCATTGTTCCCCAGGCCTCACTGTAAACTATCTCTGTTCCCAAGGTCACACTGGAAACCATCACTGTTCACCAGGCCTAACTTTAAAATATCAATTTTCCCCAGGCCTCACTCAAAATGATCACTGTTGCTCAGAGCTCACTGTGAACTATTGCAGTTCCAAAGGCATCACTGTAAACTATCACTGTTCCCCAGGCTTTACTGTAAACTATAAAATTTCCCTAGGCCGCACTGTAACCTATCACTGTTCTTCAAACCTGACTGAAAAGTATGACTCTTCCCCAGGCTTCTCTGTAAACCATCACTGTTCCGCAGGCCTCACTGTAAACTATCACTGTTCCCCAGGCCTCACTGCAAACTATCACTGTTCCCCTGGCCACAATGTAAACGATCACTGTTCCCCAGGCCTCACTGTAAACTAACAATGTTCCCCAGGCCTCACTGTAAACTATCACTGTTCCCCAGGCCTCACTGTAAACTATCACTGTTCCCCAGGCCTCACTGTAAACTATCACTGTTCCCCAGGCCTCACTGTAAACTATCACTGTTCCCCAGGCCTCACTGTAAACTATCACTGTTCCCCAGGCCTCACTGTAAACTATCACTGTTCCCCAGGCCTCACTGTAAACTATCATTGTTCCCCAGGCCTCACTGTAAACTCTCACTGTTCCCCAGGCCTCACTGTAAACTATCACTGTTCCCCAGGCCTCACTGTAAACTATCATTGTTCCCCAGGCCTCACTGTAAAATATCACTCTTCCCCAGGCCTCACTGTAAACATTCATTGTTCCCCAGGCCTAAATGTAAACTATCACTGTTCCCCAGGCCTCACTGTAAACTATCACTGTTCCCCAGGCCTCACTGTAAACTATCACTGTTCCCCAGGCCTCACTGTAAACTCTCACTCTTCCCCAGGCCTCACTGTGAACTATCACTCTTCCCAGGCCTCACAATTAACTATCACTCTTCCCCAGGCCGCACTGTAAACTATCACTATTCCCCATGCCTCAGAGTAAACTATCACAGTTCCCCAGGCCTCACAGTAAACTATCACAGTTCCCCAGGCCTCAATTTACATTATCACTGTTCCCCAGGCCTCATTGTAAACTATTATTGTTCGCCAGGCCTCACTGTAAACTATCACTGTTCCCCAGGCCTCACTGTAAACTATCACTGTTCCCAAGGCCTCACTGTAAACTATCACTTTTCCCCAGGCCTCACTTTAAACTATCACTGTTCCCAAGGCCTCACTGTAAACTATCACTGTTCCCCAGGCCTCACTGTAAACTATCACTGTTCCCCAGGCCTCATTGTAAACTATCATTGTTCCCCAGGCCTCACTGTAAACTATCATTGTTCCCCAGGCCTCAATTTACATTATCACTGTTCCGCAGGCCTCACTGTAAGCTATCATTGTTCCCCAGGCCTCACTGTAAACTATCATTGTTCCCCAGGCCTCAGTGTAAACTATCACTCTTCCCCAGGCCGCACTGTAAACTATCACAGTTCCCCAGACCTCACAGTAAACTATCACAGTTCCCCAGGCCTCACTGTAAACTATCACTTTTCCACAGGCCTCATTGTAAACTATCATTGTTCGCCAGGCCTCACTGTAAACTATCATTGTTCCCCAGGCCTCACTGTAAACTATCATTGTTCCCCAGGCCTCACTGTAAACTATCACTCTTCCCCTGGCCTCACTGCAAACTATCACTGTTCCCCAGGCGTCACTGTAAACAATCACTCTTCTCCAGCCCTCACGGAAAATAATCATTATTTCTCAGAACTCACTGTGAACTATTGCAGTTCCCCAGGCCTCACTGTAAACTATCACTGTACCTCAGGCCTCACTGTAAACTATCATTGCTCCCCAGGCCTAAATGTACACTATCACTGTTCCACAGGTCTCACTAAAACTCTCACTGTTCCCCAGGCCAAACTGTGAACTATCACCGTACCTCAGGCCTCACTGTAAACTATCATTGTTCCCCAGGCCTCACTGTAAACTATCACTCTACCCCAGGCCTCACTGCAAACTATCACTGTTCCCCATGCGTCACTGTAAACAATCACTCTTCTCCAGGCCTCACGGAAAATAATCATTATTTCTCAGACCTCACTGTGAACTATTGCAGTTCCCCAGGCCTCACTGTAAACTCTCACTGTTCCCAAGGACACACTGGAAATTAATACTGTTCCCCAGGCCTCACTGTAATCTATCACTGTTCCCCAGGCCACTCTGGAAACCATCACTGTTCACCAGGCCTAACTTTAAACTATCAATTTTCCCCAGGCCTCACTCAAAATGATCACTGTTGCTCAGAGCTCACTGTGAACTATTGCAGTTCCCCAGGCATCACTGTAAACTATCACTGTTCCCCAGGCTTTACTGTAAACTATAAAATTTCCCTAGGCCGCACTGTAACCTATCACTGTTCTTCAAACCTGACTGAAAAGTATGACTCTTCCCCAGGCTTCTCTGTAAACCATCACTGTTCCGCAGGCCTCACTGTAAACTATCACTGTTCCCCAAGCCTCACTGTAAACTATCACTGTTCCCCAGGCCTCACTGTAAACTATCACTGTTCCCAAGGCCTCACTATAAACTATCACTGTTCCCAAGGCCTCACTGTAAACTATCACTGTTCCCAAGGCCTCACTATAAACTATCACTGTTCCCCAGGCCTCACTTTAAACTATCACTGTTCCCAAGGCCTCACTGTAAACTATCACTGTTCCCCAGGCCTCACTGTAAACTATCACAGTTCCCCAGGCCTCAATTTACGTTATCACTGTTCCCCAGGCCTCACTTTAACTATCACTTTTCCACAGGCCTCATTGTAAACTATCATTGTTCGCCAGGCCTCACTGTAAACTATCATTGTTCCCCAGGCCTCACTTTAAACTATCATTGTTCCCCAGGCCGCACTGTAAACAATCACTCTTCTCCAGCCCTCACGGAAAATAATCATTATTTCTCAGAACTCAGTGTGAAATATTGCAGTTCCCCAGGCCTCACTGTAAACTATCACTGTACCTCAGGCCTCACTGTAAACTATCATTGCTCCCCAGGCCTAAATGTACACTATCACTGTTCCCCATGCCTCACTGTAAACTATCATTGTTCCCCAGGCCGCACTGTAAACTATCACAGTTCCCCAGACCTCACTGTAAAATATCACTCTTCCCCAGGCCGCACTGTAAACTATCACAGTTCCCCAGGCCTCACAGTAAACTATCACAGTTCCCCAGGCCTCACTGTAAACTATCACTTTTCCACAGGCCTCATTGTAAACTATCACTGTTCCCCAGGCCTCACTGTAAACTATCACTGTTCCCCAGGCCTCACTGTAAACTATCACTATTCCCCAGGCCTCACTGTAAACTATCATTGTTCCCCAGGCCTCACTGTAAACTATCACAGTTCCCCAGGCCTCACTGTAAACTATCACTTTTCCACAGTCCTCATTGTAAACTATCATTGTTCGCCAGGCCTCACTGTAAACTATCATTGTTCCCCAGGCCTCACTGTAAACTATCATTGTTCCCCAGGCCTCACTGTAAACTATCACTCTTCCCCTGGCCTCACTGCAAACTATCACTGTTCCCCAGGCGTCACTGTAAACAATCACTCTTCTCCAGCCCTCACGGAAAATAATCATTATTTCTCAGAACTCACTGTGAACAATTGCAGTTCCCCAGGCCTCACTGTAAACTATCACTGTTCCCTAGGCCTCACTGTAAACTATCACTGTTCCCCAGGCCTCACTTTAAACTATCACTGTTCCCAAGGCCTCACTGTAAACTATCACTGTTCCCCAGGCGTCACTGTATACAATCACTCTTCTCCAGCCCTCACGGAAAATAATCATTATTTCTCAGAACTCAGTGTGAACTATTGCAGTTCCCCAGGCCTCACTGTAAACTATCACTGTACCTCAGGCCTCACTGTAAACTATCACTGTTCCCCAGGCCTCACTGTAAACTATCACTGTTCCCCAGGCCTCACTGTAAACTATCACTGTTCCCCAGGCCTCACTGTAAACTATCAATGTTCCCCAGGCGTCACTCTAAACAATCACTCTTCTCCAGGCCTCACAGAAAATAATCATTATTTCTCAGGCCTCACTGTAAACTCTCAATGTTCCCCAGGCCTCGTTGTAAACTATCTCTGTTCCCAAGGTCACACTGGAAATTAATACTGTTCACCAGGCCTCACTGTAATCTATCACTGTTCCCCAGGCCACTCTGGAAACCATCACTGTTCACCAGGCCTAACTTTCAACTATCAGTTTTCCCCAGGCCTCACTCAAAATGATCACTGTTGCTCAGACCTCACTGTAAACTATCACTGTTCCCCAGGCCTCACTGTAAACTATCGCTGTTCCCCAGGCCTCAGTATAATCAGTCATTGTCTCCAGGCCTCATTGTAAACTATCACCATTCTCAGGCCTCAGTGTAAATTATCAATCATCCCCAGGCCTCGCTGTAAACCATCACTCTTCCCCAAGCCTCACTGCAAAGTATCACTGAACCCTAGGCCGCAATATAAAATCTCAATGTTCCCTAGGCCTCAGTGTAAATTCTCACACTTGGAAAGTCTGCACCTAACCACTTCAGTGCTCCCCAGGCCTCACTGTAAACTATCAATTGTTCCCGAGGTCTCACTGTAAATGATCACTGTTACCCAGGCCTCAGTCTTAACTATCATTGTTCCGCCGGCTTCACAGTAAATTATCATTGTTCTCCAGGCCTCACTGTAAATTATCACTGCTACCCAGGCCTCACTTTAAATTATCACTCTTCCCCAGGCCTCATTGTAAACTATCAATGTTCGCCAGGCCTCATTGTGAACAATCACTGTTCCACAGGCCTCAATGTTAACTAACACTGCTACTCAGGCCTCAGAGGAAATATCAATGTTCCCAGCCCTCAGTGTAAATATCACTGTTCTCAGGCCTCAGTGTGAAGTATCAATGTTCCACAGGTCTCGCTGAAATCTCATAGTTTTCACCTGGCCTCACTGTCAGCTATCACAATTCCGCAGGCCTCACTGTAAAATGTCACTCTTCCTCAGGCCTCAATGTGAACTATCCATGTTCCCCAGGCCTCACTATAAACTATCAATGTTCCCCAGGCCTCACTATAAACTATTAGCGTTCCCCAGGCCTCAGTATAATCAATCACTGTTTCCAGGCCTCAGTGTAAACTATCACCATTCTCAGGCCTCAGTGTAAATTATCAATGATCCCCAGGCCTCGCTGTAAATTATCACTGTTCCCCAGGCCTCGCTATAAACTGTCACTGTTCCCCAGGCCTCACTACAAACTATCTCTGAACCACAGACAGCAATATAAAGTCTCAATGTTCCACAGGCCTCAGTGTAAACACTAACACTTTGTCAGGCCTCACTCTAAACTGTCAGTGCTTCCCTGGCCTCACTGTAAACTATCACTATTCCTGAGGTCTCACAGTAAATTATCACTGTTACCCAGGCCTCAGTGTTAACTATCATTGTTCCCCCGGCTTCATGGTAAACTATATTTGTTCCCCAGGCCTCACTGTAAACTATGACTGCTCCCCAGGCCTCGTTGTAAACTATCATTGTTCCCCAGGCCTCACTGTAAACTAGCACTCTTCCTTGGCTTCACTTTAGACTATCAATCTTCCCCAGGCCTCAATGACAATTAACATTGTTCCCTAGGCCTCAGTATGAACTATCATTGCTCACAGGGCCTCACTGTAAATTATCACTGTTCCCCAGGCCTCAGTAGAATCAATCATTGTTTCCAGGCCTCAGTGTAAACTATCACCATTCTCAGGCCTCACTGTAAACTATCACTGTTCCCCAGGCTTCTCTGTAAAATATCACTGTTCCCCAGGCCTCACTGTAAACTATCACAGTTCCCCAGGCCTCACTGTAAACTAACACTGTTCCCCAGGCCTCACTGTAAACTATCACTGTTTCCCAGGCCTCAATTTACATTATCACTGTTCCCCAGGCCTCACTGTGAACTATTGTAGTTTGCCAGGCCACGCTGTAAATTCTCACTGTTCCACAGGCCTCACTGTAAACTATCATTGTTCCCCAGGCCTCACTGTAAACTATCATTGTTCCCCAGGCCTCACTGTAAACAATCACTCTTCTCCAGCCCTCACGGAAAATAATCATTATTTCTCAGAACTCAGTGTGAACTATTGCATTTCCCCAAGCCTCACTGTAAAGTATCACTGTACCTCAGGCCTCACTGTAAACTATCATTGCTCCCCAGGCCTAAATGTACACTATCACTGTTCCCCAGGCCTCACTGTAAACTATCATTGTTCCCCAGGCCTCACTGTAAACTATCATTGTTCCCCAGGCCTCACTGTAAAATATCACTGTTCCCCAGGCCTCACTGTAAACTATCATTGTTCCCCAGGCCTCACTGTAAAATATCACTGTTCCCCAGGCCTCACTGTAAACTATCATTGTTCCCCAGGCCTCACTGAAAACTATCACAGTTCCCCAGGCCTCACTGAAAACTATCACAGTTCCCCAGGCCTCACTGTAAACTATCACTGTTCCCCAGGCCTCATTGTAAACTATCATTGTTCCCCAGGCCTCACTGTAAACTATCATTGTTCCCCAGGCCTCACTGTAAACTATCACTCTTCCCCTGGCCTCACTGCAAACTATCACTGTTCCCCAGCCGTCACTGTAAACAATCACTCTTCTCCAGCCCTCACGGAAAATAATCATTATTTCTCAGAACTCACTGTGAACTATTGCAGTTCCCCAGGCCTCACTGTAAACTATCACTGTACCTCAGGCCTCACTGTAAACTATCATTGCTCCCCAGGCCTAAATGTACACTATCACTGTTCCACAGGTCTCACTAAAACTCTCACTGTTCCCCAGGCCAAACTGTGAACTATCACCGTACCTCAGGCCTCACTGTATACTATCATTGTTCCCCAGTCCTCACTGTAAACTATCACTCTACCCCAGGCCTCACTGCAAACTATCACTGTTCCCCATGCGTCACTGTAAACAATAACTCTTCTCCAGGCCTCACGGAAAATAATCATTATTTCTCAGACCTCACTGTGAACTATTGCAGTTCCCCAGGCCTTACTGTAAACTCTCACTGTTCCCCAGGCTTCATTGTAAACTATCACTTTTCTCCTGGCTTCACTGTGAAATATCATTGTTCCCCAGGCCTCACTGTAAACTATCTCTGTTCCCAAGGACACACTGGAAATTAATACTGTTCCCCAGGCCTCACTGTAATCTATCACTGTTCCCCAGGCCTCACTGTAAACTATCTCTGTTCCCAAGGTCACACTGGAAATTAATACTGTTCCCCAGGCCTCACTGTAATCTATCACTGTTCCCCAGGCCACTCTGGAAACCATCACTGTTCACCAGGCCTAACTTTAAACTATCAATTTTCCCCAGGCCTCACTCAAAATGATCACTGTTGCTCAGAGCTCACTGTGAACTATTGCAGTTCCCCAGGCATCACTGTAAACTATCACTGTTCCCCAGGCTTTACTGTAAACTATAAAATTTCCCTAGGCCGCACTGTAACCTATCACTGTTCTTCAAACCTGACTGAAAAGTATGACTCTTCCCCAGGCTTCTCTGTAAACCATCACTGTTCCGCAGGCCTCACTGTAAACTATCATTGTTCCCCAGGCCTCACTGTAAGCTATCACTGTTCCACAGGCCTCAATGTAAACGATCACTGTTCCCAAGGCCTCACTGTAAACTATCACTGTTCCACAGGACTCACTGTAAACTATCACTGTCCCAAGGCCTCACTATAAACTATCACTGTTCCCAAGGCCTCACTGTAAACTATCACTGTTCCCAAGGCCTCACTGTAAACTATCACTGTTCCCCATGCCTCACTTTAAACTATCACTGTTCCCAAGGCCTCACTGTAAACTATCACTGTTCCCCAGGCCTCACTGTAAACTATCACTGTTCCCTAGGCCTCACTGTAAACTATCACTGTTCCCAAGGCCTCACTGTAAACTATCACTTTTCCCCAGGCCACACTGTAAACTATCACTGTTCCCCAGGCCTCACTTTAAACTATCACTGTTCCCAAGGCCTCACTGTAAACTATCACTGTTCCCCAGGCGTCACTGTATACAATCACTCTTCTCCAGGCCTCACTGTAAACTATCACTGTCCCCAGGCCTCACTGTAAACTATCACTGTTCCCCAGGCCTCACTGTAAACTATCACTGTTCCCTAGGCCTCACTGTAAACTATCACTGTTCCCAAGGCCTCACTGTAAACTATCACTTTTCCCCAGGCCACACTGCAAACTATCACTGTTCCCCAGGCCTCACTTTAAACTATCACTGTTCCCAAGGCCTCACTGTAAACTATCACTGTTCCCCAGGCGTCACTGTATACAATCACTCTTCTCCAGCCCTCACGGAAAATAATCATTATTTCTCAGAACTCAGTGTGAACTATTGCAGTTCCCCAGGCCTCACTGTAAACTATCACTGTACCTCAGGCCTCACTGTAAACTATCATTGCTTCCCAGGCCTAAATGTACACTATCACTGTTCCCCAGGCCTCACTGTAAACTATCACTGTTCCCCAGGCCTCACTGTAAACTATCACTGTTCCCCAGGCCTCACTGTAAACTATCACTGTTCCCCAGGCCTCACTGTAAACTATCATTGTTCCCCAGGCCTCACTGTAAACTATCACAGTTCCCCAGGCCTCACTGTAAACTATCACTTTTCCACAGGCCTCATTGTAAACTATCATTGTTCGCCAGGCCTCACTGTAAACTATCATTGTTCCCCAGGCCTCACTGTAAACTATCATTGTTCCCCAGGCCTCACTGTAAACTATCACTCTTCCCCTGGCCTCACTGCAAACTATCACTGTTCCCCAGGCGTCACTGTAAACAATCACTCTTCTCCAGCCCTCACGGAAAATAATCATTATTTCTCAGAACTCACTGTGAACAATTGCAGTTCCCCAGGCCTCACTGTAAACTATCACTGTTCCCTAGGCCTCACTGTAAACTATCACTGTTCCCAAGGCCTCACTGTAAACTATCACTGTTCCCCAGGCCACACTGTAAACTATCACTGTTCCCCAGGCCTCACTTTAAACTATCACTGTTCCCAAGGCCTCACTGTAAACTATCACTGTTCCCCAGGCGTCACTGTATACAATCACTCTTCTCCAGCCCTCACGGAAAATAATCATTATTTCTCAGAACTCAGTGTGAACTATTGCAGTTCCCCAGGCCTCACTGTAAACTATCACTGTATCTCAGGCCTCACTGTAAACTATCATTGCTTCCCAGGCCTAAATGTACACTATCACTGTTCCCCAGGCCTCACTGTAAACTATCACTGTTCCCCAGGCCTCACTGTAAACTATCAATGTTCCCCAGGCGTCACTCTAAACAATCACTCTTCTCCAGGCCTCACAGAAAATAATCATTATTTCTCAGGCCTCACTGTAAACTCTCAATGTTCCCCAGGCCTCGTTGTAAACTATCTCTGTTCCCAAGGTCACACTGGAAATTAATACTGTTCACCAGGCCTCACTGTAATCTATCACTGTTCCCCAGGCCACTCTGGAAACCATCACTGTTCACCAGGCCTAACTTTCAACTATCAGTTTTCCCCAGGCCTCACTCAAAATGATCACTGTTGCTCAGACCTCACTGTAAACTATCACTGTTCCCCAGGCATCACTGTAAACTATCGCTGTACCCCAGGCCTCAGTATAATCAATCATTGTCTCCAGGCCTCAGTGTAAACTATCACCATTCTCAGGCCTCAGTGTAAATTATCAATCATCCCCAGGCCTCGCTGTAAACCATCACTCTTCCCCAAGCCTCACTGCAAAGTATCACTGAACCCTAGGCCGCAATATAAAATCTCAATGTTCCCTAGGCCTCAGTGTAAATTCTCACACTTGGAAAGTCTGCACCTAACCATTTCAGTGCTCCCCAGGCCTCACTGTAAATTATCACTGCTACCCAGGCCTCACTTTAAATTATCACTCTTCCCCAGGCCTCATTGTAAACTATCAATGTTCTCCAGGCCTCATTGTGAACAATCACTGTTCCACAGGCCTCAATGTTAACTAACACTGCTACTCAGGCCTCAGAGGAAATATCAATGTTCCCAGCCCTCAGTGTAAATATCACTGTTCTCAGGCCTCAGTGTGAAGTATCAATGTTCCACAGGTCTCGCTGAAATCTCATAGTTTTCACCTGGCCTCACTGTCAGCCATCACGATTCCGCAGGCCTCACTGTAAAATGTCACTCTTCCTCAGGCCTCAATGTGAACTATCCATGTTCCCCAGGCCTCACTATAAACTATCAATGTTCCCCAGGCCTCACTATAAACTATTAGCGTTCCCCAGGCCTCAGTATAATCAATCACTGTTTCCAGGCCTCAGTGTAAACTATCACCATTCTCAGGCCTCAGTGTAAATTATCAATGATCCCCAGGCCTCGCTGTAAATTATCACTGTTCCCCAGGCCTCGCTATAAACTGTCACTGTTCCCCAGGCCTCACTACAAACTATCTCTGAACCACAGACAGCAATATAAAGTCTCAATGTTCCACAGGCCTCAGTGTAAACACTAACACTTTGTCAGGCCTCACTCTAAACTGTCAGTGCTTCCCTGGCCTCACTGTAAACTATCACTATTCCTGAGGTCTCACAGTAAATTATCACTGTTACCCAGGCCTCAGTGTTAACTATCATTGTTCCCCCGGCTTCATGGTAAACTATATTTGTTCCCCAGGCCTCACTGTAAACTATGACTGCTCCCCAGGCCTCGTTGTAAACTATCATTGTTCCCCAGGCCTCACTGTAAACTAGCACTCTTCCTTGGCTTCACTTTAGACTATCAATCTTCCCCAGGCCTCAATGACAATTAACATTGTTCCCTAGGCCTCAGTATGAACTATCATTGCTCACAGGGCCTCACTGTAAATTATCACTGTTCCCCAGGCCTCAGTAGAATCAATCATTGTTTCCAGGCCTCAGTGTAAACTATCACCATTCTCAGGCCTCACTGTAAACTATCACTGTTCCCCAGGCTTCTCTGTAAAATATCACTGTTCCCCAGGCCTCACTGTAAACTATCACAGTTCCCCAGGCCTCACTGTAAACTAACACTGTTCCCCAGGCCTCACTGTAAACTATCACTGTTTCCCAGGCCTCAATTTACATTATCACTGTTCCCCAGGCCTCACTGTGAACTATTGTAGTTTGCCAGGCCACGCTGTAAATTCTCACTGTTCCACAGGCCTCACTGTAAACTATCATTGTTTCCCAGGCCTCACTGTAAACTATCATTGTTCCCCAGGCCTCACTGTAAACAATCACTCTTCTCCAGCCCTCACGGAAAATAATCATTATTTCTCAGAACTCAGTGTGAACTATTGCATTTCCCCAAGCCTCACTGTAAACTATCACTGTACCTCAGGCCTCACTGTAAACTATCATTGCTCCCCAGGCCTAAATGTACACTATCACTGTTCCCCAGGCCTCACTGTAAACTAACACTGTTCCCCAGGCCTCACTGTAAACTAACACTGTTCCCCAGGGCTCACTGTAAACTATCACTTTTCTACACGCCTCATTGTAAACTATCACTGTTCCACAGGCCTCACAATAAACTCTCACTGTTCCCTAGGCCTCACTGTAAACTATCACTGTACCTCAGGCCTCACTGTAAACATTCATTGTTCCCCAGGCCTAAATGTAAACTAGCACTGTTCCCCAGGCCTAAATGTAAACTCTACTGTTCCCCAGGCCTCACTGTAAACTATCACTTTTCCCCAGGCCTCACTGTAAACTATCACTGTTCCCCAGGCTTCTCTGTAAAATATCACTCTTCCCCAGGCCTCACTGTAAACATTCATTGTTCCCCAGGCCTAAATGTAAACTATCACTGTTCCCCAGCCCTCACTGTAAACTATCACTGTTCCCCAGGCCTCACTGTAAACTATCACTGTTCCCATGGCCTCACTGTAAACTATCACTGTTCCCCAGGCCTCACTGTAAACTATCACTGTTCCCCAGGCCTCACTGTAAACTATCATTGTTCCCCAGGCCTCACTGTAAACTCTCACTGTTCCCCAGGCCTCACTGTAAACTATCACTGTTCCCCAGGCCTCACTGTAAACTATCATTGTTCCCCAGGCCTCAGTGTAAAATATCACTCTTCCCCAGGCCTCACTGTAAACATTCATTGTTCCCAGGCCTAAATGTAAACTATCACTGTTCCCCAGGCCTCACTGTAAACTATCACTGTTCCCCAGGCCTCACTGTAAACTATCACTGTTCCCCAGGCCTCACTGTAAACTCTCACTGTTCCCCAGGCCTCACTGTGAACTATCACTCTTCCCCAGCCCTCACTGTAAACTATCACTCTTCCCCAGGCCGCACTGTAAACTATCACTGTTCCCCAGGCCTCAGAGTAAACTATCACAGTTCCCCAGGCCTCACAGTAAACTATCACAGTTCCCCAGGCCTCAATTTACATTATCACTGTTCCCCAGGCCTCATTGTAAACTATCATTGTTCGCCAGGCCTCACTGTAAACTATCATTGTTCCCCAGGCCTCACTGTAAACTATCATTGTTCCCCAGGCCACACTGTAAACTATCACTGTTCCCCAGGCCTCACTGCAAACTATCACTGTTCCCCAGGCGTCACTGTAAACAATCACTCTTCTCCAGCCCTCACGGAAAATAATCATTTTTTCTCAGAACTCACTGTGAACTATTGCAGTTCCCCAGGCCTCACTGTAAACTATCACTATACCTCAGGCCTCACTGTAAACTGTGATTGCTCCCCAGGCCTAAATGTACACTATCACTGTTCCACAGGTCTCACTAAAACTCTCACTGTTCCCCAGGCCAAACTGTGAACTATCACCGTACCTCAGGCCTCACTGTAAACTATCATTGTTCCCCAGGACTCTCTGTAAACGATCACTCTACCCCAGGCCTCACTGCAAACTATCACTGTTCCCCATGCGTCACTGTAAACAATAACTCTTCGCCAGGCCTCACGGAAAATAATCATTATTTCTCAAACCTCACTGTGAACTATTGCAGTCCCCCAGGCCTTACTGTAAACTCTCACTGTTCCCAAGGACACACTGGAAATTAATACTGTTCCCCAGGCCTCACTGTAAACTCTCACTGTTCCCCAGTCCTCATTGTAAACTATCACTTTTCTCCTGGCTTCACTGTGAAATATCATTGTTCCCCAGGCCTCACTGTAAACTATCTCTGTTCCCAAGGTCACACTGGAAACCATCACTGTTCACCAGGCCTAACTTTAAAATATCAATTTTCCCCAGGCCTCACTCAAAATGATCACTGTTGCTCAGAGCTCACTGTGAACTATTGCAGTTCCAAAGGCATCACTGTAAACTATCACTGTTCCCCAGGCTTTACTGTAAACTATAAAATTTCCCT
The DNA here is from genome assembly GCA_026770705.1 of Isurus oxyrinchus. Lineage (NCBI taxonomy): Eukaryota > Metazoa > Chordata > Chondrichthyes > Lamniformes > Lamnidae > Isurus > Isurus oxyrinchus. Next base: position 6,201,719 of record JANJGN010000027.1, on the reverse strand, counting down.
AGGCCGCACTGTAACCTATCACTGTTCTTCAAACCTGACTGAAAAGTATGACTCTTCCCCAGGCTTCTCTGTAAACCATCACTGTTCCGCAGGCCTCACTGTAAACTATCACTGTTCCCCAGGCCTCACTGCAAACTATCACTGTTCCCCTGGCCACAATGTAAACGATCACTGTTCCCCAGGCCTCACTGTAAACTAACAATGTTCCCCAGGCCTCACTGTAAACTATCACTGTTCCCCAGGCCTCACTGTAAACTATCACTGTTCCCCAGGCCTCACTGTAAACTATCACTGTTCCCCAGGCCTCACTGTAAACTATCACTGTTCCCCAGGCCTCACTGTAAACTATCACTGTTCCCCAGGCCTCACTGTAAACTATCACTGTTCCCCAGGCCTCACTGTAAACTATCATTGTTCCCCAGGCCTCACTGTAAACTCTCACTGTTCCCCAGGCCTCACTGTAAACTATCACTGTTCCCCAGGCCTCACTGTAAACTATCATTGTTCCCCAGGCCTCACTGTAAAATATCACTCTTCCCCAGGCCTCACTGTAAACATTCATTGTTCCCCAGGCCTAAATGTAAACTATCACTGTTCCCCAGGCCTCACTGTAAACTATCACTGTTCCCCAGGCCTCACTGTAAACTATCACTGTTCCCCAGGCCTCACTGTAAACTCTCACTCTTCCCCAGGCCTCACTGTGAACTATCACTCTTCCCAGGCCTCACAATTAACTATCACTCTTCCCCAGGCCGCACTGTAAACTATCACTATTCCCCATGCCTCAGAGTAAACTATCACAGTTCCCCAGGCCTCACAGTAAACTATCACAGTTCCCCAGGCCTCAATTTACATTATCACTGTTCCCCAGGCCTCATTGTAAACTATTATTGTTCGCCAGGCCTCACTGTAAACTATCATTGTTCCCCAGGCCTCACTGTAAACTATCATTGTTCCCCAGGCCACACTGTAAACTATCACTGTTCCCCAGGCCTCACTGCAAACTATCACTGTTCCCCAGGCGTCACTGTAAACAATCACTCTTCTCCAGCCCTCACGGAAAATAATCATTATTTCTCAGAACTCAGTGTGAACTATTGCAGTTCCCCAGGCCTCACTGTAAACTATCACGATACCTCAGGCATCACTGTAAACTATCATTGCTCCCCAGGCCTAAATGTACACTATCACTGTTCCACAGGTCTCACTGTAAACTCTCACTGTTCCCCAGGCCAAACTGTGAACTATCACCGTACCTCAGGCCTCACTGTATACTATCATTGTTCCCCAGGCCTCACTGTAAACAATCACTCTACCCCAGGCCTCACTGTAAACTATCACTGTTCCCCAGGCGTCACTGTAAACAATCACTCTTCTCCAGCCCTCACGGAAAATAATCATTATTTCTCAGAACTCACTGTGAACTATTGCAGTTCCCCAGGCCTCACTGTAAACTATCACTGTACCTCACGCCTCACTGTAAACTATCACTGTTCCCCAGGCCTAAATGTACACTATCACTGTTCCACAGGTCTCACTAAAACTCTCACTGTTCCCTAGGCCAAACTGTGAACTATCACCGTACCTCAGGCCTCACTGTAAACTATCATTGTTCCCAGGCCTCACCGTAAACGATCACTCTACCCCAGGCCTCACTGCAAACTATCACTGTTCCCCATGCGTCACTGTAAACAATAACTCTTCTCCAGGCCTCACGGAAAATAATCATTATTTCTCAGACCTCACTGTGAACTATTGCAGTTCCCCAGGCCTCACTGTAAACTCTCACTGTTCCCCAGTCCTCATTGTAAACTATCACTTTTCTTTTGGCTTCACTGTGAAATATCATTGTTCCCCAGGCCTCACTGTAAACTATCTCTGTTCCCAAGGTCACACTGGAAACCATCACTGTTCACCAGGTCTAACTTTAAACTATCAATTTTCCCCAGGCCTCACTCAAAATGATCACTGTTGCTCAGAGCTCACTGTGAACTATTGCAGTTCCTCAGGCATCACTGTAAACTATCACTGTTCCCCAGGCTTTACTGTAAACTATAAAATTTCCCTAGGCCGCACTGTAACCTATCACTGTTCTTCAAACCTGACTGAAAAGTATGACTCTTCCCCAGGCTTCTCTGTAAACCATCACTGTTCCGCAGGCCTCACTGTAAACTATCACTGTTCCCCAGGCCTCACTGCAAACTATCACTGTTCCCCAGGCCTTAATGTAAACGATCACTGTTCCCAAGGGCTCACTGTAAACTATCACTGTTCCACAGGCCTCACTGTAAACTATCACTGTTCCCAAGGCCTCACTATAAACTATCACTGTTCCCAAGGCCTCACTGTAAACTATCACTGTTCCCAAGGCCTCACTATAAACTATCACTGTTCCCCAGGCGTCACTGTAAACTATCACTGTTCCCAAGGCCTCACTGTAAACTATCACTGTTCCCCAGGCCTCACTGTAAACTATCACTGTTCCCCAGGCCTCACTGTAAACTATCACTGTTCCCCAGGCCTCACTGTAAACTATCATTGTTTCCCAGGCCTCACTGTAAACTATCATTGTTCCCCAGGCCTCACTGTAAACTATCACTGTTCCCCAGGCCTCACTGTAAACTATCATTGTTCCCCAGGCCTCAATTTACATTATCACTGTTCCACAGGCCTCACGGTAAACTATCATTGTTCCCCAGGCCTCACTGTAAACTATCATTGTTCCCCAGGCCTCACTGTAAACTATCACTCTTCCCCTGGCCTCACTGCAAACTATCACTGTTCCCCAGGCGTCACTGTAAACTATCACTGTTCCCCAGGCGTCACTGTATACAATCACTCTTCTCCAGCCCTCACGGAAAATAATCATTATTTCTCAGAACTCAGTGTGAACTATTGCAGTTCCCCAGGCCTCACTGTAAACTATCACGATACCTCAGGCATCACTGTAAACTATCATTGCTCCCCAGGCCTAAATGTACACTATCACTGTTCCACAGGTCTCACTGTAAACTCTCACTGTTCCCCAGGCCAAACTGTGAACTATCACCGTACCTCAGGCCTCACTATAAACTGTCATTGTTCCCCAGGCCTCACTGTAAACGATCACTCTACCCCAGGCCACACTGCAAACTATCACTGTTCCCCAGGCGTCACTGTAAACAATCACTCTTCTCCAGCCCTCACGGAAAATAATCATTATTTCTCAGAACTCACTGTGAACTATTGCAGTTCCCCAGGCCTCACTGTAAACTATCACTATACCTCAGGCCTCACTGTAAACTATCATTGCTCCCCAGGCCTAAATGTACACTATCACTGTTCCACAGGTCTCACTAAAACTCTCACTGTTCCCTAGGCCAAACTGTGAACTATCACCGTACCTCAGGCCTCACTGTAAACTATCATTGTTCCCAGGCCTCACCGTAAACGATCACTCTACCCCAGGCCTCACTGCAAACTATCACTGTTCCCCATGCGTCACTGTAAACAATAACTCTTCTCCAGGCCTCACGGAAAATAATCATTATTTCTCAGACCTCACTGTGAACTATTGCAGTTCCCCAGGCCTCACTGTAAACTCTCACTGTTCCCCAGTCCTCATTGTAAACTATCACTTTTCTCTTGGCTTCACTGTGAAATATCATTGTTCCCCAGGCCTCACTGTAAACTATCTCTGTTCCCAAGGTCACACTGGAAACCATCACTGTTCACCAGGCCTAACTTTAAACTATCAATTTTCCCCAGGCCTCACTCAAAATGATCACTGTTGCTCAGAGCTCACTGTGAACTATTGCAGTTCCTCAGGCATCACTGTAAACTATCACTGTTCCCCAGGCTTTACTGTAAACTATAAAATTTCCCTAGGCCGCACTGTAACCTATCACTGTTCTTCAAATCTGACTGAAAAGTATGACTCTTCCCCAGGCTTCTCTGTAAACCATCACTGTTCCGCAGGCCTCACTGTAAACTATCACTGTTCCCCAGGCCTCACTGCAAACTATCACTGTTCCCCAGGCCTTAATGTAAACGATCACTGTTCCCAAGGGCTCACTGTAAACTATCACTGTTCCACAGGCCTCACTGTAAACTATCACTGTTCCCAAGGCCTCACTATAAACTATCACTGTTCCCAAGGCCTCACTGTAAACTATCACTGTTCCCAAGGCCTCACTATAAACTATCACTGTTCCCCAGGCGTCACTGTAAACTATCACTGTTCCCAAGGCCTCACTGTAAACTATCACTGTTCCCCAGGCCTCACTGTAAACTATCACTGTTCCCCAGGCCTCACTGTAAACTATCACTGTTCCCCAGGCCTCACTGTAAACTATCATTGTTTCCCAGGCCTCACTGTAAACTATCATTGTTCCCCAGGCCTCACTGTAAACTATCACTGTTCCCCAGGCCTCACTGTAAACTATCATTGTTCCCCAGGCCTCAATTTACATTATCACTGTTCCACAGGCCTCACGGTAAACTATCATTGTTCCCCAGGCCTCACTGTAAACTATCATTGTTCCCCAGGCCTCACTGTAAACTATCACTCTTCCCCTGGCCTCACTGCAAACTATCACTGTTCCCCAGGCGTCACTGTAAACTATCACTGTTCCCCAGGCGTCACTGTATACAATCACTCTTCTCCAGCCCTCACGGAAAATAATCATTATTTCTCATAACTCAGTGTGAACTATTGCCGTTCCCCAGGCCTCACTGTAAACTATCACTGTACCTCAGGCCTCACTGTAAACTATCATTGCTCCCCAGGCCTCACTGTAAACTATCAATGTTCCCCAGGCGTCACTCTAAACAATCACTCTTCTCCAGGCCTCACGGAAAATAATCATTATTTCTCAGGCCTCACTGTAAACTCTCACTGTTCCCCAGGCCTTTTTGTAAACTATCTCTGTTCCCAAGGTCACACTGGAAATTAATACTGTTCACCAGTCCTCACTGTAATCTATCAAGGTTCCCCAGGCCACTCTGGAAACCATCACTGTTCACCAGGCCTAACTTTAAACTATCAATTTTCCCCAGGCCTCACTCAAAATGATCACTGTTGCTCAGAGCTCACTGTGAACTATTGCAGTTCCTCAGGCATCACTGTAAACTATCACTGTTCCCCAGGCTTTACTGTAAACTATAAAATTTCCCTAGGCCGCACTGTAACCTATCACTGTTCTTCAAACCTGACTGAAAAGTATGACTCTTCCCCAGGCTTCTCTGTAAACCATCACTGTTCTGCAGGCCTCACTGTAAACTATCACTGTTCCCCAGGCCTCACTGCAAACTATCACTGTTCCCCAGGCCTTAATGTAAACGATCACTGTTCCCAAGGGCTCACTGTAAACTATCACTGTTCCACAGGCCTCACTGTAAACTATCACTGTTCCCAAGGCCTCACTATAAACTATCACTGTTCCCAAGGCCTCACTGTAAACTATCACTGTTCCCAAGGCCTCACTATAAACTATCACTGTTCCCCAGGCGTCACTGTAAACTATCACTGTTCCCAAGGCCTCACTGTAAACTATCACTGTTCCCCAGGCCTCACTGTAAACTATCACTGTTCCCCAGGCCTCACTGTAAACTATCACTGTTCCCCAGGCCTCACTGTAAACTATCACTGTTCCCCAGGCCTCACTGTAAACTATCATTGTTCCCCAGGCCTCACTGTAAACTATCACTGTTCCCCAGGCCTCACTGTAAACTATCATTGTTCCCCAGGCCTCAATTTACATTATCACTGTTCCACAGGCCTCACTGTAAACTATCATTGTTCCCCAGGCCTCACTGTAAACTATCATTGTTCCCCAGGCCTCACTGTAAACTATCACTCTTCCCCTGGCCTCACTGCAAACTATCACTGTTCCCCAGGCGTCACTGTAAACTATCACTGTTCCCCAGGCGTCACTGTATACAATCACTCTTCTCCAGCCCTCACGGAAAATAATCATTATTTCTCATAACTCAGTGTGAACTATTGCAGTTCCCCAGGCCTCACTGTAAACTATCACTGTACCTCAAGCCTCACTGTAAACTATCATTGCTCCCCAGGCCTCACTGTAAACTATCAATGTTCCCCAGGCGTCACTCTAAACAATCACTCTTCTCCAGGCCTCACGGAAAATAATCATTATTTCTCAGGCCTCACTGTAAACTCTCACTGTTCCCCAGGCCTCGTTGTAAACAATCTCTGTTCCCAAGGTCACACTGGAAATTAATACTGTTCACCAGTCCTTACTGTAATCTATCAAGGTTCCCCAGGCCACTCTGGAAACCATCACTGTTCACCAGGCCTAACTTTAAACTATCAATTTTCCCCAGGCCTCACTCAAAATGATCACTGTTGCTCAGACCTCACTGTAAAATATTGCAGTTCCCCAGGCATCTCTGTAAACTATCACTGTTCCCCCAGCTTTACTGTAAACTATAAAATTTCCCTAGGCCGCACTGTAACCTATCACTGTTCTTCAAACCTGACTGTAAAGTATCACTGTTCCCCAGGCCTCACTGTAAACTATCACTGTTCCAAAGGCCTCACTGTAAACTATCACAGTTCCCCAGGGCTCATTTAAACTATCACTGTTTCCCCAGGCCTCAATGTAAACGATGACTGTTCCCCAGGCCTCACTGTAAACTCTCACTGTTCCCCAGTCCTCATTGTAAACTATCACTTTTCTCCTGGCTTCACTGTGAAATATCATTGTTCCCCAGGCCTCACTGTAAACTATCTCTGTTCCCAAGGTCACACTGGAAACCATCACTGTTCACCAGGCCTAACTTTAAACGATCAATTTTCCCCAGGCCTCACTCAAAATGATCACTGTTGCTCAGAGCTCACTGTGAACTATTGCAGTTCCAAAGGCATCACTGTAAACTATCACTGTTCCCCAGGCTTTACTGTAAACTATAAAATTTCCCTAGGCCGCACTGTAACCTATCACTGTTCTTCAAACCTGACTGAAAAGTATGACTCTTCCCCAGGCTTCTCTGTAAACCATCACTGTTCCCCAGGCCTCACTGCAAACTATCATTGTTCCCCAGGCCTCACTGTAAACTATCATTGTTCCCCAGGCCTCACTGTAAACTATCACTCTTCCCCTGGCCTCACTGCAAACTATCACTGTTCCCCAGGCGTCACTTTAAACTATCACTGTTCCCCAGGCGTCACTGTATACAATCACTCTTCTCCAGCCCTCACGGAAAATAATCATTATTTCTCATAACTCAGTGTGAACTATTGCAGTTCCCCAGGCCTCACTGTAAACTATCACTGTACCTCAGGCCTCACTGTAAACTATCATTGCTCCCCAGGCCTAAATGTACACTATCGCTGTTCCCCAGGCCTCACTGTAAACTATCACTGTTCCCCAGGCCTCACTGTAAACTATCAATGTTCCCCAGGCGTCACTCTAAACAATCACTCTTCTCCAGGCCTCACGGAAAATAATCATTATTTCTCAGGCCTCACTGTAAACTCTCACTGTTCCCCAGGCCTCGTTGTAAACTATCTCTGTTCCCAAGGTCACACTGGAAATTAATACTGTTCACCAGGCCTCACTGTAATCTATCAAGGTTCCCCAGGCCACTCTGGAAACCATCACTGTTCACCAGGCCTAACTTTAAACTATCAATTTTCCCCAGGCCTCACTCAAAATGATCACTGTTGCTCAGACCTCACTGTAAAATATTGCAGTTCCCCAGGCATCACTGTAAACTATCACTGTTCCCCCAGCTTTACTGTAAACTATAAAATTTCCCTAGGCCGCACTGTAACCTATCACTGTTCTTCAAACCTGACTGTAAAGTATCACTGTTCCCCAGGCCTCACTGTAAACTATCACTGTTCCAAAGGCCTCACTGTAAACTATCACAGTTCCCCAGGGCTCACTGTAAACTATCACTGTTTCCCCAGGCCTCAATGTAAACGATGACTGTTCCACAGGCCTCACTGTAAACTATCACTGTTCCCCAGGCCTCACTGTAAACTATCTCTGTTCCCAAGGTCACACTGGAAACCATCACTGTTCACCAGGCCTAACTTTAAACGATCAATTTTCCCCAGGCCTCACTCAAAATGATCACTGTTGCTCAGAGCTCACTGTGAACTATTGCAGTTCCAAAGGCATCACTGTAAACTATCACTGTTCCCCAGGCTTTACTGTAAACTATAAAATTTCCCTAGGCCGCACTGTAACCTATCACTGTTCTTCAAACCTGACTGAAAAGTATGACTCTTCCCCAGGCTTCTCTGTAAACCATCACTGTTCCCCAGGCCTCACTGCAAACTATCACTGTTCCCCAGGCCTCAATGTAAACGATCACTGTTCCCCAGGCCTCACTGTAAACTAACAATGTTCCCCAGGCCTCACTGTAAACTATCATTGTTCCCCAGGCCTCACTGTAAACTATCACTGTTCCCAAGGCCTCACTGTAAACATTCATTGTTCCCCAGGCCTAAATGTAAACTATCACTGTTCCCCAGGCCTCACTGTAAACTATCACTGTTCCCCAGGCCTCACTGTAAACTATCACTGTTCCCCAGGCCTCACTATAAACTATCACTATTCCCCAGGCCTCACTGTAAACTATCACTGTTCCCCAGGCCTCACTGTAAACTATCATTGTTCCCCAGGCCTCACTGTAAACTCTCACTGTTCCCCAGGCCTCACTGTAAACTATCACTGTTCCCCAGGCCTCACTGTAAACTATCATTGTTCCCCAGGCCTCACTGTAAAATATCACTCTTCCCCAGGCCTCACTGTAAACATTCATTGTTCCCCAGGCCTAAATGTAAACTATCACTGTTCCCCAGGCCTCACTGTAAACTATCACTGTTCCCCAGGCCTCAATTTACATTATCACTGTTCCCCAGGCCTCATTGTAAACTATCATTGTTCGCCAGGCCTCACTGTAAACTATCATTGTTCCCCAGGCCTCACTGTAAACTATCATTGTTCCCCAGGCCACACTGTAAACTATCACTGTTCCCCAGGCCTCACTGCAAACTATCACTGTTCCCCAGGCGTCACTGTAAACAATCACTCTTCTCCAGCCCTCACGGAAAATAATCATTATTTCTCAGAGCTCACCGTGAACTATTGCAGTTCCCCAGGCCTCACTGTAAACTATCACTATACCTCAGGCCTCACTGTAAACTATCATTGCTCCCCAGGCCTAAATGTACACTATCACTGTTCCACAGGTCTCACTAAAACTCTCACTGTTCCCCAGGCCAAACTGTGAACTATCACCGTACCTCAGGCCTCACTGTAAACTTTCATTGTTCCCCAGGCCTCACTGTAAACGATCACTCTACCCCAGGCCTCACTGCAAACTATCACTGTTCCCCATGCGTCACTGAAAACAATAACTCTTCTCCAGGCCTCACGGAAAATAATCATTATTTCTCAGACCTCACTGTGAACTATTGCAGTTCCCCAGGCCTCACTGTAAACTCTCACTGTTCCCCAGTCCTCATTGTAAACTATCACTTTTCTCCTGGCTTCACTGTGAAATATCATTGTTCCCCAGGCCTCACTGTAAACTATCTCTGTTCCCAAGGTCACACTGGAAACCATCACTGTTCACCAGGCCTAACTTTAAACTATCAATTTTCCCCAGGCCTCACTCAAAATGATCACTGTTGCTCAGAGCTCACTGTGAACTATTGCAGTTCCCCAGGCATCACTGTAAACTATCACTGTTCCCCAGGCTTTACTGTAAACTATAAAATTTCCCTAGGCCGCACTGCAACCTATCACTGTTCTTCAAACCTGACTGAAAAGTATGACTCTTCCCCAGGCTTCTCTGTAAACCATCACTGTTCCGCAGGCCTCACTGTAAACTATCACTGTTCCCCAGGCCTCACTGCAAACTATCACTGTTCCCCAGGCCTCAATGTAAACGATCACTGTTCCCCAGGCCTCACTGTAAACTAACAATGTTCCCAGGCCTCACTGTAAACTTTCACTGTTCCCATGGCCTCACTATAAACTATCACTGTTCCCAAGGCCTCACTGTAAACTATCACTGTTCCCAAGGCCTCACTATAAACTATCACTGTTCCCCAGGCCTCACTGTAAACTATCACTGTTCCCAAGGCCTCACTGTAAACTATCACTGTTCCCCAGGCCTCACTGTAAACTATCACTGTTCCCCAGGCCTCATTGTAAACTATCATTGTTCCCCAGGCCTCACTGTAAACTATCATTGTTTCCCAGGCCTCACTGTAAACTATCATTGTTCCCCATGCCTCAATTTACATTATCACTGTTCCACAGGCCTCACTGTAAACTATCATTGTTCCCCAGGCCTCACTGTAAACTATCATTGTTCCCCAGGCCTCACTGTAAACTATCACTCTTCCCCTGGCCTCACTGCAAACTATCACTGTTCCCCAGGCGTCACTGTATACAATCACTCTTCTCCAGCCCTCACAGAAAATAATCATTATTTCTCAGAACTCAGTGTGAACTATTGCAGTTCCCCAGGCCTCACTGTAAACTATCACTGTACCTCAGGCCTCACTGTAAACTATCATTGCTCCCCAGGCCTAAATGTACACTATCACTGTTCCCCAGGCCTCACTGTAAACTATCACTGTACCTCAGCCCTCACTGTAAACTATCATTGCTCCCCAGGCCTAAATGTACACTATCACTGTTCCACAGGTCTCACTAAAACTCTCACTGTTCCCCAGGCCAAACTGTGAACTATCACCGTACCCCAGGCCTCACTGTAAGCTATCACTGTTCCCCAGGCCTCACTGTAAACTATCAATGTTCCCCAGGCGTCACTCTAAACAATCACTCTTCTCCAGGCCTCACGGAAAATAATCATTATTTCTCAGGCCTCACTGTAAACTATCACTGTTCCCCAGGCCTCGTTGTAAACTATCTCTGTTCCCAAGGTCACACTGTAAATTAATACTGTTCACCAGGCCTCACTGTAATCTATCAAGGTTCCCCAGGCCACTCTGGAAACCATCACTGTTCACCAGGCCTAACTTTAAACTATCAATTTTCCCCAGGCCTCACTCAAAATGATCACTGTTGCTCAGACCTCACTGTAAAATATTGCAGTTCCCCAGGCATCACTGTAAACTATCACTGTTCCCCCAGCTTTCCTGTGAACTATAAAATTTCCCTAGGCCGCACTGTAACCTATCACTGTTCTTCAAACCTGACTGTAAAGTATCACTGTTCCCCAGGCCTCACTGTAAACTATCACTGTTCCACAGGCCTCACTGTAAACTATCACAGTTCCCCAGGGCTCACTGTAAACTATCACTGTTTCCCCAGGCCTCAATGTAAACGATGACTGTTCCACAGGCCTCACTGTAAACTATCACTGTTCCCCAGGCCTCAATGTAAACGATCACTGTTCCACAGGCCTCACTGTAAACTATCACTGTTCCCAAGGCCTCACTGTAAACTATCACTGTTCCCAAGGCCTCACTGTAAACTATCACTGTTCCCCAGGCCTCACTGTAATCTATCACTGTTCCCCAGGCCTCACTGTAAACTATCACTGTTTCTCAAGCCTCACTGTAAACTATCACTGTTCCACAGGCCTCACTGTAAACTATCACTGTTCCCCAGGCCTCACTGTAAACTATCACTGTTCCCCAGGCCTCACTTTAAACTATCACTGTTCCCCAGGCCTCGCTGTAAATTTTCACTGTTCTGCAGACCGCACTGTAAATTATCACTTTTCCTCAGGCCTCACTGTAAATTATTGCAGTTCCCCAGCCTCACTGTAAACTATCAATTTTCCCCAGGCCTCACTGTTAACTATCAATGTTCCCAGGCCTCACTGTAAACTATCAATGTTCCCCATACCTAACTGTAAACAATCACTGTTCCCCAGGCCTCACTGTAAACTATCACTGTTCCCCAGGCCTCACTGTAAACTTTCAATGTTCCCCAGGCCTCACTGTGAACTATCACTGTTCCCCAGGCCTCACTGTAAACTTTCAATGTTCCCGAGGCCTCACTGTGAACTATCGCTGTTCCCAGGCCTCACTGTAAACTATCACTGCTCCCCAGGCCTCACTGTAAACTTTCACTGTTCCCCAGGCCTCACTGTGAACTATCAATGTTCCCCAGGCCTCACTGTAAACTATCACTGTTCCCAAGGCCTCACTGTAAACTATCACTGTTCCCCAGGCCTCACTGTAAACTATCACTGTTCCCCAGGCCTCACTGTAAACTATCACTGTTCCCCAGGCCTCACTGTAAACTATCGCTGTTCCCAAGGCCTCACTGTAAACTATCACTGTTCCCCAGGCCTCACTGTAAACTATTGTAGTACGGCAGGCCTCGCTGTAAAATTTCACTGTTCCCCAGGCCTTGCTGTAAATTTTCACTGTTCCCCAGGCCTTGTTGTAAATTGTCACTGTTCCCCAGGCCTTGCTGTAAATTTTCACTGTTCCCCAGGCCTCGTTGTAAATTTTCACTGTTCCCCTGGCCTTGCTGTAAATTTTCACTGTTCCCCAGGCCTCGCTGTAAACTATCACTCTTTCGCGGGCCTCACTGTAAAATACGACAGTTTCCAAGGCCTCTCTGTAAATTATCACTTTTCGCCAGATCCCAGAATAAATTATCGCTGTTACCAGGCCTCACTGTAAACGATCTCTGTCTCCAGGCCTCAATGTGAACTATTATGTTCCTCAGGCCTCACTGTAAATTATTGCAGTTGACCAGCCTCACTGTAAACTATTACTGTTCCCCAGGCCTCACTGTAAACTATCACTGTTCCCCTGGTCTCACTGTAAACTATCAATGTTCCCCAGGCCTCACTGTAAACTCTCACTGTTCCCCAGGCCTCACTGTAAACTATCACTGTTCCCCTGGTCTCACTGTAAACTATCACTGTTCCCCAGGCCTCACTGTTATCTATCACTCTTTCCCAGGTCTCACTGTAAAATATCACAATTCCAAACCTCTCTGTAAACTATCGCTGTTCCCCAGGCCCCAGTGAAAATTATCACTTTTACAAGGACTTACTGCAAACAATCACTGTCCCCTGGCCTCTATGTAAAGTCTCACAGTACCTCAGGCCGCAGGGCAAACACTGTTCCCCAGTCTTCAGTGTGAAATATCAATTTTCTCCAGGTCTCACTGTAAACTATCGCTACTCCGTAGACATCACAGTGAACTATCATTGTTCCCTGGCCTCACTGTAAACTATCACTGTTCCCCAGGCCTCACTGTAAACTATCACTGTTCCCCAGACCTCACTGTAAACTATCACTGTTCCTAAGGCCTCTGCAAACTATCACTGAAATCTTGGCCTCAATATAAAGTCTCAATGTTCCCCAGGCCTCAGCGTAAACTCTCACACAATGTCAGGCCTCACTCTGAACTGTCAGTGCTACCCAGGCCTCACTGTAAACTATCACTATTCCCGAGGTCTCACAGTAAATTATCACTGTTACACAGGCCTCAGTGTTAACTATCATTGTTCCCCTGGCTTTACAGTAGACTATCTTTGTTCTCAAGGCCTCACTTTAAATTATCATGCTACCTAGGCCTCACTTTAAATTATCACTCTTCCCCAGGCCTCATTGTAAACTATCACTGTTCCACAGTCCTCATTGTAAACTAGCACTCTTCTCCCCTCTTCACTTTAGAATATCACTTTTCCCCAGGCCTCAATGTAAACTAACACTGCTCCCCAGGCCTCAGAGTAATCTATCCCTGTTCCCAAGTGTCAGTGTAAACTATCACCGTTCTCAGGCCTCAGATAAAGTATCACTGTACCCCAGGCCTCAGTATACACTATCATTTTTCCCCAAGCCTCACTGTAAACCATCACTGCTCCCCAGGGCTCACTGCAAACTATCAATGATCCCGATGCCTCACTGTAAACTATCCCTGTTCCCCAGGCCTCACTGTAAACTATCACGGCTCCCCAGGTTCACTGTAAACTATCACTGTTCCCCAGGCCTCAGTGTAAACGATCACTGTTCTTGAGGTCTCAGTGTAAATTATCACTGTTCCCCAGGCCTCACTATAAACTGTCACTGCTAGCCAGGCCTCACTTTAAATTCTCACAATTCCATAGGCCTGGCTGGAAACTGTCATTGTTCCCCAGGCCTCACTGTAAAATGTCAATCTTCCTCAGGCCTCAATGTAAATTATCCCTGTTGCCAAGGACTCACTGTAAACTATCACCGTTCCCCAGGCCTCAGTATAAACAATCATTGTTTCCCGGCCTCAGTGTAAATTATCACCATTCTCAGGCCTCAGTGTAAATTATCAATGTTCCCCAGGGCTCGCTGTAAACTATCAGAGAACCCGAGTCCTCAATATAAAGTCTCAAAGTTCTCTAGGCCTCAGTGTAAACTCTCACACTTTGTCAGGCCTCACTCAACAATACTACTGCTCCCTAGGCCTCACTGTAAACTGTCACTGTTCCTCAGGTCTCAATGTAAACTATCACTGTTCCCCAGGCCTCACTGTAAACTATCACTGTTCCCCAGGCCTCACTGTAAACTATCAATGTACCTCAGGCCTCACTGTAAACTATCATTGCTCCCCAGGCTAAATGTACACTATCACTGTTCCACAGGTCTCACTAAAACTCTCACTGTTCCCCAGGCCAAACTGTGAACTATCACCGTACCCCAGGCCTCACTGTAAACTATCACTGTTCCCCAGGCCTCACTGTAAACTATCACTGTTCCCCAGGCCTCACTGTAAACTATCACCGTTCCCCAGGCCTCACTGTAAACTATCACTGTTCCCCAGGCATCACTGTAAACTATCACTGTTCCCCAGGCCTCACTGTAAACTATCACTGTTCCCCAGGCCTCAGTATAATCAGTCATTGTCTCCAGGCCTCAGTGTAAACTATCACCATTCTCAGGCCTCAGTGTAAATTATCAATCATCCCCAGGCCTCGCTGTAAACCATCACTCTTCCCCAAGCCTCACTGCAAAATATCACTGAACCCTAGGCCGCAATATAAAATCTCAATGTTCCCTAGGCCTCAGTGTAAATTCTCACACTTGGAAAGTCTGCACCTAACCATTTCAGTGCTCCCCAGGCCTCACTGTAAACTATCAATTGTTCCCGAGGTCTCACTGTAAATGATCACTGTTACCCAGGCCTCAGTCTTAACTATCATTGTTCCGCCGGCTTCACAGTAAATTATCATTGTTCTCCAGGCCTCACTGTAAATTATCACTGCTACCCAGGCCTCACTTTAAATTATCACTCTTCCCCAGGCCTCATTGTAAACTATCAATGTTCTCCAGGCCTCATTGTGAACAATCACTGTTCCACAGGCCTCAATGTTAACTAACACTGCTACTCAGGCCTCAGAGGAAAATATCAATGTTCCCAGGCCTCAGTGTAAATATCACTGTTCTCAGGCCTCAGTGTGAAGTATCAATGTTCCACAGGTCTCGCTGAAATCTCATAGTTTTCACCTGGCCTCACTGTCAGCCATCACGATTCCGCAGGCCTCACTGTAAAATGTCACTCTTCCTCAGGCCTCAATGTGAACTATCCATGTTCCCCAGGCCTCACTATAAACTATCAATGTTCCCCAGGCCTCACTATAAACGATTAGCGTTCCCCAGGCCTCAGTATAATCAATCACTGTTTCCAGGCCTCAGTGTAAACTATCACCATTCTCAGGCCTCAGTGTAAATTATCAATGATCCCCAGGCCTCGCTGTAAATTATCACTGTTCCCCAGGCCTCGCTATAAACTGTCACTGTTCCCCAGGCCTCACTACAAACTATCTCTGAACCACAGACAGCAATATAAAGTCTCAATGTTCCACAGGCCTCAGTGTAAACACTAACACTTTGTCAGGCCTCACTCTAAACTGTCAGTGCTTCCCTGGCCTCACTGTAAACTATCACTATTCCTGAGGTCTCACAGTAAATTATCACTGTTACCCAGGCCTCAGTGTTAACTATCATTGTTCCCCCGGCTTCATGGTAAACTATATTTGTTCCACAGGCCTCACTGTAAACTAGCACCCTTCCTTGGCTTCACTTTAGACTATCAATCTTCCCCAGGCCTCAATGACAATTAACACTGTTCCCTAGGCCTCAGTATGAACTATCATTGCTCACAGGGCCTCACTGTAAATTATCACTGTTCCCCAGGCCTCAGTAGAATCAATCATTGTTTCCAGGCCTCAGTGTAAACTATCACCATTCTCAGGCCTCACTGTAAACTATCACAGTTCCCCAGGCTTCTCTGTAAAATATCACAGATCCCCAGGCCTCATTGTAAACTATCATTGTTCCCCAGGCCTCACTGTAAACTATCACTCTTCCCCTGGCCTCACTGCAAACTATCACTGTTCCCCAGGCCTCACTGTAAACAATCACTCTTCTCCAGCCCTCAAGGAAAATAATCATTATTTCTCAGAACTCACTGTGAACTATTGCAGTTCCCCAGGCCTCACTGTAAACTATCACTGTACCTCAGCCCTCACTGTAAACTATCATTGCTCCCCAGGCCTAAATGTACACTATCACTGTTCCACAGGTCTCACTGTAAACTATCACTGTTCCCCAGGCCTCACTGTAAACTATCAATGTACCTCAGGCCTCACTGTAAACTATCATTGCTCCCCAGGCTAAATGTACACTATCACTGTTCCACAGGTCTCACTAAAACTCTCACTGTTCCCCAGACCAAACTGTGAACTATCACCGTACCCCAGGCCTCACTGTAAACTATCACTGTTCCCCAGGCCTCACTGTAAACTATCACTCTTCCCAAGGCCTCACTGCAAACTATCACTGTTCCCCATGCGTCAAAGTAAACAATAACTCTTCTCCAGTCCTCACGGAAAATAATCATTATTTCTCAGACCTCACTGTGAACTATTGCAGTTCCCCAGGCCTCACTGTAAACTCTCACTGTTCCCCAGGCCTCATTGTAAACTATCACTTTTCTCCTGGCTTCACTGTGAAATATCATTGTTCCCCAGGCCTCACTGTAAACTATCTCTGTTCCCAAGGACACACTGGAAATTAATACTGTTCACCAGGCCTCACTGTAATCTATCACTGTTCCCCAGGCCACTCTAGAAACCATCACTGTTCACCAGGCCTAACTTAAAACTATCAATTTTCCCCAGGCCTCACTCAAAATGATCACTGTTGCTCAGAGCTCACTGTGAACTATTGCAGTTCCCCAGGCATCACTGTAAGCTATCACTGTTCCCCAGGCTTTACTGTAAACTATAAAATTTCCCTAGGCCGCACTGTAACCTATCACTGTTCTTCAAATCTGACTGTAAAGTATGACTGTTCCCCAGGCTTCTCTGTAAACCATCACTGTTCCGCAGGCCTCACTGTAAACTATCACTGTTCCCCAGGCATCACTGTAAACCATCACTGTTCCGCAGGCCTCACTGTAAACTATCACTGTTCCCCAGGCCTCACTGTAAACTATCACTGTTCCGCAGGCCTCACTATAAACTATCACTGTTCCCCAGGCCTTACTGTAAACTATCACTGTTCCCCAGGCCTCACTGTAAACTATCACTGTTCCCCAGGCCTTACTGTAAACTATCACTGTTCCCCAGGCCTCACTGTAAACTATCACTGTTCCCCAGGCCTCAATGTAAACTATCACTGTTCCCCAGGCCTCACTGTAAACTATCACTGTTCCCAAGGCCTCACTGTAAACTATCACTGTTCCCCAGGCCTCACTGTAAACTATCACTGTTCCCCAGGCCTCACTGTAAACTATCACTGTTCCCAAGGCCTCACTGTAAACTATCACTGTTCCCCAGGCCTCACTGTACACTATCACTATTCCGCAGGCCTCACTGTAAACTATCACTGTTCCCCAGGCCTCAATGTAAACGATCACTGTTCCCAAGGCCTCACTGTAAACTATCACTGTTTTCCAGGCCTCAATGTAAACGATCACTGTTCCCCAGGCCTCAATGTAAACGATCACTGTTCCACAGGCCTCACTGTAAACTATCACTGTTCCCAAGACCTCACTATAAACTATCACTGTTCCACAGGCCTCACTGTAAACTATCACTGTTCCCAAGGCCTCACTATAAACTATCACTGTTCCCCAGGCCTCACTGTAAACTATCACTGTTCCCAAGGCCTCACTGTAAACTATCACTGTTCCCCAGGCCTCACTGTAAACTATCACTGTTCCCCAGGCCTCACTGTAAACTATCATTGTTCCCCAGACCTCAATTTACATTATCACTGTTCCGCAGGCCTCACTGTAAACTATCATTGTTCCGCAGGCCACACTGTAAACTATCATTGTTCCCCAGGCCTCACTGTAAACTATCACTCTTCCCCTGGCCTCACTGCAAACTATCACTGTTCCCCAGGCGTCACTGTATACAATCACTCTTCTCCAGCCCTCACGGAAAATAATCATTATTTCTCAGAACTCACTGCGAACTATTGCAGTTCCCCAGGCCTCACTGTAAACTATCACTGTACCTGAGGCCTCACTGTAAACTATCATTGCTCCCCAGGCCTAAATGTACACTATCACTGTTCCCCAGGCCTCACTGTAAACTATCACTGTTCCCCAGGCCTCACTGTAAACTATCAATGTTCCCCAGGCGTCACTCTAAACAAACACTCTTCTCCAGGCCTCACGGAAAATAATCATTATTTCTCAGGCCTCACTGTAAACTCTCACTGTTCCCCAGGCCTCGTTGTAAACTATCTCTGTTCCCAAGGTCACACTGGAAATTAATACTGTTCACAAGGCCTCACTGTAATCAATCACTGTTCCCCAGGCCACTCTGGAAACCATCACTGTTCACCAGGCCTAACTTTAATCTATCAATTTTCCCCAGGCCTCACTCAAAATGATCACTGTTTCTCAGACCTCACTGTAAAGTATTGCAGTTCCAAAGGCATCACTGTAAACTATCACTGTTCCCCAGGCTTTACTGTAAACTATAAAATTTCCCTAGGCCGCACTGTAACCTATCACTGTTCTTCAAAACTGACTGTGAAGTATCACTGTTCCCCCGGCCTCACTGTAAACTATCACTGTTCCCCAGGCCTCACTGTAAACTATCACTGTTCCCCAGGCTTCTCTGTGAACTATGACTGTTCCCCAGGCCTCAATGTAAACTATCACAGTTCACCAGGGCTCACTGTAAACTATCACTGTTCCCCAGGCCTTAATGTGAACGATCACTATTCCACAGGCCTCACTGTAAACTATCACTGTTCCCAAGGCCTTAATGTAAACGATCACTATTCCACAGGCCTCACTGTAAACTATCACTGTTCCCAAGGCCTCACTGTAAACTATCACTGTTCCCCAGGCCTCACTGTAAACTATCACTGTTCCCCAGGCCTCACTGTAAACTATCACTCTTCCCAAGCCTCACTGTAAACTAACACTGTTCTCCAGGCCCCTCTGTAAACTATCACTGTTCCACAGGCCTCACTGTAAACTATCATTGTTCCCAAGGCCTCACTGTAAACTATCACTGTTCCCCAGGCCTCACTGTAAACTATCACTGTTCCCCAGGCCTCACTGTAAACTATCACTGTTCCCCAGGCCTCAGTATAATCAGTCATTGTCTCCAGGCCTCAGTGTAAACTATCACCATTCTCAGGCCTCAGTGTAAATTATCAATCATCCCCAGGCCTCGCTGTAAACCATCACTCTTCCCTAAGCCTCACTGCAAAGTATCACTGAACCCTAGGCCGCAATATAAAA
Source organism: Isurus oxyrinchus (assembly GCA_026770705.1). Classification (NCBI taxonomy): domain Eukaryota; kingdom Metazoa; phylum Chordata; class Chondrichthyes; order Lamniformes; family Lamnidae; genus Isurus; species Isurus oxyrinchus. The sequence goes on along the minus strand of JANJGN010000027.1, from coordinate 6,182,010 downwards.
TCTCAATGTTCCCTAGGCCTCAGTGTAAATTCTCACACTTGGAAAGTCTGCACCTAACCATTTCAGTGCTCCCCAGGCCTCACTGTAAACTATCAATTGTTCCCGAGGTCTCACTGTAAATGATCACTGTTACCCAGGCCTCAGTCTTAACTATCAGTGTTCCGCCGGCTTCACAGTAAATTATCATTGTTCTCCAGGCCTCACTGTAAATTATCACTGCTACCCAGGCCTCACTTTAAATTATCACTCTTCCCCAGGCCTCATTGTAAACTATCAATGTTCTCCAGGCCTCATTGTGAACAATCACTGTTCCACAGGCCTCAATGTTAACTAACACTGCTACTCAGGCCTCAGAGGAAAATATCAATGTTCCCAGGCCTCAGTGTAAATATCACTGTTCTCAGGCCTCAGTGTGAAGTATCAATGTTCCACAGGTCTCGCTGAAATCTCATAGTTTTCACCTGGCCTCACTGTCAGCCATCACGATTCCGCAGGCCTCACTGTAAAATGTCACTCTTCCTCAGGCCTCAATGTGAACTATCCATGTTCCCCAGGCCTCACTATAAACTATCAATGTTCCCCAGGCCTCACTATAAACGATTAGCGTTCCCCAGGCCTCAGTATAATCAATCACTGTTTCCAGGCCTCAGTGTAAACTATCACCATTCTCAGGCCTCAGTGTAAATTATCAATGATCCCCAGGCCTCGCTGTAAATTATCACTGTTCCCCAGGCCTCGCTATAAACTGTCACTGTTCCCCAGGCCTCACTACAAACTATCTCTGAACCACAGACAGCAATATAAAGTCTCAATGTTCCACAGGCCTCAGTGTAAACACTAACACTTTGTCAGGCCTCACTCTAAACTGTCAGTGCTTCCCTGGCCTCACTGTAAACTATCACTATTCCTGAGGTCTCACAGTAAATTATCACTGTTACCCAGGCCTCAGTGTTAACTATCATTGTTCCCCCGGCTTCATGGTAAACTATATTTGTTCCACAGGCCTCACTGTAAACTAGCACTCTTCCTTGGCTTCAGTTTAGACTATCAATCTTCCCCAGGCCTCAATGACAATTAGCACTGTTCCCTAGGCCTCAGTATGAACTATCATTGCTCACAGGGCCTCACTGTAAATTATCACTGTTCCCCAGGCCTCAGTAGAATCAATCATTGTTTCCAGGCCTCAGTGTAAACTATCACTGTTCCCCAGGCTTCTCTGTAAAATATCACAGATCCCCAGGCCTCATTGTAAACTATCATTGTTCCCCAGGCCTCACTGTAAACTATCACTCTTCCCCTGGCCTCACTGTAAACTATCACTGTTCCCCAGGCCTCACTAAAACTCTCACTGTTCCCCAGGCCAAACTGTGAACTATCACCGTACCCCAGGCCTCACTGTAAACTATCACTCTTCCCAAGGCCTCACTGCAAACTATCACGGTTCCCCATGCGTCAAAGTAAACAATAACTCTTCTCCAGGCCTCACGGAAAATAATCATTATTTCTCAGACCTCACTGTGAACTATTGCAGTTCCCCAGGCCTCACTGTAAACTCTCACTGTTCCCCAGGCCTCATTGTAAACTATCACTTTTCTCCTGGCTTCATTGTGAAATATCATTGTTCCCCAGGCCTCACTGTAAACTATCTCTGTTCCCAAGGACACACTGGAAATTAATACTGTTCACCAGGCCTCACTGTAATCTATCACTGTTCCCCAGGCCACTCTAGAAACCATCACTGTTCACCAGGCCTAACTTTAAACTATCAATTTTCCCCAGGCCTCACTCAAAATGATCACTGTTGCTCAGAGCTCACTGTGAACTATTGCAGTTCCCCAGGCATCACTGTAAGCTATCACTGTTCCCCAGGCTTTACTGTAAACTATAAAATTTCCCTAGGCCGCACTGTAACCTATCACTGTTCTTCAAATCTGACTGTAAAGTATGACTGTTCCCCAGGCTTCTCTGTAAACCATCACTGTTCCGCAGGCCTCACTGTAAACTATCACTGTTCCCCAGGCATCACTGTAAACCATCACTGTTCCGCAGGCCTCACTGTAAACTATCACTGTTCCCCAGGCCTCACTGTAAACTATCACTGTTCCGCAGGCCTCACTGTAAACTATTGCAGTTCCCCAGGCCTTACTGTAAACTATCACTGTTCCCCAGGCCTTACTGTAAACTATCACTGTTCCCCAGGCCTCACTGTAAACTATCACTGTTCCCCAGGCCTTACTGTAAACTATCACTGTTCCCCAGGCCTCATGGTAAACTATCACTGCTCCCAAGGCCTCACTGTAAACTATCACTATTCCCCAGGCCTCACTGTAAACTATCACTGTTCCCCAGGCCTCACTGTAAACTATCACTGTTCCCAAGGCCTCACTGTAAACTATCACTGTTCCCCAGGCCTCACTGTAAACTATCACTGTTCCCCAGGCCTCACTGTAAACTATCACTATTCTGCAGGCCTCACTGTAAACTATCACTGTTCCCCAGGCCTCAATGTAAACGATCACTGTTCCCAAGGCCTCTCTGTAAACTATCACTGTTTTCCAGGCCTCAATGTAAACGATCACTGTTCCCCAGGCCTCAATGTAAACGATCACTGTTCCACAGGCCTCACTGTAAACTATCCCTGTTCCCAAGACCTCACTATAAACTATCACTGTTCCACAGGCCTCACTGTAAACTATCACTGTTCCCAAGACCTCACTATAAACTATCACTGTTCCCCAGGCCTCACTGTAAACTATCACTGTTCCCAAGGCCTTACTATAAACTATCACTGTTCCCCAGGCCTCACTGTAAACTATCACTGTTCCCAAGGCCTCACTGTAAACTATCACTGTTCCCCAGGCCTCACTGTAAACTATCACTGTTCCCCAGGCCTCACTGTAAACTATCATTGTTCCCCAGACCTCAATTTACATTATCACTGTTCCGCAGGCCTCACTGTAAACTATCATTGTTCCGCAGGCCACACTGTAAACTATCATTGTTCCCCAGGCCTCACTGTAAACTATCACTCTTCCCCTGGCCTCACTGCAAACTATCACTGTTCCCCAGGTGTCACTGTATACAATCACTCTTCTCCAGCCCTCACGGAAAATAATCATTATTTCTCAGAACTCACTGCGAACTATTGCAGTTCCCCAGGCCTCACTGTAAACTATCACTGTACCTCAGGCCTCACTGTAAACTATCATTGCTCCCCAGGCCGAAATGTACACTATCACTGTTCCCCAGGCCTCACTGTAAATTATCACTGTTCCCAGGCCTCACTGTAAACTGTCAATGTTCCCCAGGCATCACTCTAAACAAACACTCTTCTCCAGGCCTCACGGAAAATAATCATTATTTCTCAGGCCTCACTGTAAACTCTCACTGTTCCCCAGGCCTCGTTGTAAACTATCTCTGTTCCCAAGGTCACACTGGAAATTAATACTGTTCACAAGGCCTCACTGTAATCAATCACTGTTCCCCAGGCCACTCTGGAAACCATCACTGTTCACCAGGCCTAACTTTAATCTATCAATTTTCCCCAGGCCTCACTCAAAATGATCACTGTTGCTCAGACCTCACTGTAAAGTATTGCAGTTCCAAAGGCATCACTGTAAACTATCACTGTTCCCCAGGCTTTACTGTAAACTATAAAATTTCCCTAGGCCGCACTGTAACCTATCACTGTTCTTCAAAACTGACTGTGAAGTATCACTGTTCCCCAGGCCTCACTGTAAACTATCACTGTTCCCCAGGCCTCACTGTAAACTATCACTGTTCCCCAGGCTTCTCTGTGAACTATGACTGTTCCCCAGGCCTCAATGTAAACTATCACAGTTCACCAGGGCTCACTGTAAACTATCACTGTTCCCCAGGCCTTAATGTGAACGATCATTATTCCACAGGCCTCACTGTAAACTATGACTGTTCCCAAGGCCTTAATGTAAACGATCACTATTCCACAGGCCTCACTGAAAACTATCACTGTTCCCAAGGCCTCACTGTAAACTATCACTGTTCCCCAGGCCTCACTGTAAACTATCACTGTTCCCCAGGCCTCACTGTAAACTATCACTCTTCCCAAGCCTCACTGTAAACTAACACTGTTCTCCAGGCCTCACTGTAAACTATCACTGTTCCACAGGCCTCACTGTAAACTATCACTGTTCCCAAGGCCTCACTGTAAACTATCACTCTTCCCAAGGCCTCATTGTAAACTATCACTGTTCCCCAGGCCTCACTGTAAACTATCACTGTTCCCTAGGCCTCACTGTAAACTATCACTGTTACTCCAGCCTCACTGTAAACTATCACTGTTCCCCAGGCCTCACTGTAAACTATCACTGTTTTCCAGGCCTCACTGTAAACTATCACTGTTCCCCAGGCCTCGCTGTAAATTTTCACTTTTCCCCAGACCGCACTGTAAATTATCAGTTTTCCTCAGGCCTCACTGTAAATTATTGCAGTTCCCCAGCCTCACTGTAAACTTTCAATGTTCCCAAGGCCTCACTGTGAACTATCGCTGTTCCCAGGCCTCACTGTAAACTATCACTGTTCCTCAGGCCTCACTGTAAACTGTCACTGTTCCACAGGCCTCACTGTAAACTGTCATTGTTCCCCAGGCCTCACTGTAAACTATCACTGTTCCACAGGCCTCACTGTAAACTATCACTGTTCCCCAGGCCTCACTGTAAACTATCACTGTTCCCGAGGCCTCACTGTAAACTGTCACTGTTCCCCAGGCCTCACTGTAACCTATCACTGTACTCAAGGCCTCACAGTAAACTAACACTTTTCCCGAGGCTGCACTGTAAACTATCACAGTTCCAAGCCCTCACTTTAAATTATCACTGTTCCCCAGACCTCACTGTAAACTATTGTAGTACGCCAGGCCTCGCTGTAAATTTTCACTGTTCCCCAGACTTGCTGTAAATTTTCACTGTTCCCCAGGCCTAACTGAAAATTATCATTGTTCCCCAGGCCACACTGTAAACTATCACTGTTCCCCAGGCCACACTGTAAACTATCACTGTTCCCCAGGCCTCACTGTAAACTATCACTGTTCCCCAGGCCTCACTGTAAACTATCAGCGTTCCCCAGGCCTCACTGTAAACTATCACTGTTCCCCCGGCTTCACTGTGAAATATCATTGTTCCCCAGTCCTCACTGTAATCTATCACTGTTCCCCAGCCTTCACTGCAAACTATCACTGTTCCCCAGGCCTCACTGTAAACTATCACTGTTCCCCAGGCCTCACTTTAAACTCACTGTTCCCCAGGCCTCACTTTAAATTCTCGCTGTTCCCCAGACCTCACTTCAAATTATCACTGTTCCCCAGGCCTCACTTTAAACTCACTGTTCACCAGGCCTCACTTTAAACTATCACTGTTCCCCAGGCCTCACTTTAAACTATCACTGTTCCCCAGGACTCACTTTAAACTATCACTGTTCCCCAGGCCTCACTTTAAACTATCACTGTTCCCCAGACCTCACTGTAAATTCTCACTTTTCCCCAGGCCTCACTTTAAACTATCACTGTTCCCAGGCCTCACTGTAAACTCTCACTGTTCCCCAGAACTTACTTCAAATTATCACTGTTCAACAGGCCTCACTGTAAACTATCACTGTTCACCAGGCCTCACTTTAAACTCACTGTTCCCCAGGCCTCACTTTAAATTCTCGCTGTTCCCCAGACCTCACTTCAAATTATCACTTTTCCCCAGGCCTCACTTTAAACTCACTGTTCACCAGGCCTCACTTTAAACTATCACTGTTCCCCAGGCCTCACTTTAAACTATCACTGTTCCCCATGACTCACTTTAAACTATCACTGTTCCCCAGGCCTCACTTTAAACTATCACTGTTCCCCAGGCCTCACTGTAAATTCTCACTTTTCCCCACGCCTCACTTTAAACTATCACTGTTCCCAGGCCTCACTGTAAACTCTCACTGTTCCCCAGGCCTCACTTTAAACTATCACTGTTCCCCAGGCCTCACTGTAAACTATCACTGTTCCCCAGGCCTCACTGTAAAGTATCACTGTTCCCCAGGCCTCACTTTAAACTATCACTGATCCACAGGCCTCACTGTAAACTATCACTGTTCCCCAGGCCTCACTGTAAACTATCACTGTTCCCCAGGCCTCACTGTAAACTATCACTGTTCCCCAGACCTCACTGTAAACTATCACTGTTCCCCAGACCTCATTGTAAACTATCACTGTTCCCCAGGCCTTAATGTAAACTATTGCAGTTCGCGAGGACTCACTGTAAATTTTCACTGCTCCCAAGGCCTCACTTTAAACTCACTGTTCCCCAGGCCTCACTTTAAACTCTCTGTTCACCAGGCCTCACTTTAAAATATCACTGTTCCCCAGGCCTCACTTTAAACTATCACTGTTCCCCAGGCCTCTCTTTAAACTATCAGTGTTCCCCAGGCCTCACTTTAAACTATCACTGATCCCCAGGCCTCACTGTAAACTCTCACACTTCCGCAGGCCTCACTTTAAACTATCACTGTTCCCCAGGCCTCACTGTAAACTCTCACTGTTCCCCAGGCCTCACTGTAAACTCTCACTGTTCCCCAGGCCTCACTGTAAACTATCACTGTTCCCCAGGCCTCACTGTAAACTATCACTGTTCCCCAGGCCTCACTTTAAACTATCACTGTTCCCCAGGCCTCACTGTAAACTCTCACTGTTCCCCAGGCCTCACTGTAAACTATCACTGTTCCCCAGGCCTCACTGTAAACTATCACTGTTCCCCAGGCCTCACTGTAAACTATCACTGTTCCCCAGGCCTCACGGTAATCTATCAATGTTCCCCAGGCCTCACGGTAAACTATCACTGTTCCCCAGGCCTCATGGTAAACTATCGCTGTTCCCCAGGCTTCTCTGTGAACTATGACTGTTCCCCAGGCCTCAATGTAAACTATCACAGTTCACCAGGGCTCACTGTAAACTATCACTGTTCCCCAGGCCTTAATGTGAACGATCACTATTCCACAGGCCTCACTGTAAACTATGACTGTTCCCAAGGCCTTAATGTAAACGATCACTATTCCACAGGCCTCACTGTAAACTATCACTGTTCCCCAGGCCTCACTGTAAACTATCACTGTTCCCCAGGCCTCACTGTAAACTATCACTCTTCCCAAGCCTCACTGTAAACTAACACTGTTCTCCAGGCCTCACTGTAAACTATCACTGTTCCACAGGCCTCACTGTAAACTATCACTGTTCCCAAGGCCTCACTGTAAACTATCACTCTTCCCAAGGCCTCACTGTAAACTATCACTGTTCCCCAGGCCTCACTGTAAACTATCACTGTTCCCTAGGCCTCACTGTAAACTATCACTGTTACTCCAGCCTCACTGTAAACTATCACTGTTCCCCAGGCCTCACTGTAAACTATCACTGTTTTCCAGGCCTCACTGTAAACTATCACTGTTCCCCAGGCCTCGCTGTAAATTTTCACTTTTCCCCAGACCGCACTGTAAATTATCAGTTTTCCTCAGGCCTCACTGTAAATTATTGCAGTTCCCCAGCCTCACTGTAAACTTTCAATGTTCCCAAGGCCTCACTGTGAACTATCGCTGTTCCCAGGCCTTACTGTAAACTATCACTGTTCCTCAGGCCTCACTGCAAACTGTCACTGTTCCACAGGCCTCACTGTAAACTGTCACTGTTCCCCAGGCCTCACTGTAAACTATCACTGTTCCACAGGCCTCACTGTAAACTATCACTGTTCCCCAGGCCTCACTGTAAACTATCACTGTTTCCGAGGCCTCACTGTAAACTGTCACTGTTCCCCAGGCCTCACTGTAACCTATCACTGTACTCAAGGCCTCACAGTAAACTAACACTTTTCCCGAGGCTGCACTGTAAACTATCACAGTTCCAAGCCCTCACTTTAAATTATCACTGTTCCCCAGACCTCACTGTAAACTATTGTAGTACGCCAGGCCTCGCTGTAAATTTTCACTGTTCCCCAGACTTGCGGTAAATTTTCACTGTTCCCCAGGCCTAACTGAAAACTATCATTGTTCCCCAGGCCACACTGTAAACTATCACTGTTCCCCAGGCCACACTGTAAACTATCACTGTTCCCCAGGCCTCACTGTAAACTATCACTGTTCCCCAGGCCTCACTGTAAACTATCAGCGTTCCCCAGGCCTCACTGTAAACTATCACTGTTCCCCCGGCTTCACTGTGAAATATCATTGTTCCCCAGTCCTCACTGTAATCTATCACTGTTCCCCAGCCTTCACTGCAAACTATCACTGTTCCCCAGGCCTCACTGTAAACTATCACTGTTCCCCAGGCCTCACTTTAAACTCACTGTTCCCCAGGCCTCACTTTAAATTCTCGCTGTTCCCCAGACCTCACTTCAAATTATCACTTTTCCCCAGGCCTCACTTTAAACTCACTGTTCACCAGGCCTCACTTTAAACTATCACTGTTCCCCAGGCCTCACTTTAGACTATCACTGTTCCCCAGGACTCACTTTAAACTATCACTGTTCCCCAGGCCTCACTTTAAACTATCACTGTTCCCCAGGCCTCACTGTAAATTCTCACTTTTCCCCAGGCCTCACTTTAAACTATCACTGTTCCCAGGCCTCACTGTAAACTCTCACTGTTCCCCAGAACTTACTTCAAATTATGACTGTTCCCCAGGCCTCACTGTAAACTATCACTGTTCACCAGGCCTCACTTTAAACTCACTGTTCCCCAGGCCTCACTTTAAATTCTCGCTGTTCCCCAGACCTCACTTCAAATTATCACTTTTCCCCAGGCCTCACTTTAAACTCACTGTTCACCAGGCCTCACTTTAAACTATCACTGTTCCCCAGGCCTCACTTTAAACTATCACTGTTCCCCATGACTCACTTTAAACTATCACTGTTCCCCAGGCCTCACTTTAAACTATCACTGTTCCCCAGGCCTCACTGTAAATTCTCACTTTTCCCCAGGCCTCACTTTAAACTATCACTGTTCCCAGGCCTCACTGTAAACTCTCACTGTTCCCCAGGCCTCACTTTAAACTATCACTGTTCCCCAGGCCTCACTGTAAACTATCACTGTTCCCCAGGCCTCACTGTAAAGTATCACTGTTCCCCAGGCCTCACTTTAAACTATCACTGATCCACAGGCCTCACTGTAAACTATCACTGTTCCCCAGGCCTCACTGTAAACTATCACTGTTCCCCAGGCCTCACTGTAAACTATCACTGTTCCCCAGACCTCACTGTAAACTATCACTGTTCCCCAGACCTCATTGTAAACTATCACTGTTCCCCAGGCCTTAATGTAAACTATTGCAGTTCGCGAGGACTCACTGTAAATTTTCACTGCTCCCAAGGCCTCACTTTAAACTCACTGTTCCCCAGGCCTCACTTTAAACTCTCTGTTCACCAGGCCTCACTTTAAACTATCACTGTTCCCCAGGCCTCACTTTAAACTATCACTGTTCCCCAGGCCTCTCTTTAAACTATCAGTGTTCCCCAGGCCTCACTTTAAACTATCACTGATCCCCAGGCCTCACTGTAAACTCTCACACTTCCGCAGGCCTCACTTTAAACTATCACTGTTCCCCAGGCCTCACTGTAAACTCTCACTGTTCCCCAGGCCTCACTGTAAACTCTCACTGTTCCCCAGGCCTCACTGTAAACTATCACTGTTCCCCAGGCCTCACTGTAAACTATCACTGTTCCCCAGGCCTCACTTTAAACTATCACTGTTCCCCAGGCCTCACTGTAAACTCTCACTGTTCCCCAGGCCTCACTGTAAACTATCACTGTTCCCCAGGCCTCACTGTAAACTATCACTGTTCCCCAGGCCTCACTGTAAACTATCACTGTTCCCCAGGCCTCACGGTAATCTATCAATGTTCCCCAGGCCTCACGGTAAACTATCACTGTTCCCCAGGCCTCATGGTAAACTATCGCTGTTCCCCAGGCTTCTCTGTGAACTATGACTGTTCCCCAGGCCTCAATGTAAACTATCACAGTTCACCAGGGCTCACTGTAAACTATCACTGTTCCCCAGGCCTTAATGTGAACGATCACTATTCCACAGGCCTCACTGTAAACTATGACTGTTCCCAAGGCCTTAATGTAAACGATCACTATTCCACAGGCCTCACTGTAAACTATCACTGTTCCCCAGGCCTCACTGTAAACTATCACTGTTCCCCAGGCCTCACTGTAAACTATCACTCTTCCCAAGCCTCACTGTAAACTAACACTGTTCTCCAGGCCTCACTGTAAACTATCACTGTTCCACAGGCCTCACTGTAAACTATCACTGTTCCCAAGGCCTCACTGTAAACTATCACTCTTCCCAAGGCCTCACTGTAAACTATCACTGTTCCCCAGGCCTCACTGTAAACTATCACTGTTCCCTAGGCCTCACTGTAAACTATCACTGTTACTCCAGCCTCACTGTAAACTATCACTGTTCCCCAGGCCTCACTGTAAACTATCACTGTTTTCCAGGCCTCACTGTAAACTATCACTGTTCCCCAGGCCTCGCTGTAAATTTTCACTTTTCCCCAGACCGCACTGTAAATTATCAGTTTTCCTCAGGCCTCACTGTAAATTATTGCAGTTCCCCAGCCTCACTGTAAACTTTCAATGTTCCCAAGGCCTCACTGTGAACTATCGCTGTTCCCAGGCCTTACTGTAAACTATCACTGTTCCTCAGGCCTCACTGTAAACTGTCACTGTTCCACAGGCCTCACTGTAAACTGTCACTGTTCCCCAGGCCTCACTGTAAACTATCACTGTTCCACAGGCCTCACTGTAAACTATCACTGTTCCCCAGGCCTCACTGTAAACTATCACTGTTTCCGAGGCCTCACTGTAAACTGTCACTGTTCCCCAGGCCTCACTGTAACCTATCACTGTACTCAAGGCCTCACAGTAAACTAACACTTTTCCCGAGGCTGCACTGTAAACTATCACAGTTCCAAGCCCTCACTTTAAATTATCACTGTTCCCCAGACCTCACTGTAAACTATTGTAGTACGCCAGGCCTCGCTGTAAATTTTCACTGTTCCCCAGACTTGCGGTAAATTTTCACTGTTCCCCAGGCCTAACTGAAAACTATCATTGTTCCCCAGGCCACACTGTAAACTATCACTGTTCCCCAGGCCACACTGTAAACTATCACTGTTCCCCAGGCCTCACTGTAAACTATCACTGTTCCCCAGGCCTCACTGTAAACTATCAGCGTTCCCCAGGCCTCACTGTAAACTATCACTGTTCCCCCGGCTTCACTGTGAAATATCATTGTTCCCCAGTCCTCACTGTAATCTATCACTGTTCCCCAGCCTTCACTGCAAACTATCACTGTTCCCCAGGCCTCACTGTAAACTATCACTGTTCCCCAGGCCTCACTTTAAACTCACTGTTCCCCAGGCCTCACTTTAAATTCTCGCTGTTCCCCAGACCTCACTTCAAATTATCACTTTTCCCCAGGCCTCACTTTAAACTCACTGTTCACCAGGCCTCACTTTAAACTATCACTGTTCCCCAGGCCTCACTTTAGACTATCACTGTTCCCCAGGACTCACTTTAAACTATCACTGTTCCCCAGGCCTCACTTTAAACTATCACTGTTCCCCAGGCCTCACTGTAAATTCTCACTTTTCCCCAGGCCTCACTTTAAACTATCACTGTTCCCAGGCCTCACTGTAAACTCTCACTGTTCCCCAGAACTTACTTCAAATTATGACTGTTCCCCAGGCCTCACTGTAAACTATCACTGTTCACCAGGCCTCACTTTAAACTCACTGTTCCCCAGGCCTCACTTTAAATTCTCGCTGTTCCCCAGACCTCACTTCAAATTATCACTTTTCCCCAGGCCTCAATTTAAACTCACTGTTCACCAGGCCTCACTTTAAACTATCACTGTTCCCCAGGCCTCACTTTAAACTATCACTGTTCCCCATGACTCACTTTAAACTATCACTGTTCCCCAGGCCTCACTTTAAACTATCACTGTTCCCCAGGCCTCACTGTAAATTCTCACTTTTCCCCAGGCCTCACTTTAAACTATCACTGTTCCCAGGCCTCACTGTAAACTCTCACTGTTCCCCAGGCCTCACTTTAAACTATCACTGTTCCCCAGGCCTCACTGTAAACTATCACTGTTCCCCAGGCCTCACTGTAAAGTATCACTGTTCCCCAGGCCTCACTTTAAACTATCACTGATCCACAGGCCTCACTGTAAACTATCACTGTTCCCCAGGCCTCACTGTAAACTATCACTGTTCCTCAGGCCTCACTGCAAACTGTCACTGTTCCACAGGCCTCACTGTAAACTGTCACTGTTCCCCAGGCCTCACTGTAAACTATCACTGTTCCACAGGCCTCACTGTAAACTATCACTGTTCCCCAGGCCTCACTGTAAACTATCACTGTTTCCGAGGCCTCACTGTAAACTGTCACTGTTCCCCAGGCCTCACTGTAACCTATCACTGTACTCAAGGCCTCACAGTAAACTAACACTTTTCCCGAGGCTGCACTGTAAACTATCACAGTTCCAAGCCCTCACTTTAAATTATCACTGTTCCCCAGACCTCACTGTAAACTATTGTAGTACGCCAGGCCTCGCTGTAAATTTTCACTGTTCCCCAGACTTGCGGTAAATTTTCACTGTTCCCCAGGCCTAACTGAAAACTATCATTGTTCCCCAGGCCACACTGTAAACTATCACTGTTCCCCAGGCCACACTGTAAACTATCACTGTTCCCCAGGCCTCACTGTAAACTATCACTGTTCCCCAGGCCTCACTGTAAACTATCAGCGTTCCCCAGGCCTCACTGTAAACTATCACTGTTCCCCCGGCTTCACTGTGAAATATCATTGTTCCCCAGTCCTCACTGTAATCTATCACTGTTCCCCAGCCTTCACTGCAAACTATCACTGTTCCCCAGGCCTCACTGTAAACTATCACTGTTCCCCAGGCCTCACTTTAAACTCACTGTTCCCCAGGCCTCACTTTAAATTCTCGCTGTTCCCCAGACCTCACTTCAAATTATCACTTTTCCCCAGGCCTCACTTTAAACTCACTGTTCACCAGGCCTCACTTTAAACTATCACTGTTCCCCAGGCCTCACTTTAGACTATCACTGTTCCCCAGGACTCACTTTAAACTATCACTGTTCCCCAGGCCTCACTTTAAACTATCACTGTTCCCCAGGCCTCACTGTAAATTCTCACTTTTCCCCAGGCCTCACTTTAAACTATCACTGTTCCCAGGCCTCACTGTAAACTCTCACTGTTCCCCAGAACTTACTTCAAATTATGACTGTTCCCCAGGCCTCACTGTAAACTATCACTGTTCACCAGGCCTCACTTTAAACTCACTGTTCCCCAGGCCTCACTTTAAATTCTCGCTGTTCCCCAGACCTCACTTCAAATTATCACTTTTCCCCAGGCCTCACTTTAAACTCACTGTTCACCAGGCCTCACTTTAAACTATCACTGTTCCCCAGGCCTCACTTTAAACTATCACTGTTCCCCATGACTCACTTTAAACTATCACTGTTCCCCAGGCCTCACTTTAAACTATCACTGTTCCCCAGGCCTCACTGTAAATTCTCACTTTTCCCCAGGCCTCACTTTAAACTATCACTGTTCCCAGGCCTCACTGTAAACTCTCACTGTTCCCCAGGCCTCACTTTAAACTATCACTGTTCCCCAGGCCTCACTGTAAACTATCACTGTTCCCCAGGCCTCACTGTAAAGTATCACTGTTCCCCAGGCCTCACTTTAAACTATCACTGATCCACAGGCCTCACTGTAAACTATCACTGTTCCCCAGGCCTCACTGTAAACTATCACTGTTCCCCAGGCCTCACTGTAAACTATCACTGTTCCCCAGACCTCACTGTAAACTATCACTGTTCCCCAGACCTCATTGTAAACTATCACTGTTCCCCAGGCCTTAATGTAAACTATTGCAGTTCGCGAGGACTCACTGTAAATTTTCACTGCTCCCAAGGCCTCACTTTAAACTCACTGTTCCCCAGGCCTCACTTTAAACTCTCTGTTCACCAGGCCTCACTTTAAACTATCACTGTTCCCCAGGCCTCACTTTAAACTATCACTGTTCCCCAGGCCTCTCTTTAAACTATCAGTGTTCCCCAGGCCTCACTTTAAACTATCACTGATCCCCAGGCCTCACTGTAAACTCTCACACTTCCGCAGGCCTCACTTTAAACTATCACTGTTCCCCAGGCCTCACTGTAAACTCTCACTGTTCCCCAGGCCTCACTGTAAACTCTCACTGTTCCCCAGGCCTCACTGTAAACTATCACTGTTCCCCAGGCCTCACTGTAAACTATCACTGTTCCCCAGGCCTCACTTTAAACTATCACTGTTCCCCAGGCCTCACTGTAAACTCTCACTGTTCCCCAGGCCTCACTGTAAACTATCACTGTTCCCCAGGCCTCACTGTAAACTATCACTGTTCCCCAGGCCTCACTGTAAACTATCACTGTTCCCCAGGCCTCACGGTAATCTATCAATGTTCCCCAGGCCTCACGGTAAACTATCACTGTTCCCCAGGCCTCATGGTAAACTATCGCTGTTCCCCAGGCCTCACGGTAAATAATCATTGTTCCCCAGGCCTCACTGTAAACTATCGCTGTTCCCCAGGCCTCACGGTAAGCTATCGCTGCTCCCCAGGCCTCACGGTAAATAATCATTGTTCCTCAGGCCTGACTGTGAACTATTGAAATTCCCCAGGTCTCACTGTAAACTATCACTGTTCACCTGGTCACACTGTAAACTATCACTGTTCCCCAGGCCTCGCTGTTATCTATCACTCTTTCCCAGGTCTCACTGTAAATTATCACAGTTCCAAACCTCTCTGTAAACTATCGCTGTTCCCCAGGCCCCAGTGCAAATTATCACTTTTACAAGGACTTACTGCAAACAATCACTGTGCCCTGGCCTCTATGTAAAGTCTCACGGTACCTCAGGCCGCAGGGCAAATACTGTTCCCTAGTCTTCAGTGTGAAATATCAATTTTCTCCAGGTCTCACTGTAAACTATCACTACTCCGTAGACATCACAGTGAACTATCATTGTTCCCCAGGCCTCACTGTAAACTATCGCTGTTCCCGTGGTCTCACTGTAAACTATCACTGTTCCCCAGGCCTCACTGTAAACTATCACTGTTCCCCAGGCCTCACTGTAAACTATCGCTATTCCCTAGAATCACAGTGAACTATCATTGTTCCCCTGGCCTCACTGCAATCTATCACTGTTCCCCAGGCTTCATTGTGAAATATCAATTTTCTCCTGGTCCCACTGTAAACTAGCACTGTTCCCCAGTCCTCACTGTAAACTATCACTGTTCCCCAGGACTCACTTTAAACTATCACTGTTCCCCAGGCCTCACTGTAAACTATCACTGTTCCCCAGGCCTCACTGTAAACTATCACTGTTCCCCAGGCCTCACTGTAAACTATCACTGTTCCCCAGGCCTCACTGTAAACTCACACTGTTCCCCAGGCCTCACTGTATACTATCACTGTTCCCCAGGCCTCACTGTAAACTATCACTGTTCCCCAGGCCTCACTGTAAACTATCACTGTTCACCAGGCCTCACCGTAAAGTATCACTGTTCCCAGGCCTCACTGTAAAATATCACTGTTCCCCAGGCCTCACTATAAACTATCACTGTTCCCCAGGCCTCACTTTAAACTATCACTGTTCCCCAGGCCTCACTGTAAACTCTCACACTTCCGCAGGCCTCACTTTAAACTATCACTGTTCCCCAGGCCTCACTGTAAACTCTCACTGTTCCCCAGGCCTCACTGTAAACTCTCACTGTTCCCCAGGCCTCACTGTAAACTATCACTGTTCCCCAGGCCTCACTGTAAACTATCACTGTTCCCCAGGCCTCACTTTAAACAATCACTGTTCCCCAGGTCTCACTGCAAACTCTCACTGTTCCCCAGGCCTCACTGTAAACTATCACTGTTCCCCAGGCCTCACTGTAAACTATCACTGTTCCCCAGGCCTCACTGTAAACTATCACTGTTCCCCAGGCCTCACGGTAATCTATCAATGTTCCCCAGGCCTCACGGTAAACTATCACTGTTCCCCAGGCCTCATGGTATACTATCGCTGTTCCCCAGGCCTCACGGTAAATAATCATTGTTCCCCAGGCCTCACTGTAAACTATCGCTGTTCCCCAGGCCTCACGGTAAGCTATCGCTGCTCCCCAGGCCTCACGGTAAATAATCATTGTTCCTCAGGCCTGACTGTGAACTATTGAAATTCCCCAGGTCTCACTGTAAACTATCACTGTTCACCTGGTCACACTGTAAACTATCACTGTTCCCCAGGCCTCGCTGTTATCTATCACTCTTTCCCAGGTCTCACTGTAAATTATCACAGTTCCAAACCTCTCTGTAAACTATCGCTGTTCCCCAGGCCCCAGTGCAAATTATCACTTTTACAAGGACTTACTGCAAACAATCACTGTGCCCTGGCCTCTATGTAAAGTCTCACGGTACCTCAGGCCGCAGGGCAAATACTGTTCCCCAGTCTTCAGTGTGAAATATCAATTTTCTCCAGGTCTCACTGTAAACTATCACTACTCCGTAGACATCACAGTGAACTATCATTGTTCCCCAGGCCTCACTGTAAACTATCGCTGTTCCCGTGGTCTCACTGTAAACTATCACTGTTCCCCAGGCCTCACTGTAAACTATCACTGTTCCCCAGGCCTCACTGTAAACTATCGCTATTCCCTAGAATCACAGTGAACTATCATTGTTCCCCTGGCCTCACTGCAATCTATCACTGTTCCCCAGGCTTCATTGTGAAATATCAATTTTCTCCTGGTCCCACTGTAAACTAGCACTGTTCCCCAGTCCTCACTGTAAACTATCACTGTTCCCCAGGACTCACTTTAAACTATCACTGTTCCCCAGGCCTCACTGTAAACTATCACTGTTCCCCAGGCCTCACTGTAAACTATCACTGTTCCCCAGGCCTCACTGTAAACTATCACTGTTCCCCAGGCCTCATTGTAAACTCACACTGTTCCCCAGGCCTCACTGTATACTATCACTGTTCCCCAGGCCTCACTGTAAACTATCACTGTTCCCCAGGCCTCACTGTAAACTATCACTGTTCACCAGGCCTCACCGTAAAGTATCACTGTTCCCAGGCCTCACTGTAAAATATCACTGTTCCCCAGGCCTCACTATAAACTATCACTGTTCCCCAGGCCTCACTTTAAACTATCACTGTTCCCCAGGCCTCACTGTAAACTAGCACTGTTCCCCAGGCCTCACTGTAAACTGTCACTGTTCCCCGGGTTTCACTGTAAACTATTACTTTTCCTCAGGCCTCACTGTAAACTATCACTGTTCCCCAGTCCCCAGTATAAATTATCACTGTTACCAGGCCTCACTGCAAACAATCTCTGTCTCCAGGCCTCAATGTAATGTCTCACTATACCACAGGCCTCAGGGCAAACACTCATTTTCCCCAAGACTCACTGCAAACTGTGACTGTTCGTGAGGTCCTCACTGTAAACCATCAGTGTTCTCGAGGGCCGCACTGTAAATAATCGCTGTTCCCCGCCACCTCAGTACAAATTTTCACTTTCCCATGCCTCTGTATGAACTATGATTGTTCCAAGGCATCAGTGCAAACTATCACTGATCCCCAGACCTCACTGTAAGTTTTCACTGTTCCCCAGGACTCAATGTAAACTATCAATTTTCCCCAGGCCTCACTCTAAAATATCATTTTTCTCTTTACCTCACTGTAAACTATCACCGTTCCCCAGGCCTCACTATAAACTATCACAGTTTCCAAGGCCTCTCTGTAAATTATCAATTTTCTCCAGGCCTCACTGTAAAATATCATTTTTCTCTTTGCCTCACTGTAAAGTATCACCGTTCCCCAGGCCTCACTGTGAACGATCACTGATCCCCAGGCCTCACTGTAAACCATCACCGTTCCCCAGGCCTCACTATAAACTATCACTGTTCCCCTGCCTCACTGTGAACGATCACTGATCCCCAGGCCTCACTGTAAACCATCACCGTTCCCCAGGCCTCACTATAAACTATCACTGTTCCCCAGGCCTCACTTTAAACTATCACTGTTCCCCATGCCTCACTGTGAACAATCACTGTTCCCCAGGCCTCACTGTAAACTATCACTGTTTCCCATGCCTCACTGTAAACTATCACTGTTCCCCAGGCCTCACTGTAAACTATCACTGTTCCCTAGGCCTCACTGTAAACTATCACTGTTCCCCAGGCCTCACTGTAAACTATCACTGTTCCCCAGGACTCACTGTAAACTATCACTGTTCCCCAGGCCTCATTGTAAACTATCACTGTTCCCCAGGACTCACTTTAAACTATCACTGTTCCCCAGGCCTCACTGTAAACTATCACTGTTCCCCAGGCCTCACTGTAAACTGTCACTGTTCCCCAGGCCTCACTGTAAACTATCACTGTTCCCCAGTCCTCACTGTAAACTATCACAGTTCCCCAGGCCTCACTGTAAACTATCACTGTCCCCCAGGCCTTAATGTTAGCTGTTGCACTTCAGGAGGACTCGCTGTAAATTTTTACTTTTCCGCAGTCCTCACTGTAAATTATTGCAGTTCCCCAGGATCACTGTAAACTATCACTGTTCCCCAGGCCTCACTGCAAACTATCACTGTTCCCCAGAACTTACTTCAAATTATCACTGTTCCCCAGGCCTCACTGTAAACTATCACTGTTCTCCAGGCCTCACTGTAAACTCACTGTTCCCCAGGCCTCACTTTAAATTCTCGCTGTTCCCCAGACCTCACTTCAAATTATCACTTTTCCCCAGGCCTCACTTTAAACTCACTGTTCCCCAGGCCTCACTTTAAACTATCACTGTTCCCCAGGACTCACTTTAAACTATCACTGTTCCCCAGGCCTCACTTTAAACTATCACTGTTCCCCAGGCCTCACTGTAAACTATCACTGTTCCCCAGGCCTAACTGTAAATTCTCACTTTTCCCCAGGCCTCACTTTGAACTATCACTGTTCCCAGGCCTCACTGTAAACTATCACTGTTCCCCAGGCCTCACTTTAAACTATCACTGTTCCCCAGGCCTCACTGTAAACTATCACTGTTCCCCAGGCCTCACTGCAAAGTATCACTGTTCCCCAGGCCTCACTTTAAACTATAACTGATCCACGGGCCTCACTGTAAACTCTCACTGTTCCCCAGGCCTCACTTTAAACTATCACTGTTCCCCAGGCCTCACTGTAAACTATCACTGTTCCCCAGACCTCACTGTAAACTATCACTGTTCCCCAGACCTCATTGTAAACTATCACTGTTCCCCAGGCCTTAATGTAAACTGTTGCAGTTCGCGAGGACTCACTGTAAATTTTCACTGCTCCCAAGGCCTCACTTTAAACTCACTGTTCCCCAGGCCTCACTTTAAACTCTCTGTTCACCAGGCCTCACTTTAAACTATCACTGTTCCCCAGGCCTCATTTAAAATATCACTGTTCCCCAGGCATCTCTTTAAACTATCAGTGTTCCCCAGGCCTCACTTTAAACTATCACTGATCCCCAGGCCTCACTGTAAACTCTCACACTTCCGCAGGCCTCACTTTAAACTATCACTGTTCCCCAGGCCTCACTGTAAACTATCACTGTTCCCCAGGCCTCACTGTAAACTCTCACTGCTCCCCAGGCCTTACTGTAAACTATCACTGTTCCCCAGGCCTCACTTTAAACTATCACTGTTCCCCAGGCCTCACTGTAAACTCTCACACTTCCGCAGGCCTCACTTTAAACTATCACTGTTCCCCAGGCCTCACTGTAAACTCTCACTGTTCCCCTGGCCTCACTGTAAACTCTCACTGCTCCCCAGGCCTCACTGTAAACTATCACTGTTCCCCAGGCCTCACTTTAAACTATCACTGTTCCCCAGGCCTCTCTGTAAACTCTCTCACTGTTCCCCAGCCTCACTGTAAACTATCACTGTTCCCCAGGCCTCACTGTAAACTATCACGGTTACCCAGGCCTCACTGTAAACTATCTCTGTTCCACAGACCTCACTGCAACTTATCACTGTTCCCCAGGACTCACTGCAAAGTATCACTGTTCCCCAGGCCTCACTGTAAACTATCACTGTTCCGCTGGCCTCAATAAAAACTATCACTGTTCCTCAGGCCTCACTGTAAATTATTGCAGTTCAGCAGCCTCACTGTAAACTATCACTGTTCCCCAGGCCTTAATGTTAGCTGTTGCACTTCACGAGGACTCGCGGTAAATTTTTACTGTTCCGCAGTCCTCAATGTAAATTATTGAAGTTCCCCAGGATCACTGTAAACTATCACTGTTCCCCAGGCCTCACTGTAAACTATCACTGTTCCCCAGGCCTCAAAGCAAACTATCACTGTTCCCTAGACCTTAGTTCAAATTGTCACTGTTCCCCAGGCCGCACTGTAAACTATCACTGTTCCCCAGGCCTCACTTTAAACTCACTGTTCACCAGGCCTCACATTAAACTATCACTGTTCCCCAGGCCTCAATTTAAACTATCACTGTTCCCCAGGCCTCACTTTAAACTATCACTGTTCCCCAGGCCTCACTTTAAACTATCACTGTTCCCCAGGCCTCACTGTAAACTATCACTGTTCCCCAGGCCTCACTGTAAGCTAACACTGTTCCCCAGGCCTCACTTTAAACTATCACTGTTCCCCAGGCCTCACTTTAAACTATCACTGTTCCCCAGGCCTCACTTTAAACTATCACTGTTCCCCAGGCCTCACTTTAAGCTATCACTGATCCACGGGCCTCACTGTAAACTCTCACTGTTCCCCAGGCCTCACTGCAAAGTATCACTGTTCCCCAGGCCTCACTTTAAACTATAACTGATCCACGGGCCTCACTGTAAACTCTCACTGTTCCCCAGGCCTCACTTTAAACTATCACTGTTCCCCAGGCCTCACTGTAAACTATCACTGTTCCCCAGACCTCACTGTAAACTATCACTGTTCCCCAGACCTCATTGTAAACTATCACTGTTCCCCAGGCCTTAATGTAAACTATTGCAGTTCGCGAGGACTCACTGTAAATTTTCACTGCTCCCAAGGCCTCACTTTAAACTCACTGTTCCCCAGGCCTCACTTTAAACTCTCTGTTCACCAGGCCTCACTTTAAACTATCACTATTCCCCAGGCCTCAATTTAAACTATCACTGTTCCCCAGGCCTCTCTTTAAACTATCAGTGTTCCCCAGGCCTCACTTTAAACTATCACTGTTCCCCAGGCCTCACTTTAAACTATCACTGTTCCCCATGCCTCACTGTGAACAATCACTGTTCCCCAGACCTCACTGTAAACTATCACTGTTCCCTAGGCCTCACTGTAAACTATCACTGTTCCCCAGGCCTCACTGTAAACTATCACTGTTCCCCAGGACTCACTGTAAACTATCACTGTTCCCCAGGCCTCATTGTAAACTCTCACTGTTCCCCAGGACTCACTTTAAACTATCACGGTTCCCCAGGCCTCACTGTAAACTATCACTGTTCCCCAGGCCTCACTGTAAACTATCACTGTTCCCCAGTCCTCACTGTAAACTATCACAGTTCCCCAGGCCTCACTGTAAACTATCACTGTCCCCCAGGCCTTAATGTTAGCTGTTGCACTTCAGGAGGTCTCGCTGTAAATTTTTACTTTTCCGCAGTCCTCACTGTAAATTATTGCAGTTCCCCAGGATCACTGTAAACTATCACTGTTCCCCAGGCCTCACTTTAAACTATCACTGATCCACGGGCCTCACTGTAAACTCTCACTGTTCCCCAGGCCTCACTGTAAACTATTACTGTTCCCCAGACCTCATTGTAAACTATCACTGTTCCCCAGGCCTTAATGTAAACTATTGCAGTTCGCGAGGACTCACTGTAAATTTTCACTGCTCCCAAGGCCTCACTTTAAACTCACTGTTCCCCAGGCCTCACTTTAAACTCTCTGTTCACCAGGCCTCACTTTAAACTATCACTGTTCCCCAGGCCTCATTTAAACTATCACTGTTCCCCAGGCATCTCTTTAAACTATCAGTGTTCCCCAGGCCTCACTTTAAACTATCACTGATCCCCAGGCCTCACTGTAAACTCTCACACTTCCGCAGGCCTCACTTTAAACTATCACTGTTCCCCAGGCCTCACTGTAAACTCTCACTGCTCCCCAGGCCTCACTGTAAACTATCACTGTTCCCCAGGCCTCACTTTAAACTATCACTGTTCCCCAGGCCTCACTGTAAACTCTCACACTTCCGCAGGCCTCACTTTAAACTATCACTGTTCCCCAGGCCTCACTGTAAACTCTCACTGTTCCCCTGGCCTCACTGTAAACTCTCACTGCTCCCCAGGCCTCACTGTAAACTATCACTGTTCCCCAGGCCTCACTTTAAACTATCACTGTTCCCCAGGCCTCACTGTAAACTCTCTCACTGTTCCCCAACCTCACTGTAAACTATCACTGTTCCCCAGGCCTCACTGTAAACTATCACGGTTACCCAGGCCTCACTGTAAACTATCTCTGTTCCACAGACCTCACTGCAACTTATCACTGTTCCCCAGGACTCACTGCAAAGTATCACTGTTCCCCAGGCCTCACTGTAAACTATCACTGTTCCGCTGGCCTCAATAAAAACTATCACTGTTCCTCAGGCCTCACTGTAAATTATTGCAGTTCAGCAGCCTCACTGTAAACTATCACTGTTCCCCAGGCCTTAATGTTAGCTGTTGCACTTCACGAGGACTCGCGGTAGATTTTTACTGTTCCGCAGTCCTCAATGTAAATTATTGAAGTTCCCCAGGATCACTGTAAACTATCACTGTTCCCCAGGCCTCACTGTAAACTATCACTGTTCCCCAGGCCTCAAAGCAAACTATCACTGTTCCCTAGACCTTAGTTCAAATTATCACTGTTCCCCAGGCCTCACTGTAAAATATCACTGTTCCCCAGGCCTCACTGTAAACTATCACTGTTCCCCAGGCCTCAATTTAAACTATCACTGTTCCCCAGGCCTCACTTTAAACTATCACTGTTCCCCAGGCCTCACTTTAAACTATCACTGTTCCCCAGGCCTCACTGTAAACTATCACTGTTCCCCAGGCCTCACTGTAAGCTAACACTGTTCCCCAGGCCTCACTTTAAACTATCACTGTTCCCCAGGCCTCACTTTAAACTATCACTGTTCCCCAGGCCTCACTTTAAACTATCACTGTTCCCCAGGCCTCACTTTAAACTATCACTGATCCACGGGCCTCACTGTAAACTCTCACTGTTCCCCAGGCCTCACTTTAAACTATCACTGTTCCCCAGGCCTCACTGTAAACTATCACTGTTCCCCAGACCTCACTGTAAACTATTACTGTTCCCCAGACCTCATTGTAAACTATCACTGTTCCCCAGGCCTTAATGTAAACTATTGCAGTTCGCGAGGACTCACTGTAAATTTTCACTGCTCCCAAGGCCTCACTTTAAACTCACTGTTCCCCAGGCCTCACTTTAAACTCTCTGTTCACCAGGCCTCACTTTAAACTATCACTGTTCCCCAGGCATCTCTTTAAACTATCAGTGTTCCCCAGGCCTCACTTTAAACTATCACTGATCCCCAGGCCTCACTGTAAACTCTCACAATTCCGCAGGCCTCACTTTAAACTATCAATGTTCCCCAGGCCTCACTGTAAACTATCACTGTTCCCAAGGCCTCACTGTAAACTCTCACTGCTCCCCAGGCCTCACTGTAAACTATCACTGTTCCCCAGGCCTCACTTTAAACTATCACTGTTCCCCAGGCCTCACTGTAAACGATCACTGTTCCCCAGGCCTCACTGTAAACTATCACTGTTCCCCAGTCCTCACTGTAAACTATCACAGTTCCCCAGGCCTCACTGTAAACTATCACTGTCCCCCAGGCCTTAATGTTAGCTGTTGCACTTCAGGAGGTCTCGCTGTAAATTTTTACTTTTCCGCAGTCCTCACTGTAAATTATTGCAGTTCCCCAGGATCACTGTAAACTATCACTGTTCCCCAGGCCTCACTTTAAACTATCACTGATCCACGGGCCTCACTGTAAACTCTCACTGTTCCCCAGGCCTCACTGTAAACTATCACTGTTCCCCAGACATCACTGTAAACTATTACTGTTCCCCAGACCTCATTGTAAACTATCACTGTTCCCCAGGCCTTAATGTAAACTGTTGCAGTTCGCGAGGACTCACTGTAAATTTTCACTGCTCCCAAGGCCTCACTTTAAACTCACTGTTCCCCAGGCCTCACTTTAAACTCTCTGTTCACCAGGCCTCACTTTAAACTATCACTGTTCCCCAGGCCTCATTTAAAATATCACTGTTCCCCAGGCATCTCTTTAAACTATCAGTGTTCCCCAGGCCTCACTTTAAACTATCACTGATCCCCAGGCCTCACTGTAAACTCTCACACTTCCGCAGGCCTCACTTTAAACTATCACTGTTCCCCAGGCCTCACTGTAAACTATCACTGTTCCCCAGGCCTCACTGTAAACTCTCACTGCTCCCCAGGCCTCACTGTAAACTATCACTGTTCCCCAGGCCTCACTTTAAACTATCACTGTTCCCCAGGCCTCACTGTAAACTCTCACACTTCCGCAGGCCTCACTTTAAACTATCACTGTTCCCCAGGCCTCACTGTAAACTCTCACTGTTCCCCTGGCCTCACTGTAAACTCTCACTGCTCCCCAGGCCTCACTGTAAACTATCACTGTTCCCCAGGCCTCACTTTAAACTATCACTGTTCCCCAGGCCTCTCTGTAAACTCTCTCACTGTTCCCCAGCCTCACTGTAAACTATCACTGTTCCCCAGGCCTCACTGTAAACTATCACGGTTACCCAGGCCTCACTGTAAACTATCTCTGTTCCACAGACCTCACTGCAACTTATCACTGTTCCCCAGGACTCACTGCAAAGTATCACTGTTCCCCAGGCCTCACTGTAAACTATCACTGTTCCGCTGGCCTCAATAAAAACTATCACTGTTCCTCAGGCCTCACTGTAAATTATTGCAGTTCAGCAGCCTCACTGTAAACTATCACTGTTCCCCAGGCCTTAATGTTAGCTGTTGCACTTCACGAGGACTCGCGGTAAATTTTTACTGTTCCGCAGTCCTCAATGTAAATTATTGAAGTTCCCCAGGATCACTGTAAACTATCACTGTTCCCCAGGCCTCACTGTAAACTATCACTGTTCCCCAGGCCTCAAAGCAAACTATCACTGTTCCCTAGACCTTAGTTCAAATTGTCACTGTTCCCCAGGCCGCACTGTAAACTATCACTGTTCCCCAGGCCTCACTTTAAACTCACTGTTCACCAGGCCTCACATTAAACTATCACTGTTCCCCAGGCCTCAATTTAAACTATCACTGTTCCCCAGGCCTCACTTTAAACTATCACTGTTCCCCAGGCCTCACTGTAAACTATCACTGTTCCCCAGGCCTCACTGTAAACTATCACTGTTCCCCAGGCCTCACTGTAAGCTAACACTGTTCCCCAGGCCTCACTTTAAACTATCACTGTTCCCCAGGCCTCACTTTAAACTATCACTGTTCCCCAGGCCTCACTTTAAACTATCACTGTTCCCCAGGCCTCACTTTAAGCTATCACTGATCCACGGGCCTCACTGTAAACTCTCACTGTTCCCCAGGCCTCACTGCAAAGTATCACTGTTCCCCAGGCCTCACTTTAAACTATAACTGATCCACGGGCCTCACTGTAAACTCTCACTGTTCCCCAGGCCTCACTTTAAACTATCACTGTTCCCCAGGCCTCACTGTAAACTATCACTGTTCCCCAGACCTCACTGTAAACTATCACTGTTCCCCAGACCTCATTGTAAACTATCACTGTTCCCCAGGCCTTAATGTAAACTATTGCAGTTCGCGAGGACTCACTGTAAATTTTCACTGCTCCCAAGGCCTCACTTTAAACTCACTGTTCCCCAGGCCTCACTTTAAACTCTCTGTTCACCAGGCCTCACTTTAAACTATCACTATTCCCCAGGCCTCACTTTAAACTATCACTGTTCCCCAGGCCTCTCTTTAAACTATCAGTGTTCCCCAGGCCTCACTTTAAACTATCACTGTTCCCCAGGCCTCACTTTAAACTATCACTGTTCCCCATGCCTCACTGTGAACAATCACTGTTCCCCAGACCTCACTGTAAACTATCACTGTTCCCTAGGCCTCACTGTAAACTATCACTGTTCCCCAGGCCTCACTGTAAACTATCACTGTTCCCCAGGACTCACTGTAAACTATCACTGTTCCCCAGGCCTCATTGTAAACTCTCACTGTTCCCCAGGACTCACTTTAAACTATCACTGTTCCCCAGGCCTCACTGTAAACTATCACTGTTCCCCAGGCCTCACTGTAAACTATCACTGTTCCCCAGTCCTCACTGTAAACTATCACAGTTCCCCAGGCCTCACTGTAAACTATCACTGTCCCCCATGCCTTAATGTTAGCTGTTGCACTTCAGGAGGTCTCGTTGTAAATTTTTACTTTTCCGCAGTCCTCACTGTAAATTATTGCAGTTCCCCAGGATCACTGTAAACTATCACTGTTCCCCAGGCCTCACTTTAAACTATCACTGATCCACGGGCCTCACTGTAAACTCTCACTGTTCCCCAGGCCTCACTGTAAACTATTACTGTTCCCCAGACCTCATTGTAAACTATCACTGTTCCCCAGGCCTTAATGTAAACTATTGCAGTTCGCGAGGACTCACTGTAAATTTTCACTGCTCCCAAGGCCTCACTTTAAACTCACTGTTCCCCAGGCCTCACTTTAAACTCTCTGTTCACCAGGCCTCACTTTAAACTATCACTGTTCCCCAGGCCTCATTTAAACTATCACTGTTCCCCAGGCCTCTCTTTAAACTATCAGTGTTCCCCAGGCCTCACTTTAAACTATCACTGATCCCCAGGCCTCACTGTAAACTCTCACACTTCCGCAGGCCTCACTTTAAACTATCACTGTTCCCCAGGCCTCACTGTAAACTCTCACTGCTCCCCAGGCCTCACTGTAAACTATCACTGTTCCCCAGGCCTCACTTTAAACTATCACTGTTCCCCAGGCCTCACTGTAAACTCTCACACTTCCGCAGGCCTCACTTTAAACTATCACTGTTCCCCAGGCCTCACTGTA
This sequence comes from Isurus oxyrinchus, assembly GCA_026770705.1. Classification (NCBI taxonomy): domain Eukaryota; kingdom Metazoa; phylum Chordata; class Chondrichthyes; order Lamniformes; family Lamnidae; genus Isurus; species Isurus oxyrinchus. The sequence goes on along the minus strand of JANJGN010000027.1, from coordinate 6,154,772 downwards.
AACTCTCACTGTTCCCCTGGCCTCACTGTAAACTCTCACTGCTCCCCAGGCCTCACTGTAAACTATCACTGTTCCCCAGGCCTCACTTTAAACTATCACTGTTCCCCAGGCCTCACTGTAAACTCTCTCACTGTTCCCCAACCTCACTGTAAACTATCACTGTTCCCCAGGCCTCACTGTAAACTATCACGGTTACCCAGGCCTCACTGTAAACTATCTCTGTTCCACAGACCTCACTGCAACTTATCACTGTTCCCCAGGACTCACTGCAAAGTATCACTGTTCCCCAGGCCTCACTGTAAACTATCACTGTTCCGCTGGCCTCAATAAAAACTATCACTGTTCCTCAGGCCTCACTGTAAATTATTGCAGTTCAGCAGCCTCACTGTAAACTATCACTGTTCCCCAGGCCTTAATGTTAGCTGTTGCACTTCACGAGGACTCGCGGTAGATTTTTACTGTTCCGCAGTCCTCAATGTAAATTATTGAAGTTCCCCAGGATCACTGTAAACTATCACTGTTCCCCAGGCCTCACTGTAAACTATCACTGTTCCCCAGGCCTCAAAGCAAACTATCACTGTTCCCTAGACCTTAGTTCAAATTATCACTGTTCCCCAGGCCTCACTGTAAACTATCACTGTTCCCCAGGCCTCACTTTAAACTCACTGTTCCCCAGGCCTCACTGTAAACTATCACTGTTCCCCAGGCCTCAATTTAAACTATCACTGTTCCCCAGGCCTCACTTTAAACTATCACTGTTCCCCAGGCCTCACTTTAAACTATCACTGTTCCCCAGGCCTCACTGTAAACTATCACTGTTCCCCAGGCCTCACTGTAAGCTAACACTGTTCCCCAGGCCTCACTTTAAACTATCACTGTTCCCCAGGCCTCACTTTAAACTATCACTGTTCCCCAGGCCTCACTTTAAACTATCACTGTTCCCCAGGCCTCACTTTAAACTATCACTGATCCACGGGCCTCACTGTAAACTCTCACTGTTCCCCAGGCCTCACTTTAAACTATCACTGTTCCCCAGGCCTCACTGTAAACTATCACTGTTCCCCAGACCTCACTGTAAACTATTACTGTTCCCCAGACCTCATTGTAAACTATCACTGTTCCCCAGGCCTTAATGTAAACTATTGCAGTTCGCGAGGACTCACTGTAAATTTTCACTGCTCCCATGGCCTCACTTTAAACTCACTGTTCCCCAGGCCTCACTTTAAACTCTCTGTTCACCAGGCCTCACTTTAAACTATCACTGTTCCCCAGGCATCTCTTTAAACTATCAGTGTTCCCCTGGCCTCACTTTAAACTATCACTGATCCCCAGGCCTCACTGTAAACTCTCACACTTCCGCAGGCCTCACTTTAAACTATCACTGTTCCCCAGGCCTCACTTTAAACTATCACTGTTCCCCATGCCTCACTGTGAACAATCACTGTTCCCCAGACCTCACTGTAAACTATCACTGTTCCCTAGGCCTCACTGTAAACTATCACTGTTCCCCAGGCCTCACTGTAAACTATCACTGTTCCCCAGGACTCACTGTAAACTATCACTGTTCCCCAGGCCTCATTGTAAACTCTCACTGTTCCCCAGGACTCACTTTAAACTATCACGGTTCCCCAGGCCTCACTGTAAACTATCACTGTTCCCCAGGCCTCACTGTAAACTATCACTGTTCCCCAGTCCTCACTGTAAACTATCACAGTTCCCCAGGCCTCACTGTAAACTATCACTGTCCCCCAGGCCTTAATGTTAGCTGTTGCACTTCAGGAGGTCTCGCTGTAAATTTTTACTTTTCCGCAGTCCTCACTGTAAATTATTGCAGTTCCCCAGGATCACTGTAAACTATCACTGTTCCCCAGGCCTCACTTTAAACTATCACTGATCCACGGGCCTCACTGTAAACTCTCACTGTTCCCCAGGCCTCACTGTAAACTATTACTGTTCCCCAGACCTCATTGTAAACTATCACTGTTCCCCAGGCCTTAATGTAAACTATTGCAGTTCGCGAGGACTCACTGTAAATTTTCACTGCTCCCAAGGCCTCACTTTAAACTCACTGTTCCCCAGGCCTCACTTTAAACTCTCTGTTCACCAGGCCTCACTTTAAACTATCACTGTTCCCCAGGCCTCATTTAAACTATCACTGTTCCCCAGGCATCTCTTTAAACTATCAGTGTTCCCCAGGCCTCACTTTAAACTATCACTGATCCCCAGGCCTCACTGTAAACTCTCACACTTCCGCAGGCCTCACTTTAAACTATCACTGTTCCCCAGGCCTCACTGTAAACTCTCACTGCTCCCCAGGCCTCACTGTAAACTATCACTGTTCCCCAGGCCTCACTTTAAACTATCACTGTTCCCCAGGCCTCACTGTAAACTCTCACACTTCCGCAGGCCTCACTTTAAACTATCACTGTTCCCCAGGCCTCACTGTAAACTCTCACTGTTCCCCTGGCCTCACTGTAAACTCTCACTGCTCCCCAGGCCTCACTGTAAACTATCACTGTTCCCCAGGCCTCACTTTAAACTATCACTGTTCCCCAGGCCTCACTGTAAACTCTCTCACTGTTCCCCAACCTCACTGTAAACTATCACTGTTCCCCAGGCCTCACTGTAAACTATCACGGTTACCCAGGCCTCACTGTAAACTATCTCTGTTCCACAGACCTCACTGCAACTTATCACTGTTCCCCAGGACTCACTGCAAAGTATCACTGTTCCCCAGGCCTCACTGTAAACTATCACTGTTCCGCTGGCCTCAATAAAAACTATCACTGTTCCTCAGGCCTCACTGTAAATTATTGCAGTTCAGCAGCCTCACTGTAAACTATCACTGTTCCCCAGGCCTTAATGTTAGCTGTTGCACTTCACGAGGACTCGCGGTAGATTTTTACTGTTCCGCAGTCCTCAATGTAAATTATTGAAGTTCCCCAGGATCACTGTAAACTATCACTGTTCCCCAGGCCTCACTGTAAACTATCACTGTTCCCCAGGCCTCAAAGCAAACTATCACTGTTCCCTAGACCTTAGTTCAAATTATCACTGTTCCCCAGGCCTCACTGTAAAATATCACTGTTCCCCAGGCCTCACTGTAAACTATCACTGTTCCCCAGGCCTCAATTTAAACTATCACTGTTCCCCAGGCCTCACTTTAAACTATCACTGTTCCCCAGGCCTCACTTTAAACTATCACTGTTCCCCAGGCCTCACTGTAAACTATCACTGTTCCCCAGGCCTCACTGTAAGCTAACACTGTTCCCCAGGCCTCACTTTAAACTATCACTGTTCCCCAGGCCTCACTTTAAACTATCACTGTTCCCCAGGCCTCACTTTAAACTATCACTGTTCCCCAGGCCTCACTTTAAACTATCACTGATCCACGGGCCTCACTGTAAACTCTCACTGTTCCCCAGGCCTCACTTTAAACTATCACTGTTCCCCAGGCCTCACTGTAAACTATCACTGTTCCCCAGACCTCACTGTAAACTATTACTGTTCCCCAGACCTCATTGTAAACTATCACTGTTCCCCAGGCCTTAATGTAAACTATTGCAGTTCGCGAGGACTCACTGTAAATTTTCACTGCTCCCAAGGCCTCACTTTAAACTCACTGTTCCCCAGGCCTCACTTTAAACTCTCTGTTCACCAGGCCTCACTTTAAACTATCACTGTTCCCCAGGCATCTCTTTAAACTATCAGTGTTCCCCAGGCCTCACTTTAAACTATCACTGATCCCCAGGCCTCACTGTAAACTCTCACAATTCCGCAGGCCTCACTTTAAACTATCAATGTTCCCCAGGCCTCACTGTAAACTATCACTGTTCCCAAGGCCTCACTGTAAACTCTCACTGCTCCCCAGGCCTCACTGTAAACTATCACTGTTCCCCAGGCCTCACTTTAAACTATCACTGTTCCCCAGGCCTCACTGTAAACGATCACTGTTCCCCAGGCCTCACTGTAAACTATCACTGTTCCCCAGTCCTCACTGTAAACTATCACAGTTCCCCAGGCCTCACTGTAAACTATCACTGTCCCCCAGGCCTTAATGTTAGCTGTTGCACTTCAGGAGGTCTCGCTGTAAATTTTTACTTTTCCGCAGTCCTCACTGTAAATTATTGCAGTTCCCCAGGATCACTGTAAACTATCACTGTTCCCCAGGCCTCACTTTAAACTATCACTGATCCACGGGCCTCACTGTAAACTCTCACTGTTCCCCAGGCCTCACTGTAAACTATCACTGTTCCCCAGACATCACTGTAAACTATTACTGTTCCCCAGACCTCATTGTAAACTATCACTGTTCCCCAGGCCTTAATGTAAACTGTTGCAGTTCGCGAGGACTCACTGTAAATTTTCACTGCTCCCAAGGCCTCACTTTAAACTCACTGTTCCCCAGGCCTCACTTTAAACTCTCTGTTCACCAGGCCTCACTTTAAACTATCACTGTTCCCCAGGCCTCATTTAAAATATCACTGTTCCCCAGGCATCTCTTTAAACTATCAGTGTTCCCCAGGCCTCACTTTAAACTATCACTGATCCCCAGGCCTCACTGTAAACTCTCACACTTCCGCAGGCCTCACTTTAAACTATCACTGTTCCCCAGGCCTCACTGTAAACTATCACTGTTCCCCAGGCCTCACTGTAAACTCTCACTGCTCCCCAGGCCTCACTGTAAACTATCACTGTTCCCCAGGCCTCACTTTAAACTATCACTGTTCCCCAGGCCTCACTGTAAACTCTCACACTTCCGCAGGCCTCACTTTAAACTATCACTGTTCCCCAGGCCTCACTGTAAACTCTCACTGTTCCCCTGGCCTCACTGTAAACTCTCACTGCTCCCCAGGCCTCACTGTAAACTATCACTGTTCCCCAGGCCTCACTTTAAACTATCACTGTTCCCCAGGCCTCTCTGTAAACTCTCTCACTGTTCCCCAGCCTCACTGTAAACTATCACTGTTCCCCAGGCCTCACTGTAAACTATCACGGTTACCCAGGCCTCACTGTAAACTATCTCTGTTCCACAGACCTCACTGCAACTTATCACTGTTCCCCAGGACTCACTGCAAAGTATCACTGTTCCCCAGGCCTCACTGTAAACTATCACTGTTCCGCTGGCCTCAATAAAAACTATCACTGTTCCTCAGGCCTCACTGTAAATTATTGCAGTTCAGCAGCCTCACTGTAAACTATCACTGTTCCCCAGGCCTTAATGTTAGCTGTTGCACTTCACGAGGACTCGCGGTAAATTTTTACTGTTCCGCAGTCCTCAATGTAAATTATTGAAGTTCCCCAGGATCACTGTAAACTATCACTGTTCCCCAGGCCTCACTGTAAACTATCACTGTTCCCCAGGCCTCAAAGCAAACTATCACTGTTCCCTAGACCTTAGTTCAAATTGTCACTGTTCCCCAGGCCGCACTGTAAACTATCACTGTTCCCCAGGCCTCACTTTAAACTCACTGTTCACCAGGCCTCACATTAAACTATCACTGTTCCCCAGGCCTCAATTTAAACTATCACTGTTCCCCAGGCCTCACTTTAAACTATCACTGTTCCCCAGGCCTCACTGTAAACTATCACTGTTCCCCAGGCCTCACTGTAAACTATCACTGTTCCCCAGGCCTCACTGTAAGCTAACACTGTTCCCCAGGCCTCACTTTAAACTATCACTGTTCCCCAGGCCTCACTTTAAACTATCACTGTTCCCCAGGCCTCACTTTAAACTATCACTGTTCCCCAGGCCTCACTTTAAGCTATCACTGATCCACGGGCCTCACTGTAAACTCTCACTGTTCCCCAGGCCTCACTGCAAAGTATCACTGTTCCCCAGGCCTCACTTTAAACTATAACTGATCCACGGGCCTCACTGTAAACTCTCACTGTTCCCCAGGCCTCACTTTAAACTATCACTGTTCCCCAGGCCTCACTGTAAACTATCACTGTTCCCCAGACCTCACTGTAAACTATCACTGTTCCCCAGACCTCATTGTAAACTATCACTGTTCCCCAGGCCTTAATGTAAACTATTGCAGTTCGCGAGGACTCACTGTAAATTTTCACTGCTCCCAAGGCCTCACTTTAAACTCACTGTTCCCCAGGCCTCACTTTAAACTCTCTGTTCACCAGGCCTCACTTTAAACTATCACTATTCCCCAGGCCTCACTTTAAACTATCACTGTTCCCCAGGCCTCTCTTTAAACTATCAGTGTTCCCCAGGCCTCACTTTAAACTATCACTGTTCCCCAGGCCTCACTTTAAACTATCACTGTTCCCCATGCCTCACTGTGAACAATCACTGTTCCCCAGACCTCACTGTAAACTATCACTGTTCCCTAGGCCTCACTGTAAACTATCACTGTTCCCCAGGCCTCACTGTAAACTATCACTGTTCCCCAGGACTCACTGTAAACTATCACTGTTCCCCAGGCCTCATTGTAAACTCTCACTGTTCCCCAGGACTCACTTTAAACTATCACTGTTCCCCAGGCCTCACTGTAAACTATCACTGTTCCCCAGGCCTCACTGTAAACTATCACTGTTCCCCAGTCCTCACTGTAAACTATCACAGTTCCCCAGGCCTCACTGTAAACTATCACTGTCCCCCATGCCTTAATGTTAGCTGTTGCACTTCAGGAGGTCTCGTTGTAAATTTTTACTTTTCCGCAGTCCTCACTGTAAATTATTGCAGTTCCCCAGGATCACTGTAAACTATCACTGTTCCCCAGGCCTCACTTTAAACTATCACTGATCCACGGGCCTCACTGTAAACTCTCACTGTTCCCCAGGCCTCACTGTAAACTATTACTGTTCCCCAGACCTCATTGTAAACTATCACTGTTCCCCAGGCCTTAATGTAAACTATTGCAGTTCGCGAGGACTCACTGTAAATTTTCACTGCTCCCAAGGCCTCACTTTAAACTCACTGTTCCCCAGGCCTCACTTTAAACTCTCTGTTCACCAGGCCTCACTTTAAACTATCACTGTTCCCCAGGCCTCATTTAAACTATCACTGTTCCCCAGGCCTCTCTTTAAACTATCAGTGTTCCCCAGGCCTCACTTTAAACTATCACTGATCCCCAGGCCTCACTGTAAACTCTCACACTTCCGCAGGCCTCACTTTAAACTATCACTGTTCCCCAGGCCTCACTGTAAACTCTCACTGCTCCCCAGGCCTCACTGTAAACTATCACTGTTCCCCAGGCCTCACTTTAAACTATCACTGTTCCCCAGGCCTCACTGTAAACTCTCACACTTCCGCAGGCCTCACTTTAAACTATCACTGTTCCCCAGGCCTCACTGTAAACTCTCACTGTTCCCCTGGCCTCACTGTAAACTCTCACTGCTCCCCAGGCCTCACTGTAAACTATCACTGTTCCCCAGGCCTCACTTTAAACTATCACTGTTCCCCAGGCCTCACTGTAAACTCTCTCACTGTTCCCCAACCTCACTGTAAACTATCACTGTTCCCCAGGCCTCACTGTAAACTATCACGGTTACCCAGGCCTCACTGTAAACTATCTCTGTTCCACAGACCTCACTGCAACTTATCACTGTTCCCCAGGACTCACTGCAAAGTATCACTGTTCCCCAGGCCTCACTGTAAACTATCACTGTTCCGCTGGCCTCAATAAAAACTATCACTGTTCCTCAGGCCTCACTGTAAATTATTGCAGTTCAGCAGCCTCACTGTAAACTATCACTGTTCCCCAGGCCTTAATGTTAGCTGTTGCACTTCACGAGGACTCGCGGTAGATTTTTACTGTTCCGCAGTCCTCAATGTAAATTATTGAAGTTCCCCAGGATCACTGTAAACTATCACTGTTCCCCAGGCCTCACTGTAAACTATCACTGTTCCCCAGGCCTCAAAGCAAACTATCACTGTTCCCTAGACCTTAGTTCAAATTATCACTGTTCCCCAGGCCTCACTGTAAACTATCACTGTTCCCCAGGCCTCACTTTAAACTCACTGTTCCCCAGGCCTCACTGTAAACTATCACTGTTCCCCAGGCCTCAATTTAAACTATCACTGTTCCCCAGGCCTCACTTTAAACTATCACTGTTCCCCAGGCCTCACTTTAAACTATCACTGTTCCCCAGGCCTCACTGTAAACTATCACTGTTCCCCAGGCCTCACTGTAAGCTAACACTGTTCCCCAGGCCTCACTTTAAACTATCACTGTTCCCCAGGCCTCACTTTAAACTATCACTGTTCCCCAGGCCTCACTTTAAACTATCACTGTTCCCCAGGCCTCACTTTAAACTATCACTGATCCACGGGCCTCACTGTAAACTCTCACTGTTCCCCAGGCCTCACTTTAAACTATCACTGTTCCCCAGGCCTCACTGTAAACTATCACTGTTCCCCAGACCTCACTGTAAACTATTACTGTTCCCCAGACCTCATTGTAAACTATCACTGTTCCCCAGGCCTTAATGTAAACTATTGCAGTTCGCGAGGACTCACTGTAAATTTTCACTGCTCCCATGGCCTCACTTTAAACTCACTGTTCCCCAGGCCTCACTTTAAACTCTCTGTTCACCAGGCCTCACTTTAAACTATCACTGTTCCCCAGGCATCTCTTTAAACTATCAGTGTTCCCCTGGCCTCACTTTAAACTATCACTGATCCCCAGGCCTCACTGTAAACTCTCACACTTCCGCAGGCCTCACTTTAAACTATCAATGTTCCCCAGGCCTCACTGTAAACTATCACAGTTCCCCAGGCCTCACTGTAAACTCTCACTGCTCCCCAGGCCTCACTGTAAACTATCACTGTTCCCCAGGCCTCACTTTAAACTATCACTGTTCCCCAGGCCTCACTGTAAATTCTCACACTTCCGCAGGCCTCACTTTAAACTATCACTGTTCCCCAGGCCTCACTGTAAACTATCACTGTTCCCCTGGCTTCACTGTAAACTCTCACTGCTCCCCAGGCCTCACTGTAAAGTATCACTGTTCCCCCGGCCTCACTGTAAACTATCACTGTTCCGCTGGCCTCACTGTAAACTATCACTGTTCCCCAGGCCTTAATGTTAGCTGTTACACTTCACGAGGACTCGCGGTAAATTTTTACTGTTCCGCAGTCCTCAATGTAAATTATTGAAGTTCCCCAGGATCACTGTAAACTATCACTGTTCCCCAGGCCTCAATTTAAACTATCACTGTTCCCCAGGCCTCAATTTAAACTATCACTGTTCCCCAGGCCTCACTTTAAACTATCACTGTTCCCCAGGCCTCACTTTAAACTATCACTGTTCCCCAGTCCTCACTGTAAACTATCACTGTTCCCCAGTCCTCACTGTAAACTATCACTGTTCCCCAGGCCTCACTGTAAACTATCACTGTCCCCCAGGCCTCACTTTAAACTATCACTGTTCCCCAGGCCTCACTTTAAACTATCACTGTTCCCCAGGCCTCACTGTAAACTATCACTGTTCCCCAGGACTCACTGTAAAGTATCACTGTTCCCCAGGCCTCACTGTAAGCTAACACTGTTCCCCAGGCCTCACTTTAAACTATCACTGTTCCCCAGGCCTCACTTTAAACTATCACTGTTCCCCAGGCCTCACTTTAAACTATCACTGTTCCCCAGGCCTCACTTTAATCTATCACTGTTCCCCAGGGCTCACTGTGAACTATCACTGTCCCCCAGGCCTGACTTTAAACTATCACTGTCCCCCAGGCCTGACTTTAAACTATCACTGTTCCCCAGGCCTCACTGTAAACTATCACTGTTCCCCAGGACTCACTGTAAACTATCACTGTTCCCCAGACCTCACTGTAAACTATCACTGTTCCCCAGGCCTCACTGTATACTATCACTGTTCCCCAGGACTCACTGTAAACTATCACTGTTCCCCAGACCTCACTGTAAACTATCACTGTTCCCCAGTCCTTAATGTAAACTATTGCAGTTCGCGAGGACTCACTGTAAACTATCACTGTTCCCCAGGACTCACATTAAAATATCACTGTTCCCCTGGCCTCACTGTAAACTATCACTGTTCCCCAGGCCTCACTGTAAACTATCACTGTTCCCCAGGCCTCACTGTAAACTGTCACTGTTCCCCAGGCCTCACTGTAAACTGTCACTGTTCCCCAGGCCTCACTGTAAACTAGCACTGTTCCCCAGGCCTCACTATAAACTCACACTGTTCCCCAGGCCTCACTGTAAACTATCACTGTTCCCCAGGCCTCACATTAAAATATCACTGTTCCCCAGGCCTCACTGTAAACTCTCTCACTGTTCCCCAGGCCTCACTGTAAACTATCACTGTTCCCCAGGCCTCCCTGTAAACTTGCACTGTTCCCCAGGCCTCACTGTAAACTATCACTGTTCCCCAGGCCTCACTGTTAACTATCACAGTTCCCCAGTCCCCAGTATAAATTATCACTGTTACCAGGCCTCACTGCAAACAATCTCTGTCTCCAGGCCTCAATGTAATGTCTCACTATACCACAGGCCTCAGGGCAAACACTCATTTTCCCCAAGTCTCACTGCAAACTGTGACTGTTCGTGAGGTCCTCACTGTAAACTATCAGTGTTCTCGAGGTCCGCACGGTAAATAATCGCTGTTCCCCGCCACCTCAGTACAAATTTTCACTTTCCCATGCCTCTGTATGAACTATGTTTGTTCCAAGGCATCAGTGCAAACTATCACTGATCCCCAGACCTCACTGTAAGTTTTCACTGTTCTCCAGGACTCAATGTAAACTATCAATTTTCCCCAGGCCTCACTCTAAAATATCATTTTTCTCTTTGCCTCACTGTAAACTATCACCGTTCCCCAGGCCTCACTATAAACTATCACTGTTCTCCAGGCCTCACTTTAAAATATCACTGTTCCCCAGGCCTCACTGTAACTTCTCACTGTTCCCCAGGCCTCACTGTAAACTATCAATGTTCCCCAGGCCTCACTGTAAACTATCACTGTCCCCCAGGCCTCACTTTAAACTATCACTGTTTTCCAGGCCTCACTTTAAACTATCACTGTTCCCCAGGCCTCACTGTAAACTATCTCTGTTCCCCAGGCCTCACTGTAAACTAACACTGTTCCCCAGGCCTCACTGTAAACTATCACTGTTCCCCAGGCCTCACTGTAAACTATCACTGTTCCCCAGGCCTCACTGTAAGGTATCACTGTTCACCAGGCCTCACTGTAAACTATCACTGTTCCCCAGGCCGCACTGTAAAGTATCACTGTTCCCCAGGCCTCACTTTAAACTATCACTGTTCCCCAGGCCTCACTGTAAACTATCCCTGTTCCCCAGGCCTCACTTTAAACTATCACTGTTCCCCAGGCCTCACTGTAAATCATCACTGTTCCCCAGGACTCACTGTAAACTATCACTGTTCCCCAGACCTTACTGTAAACTATTACTGTTCCCCAGGCCTCACTGTAAACTATCACTGTTCCCCAGGCCTCACTGTAAAGTATCACTGTTCCACAGGCCTCACTTTAAACTATCACTGTTCCCCAGGCCTCACTTTGAACTATTACTGTTCCCCAGGCCTCACTGTAAACTATCACTGTTCCCCAGGCCTCACTTTAAACTATCACTGTTCCCCAGGCCTCACTGTAAACTCTCACTGTTCCCCAGGCCTCACTGTAAACTATCATTGATCCCCAGGCCTCACTTTAAACTATCACTGTTCCCCAGGCCTCACTGTAAACTGTCTCACTGTTCTCCAGGCCTCACTGTAAACTATCACTGTTCCGCTGGCCTCAATAAAAACTCTCACTGTTCCCCAGGCCTCACTGTAAACTGTCACTGTTCCCCAGGCCTCACTGTAAACTGTCACTGTTCCCCAGGCCTCACTGTAAACTAGCACTGTTCCCCAGGCCTCACTATAAACTAGCACTGTTCCCCAGGCCTCACTGTAAACTATCACTGTTCCCCAGGCCTCACATTAAAATATCACTGTTCCCCAGGCCTCACTGTAAACTCTCTCACTGTTCCCCAGGCCTCACTGTAAACTATCACTGTTCCCAAGGCCTCACTGTAAACTATCACTGTTCCCCAGGCCTCACTGTAAACTATCACTGTTCCCCAGGCCTCACTGTAAACTATCACTGTTCCCCAGGCCTCACTGTAAACTATCACTGTTCCCCAGGCCTCACTGTAAACTATCACTGTTCCCCAGGCCTCACTGTAAACTATCACTGTTCCCCAGTCCCCATTATAAATTATCACTGTTACCAGGCCTCACTGCAAACAATCTCTGTCTCCAGGCCTCAGTGTAATGTCTCACTATACCACAGGCCTCAGGGCAAACACTCATTTTCCCCAAGTCTCACTGCAAACTGTGACTGTTCGTGAGGTCCTCACTGTAAACTATCAGTGTTCTCGAGGTCCGCACTGTAAATAATCGCTGTTCCCCGCCACCTCAGTACAAATTTTCACTTTCCCATGCCTCTGTATGAACTATGTTTGTTCCAAGGCATCAGTGCAAACTATCACTGATCCCCAGACCTCACTGTAAGTTTTCACTGTTCCCCAGGACTCAATGTAAACTATCAATTTTCCCCAGGCCTCACTCTAAAATATCATTTTTCTCTTTGCCTCACTGTAAACTATCACCGTTCCCCAGGCCTCACTATAAACTATCACTGTTCCCCAGGCCTCACTTTAAACTATCACTGTTCTCCAGGCCTCACTTTAAAATATCACTGTTCCCCAGGCCTCACTGTAAATTCTCACTGTTCCCCAGGCCTCACTGTAAACTATCAATGTTCCGAAGGCCTCACTGTAAACTATCACTGTTCCCCAGGCCTCACTGTAAATTCTCACTGTTCCCCAGGCCTCACTGTAAACTATCAATGTTCCCCAGGCCTCACTGTAAACTATCACTGTCCCCCAGGCCTCACTTTAAACTATCACTGTTCCCCAGGCCTCACTTTAAACTATCACTGTTCCCCAGGCCTCACTGTAAACTATCTCTGTTCCCCAGGCCTCACTGTAAACTAACACTGTTCCCCAGGCCTCACTGTAAGGTATCACTGTTCACCAGGCCTCACTGTAAACTATCACTGTTCCCCAGGCCGCACTGTAAAGTATCACTGTTCCCCAGGCCTCACTTTAAACTATCACTGTTCCCCAGGCCTCACTTTAAACTATCACTGTTCCCCAGGCCTCACTGTAAACTATCCCTGTTCCCCAGGCCTCACTTTAAACTATCACTGTTCCCCAGGCCTCACTGTAAATCATCACTGTTCCCCAGGACTCACTGTAAACTATCACTGTTCCCCAGACCTTACTTTAAACTATTACTGTTCCCCAGGCCTCACTGTAAACTATCACTGTTCCCCAGGCCTCACTGTAAAGTATCACTGTTCCACAGGCCTCACTTTAAACTATCACTGTTCCCCAGGCCTCACTTTGAACTATTACTGTTCCCCAGGCCTCACTGTAAACTATCACTGTTCCCCAGGCCTCACTGTAAACTGTCTCACTGTTCTCCAGGCCTCACTGTAAACTATCACTGTTCCGCTGGCCTCAATAAAAACTCTCACTGTTCCCCAGGCCTCACTGTAAACTATCACTGTTCCCCAGGCCTCACTGTAAACTATCACTGTTCCCCAGGCCTCACTGTAAACTATCACTGTTCCCCAGGCCTCACTGTAAACTATCACTGTTCCCCAGGCCTCACTGTAAACTATCACTCTTCCCCAGGCCTCACTGTAAACTATCACTGTTCCCCAGGCCTCACTGTAAACTATCACTGTTCCCCAGGCCTCACTGTAAACTATCACTGTTCCCCAGGCCTCACTGTAAACTATCACTGTTCCCCAGGCCTCACTGTAAACTATCACTGTTCCCCAGGCCTCACTGTAAACTATCACTGTTCCCCAGACCTCACTGTAAACTAGCACTGTTCACCAGGCCTCACTGTAAACTATCACTGTTCCCCAGGCCTCACTGTAAACTAGCACTGTTCCCCAGGCCTCACTGTAAACTATCACTGTTCCCCAGGCCTCACTGTAAACTATCACAGTTCCCCAGTCCCCAGTATAAATTATCACTGTTACCAGGCCTCACTGCAAACAATCTCTGTCTCCAGGCCTCAGTGTAATGTCTCACTATACCATAGGCCTCAGGGCAAACACTCATTTTCCCCAAGTCTCACTGCAAACTGTGACTGTTCGTGAGGTCCTCACTGTAAACTATCAGTGTTCTCGAGGTCCGCACTGTAAATAATCGCTGTTCCCCGCCACCTCAGTACAAATTTTCACTTTCCCATGCCTCTGTATGAACTATGATTGTTCCAAGGCATCAGTGCAAACTATCACTGATCCCCAGACCTCACTCTAAGTTTTCACTGTTCCTCAGGACTCAATGTAAACTATCAATTTTCCCCAGGCCTCACTCTAAAATATCATTTTTCTCTTTGCCTCACTGTAAAGTATCACCGTTCCCCAGGCCTCATTGTGAACGATCACTGATCCCCAGGCCTCACTGTAAACTATCACCGTTCCCCAGGCCTCACTATAAACTATCACTGTTCCCCAGGCCTCACTGTAAACTATCACTGTTCCCCAGGAATTAATGTAAACTATTGCAGTTCGCGAGGACTCACTGTAAATTTTCACTGCTCCCCAGGCCTCACTTTAAACTCACTGTTCCCCAGGCCTCACTTTAAACTCTCTGTTCACCAAGCCTCACTTTAAACTATCGCTGTTCCCCAGGCCTCACTTTAAACTATCACTGTTCCCCATGCCTCACTGTAAACTATAATTGTTCCCCAGGCCTCACTTTAAACTATCACTGTTCCCCAGGCCACACTTTAAACTATCACTGTTCCCCAGGCCTCACTGAAAACTCTCACTGTTCCCCAGGCCTCACTGTAAACTATCACTGTTCCCCAGGCCTCACTGTAAACTATCACTGTTCTGCAGGCGTCACTGTAAAATTTCACTGTTTTCCAGGCCTCACTGTAAACTATCACTGTTCCCCAGGCCTCACTTTAAACTATCACTGTTCCCCAGGCCTCACTGTAAACTATCACTGTTCCGCTGGCCTCAATAAAAACTATCACTGTTCCCCAGGCCCCACTGTAAACTATCACTGTTCCCCAGGCGTCACTGTAAACTATCACTGTTCCCCAGGCCTCACTGTAAACTATCACTGTTCCCCAGGCCTCACTGTAAACTACCACTGTTCACCAGGCCTCACTGAAAACTATCACTGTTCCCCAGGCCGCACTGTAAAGTATCACTGTTCCCCAGGCCTCACTTTAAACTATCACTGTTCCCCAGGCCTCACTGTAAACTATCACTGTTCCCCAGGCCTCACTGTAAACTATCACTGTTCCCCAGGCCTCACTTTAAACTATCACTGTTCCCCAGGCCTCACTATAAACTGTCACTGTTCCCCAGGCCTCACTGTAAACTATCACTGTTCCCCAGGAATTAATGTAAACTATTGCAGTTCGCGAGGACTCACTGTAAATTTTCACTGCTCCCCAGGCCTCACTTTGAACTCACTGTTCCCCAGGCCTCACTTTAAACTATCACTCTTCCCCAGGCCTCACTTTAAACTATCACTGTTCCCCAGACCTCACTGTAAAATATCACTGTTCCCCAGGCCTCACTGTAAACTATCACTGTTCCCCAGGCCTCCCTGTAAACTATCACTGTTCCCCAGGCCTCACTGTAAACTATCACTATTCCCCAGGCCTCACTGTAAACTATCACTGTTCCCCAGGCCTCACTGTAAACTATCACTGTTCCCCAGGCCTCACTGTAAACTATCACTGTTCCCCAGGCCTCAGTGTAAACTATCACTGTTCCCCAGGCCTCACTGTAAACTATCACTGTTCCCCAGGCCTCAGTGTAAACTATCACTGTTCCCCAGGCCTCACTGTAAACTATCACTGTTCCCCAGGCCTCAGTGTAAACTATCACTGTTCCCCAGGCCTCACTGTAAAATATCACTGTTCCCCAGGCCTCACTGTAAACTAGCACTGTTCACCAGGCCTCACTGTAAACTAGCACTGTTCCCCAGGCCTCACTGTAAAATATCACTGTTCCCCAGGCCTCACTGTAAACTAGCACTGTTCACCAGGCCTCACTGTAAACTAGCACTATTCCCCAGGCCTCACTGTAAACTAGCACTGTTCACCAGGCCTCCCTGTAAACTATCACTGTTCCCCAGGCCTCACTGTAAACTATCACTGTTCCCCAGGCCTCACTGTAAACTATCACAGTTCCCCAGTCCCCAGTATAAATTATCACTGTTACCAGGCCTCACTGCAAACAATCTCTGTCTCCAGGCCTCAATGTAATGTCTCACTATACCACAGGCCTCAGGGCAAACACTCATTTTCCCCAAGTCTCACTGCAAACTGTGACTGTTCGTGAGGTCCTCACTGTAAACTATCAGTGTTCTCGAGGTCCGCACTGTAAATAATCGCTGTTCCCCGCCACCTCAGTACAAATTTTCACTTTCCCATGCCTCTGTATCAACTATGATTGTTCCAAGGCATCAGTGCAATCTATCACTGATCCCCAGACCTCACTCTAAGTTTTCACTGTTCCCCAGGACTCAATGTAAACTATCAATTTTCCCCAGGCCTCACTCTAAAATATCATTTTTCTCTTTGCCTCACTGTAAACTACCACTGTTCCCCAGGCCTCACTGTAAACTATCACTGATCCCCAGGCCTCACTATAAACTATCACAGTTTCCAAGGCCTCTCTGTAAATTATCAATTTTCTTCAGGCCTCACTGTAAAATATCATTTTTCTCTTTGCCTCACTGTAAAGTATCACCTCACTGTATATTGTTCCCCAGGCCTCACTGTAAACTTGCACTGTTCCCCAGGCCTCACTGTAAACTACCACTGTTCCCCAGGCCTCACTGTAAACTGTCACTGTTCCCCAGGCCTCACAAACTATCAATTTTCCCCAGGCCTCACTGTAAAATATCACTGTTCCCCAGGCCTCACTGTAAACTATCACTGTTCCCCAGGCCTCATTTTAAACTATCACTGTTCCCCAGGCCTCACTGTAAACTATCACTGTTCCCCAGGCCTCACAAACTATCAATTTTCCCCAGGCCTCACAGTAAAATATCACTGTTCCCCAGGCCTCACTGTAAACTATCAATTTTCCCCAGGCCTCAATGTAAACTATCACTGTTCCCCAGGCCTCACTGTAAACTATCACGTTTCCCCATGCCTCAATGTAAACTATCACTGTTCCCCAGGCCTCAATGTAAACTATCAATTTTCACCAGGCCTCACTGTAAACTATCACTGTTCCCCAGGCCTCACTGTAAACTATCACGTTTCCCCATGCCTCAATGTAAACTATCACTGTTCCCCAGGCCTCAATGTAAACTATCAATTTTCACCAGGCCTCGCTGTAAACTCTCAATGTGACCCAGGAAACACTGTAAATTATCAATTTTCTCCATGCCGCCCTATAAACTTACAATGTACCCCAGCCCTCAGTGTAAAGTATCAATATTCCCCAGGCATCACTGTATATTATCACTCTTCCCCAGGCCTCTCTGTAAACTCTGACTGTTCCCCAGGCCTCACTGTAAACTATCAATGTTCCCCAGGACTCACTGTAAACTATCACTCTTCCCCAGGCCTCACTGTATATTATCACTCTTCCCCAGGCCTCTCTGTAAACTCTGACTGTTCCCCAGGCCTCACTGTAAACTATCAAAGTTCCCCAGGACTCACTGTAAACTATCACTCTTCCCCAGGCCTCTCTGAAAAATATCACAGTTTCCAGGGCCTCAGTTTAAACTATCATTTTTCCGCAGGACTCACTGTAACCTATCCCTGTTCCACAGAGGTCACTGTAAACTATCACTGTTCCCCAGGACTCAATGTAAAATATCACTGTTCCACAGGCCTCACTGTAAACTATCACTGTTCCGCTGGCCTCAATAAAAACTATCACTGTTCCCCAGGCCTCACTGTAATCTATCACTGTTCCCCAGGACTCACTGTAAACTATCACTGTTCCCCAGGCCTCACTGTAAACTTGCACTGTTCCCCAGGGCTCACTGTAAACTACCACTGTTCCCCAGGCCTCACTGTAAACTTGCACTGTTCCCCAGGCCTCACTGTAAACTATCACTGTTCCCCAGGCCTCACAAACTATCAATTTTCCCCAGGCCTCACTGTAAACTATCACTGTTCCCCAGGCCTCACTGTAAACTATCACTGTTCCCCAGGCCGCACTGTAAACTATCACTGTTCCCCAGGCCTCATTTTAAACTATCACGTTTCCCCAGGCCTCACTGTAAACTATCAATTTTCCCCAGGCCTCCTGTAAACTATCACTGTTCCCCAGGCCTCACTGTAAACTATGACGTTTCCCCAGGCCTCAATGTAAACTATCACTGTTCCCCAGGCCTCAATGTAAACTATCAATTTTCACCAGGCCTCGCTGTAAACTCTCAATGTGACCCAGGCAACACTGTAAATTATCAATTTTCTCCATGCCGCCCTATAAACTCACAATGTACCCCAGCCCTCAGTGTAAAATATCAATATTCCCCAGGCCTCACTGTATATTATCACTCTTCCCCAGGCCTCTCTGTAAACTCTGACTGTTCCCCAGGCCTCACTGTAAACTGTCACTGTTCCCCAGGCCTCACTGTAAACTACCACTGTTCCCCAGGCCTCACTGTAAACTTTCACTGTTCCCCAGGGCTCACTGTAAACTCTCACTGTTCCCCAGGCCTCACTGTAAACTATCACTGTTCCCCAGGCCTCACTTTAAACTATCACTGTTCCCCAGGGCTCACTGTAAACTATCACTGTTGCCCAGTGCCTCACTGTAAACTATGACTGATCCCCAGGCCTCACTTTAAACTATCACTGTTCCCCAGGCCTCACTGTAAACTATCACTGTTCCCCAGGCCTCACTTTAAACTATCACTGTTCCCCAGGCCTCACTGTAAACTGTCACTGTTCCCCAGGCCTCACTGTAAACTATCACTGTTCCCCAGGACTCACTGTAAACTATCACTGTTCCCCAGGACTCACTGTAAACTATCACTGTTCCCCAGGCCTCACTGTAAACTATCACTGTTCCCCAGGCCTCACTGTAAACTATCACTGTTCCCCAGGCCTCACTGTAAACTATCACTGTTCCCCAGGCCTCACTGAAAACTACCACTGTTCCCCAGGCCTCACTGTAAACTTGCACTGTTCCCCAGGGCTCACTGTAAACTATCACTGTTCCCCAGGCCTCACTGTAAACTTGCACTGTTCCCCAGGCCTCACTGTAAATTACCACTGTTCCCCAGGCCTCACTGTAAACTATCACTGTTCCCCAGGCCTCACAAACTATCAATTTTCCCCAGGCCTCACTGTAAAATATCACTGTTCCCCAGGCCTCACTGTAAACTATCACTGTTCCCCAGGCCTCATTTTAAACTATCACGTTTCCCCAGGCCTCACTGTAAACTATCAATTTTCCCCAGGCCTCACTGTAAACTATCACTGTTCCCCAGGCCTCACTGTAAACTATCACGTTTCCCCATGCCTCAATGTAAACTATCACTGTTCCCCAGGCCTCAATGTAAACTATCAATTTTCACCAGGCCTCACTGTAAACTATCACTGTTCCCCAGGCCTCACTGTAAACTATCACGTTTCCCCATGCCTCAATGTAAACTATCACTGTTCCCCAGGCCTCAATGTAAACTATCAATTTTCACCAGGCCTCGCTGTAAACTCTCAATGTGACCCAGGAAACACTGTAAATTATCAATTTTCTCCATGCCGCCCTATAAACTTACAATGTACCCCAGCCCTCAGTGTAAAGTATCAATATTCCCCAGGCCTCACTGTATGTTATCACTCTTCCCCAGGCCTCTCTGTAAACTCTGACTGTTCCCCAGGCCTCACTGTAAACTGTCACTGTTCCCCAGGCCTCACTGTAAACTACCACTGTTCCCCAGGCCTCACTGCAAACAATCACTGTTCCCCAGGCCTCACTGTAAACTATCACTGTTCCCCAGGACTCACTGTAAACTATCAATTTTCCCCAGGCCTCACTGAAAATAACCATTGTTGCTCAGGCCTCACTGCGAACTTCTGCAGTACACAAGTCCTCGCTGTAAACTATTGCAGTTCCCCAGGCCTCACAGTAAACTATCACTGTTGCCCAGTGCCTCACTCTAAACTATCACTGTTCCCCAGGCCTCACTGTAAACTATCACTGTTCCCCAGGCCTCACTGTAAACTATCACTGTTCCCCAGGCCTCACTGTAAACTATCACTGTTCCCCAGGCCTCACTGTAAACTATCACTGTTCCCCAGGCCTCACTGAAAACTATCAATTTTCCCCAGGCCTCACTGTAAACTATCACTCTTCCCCAGGCCTCACTGTAAAATATCACTGTTCCCCAGGCCTCTCTGTAAACTATCACTATTCCCCAGGCCTCACTGTAAAATATCACTGTTCCCCAGGCCTCTCTGTAAACTATCACTGTTCCCCAGGCCTCACTGTAAACTATGACTGTTCCCCAGGCCTCAATGTAAACTATCACTGTTCCCCAGGCCTCTCTGTAAACTATCACTCTTCACCAGGCCTCTCTGTAAACTATCACTGTTCCCCAGGCCTCACTGTAAACTATCACTGTTCCCCAAGCCTCTCTGTAAACTATCAGTTTTCCCTAGGCCTCACTGTAAACTATCACTGTTCCCCAGGCCTCACTGTAAACTATCACTGTTCCGCTGGCCTCAATAAAAACTATATTGTTCCCCAGGCCTCACTTTAAACTATCACTGTTCCCCAGGCCTCAGTGTAAACTCTCACTGTTCCCCAGGCCTCACTGTAAACTATCCGAGTTCCCCAGGCCTCACTGCAAACAATCACTGTTCCCCAGGCCTCACTGTAAACTATCACTGTTCCCCAGGACTCACTGTAAACTATCAATTTTCCCCAGGCCTCACTGAAAATAACCATTGTTGCTCAGGCCTCACTGCGAACTTCTGCAGTACACAAGTCCTCGCTGTAAACTATTGCAGTTCCCCAGGCCTCACAGTAAACTATCACTGTTGCCCAGTGCCTCACTGTAAACTACCACTGTTCCCCAGGCCTCACTGTAAACTTGCACTGTTCCCCAGGCCTCACTGTAAAGTATCACTGTTCCCCAGGCCTCACTGTAAACTTGCACCGTTCCCCAGGCCTCACTGTTACCTACCACTGTTCCCAAGGCCTCACTGAAAACTATCACTGTTCCCCAGGCCTCACTGTAAACTTGCACTGTTCCCCAGGCCTCACTGTAAACTATCACTGTTCCCCAGGCCTCACTGTAAAATATCACTGTTCCCCAGGCCTCACTGTAAACTGTCACTGTTCCCCAGGCCTCACTTTAAACTCTCACGTTTCCCCAGGCCTCAATGTAAACTATCAATTTTCACCTGGCCTCGCTTTAAACTGTCAATGATACCCAGGCCACACTGTAAATTATCAATTTTCTCCATGCCGCCCTATAAACTTACAATGTACCCCAGCCCTCAGTGTAAAATATCAATATTCCCCAGGCCTCACTGTTTATTATCACTCTTCCCCAGGCCTCACTGTATATTATCACTCTTCCCCAGGCCTCACTGTATATTATCACTCTTCCCCAGGCCTCTCTGTAAACTCTGACCGTTCCGCAGGCCTCACTGTAAAATATCACTGTTCCCCAGGCCTCACTGTAAACTATCACTGTTCCCCAGGCCTCACTGTAAACTTGCACTGTTCCCCAGGCCTCATTGTAAACTATCACTGTTCCCCAGGCCTCACTGTAAACTATCACTGTTCCCCAGGCCTCTCTGTAAACTATCACTCTTCCCCAGGCCTCACTGTAAACTATCACTGTTCCCCAGGCCTCACTGTAAACTATCACTGTTCCGCTGGCCTCAATAAAAACTATACTGTTCCCCAGGCCTCACTTTAAACTATCACTGTTCCCCAGGCCTCAGTGTAAACTCTCACTGTTCCCCAGGCCTCACTGCAAACAATCACTGTTCCCCAGGCCTCACTGTAAACTATCACTGTTCCCCAGGACTCACTGTAAACTATCAATTTTCCCCAGGCCTCACTGAAAATAACCATTGTTGCTCAGGCCTCACTGCGAACTTCTGCAGTACACAAGTCCTCGCTGTAAACTATTGCAGTTCCCCAGGCCTCACAGTAAACTATCACTGTTGCCCAGTGCCTCACTCTAAACTATCACTGTTCCCCAGGCCTCACTGTAAACTATCACTGTTCCCCAGACCTCACTGTAAACTATCACTGTTGCCCAGTGCCTCACTGTAAACTATCACTGTTCCGCAGGCCTCACTGTAAACTATCACTGTTCCCCAGGCCTCACTGTAAACTATCACTGTTCCCCAGGCCTCACTGTAAACTATCACTGTTCCCCAGGCCTCACTGTAAACTATCACTGTTCCCCAGGCCTCACTGAAAACTATCAATTTTCCCCAGGCCTCACTGTAAACTATCACTCTTCCCCAGGCCTCACTGTAAACTATCACTGTTCCCCAGGCCTCTCTGTAAACTATCACTCTTCCCCAGGCCTCACTGTAAAATATCACTGTTCCCCAGGCCTCTCTGTAAACTATCACTGTTCCCCAGGCCTCACTGTAAACTATGACTGTTCCCCAGGCCTCAATGTAAACTATCACTGTTCCCCAGGCCTCTCTGTAAACTATCACTCTTCACCAGGCCTCTCTGTAAACTATCACTGTTCCCCAGGCCTCACTGTAAACTATCACTGTTCCCCAAGCCTCTCTGTAAACTATCACTTTTCCCCAGGCCTCACTGTAAACTATCACTGTTCCCCAGGCCTCACTGTAAACTATCACTGTTCCGCTGGCCTCAATAAAAACTATACTGTTCCCCAGGCCTCACTTTAAACTATCACTGTTCCCCAGGCCTCAGTGTAAACTCTCACTGTTCCCCAGGCCTCACTGTAAACTATCAGAGTTCCCCAGGCCTCACTGCAAACAATCACTGTTCCCCAGGCCTCACTGTAAACTATCACTGTTCCCCAGGACTCACTGTAAACTATCAATTTTCCCCAGGCCTCACTGAAAATAACCATTGTTGCTCAGGCCTCACTGCGAACTTCTGCAGTACACAAGTCCTCGCTGTAAACTATTGCAGTTCCCCAGGCCTCACAGTAAACTATCACTGTTGCCCAGTGCCTCACTGTAAACTATCACTGTTCCGCAGGCCTAACTGTAAACTATCACTGTTCCCCAGGCCTCACTGTAAACTATCACTGTTCCCCAGGCCTCACTGTAAACTATCACTGTTCCCCAGGCCTCACTCTAAACTATCACTGTTCCCCAGGCCTCACTGTAAACTATCACTGTTCCCCAGGCCTCACTGTAAACTATCACTGTTCCGCTGGCCTCAATAAAAACTATCACTGTTCCCCAGGCCCCACTGTAAACTATCACTGTTCCCCAGGCCTCACTGTAAACTATCACTGTTCCCCAGGCCTCAGTGTAAACAATCACTGTTCCCCAGGCCTCACTGTAAACTATCACTGTTCCCCAGGCCTCAGTGTAAACTATCACTGTTCCCCAGGCCTCACTGTAAACTATCACTGTTCCCCAGGCCTCAGTGTAAACTCTCACTGTTCCCCAGGCCTCACTGTAAAATATCACTGTTCCCCAGGCCTCACTGTAAACTAGCACTGTTCACCAGGCCTCACTGTAAACTAGCACTGTTCCCCAGGCCTCACTGTAAAATATCACTGTTCCCCAGGCCTCACTGTAAACTAGCACTGTTCACCAGGCCTCACTGTAAACTAGCACTATTCCCCAGGCCTCACTGTAAACTAGCACTGTTCACCAGGCCTCCCTGTAAACTATCACTGTTCCCCAGGCCTCACTGTAAACTATCACTGTTCCCCAGGCCTCACTGTAAACTATCACTGTTCTCCAGTCCCCAGTATAAATTATCACTGTTACCAGGCCTCACTGCAAACAATCTCTGTCTCCAGGCCTCAATGTAATGTCTCACTATACCACAGGCCTCAGGGCAAACACTCATTTTCCCCAAGTCTCACTGCAAACTGTGACTGTTCGTGAGGTCCTCACTGTAAACTATCAGTGTTCTCGAGGTCCGCACTGTAAATAATCGCTGTTCCCCGCCACCTCAGTACAAATTTTCACTTTCCCATGCCTCTGTATCAACTATGATTGTTCCAAGGCATCAGTGCAATCTATCACTGATCCCCAGACCTCACTCTAAGTTTTCACTGTTCCCCAGGACTCAATGTAAACTATCAATTTTCCCCAGGCCTCACTCTAAAATATCATTTTTCTCTTTGCCTCACTGTAAACTACCACTGTTCCCCAGGCCTCACTGTAAACTATCACCGTTCCCCAGGCCTCACTATAAACTATCACAGTTTCCAAGGCCTCTCTGTAAATTATCAATTTTCTTCAGGCCTCACTGTAAAATATCATTTTTCTCTTTGCCTCACTGTAAAGTATCACCTCACTGTATATTGTTCCCCAGGCCTCACTGTAAACTTGCACTGTTCCCCAGGCCTCACTGTAAACTACCACTGTTCCCCAGGCCTCACTGTAAACTATCACTGTTCCCCAGGCCTCACAAACTATCAATTTTCCCCAGGCCTCACTGTAAAATATCACTGTTCCCCAGGCCTCACTGTAAACTATTACTGTTCCCCAGGCCTCATTTTAAACTATCACGTTTCCCCATGCCTCAATGTAAACTATCACTGTTCCCCAGGCCTCAATGTAAACTATCAATTTTCACCAGGCCTCGCTGTAAACTCTCAATGTGACCCAGGAAACACTGTAAATTATCAATTTTCTCCATGCCGCCCTATAAACTTACAATGTACCCCAGCCCTCAGTGTAAAGTATCAATATTCCCCAGGCATCACTGTATATTATCACTCTTCCCCAGGCCTCTCTGTAAACTCTGACTGTTCCCCAGGCCTCACTGTAAACTATCAATGTTCCCCAGGACTCACTGTAAACTATCACTCTTCCCCAGGCCTCTCTGAAAAATATCACAGTTTCCAGGGCCTCAGTTTAAACTATCATTTTTCCGCAGGACTCACTGTAACCTATCCCTGTTCCACAGAGGTCACTGTAAACTATCACTGTTCCCCAGGACTCAATGTAAACTATCACTGTTCCACAGGCCTCACTGTAAACTACCACTGTTCCGCTGGCCTCAATAAAAACTATCACTGTTCCCCAGGCCTCACTGTAATCTATCACTGTTCCCCAGGACTCACTGTAAACTATCACTGTTCCCCAGGCCTCACTGTAAACTTGCACTGTTCCCCAGGGCTCACTGTAAACTACCACTGTTCCCCAGGCCTCACTGTAAACTTGCACTGTTCCCCAGGCCTCACTGTAAACTATCACTGTTCCCCAGGCCTCACAAACTATCAATTTTCCCCAGGCCTCACTGTAAACTATCACTGTTCCCCAGGCCTCACTGTAAACTATCACTGTTCCCCAGGCCTCACTGTAAACTATCACTGTTCCCCAGGCCTCATTTTAAACTATCACGTTTCCCCAGGCCTCACTGTAAACTATCAATTTTCCCCAGGCGTCCTGTAAACTATCACTGTTCCCCAGGCCTCACTGTAAACTATGACGTTTCCCCAGGCCTCAATGTAAACTATCACTGTTCCCCAGGCCTCATTGTAAACTATCAATTTTCACCAGGCCTCGCTGTAAACTCTCAATGTGACCCAGGCAACACTGTAAATTATCAATTTTCTCCATGCCGCCCTATAAACTTACAATGTACCCCAGCCCTCAGTGTAAAATATCAATATTCCCCAGGCCTCACTGTATATTATCACTCTTCCCCAGGCCTCTCTGTAAACTCTGACTGTTCCCCAGGCCTCACTGTAAACTGTCACTGTTCCCCAGGCCTCACTGTAAACTACCACTGTTCCCCAGGCCTCACTGTAAACTTTCACTGTTCCCCAGGGCTCACTGTAAACTCTCACTGTTCCCCAGGCCTCACTGTAAACTATCACTGTCCCCCAGGCCTCACTTTAAACTGTCACTGTTCCCCAGGCCTCACTGTAAACTATCACTGTTGCCCAGTGCCTCACTGTAAACTATGACTGATCCCCAGGCCTCACTTTAAACTATCACTGTTCCCCAGGCCTCACTGTAAACTATCACTGTTCCCCAGGCCTCACTTTAAAATATCACTGTTCCCCAGGCCTCACTGTAAACTGTCACTGTTCCCCAGGCCTCACTGTAAACTATCACTGTTCCCCAGGACTCACTGTAAACTATCACTGTTCCCCAGGACTCACTGTAAACTATCACTGTTCCCCAGGCCTCACTGTAAACTATCACTGTTCCCCAGGCCTCACTGTAAACTATCACTGTTCCCCAGGCCTCACTGTAAACTACCACTGTTCCCCAGGCCTCACTGTAAACTTGCACTGTTCCCCAGGGCTCACTGTAAACTATCACTGTTCCCCAGGCCTCACTGTAAACTTGCACTGTTCCCCAGGCCTCAATGTAAATTACCACTGTTCCCCAGGCCTCACTGTAAACTATCACCGTTCCCCAGGCCTCACAAACTATCAATTTTCCCCAGGCCTCACTGTAAAATATCACTGTTCCCCAGGCCTCACTGTAAACTATCACTGTTCCCCAGGCCTCATTTTAAACTATCACTGTTCCCCAGGCCTCACTGTAAACTATCAATTTTCCCCAGGCCTCACTGTAAACTATCACTGTTCCCCAGGCCTCACTGTAAACTATCACGTTTCCCCATGCCTCAATGTAAACTATCACTGTTCCCCAGGCCTCAATGTAAACTATCAATTTTCACCAGGCCTCACTGTAAACTATCACTGTTCCCCAGGCCTCACTGTAAACTATCACGTTTCCCCATGCCTCAATGTAAACTATCACTGTTCCCCAGGCCTCAATGTAAACTATCAATTTTCACCAGGCCTCGCTGTAAACTCTCAATGTGACCCAGGAAACACTGTAAATTATCAATTTTCTCCATGCCGCCCTATAAACTTACAATGTACCCCAGCCCTCAGTGTAAAGTATCAATATTCCCCAGGCCTCACTGTATATTATCACTCTTCCCCAGGCCTCTCTGTAAACTCTGACTGTTCCCCAGGCCTCACTGTAAACTGTCACTGTTCCCCAGGCCTCACTGTAAACTACCACTGTTCCCCAGGCCTCACTGTAAACTTTCACTGTTCCCCAGGGCTCACTGTAAACTCTCACTGTTCCCCAGGCCTCACTGTAAACTATCACTGTTCCCCAGGCCTCACTTTAACCTATCACGTTTCCCCAGGCCTCAATGTAAACTATCCATTTTCACCTGGCCTCGCTGTAAACTGTCAATGTTACCCAAGCCACCCTGTAAATTATCAATTTTCTCCATGCCGCCCTATAAACTTACAATGTACCCCAGCCATCAGTGTAAAATATCAATATTCCCCAGGCCTCACTGTTTATTATCACTCTTCCCCAGGCCTCACTGTATATTATCACTCTTCCCCAGGCCTCACTGTATATTATCACTCTTCCCCAGGCCTCTCTGTAAACTCTGACAGTTCCGCAGGCCTCACTGTAAAATATCACTGTTCCTGAGGCCTCTCTGTAAACTATCACTGTTCCCCAGGCCTCACTGTAAACTTGCACTGTTCCCCAGGCCTCATTGTAAACTATCACTGTTCCCCAGGCCTCACTGTAAACTATCACTGTTCCCCAGGCCTCTCTGTAAACTATCACTCTTCCCCAGGCCTCACTGTAAACTATCACTGTTCCCCAGGCCTCACTGTAAACTATCACTGTTCCGCTGGCCTCAATAAAAACTATACTGTTCCCCAGGCCTCACTTTAAACTATCACTGTTCCCCAGGACTCAGTGTAAACTCTCACTGTTCCCCAGGCCTCACTGCAAACAATCACTGTTCCCCAGGCCTCACTGTAAACTATCACTGTTCCCCAGGACTCACTGTAAACTATCAATTTTCCCCAGGCCTCACTGAAAATAACCATTGTTGCTCAGGCCTCACTGCGAACTTCTGCAGTACACAAGTCCTCGCTGTAAACTATTGCAGTTCCCCAGGCCTCACAGTAAACTATCACTGTTGCCCAGTGCCTCACTCTAAACTATCACTGTTCCCCAGGCCTCACTGTAAACTATCACTGTTCCCCAGGCCTCACTGTAAACTATCACTGTTCCCCAGGCCTCACTGTAAACTATCACTGTTCCCCAGGCCTCACTGCAAACTATCACTGTTCCCCAGGCCTCACTGAAAACTATCAATTTTCCCCAGGCCTCACTGTAAACTATCACTCTTCCCCAGGCCTCACTGTAAAATATCACTGTTCCCCAGGCCTCTCTGTAAACTATCACTCTTCCCCAGGCCTCACTGTAAAATATCACTGTTCCCCAGGCCTCTCTGTAAACTATCACTGTTCCCCAGGCCTCACTGTAAACTATGACTGTTCCCCAGGCCTCAATGTAAACTATCACTGTTCCCCAGGCCTCTCTGTAAACTATCACTCTTCACCAGGCCTCTCTGTAAACTATCACTGTTCCCCAGGCCTCACTGTAAACTATCACTGTTCCCCAAGCCTCTCTGTAAACTATCAGTTTTCCCTAGGCCTCACTGTAAACTATCACTGTTCCCCAGGCCTCACTTTAAACTATCACTGTTCCCCAGGCCTCAGTGTAAACTCTCACTGTTCCCCAGGCCTCACTGTAAACTATCCGAGTTCCCCAGGCCTCACTGCAAACAATCACTGTTCCCCAGGCCTCACTGTAAACTATCACTGTTCCCCAGGACTCACTGTAAACTATCAATTTTCCCCAGGCCTCACTGAAAATAACCATTGTTGCTCAGGCCTCACTGCGAACTTCTGCAGTACACAAGTCCTCGCTGTAAACTATTGCAGTTCCCCAGGCCTCACAGTAAACTATCACTGTTGCCCAGTGCCTCACTGTAAACTACCACTGTTCCCCAGGCCTCACTGTAAACTTGCACTGTTCCCCAGGCCTCACTGTAAACTACCATTGTTCCCCAGTCCTCACTGTAAAGTATCACTGTTCCCCAGGCCTCACTGTAAACTTGCAACGTTCCCCAGGCCTCACTGTTACCTACCACTGTTCCCAAGGCCTCACTGTAAACTATCACTGTTCCCCAGGCCTCACTGTAAACTTGCACTGTTCCCCAGGCCTCACTGTAAACTATCACTGTTCCCCAGGCCTCACTGTAAAATATCACTGTTCCCCAGGCCTCACTGTAAACTGTCACGTTTCCCCAGGCCTCAATGTAAACTATCAATTTTCACCTGGCCTCGCTGTAAACTGTCAATGATACCCAGGCCACACTGTAAATTATCAATTTTCTCCATGCCGCCCTATAAACTTACAATGTACCCCAGCCCTCAGTGTAAAATATCAATATTCCCCAGGCCTCACTGTTTATTATCACTCTTCCCCAGGCCTCACTGTATATTATCACTCTTCCCCAGGCCTCACTGTATATTATCACTCTTCCCCAGGCCTCTCTGTAAACTCTGACCGTTCCGCAGGCCTCACTGTAAAATATCACTGTTCCCCAGGCCTCTCTGTAAACTATCACTGTTCCCCAGGCCTCACTGTAAACTTGCACTGTTCCCCAGGCCTCATTGTAAACTATCACTGTTCCCCAGGCCTCACTGTAAACTATCACTGTTCCCCAGGCCTCTCTGTAAACTATCACTCTTCCCCAGGCCTCACTGTAAACTATCACTGTTCCCCAGGCCTCACTGTAAACTATCACTGTTCCGCTGGCCTCAATAAAAACTATACTGTTCCCCAGGCCTCACTTTAAACTATCACTGTTCCCCAGGCCTCAGTGTAAACTCTCACTGTTCCCCAGGCCTCACTGCAAACAATCACTGTTCCCCAGGCCTCACTGTAAACTATCACTGTTCCCCAGGACTCACTGTAAACTATCAATTTTCCCCAGGCCTCACTGAAAATAACCATTGTTGCTCAGGCCTCACTGCGAACTTCAGCAGTACACAAGTCCTCGCTGTAAACTATTGCAGTTCCCCAGGCCTCACAGTAAACTATCACTGTTGCCCAGTGCCTCACTCTAAACTATCACTGTTCCCCAGGCCTCACTGTAAACTATCACTGTTCCCCAGGCCTCACTGTAAACTATCACTGTTCCCCAGACCTCACTGTAAACTATCACTGTTGCCCAGTGCCTCACTGTAAACTATCACTGTTCCGCAGGCCTCACTGTAAACTATCACTGTTCCCCAGGCCTCACTGTAAACTATCACTGTTCCCCAGGCCTCACTGTAAACTATCACTGTTCCCCAGGCCTCTCTGTAAACTATCACTCTTCCCCAGGCCTCACTGTAAAATATCACTGTTCCCCAGGCCTCTCTGTAAACTATCACTGTTCCCCAGGCCTCACTGTAAACTATGACTGTTCCCCAGGCCTCAATGTAAACTATCACTGTTCCCCAGGCCTCTCTGTAAACTATCACTCTTCACCAGGCCTCTCTGTAAACTATCACTGTTCCCCAGGCCTCACTGTAAACTATCACTGTTCCCCAAGCCTCTCTGTAAACTATCAGTTTTCCCTAGGCCTCACTGTAAACTATCACTGTTCCCCAGGCCTCACTGTAAACTATCACTGTTCCGCTGGCCTCAATAAAAACTATACTGTTCCCCAGGCCTCACTTTAAACTATCACTGTTCCCCAGGCCTCAGTGTAAACTCTCACTGTTCCCCAGGCCTCACTGTAAACTATCCGAGTTCCCCAGGCCTCACTGCAAACAATCACTGTTCCCCAGGCCTCACTGTAAACTATCACTGTTCCCCAGGACTCACTGTAAACTATCAATTTTCCCCAGGCCTCACTGAAAATAACCATTGTTGCTCAGGCCTCACTGCAAACTTCTGCAGTACACAAGTCCTCGCTGTAAACTATTGCAGTTCCCCAGGCCTCACAGTAAACTATCACTGTTGCCCAGTGCCTCACTGTAAACTACCACTGTTCCCCAGGCCTCACTGTAAACTTGCACTGTTCCCCAGGCCTCACTGTAAACTACCATTGTTCCCCAGTCCTCACTGTAAAGTATCACTGTTCCCCAGGCCTCACTGTAAACTTGCAACGTTCCCCAGGCCTCACTGTTACCTACCACTGTTCCCAAGGCCTCACTGTAAACTATCACTGTTCCCCAGGCCTCACTGTAAACTTGCACTGTTCCCCAGGCCTCACTGTAAACTATCACTGTTCCCCAGGCCTCACTGTAAAATATCACTGTTCCCCAGGCCTCACTGTAAACTGTCACTGTTCCCCAGGCCTCACTTTAAACTATCACGTTTCCCCAGGCCTCAATGTAAACTATCAATTTTCACCTGGCCTCGCTGTAAACTGTCAATGATACCCAGGCCACACTGTAAATTATCAATTTTCTCCATGCTGCCCTATAAACTTACAATGTACCCCAGCCCTCAGTGTAAAATATCAATATTCCCCAGGCCTCACTGTTTATTATCACTCTTCCCCAGGCCTCACTTTATATTATCACTCTTCCCCAGGCCTCACTGTATATTATCACTCTTCCCCAGGCCTCTCTGTAAACTCTGACCGTTCCGCAGGCCTCACTGTAAAATATCACTGTTCCCCAGGCCTCTCTGTAAACTATCACTATTCCCCAGGCCTCACTGTAAACTTGCACTGTTCCCCAGGCCTCACTGTAAACTATCACTATTCCCCAGGCCTCACTGTAAACTATCACTGTTCCCCAGGCAAAACTGTAAACTATCACTGTTCTCCTGGCCTGACAGTAAACTATCACTGCTTCTTTGGCCTCACTGTAAATTATCCGTGATTTTCTGGCCTCAGTGTTAACTGTCACCACAATCCAGGCCTCACTGTTATATCTCATTGTTTCCCAGACCTCACTGTAAACTCTCTCTGTTTTCCAGGTCTCATTGCAAAGCATCTCTGTTCGCCACCCTCACTGTAAACTCTCAGTGTACCCCAGGCCTCACTGTAAACTATCACTGATCCCCAGGCCTCACTGTAAACTAGCACTGATCCCCAGGTCTCACTGTAAACTATCACTGTTCTCCAGGCCTCATTGTAAACTATCACTGATCCCCAGGCCTCACTGTAAACTATCACTGATCCCTAGGTCTCACTGTAAACTTTCAATGTTCCCCAGGCCTCACTGTAAACTATCACTGTTCCCCAAGCCACACTGTAAACTATCACTGTTCCCCAGGCCTCACTGTAAACTATCACTGTTCCCCAGGCCTCACTGTAAACTATCACTGTTCTCCAGGACTCATTGTAAACTATCACTGTTCCCCAGGCCTCACTGTAAACTATCACTGTTCCGCAGGCCTCACTGTGAACTATCACTGTTCCCCAGGCCTCACTGTAAACAATCACTGTTCCCCAGGCCTCAGTGTAAACTGTCACTGTTCCCCAGGCCTCACTGTGAACTATCACTGTTCCCCAGGCCTCACTGTAAACTATCACTGATCCCCAGGCCTCAGTGTAAACTATCATTGTTCCCCAGGCCTCACTGTAAACTGTCACTGTTCTCCAGGCCTCACTGTAAACTCTCACTGTTCCCCAGGCCTCACTGGAAACTATCACTGTTCCCCAGGCCTCACTGGAAACTATCACTTCCCGAGGCCTCACTGAAGCTATCACTATTCCCCAGGCCTCACTGTAAATTATCAATGTTCCCCAGACCTCACTGTAAATAGTCACTGTTCCCCAGGCCTCTCTGTAAACTATCACTGTTCCCCAGACCTCACTGTAAATAGTCACTGTTCCCCAGGCCTCACTGTAAACTTTCATTGTTCCCCAGGACTCACTGTAAACTGTCCCATTTCTCCAGGGCTCATTGTAAACTATCACTGTTCCCCAGGCCTCACTGTAAACTATCACTGTTCCCCAGGCCTCACTGTAAACTGTCACCACATTCCAGGCCTCACGGTAAAATCTGAATGTTCCCCAGACCTCACTGTAAACTATCACTGATCCCCAGACCACAATGTAAACTGTCACTGTTTCCCAGGCCTCACTGTAAACTCTAAGTGTTCCCTAGGCCTCACTGTAAACTATCAATGTTGCCACACCTCACAGTAAAATCTCAAACTTCCCCACATGTCTCTGTAAACAATCAAATTTCCCAAAGACTCACTATGAACTCTCACTGTTCCCCAGGCCTCACTGTAAACTATCACTGTTCCCCAGGCCTCACTGTAAATTATCCATGATTCTTTGGCCTCTCTGTTAACTGTCACACAATTCCAGGCCTCACTGTAAATTCTCACTGTTTCCCAGGCCTCACTGTAAACTATCACTGATCCCCAGTCCTCACTACAAAATTTCACTGTTCCCCAGGCCTCACTGTAAACTTTCACTGTTCCCCAGGCCTCTCTGTAAACTATCACTGTTCCCCAGGCCTCACTGTAAACTATCACTGTTCCCCAGGCCTCACTGTAAACTATCACTGTTCCCCAGGCCTCACTGTAAACTATCACTGTTCCCCAGACCTCACTGCAAACTGTTCCATTTCTCCGGGGCTCATTGTAAACTATCACTGTTCCAATGACTTCAGTATAAACTCTCACTGTTCCCCAGGACTCAGCGTAAACTATGAGTGCTTCTTTGTTCTCAATGTAAATTTTCTGTGATTCTCTGGCCTCACTGTTAACTGTCAATATCTTCCAGGCCTAACTGTAAACTCTCATTGTTTCCCAGACTCACTGTAAACTTTCACTGTTCTCCAGGCCTCACTGTAAAATATCACAGCTCCCAGGCCTCACTGTAAACTATCTCTGATCTTCAGGACTTACTGTAAACTCTCTCTGTTCTCCAGGCCTCACTGTAAACTATCACAGCTCCCAGGCCTCAGTATATACTATTATTGTTCCCCAGGCCTCACTGTAAACTATCACTATTCCCAGGCCTCACTGTAAACTATCACTATTCCCAGGCCTCACTGTAAACTATCACT
Source organism: Isurus oxyrinchus (assembly GCA_026770705.1). Lineage (NCBI taxonomy): Eukaryota > Metazoa > Chordata > Chondrichthyes > Lamniformes > Lamnidae > Isurus > Isurus oxyrinchus. The sequence continues at coordinate 6,120,743 of JANJGN010000027.1, read as the reverse complement.
ATTCCCAGGCCTCGCTGTAAACTATCACTGTTCAAATGGCCTCAGTATAACCTCTCACTGTTCCCCACGCCTCACAATAAAATCTCACACTTCCCCACACGTCACTGTAAACAATCACATTTCCCAAAGACTCATTATAAACTCTCACTGTTCCCCAGGCCTCACTGCCTCACTGTAAACTATCACTGTTCCCCAGGCAAAACTGTAAACTATCACTGTTCTCCTGGCCTGACTGTAAACTATCACTGCTTCTTTGGCCTCACTGTAAATTATCCGTGATTTTCTGGCCTCAGTGTTAACTGTCACCACAATCCAGGCCTCACTGTTATATCTCATTGTTTCCCAGACCTCACTGTAAACTCTCTCTGTTTTCCAGGTCTCATTGCAAAGCATCTCTGTTCGCCAGCCTCACTGTAAACTCTCAGTGTACCCGAGGCCTCACTGTAAACTATCACTGATCCCCAGGCCTCACTGTAAACTAGCACTGATCCCCAGGTCTCACTGTAAACTATCACTGTTCTCCAGGCCTCATTGTAAACTATCACTGATCCCCAGGCCTCACTGTAAACTATCACTGATCCCTAGGTCTCACTGTAAACTTTCAATGTTCCCCAGGCCTCACTGTAAACTATCACTGTTCCCCAAGCCACACTGTAAACTATCACTGTTCCCCAGGCCTCACTGTAAACTATCACTGTTCCCCAGGCCTCACTGTAAACTATCACTGTTCTCCAGGACTCATTGTAAACTATCACTGTTCCCCAGGCCTCACTGTAAACTATCACTGTTCTCCAGGACTCATTGTAAACTATCACTGTTCCCCAGGCCTCACTGTAAACTATCACTGTTCTCCAGGACTCATTGTAAACTATCACTGTTCCCCAGGCCTCACTGTAAACTATCACTGTTCCGCAGGCCTCACTGTAAACTATCACTGTTCCCCAGGCCTCACTGTAAGCAATCACTGTTCCCCAGGCCTCAGTGTAAACTGTCACTGTTCCCCAGGCCTCACTGTGAACTATCACTGTTCCCCAGGCCTCACTGTAAACTATCACTGATCCCCAGGCCTCAGTGTAAACTATCATTGTTCCCCAGGCCTCACTGTAAACTGTCACTGTTCTCCAGGCCTCACTGTAAACTCTCACTGTTCCCCAGGCCTCACTGGAAACTATCACTGTTCCCCAGGCCTCACTGGAAACTATCACTTCCCGAGGCCTCACTGAAGCTATCACTATTCCCCAGGCCTCACTGTAAATTATCACTGTTCCCCAGACCTCACTGTAAATAGTCACTGTTCCCCAGGCCTCTCTGTAAACTATCACTGTTCCCCAGACCTCACTGTAAATAGTCACTGTTCCCCAGGCCTCACTGTAAACTTTCACTGTTCCCCAGGACTCACTGGAAACTATCACTTCCCGAGGCCTCACTGAAGCTATCACTATTCCCCAGGCCTCACTGTAAATTATCACTGTTCCCCAGACCTCACTGTAAACTGTCACTGTTCCCCAGGCCTCTCTGTAAACTGTCACTGTTCTCCAGGCCTCACTGTAAACTCTCACTGTTCCCCAGGCCTCACTGGAAACTATCACTGTTCCCCAGGCCTCACTGGAAACTATCACTTCCCGAGGCCTCACTGAAGCTATCACTATTCCCCAGGCCTCACTGTAAATTATCACTGTTCCCCAGACCTCACTGTAAATAGTCACTGTTCCCCAGGCCTCACTGTAAACTATCACTGTTCCCCAGACCTCACTGTAAATAGTCACTGTTCCCCAGGCCTCACTGTAAACTTTCACTGTTCCCCAGGACTCACTGTAAACTGTCCCATTTCTCCAGGGATCATTGTAAACTATCACTGTTCCCCAGGCCTCACTGTAAACTATCACTGTTCCCCAGGCCTCACTGTAAACTGTCACCACATTCCAGGCCTCACGGTAAAATCTGAATGTTCCCCAGACCTCACTGTAAACTATCACTGATCCCCAGACCACAATGTAAACTGTCACTGTTTCCCAGGCCTCACTGTAAACTCTAAGTGTTCCCTAGGCCTCACTGTAAACTATCAATGTTGCCACACCTCACAATAAAATCTCAAACTTCCCCACATGTCTCTGTAAACAATCAAATTTCCCAAAGACTCACTATGAACTCTCACTGTTCCCCAGGCCTCACTGTAAACTATCACTGTTCCCCAGGCCTCACTGTAAATTATCCATGATTCTTTGGCCTCTCTGTTAACTGTCACACAATTCCAGGCCTCACTGTAAATTCTCACTGTTTCCCAGGCCTCACTGTAAACTATCACTGATCCCCAGTCCTCACTACAAAATTTCACTGTTCTCCAGGCCTCAATGCAAAATATCACTGTTCCTCAGGCCTCACTGGAAACTATCACTGTTCCCCAGGCCTCACTGGAAACTTTCACTGTTCCCCAGGCCTCACTGTAAACTATCACTGTTCCCCAGACCTCACTGCAAACTGTTCCATTTCTCCGGGGCTCATTGTAAACTATCACTGTTCCAATGACTTCAGTATAAACTCTCACTGTTCCCCAGGACTCAGCGTAAACTATGAGTGCTTCTTTGTTCTCAATGTAAATTTTCTGTGATTCTCTGGCCTCACTGTTAACTGTCAATATCTTCCAGGCCTAACTGTAAACTCTCATTGTTTCCCAGACTCACTGTAAACTTTCACTGTTCTCCAGGCCTCACTGTAAACTATCACAGCTCCCAGGCCTCATTGTAAACTATCTCTGATCTTCAGGACTTACTGTAAACTCTCTCTGTTCTCCAGGCCTCACTGTAAACTATCACAGCTCCCAGGCCTCAGTATATACTATTATTGTTCCCCAGGCCTCACTGTAAACTATCACTATTCCCAGGCCTCACTGTAAACTATCACTATTCCCAGGCCTCACTGTAAACTATCACTATTCCCAGGCCTCACTGTAAACTATCACTGTTCAAATGGCCACAGTATAACCTCTCACTGTTCCCCACGCCTCACAATAAAATCTCACACTTCCCCACACGTCACTGTAAACAATCACATTTCCCAAAGACTCACTATAAACTCTCACTGTTCCCCAGGCCTCACTGTAATCTATCACTGTTCCCCAGGCAAAACTGTAAACTATCACTGTTCTCCTGGCCTGACTGTAAACTATCACTGCTTCTTTGGCCTCACTGTAAATTATCCGTGATTTTCTGGCCTCAGTGTTAACTGTCACCACAATCCAGGCCTCACTGTTATATCTCACTGTTTCCCAGACCTCACTGTAAACTCTCTCTGTTTTCCAGGTCTCATTGCAAAGCAACTCTGTTCGCTAGCCTCACTGTAAACAATCACTGTTCTCCAGGCCTCATTGTAAACTATCACTGATCCCCAGGCCTCACTGTAAACTATCACTGATCCCTAGGTCTCACTGTAAACTTTCAATGTTCCCCAGGCCTCACTGTAAACTATCACTGTTCCCCAGGCCTCACTGTAAACTATCACTGTTCCCCAGGCCTCAGTGTAAACTATCACTGTTCCCCAGGCCTCACTGTAAACTATCACTGTTCTCCAGGACTCATTGTAAACTATCACTGATCCCCAGGCCTCACTGAAAACTATCACTGTTCCCCAGGCCTCACTGTAAACTATCACTGTTCCCCAGGCCTCACTGTAAACAATCACTGTTCCCCAGGCCTCAGTGTAAACTGTCACTGTTCCCCAGGCCTCACTGTGAACTATCACTGTTCCCCAGGCATCACTGTAAACTATCACTGATCCCCAGGCCTCAGTGTAAACTATCATTGTTCCCCAGGCCTCACTGTAAACTGTCACTGTTCTCCAGGCCTCACTGTAAACTCTCACTGTTCCCCAGGCCTCAGTGTAAACTATCACTGATCCCCAGGCCTCACTACAAAATTTCACTGTTCCCCAGGCCTCACTGTAAACTTTCACTGTTCCCCAGGCCTCTCTGTAAACTATCACTGTTCCCCAGGCCTCACTGTAAACTATCACTATTCCCAGGCCTCACTGTAAACTATCACTATTCCCAGGCCTCACTGTAAACTATCACTATTCCCAGGCCTCGCTGTAAACTATCACTGTTCAAATGGCCTCAGTATAACCTCTCACTGTTCCCCACGCCTCACAATAAAATCTCACACTTCCCCACACGTCACTGTAAACAATCACATTTCCCAAAGACTCATTATAAACTCTCACTGTTCCCCAGGCCTCACTGCCTCACTGTAAACTATCACTGTTCCCCAGGCAAAACTGTAAACTATCACTGTTCTCCTGGCCTGACTGTAAACTATCACTGCTTCTTTGGCCTCACTGTAAATTATCCGTGATTTTCTGGCCTCAGTGTTAACTGTCACCACAATCCAGGCCTCACTGTTATATCTCATTGTTTCCCAGACCTCACTGTAAACTCTCTCTGTTTTCCAGGTCTCATTGCAAAGCATCTCTGTTCGCCAGCCTCACTGTAAACTCTCAGTGTACCCCAGGCCTCACTGTAAACTATCACTGATCCCCAGGCCTCACTGTAAACTAGCACTGATCCCCAGGTCTCACTGTAAACTATCACTGTTCTCCATGCCTCATTGTAAACTATCACTGATCCCCAGGCCTCACTGTAAACTATCACTGATCCCTAGGTCTCACTGTAAACTTTCAATGTTCCCCAGGCCTCACTGTAAACTATCACTGTTCCCCAAGCCACACTGTAAACTATCACTGTTCCCCAGGCCTCACTGTAAACTATCACTGTTCCCCAGGCCTCACTGTAAACTATCACTGTTCTCCAGGACTCATTGTAAACTATCACTGTTCCCCAGGCCTCACTGTAAACTATCACTGTTCCGCAGGCCTCACTGTAAACTATCACTGTTCCCCAGGCCTCACTGTAAGCAATCACTGTTCCCCAGGCCTCAGTGTAAACTGTCACTGTTCCCCAGGCCTCACTGTGAACTATCACTGTTCCCCAGGCCTCACTGTAAACTATCACTGATCCCCAGGCCTCAGTGTAAACTATCATTGTTCCCCAGGCCTCACTGTAAACTGTCACTGTTCTCCAGGCCTCACTGTAAACTCTCACTGTTCCCCAGGCCTCACTGGAAACTATCACTGTTCCCCAGGCCTCACTGGAAACTATCACTTCCCGAGGCCTCACTGAAGCTATCACTATTCCCCAGGCCTCACTGTAAATTATCACTGTTCCCCAGACCTCACTGTAAATAGTCACTGTTCCCCAGGCCTCTCTGTAAACTATCACTGTTCCCCAGACCTCACTGTAAATAGTCACTGTTCCCCAGGCCTCACTGTAAACTTTCACTGTTCCCCAGGACTCACTGGAAACTATCACTTCCCGAGGCCTCACTGAAGCTATCACTATTCCCCAGGCCTCACTGTAAATTATCACTGTTCCCCAGACCTCACTGTAAATAGTCACTGTTCCCCAGGCCTCTCTGTAAACTGTCACTGTTCCCCAGGACTCACTGTAAACTGTCCCATTTCTCCAGGGATCATTGTAAACTATCACTGTTCCCCAGGCCTCACTGTAAACTATCACTGTTCCCCAGGCCTCACTGTAAACTGTCACCACATTCCAGGCCTCACGGTAAAATCTGAATGTTCCCCAGACCTCACTGTAAACTATCACTGATCCCCAGACCACAATGTAAACTGTCACTGTTTCCCAGGCCTCACTGTAAACTCTAAGTGTTCCCTAGGCCTCACTGTAAACTATCAATGTTGCCACACCTCACAATAAAATCTCACATTTCCCCGCATGTCTCTGTAAACAATCAAATTTCCCAAAGACTCACTATGAACTCTCACTGTTCCCCAGGCCTCACTGTAAACTATCACTGTTCCCCAGGCCTCACTGTAAACTATCACTGTTCCCCAGGCCTCACTGTAAATTATCCATGATTCTTTGGCCTCTCTGTTAACTGTCACACAATTCCAGGCCTCACTGTAAACTATCACTGTTCCCCAGGCCTCACTGGAAACTTTCACTGTTCCCCAGGCCTCACTGTAAACTATCACTGTTCCCCCGGCCTCACTACAAAATTTCACTGTTCTCCAGGCCTCACTGTAAACTATCACTGTTCCCCAGACCTCACTGCAAACTGTTCCATTTCTCCAGGGCTCATTGTAAACTATCACTGTTCCAATGACTTCAGTATAAACTCTCACTGTTCCCCAGGACTCAGCGTAAACTATGAGTGCTTCTTTGTTCTCAATGTAAATTTTCTGTGATTCTCTGGCCTCACTGTTAACTGTCAATATCTTCCAGGCCTAACTGTAAACTCTCATTGTTTCCCAGACTCACTGTAAACTTTCACTGTTCTCCAGGCCTCACTGTAAACTATCACTGTTCCCCAGGCCTCACTGTAAACTATCACTGTTCCCCAGGCCTCACTGTAAACTATCACTGTTCCCCAGGCCTCAGTGTAAACTGTCACTGTTTCCCAGGCCTCACTGTAAACTATCACTGTTCCCCAGGCCTCACTGTAAACTATCACTGTTTCCCAGGCCTCACTGTAAACTATCCCATTTCTGCAGGCCTCATTGTAAACTATCACTGTTCCCCAGGCCTCACTGTAAACCGTCACTGTTCCTCCGGCCTCACTGTAAACTATCACTGTTCCCCAGGCCTCACTGTAAACTATCACTGTTCCCCAGGCCTCACTGTAAACTATCTGTTCCCCAGGCCTCACTGTAATCTCTCACTGTTCCCCAGACCACAATGTAAACTGTCACCACATTCCAGGCCTCACTGTAAAATCTGAATGTTCCCCAGACCTCACTGTAAACTATCACTGATCCCCAGACCACAATGTAAACTGTCACTGTTTTCCAGGCCTCACTGTAAACTCTAAGTGTTACCTAGGCCTCACTGTAAACTATCAATGTTGCCACACCTCACAATAAAATCTCACACTTCCCCACATGTCCCTGTAAACAATCAAATTTCCCAAAGACTCACTATGAACTCTCACTGTTCCCCAGGCCTCACTGTAAATTATCCATGATTCTTTGGCCTCTCTGTTAACTGTCACACAATTCCAGGCCTCACTGTAAATTCTCACTGTTTCCCAGGCCTCAGTGTAAACTATCACTGATCCCCAGTCCTCACTACAAAATTTCACTGTTCCCCAGGCCTCACTGTAAACTTTCACTGTTCCCCAGGCCTCTCTGTAAACTATCACTGTTCCCCAGGCCTCACTGTAAACTATCACTGTTCCCCAGGCCTCACTGTAAACTATCACTGTTCCCCAGGCCTCACTGTAAACTATCACTGTTCCCCAGACCTCACTGCAAACTGTTCCATTTCTCCAGGGCTCATTGTAAACTATCACTGTTCCAATGACTTCAGTATAAACTCTCACTGTTCCCCAGGACTCAGCGTAAACTATGAGTGCTTCTTTGTTCTCAATGTAAATTTTCTGTGATTCTCTGGCCTCACTGTTAACTGTCAATATCTTCCAGGCCTAACTGTAAACTCTCATTGTTTCCCAGACTCACTGTAAACTTTCACTGTTCTCCAGGCCTCACTGTAAACTATCACAGCTCCCAGGCCTCACTGTAAACTATCTCTGATCTTCAGGACTTACTGTAAACTCTCTCTGTTCTCCAGGCCTCACTGTAAACTATCACAGCTCCCAGGCCTCAGTATATACTATTATTGTTCCCCAGGCCTCACTGTAAACTATCACTATTCCCAGGCCTCACTGTAAACTATCACTATTCCCAGGCCTCACTGTAAACTATCACTATTCCCAGGCCTCAGTATAACCTCTCACTGTTCCCCACGCCTCACAATAAAATCTCACACTTCCCCACACGTCACTGTAAACAATCACATTTCCCAAAGACTCATTATAAACTCTCACTGTTCCCCAGGCCTCACTGCCTCACTGTAAACTATCACTGTTCCCCAGGCAAAACTGTAAACTATCACTGTTCTCCTGGCCTGACAGTAAACTATCACTGCTTCTTTGGCCTCACTGTAAATTATCCGTGATTTTCTGGCCTCAGTGTTAACTGTCACCACAATCCAGGCCTCACTGTTATATCTCATTGTTTCCCAGACCTCACTGTAAACTCTCTCTGTTTTCCAGGTCTCATTGCAAAGCATCTCTGTTCGCCAGCCTCACTGTAAACTCTCAGTGTACCCCAGGCCTCACTGTAAACTATCACTGATCCCCAGGCCTCACTGTAAACTAGCACTGATCCCCAGGTCTCACTGTAAACTATCACTGTTCTCCAGGCCTCATTGTAAACTATCACTGATCCCCAGGCTTCACTGTAAACTATCACTGATCCCTAGGTCTCACTGTAAACTTTCAATGTTCCCCAGGCCTCACTGTAAACTATCACTGTTCCCCAAGCCACACTGTAAACTATCACTGTTCCCCAGGCCTCACTGTAAACTATCACTGTTCCCCAGGCCTCACTGTAAACTATCACTGTTCTCCAGGACTCATTGTAAACTATCACTGATCCCCAGGCCTCACTGAAAACTATCACTGTTCCCCAGGCCTCACTGTAAACTATCACTGTTCCCCAGGCCTCACTGTAAACAATCACTGTTCCCCAGGCCTCAGTGTAAACTGTCACTGTTCCCCAGGCCTCACTGTGAACTATCACTGTTCCCCAGGCCTCACTGTAAACTATCACTGATCCCCAGGCCTCAGTGTAAACTATCATTGTTCCCCAGGCCTCACTGTAAACTGTCACTGTTCTCCAGGCCTCACTGTAAACTCTCACTGTTCCCCAGGCCTCACTGGAAACTATCACTGTTCCCCAGGCCTCACTGGAAACTATCACTTCCCGAGGCCTCACTGAAGCTATCACTATTCCCCAGGCCTCACTGTAAATTATCACTGTTCCCCAGACCTCACTGTAAATAGTCACTGTTCCCCAGGCCTCTCTGTAAACTATCACTGTTCCCCAGACCTCACTGTAAATAGTCACTGTTCCCCAGGCCTCACTGTAAACTTTCACTGTTCCCCAGGACTCACTGTAAACTGTCCCATTTCTCCAGGGCTCATTGTAAACTATCACTGTTCCCCAGGCCTCACTGTAAACTATCACTGTTCCCCAGGCCTCACTGTAAACTGTCACCACATTCCAGGCCTCACGGTAAAATCTGAATGTTCCCCAGACCTCACTGTAAACTATCACTGATCCCCAGACCACAATGTAAACTGTCACTGTTTCCCAGGCCTCACTGTAAACTCTAAGTGTTCCCTAGGCCTCACTGTAAACTATCAATGTTGCCACACCTCACAATAATATCTCAAACTTCCCCGCATGTCTCTGTAAACAATCAAATTTCCCAAAGACTCACTATGAACTCTCACTGTTCCCCAGGCCTCACTGTAAACTATCACTGTTCCCCAGGCCTCACTGTAAATTATCCATGATTCTTTGGCCTCTCTGTTAACTGTCACACAATTCCAGGCCTCACTGTAAATTCTCACTGTTTCCCAGGCCTCACTGTAAACTATCACTGATCCCCAGTCCTCACTACAAAATTTCACTGTTCTCCAGGCCTCAATGCAAAATATCACTGTTCCTCAGGCCTCACTGGAAACTATCACTGTTCCCCAGGCCTCACTGGAAACTTTCACTGTTCCCCAGGCCTCACTGTAAACTATCACTGTTCCCCAGGCCTCACTGTAAACTATCACTGTTCCCCAGACCTCACTGCAAACTGTTACATTTCTCCGGGGCTCATTGTAAACTATCACTGTTCCAATGACTTCAGTATAAACTCTCACTGTTCCCCAGGACTCAGCGTAAACTATGAGTGCTTCTTAGTTCTCAATGTAAATTTTCTGTGATTCTCTGGCCTCACTGTTAACTGTCAATATCTTCCAGGCCTAACTGTAAACTCTCATTGTTTCCCAGACTCACTGTAAACTTTCACTGTTCTCCAGGCCTCACTGTAAACTATCACAGCTCCCAGGCCTCACTGTAAACTATCTCTGATCTTCAGGACTTACTGTAAACTCTCTCTGTTCTCCAGGCCTCACTGTAAACTATCACAGCTCCCAGGCCTCAGTATATACTATTATTGTTCCCCAGGCCTCACTGTAAACTATCACTATTCCCAGGCCTCACTGTAAACTATCACTATTCCCAGGCCTCACTGTAAACTATCACTATTCCCAGGCCTCGCTGTAAACTATCACTGTTCAAATGGCCTCAGTATAACCTCTCACTGTTCCCCACGCCTCACAATAAATTCTCACACTTCCCCACACGTCACTGTAAACAATCACATTTCCCAAAGACTCACTATAAACTCTCACTGTTCCCCAGGCCTCACTGTAAACTATCACTGTTCCCCAGGCCTCACTGTAATCTATCACTGTTCCCCAGGCAAAACTGTAAACTATCACTGTTCTCCTGGCCTGACTGTAAACTATCACTGCTTCTTTGGCCTCACTGTAAATTATCCGTGATTTTCTGGCCTCAGTGTTAACTGTCACCACAATCCAGGCCTCACTGTTATACCCCATTGTTTCCCAGACCTCACTGTAAACTCTCTCTGTTTTCCAGGTCTCATTGCAAAGCAACTCTGTTCGCCAGCCTCACTGTAAACAATCACTGTTCTCCAGGCCTCATTGTAAACTATCACTGATCCCCAGGCCTCACTGTAAACTATCACTGATCCCTAGGTCTCACTGTAAACTTTCAATGTTCCCCAGGCCTCACTGTAAACTATCACTGTTCCCCAGGCCTCACTGTAAACTATCACTGTTCCCCAGGCCTCAGTGTAAACTGTCACTGTTCCCCAGGCCTCACTGTAAACTATCACTGTTCCCCAGGCCTCACTGTAAACTATCACTGATCCCAAGACCTCAGTGTAAACTGTCACTGTTCCCCAGACCTCACTGTAAACTATCCCTGTTCCCCAGGCCTCAGTGTAAACTATCACTGTTCCCCAGGCCTCACTGTAAACTATCACTGTTCCCCAGGTCTCACTGTAATCTATCACTGTTCCCCAGGCCTCACTGTAAACTATCACTGTTCCCCAGGCAAAACTGTAAACTATCACTGTTCTCCTGGCCTGACTGTAAACTATCACTGCTTCTTTGGCCTCACTGTAAATTATCCGTGATTTTCTGGCCTCAGTGTTAACTGTCACCACAATCCATGCCTCACTGTTATATCTCTTTGTTTCCCAGACCTCACTGTAAACTCTCTCTGTTTTCCAGGTCTCATTGCAAAGCATCTCTGTTCGCCAGCCTCACTGTAAACTCTCAGTGTACCCCAGGCCTCACGGTAAACTATCACTGATCCCCAGGCCTCACTGTAAACTGGCACTGATCCCCAGATCTCACTGTAAACTATCACTGTTCTCCAGGACTCATTGTAAACTATCACTGATCCCCAGGCCTCACTGTAAACTATCACTGTTCCCCAGGCCTCACTGTAAACTATCACTGTTCCCCAGGCCTCACTGTAAACTATCACTGTTCCCCAGGCCTCAGTGTAAACTGTCACTGTTCCCCAGGCCTCACTGTAAACTATCACTGATCCCCAGGCCTCAGTGTAAACTATCATTGTTCCCCAGGCCTCACTGTAAACTGTCACTGCTCCCCAGGCCTCACTGGAAACTATCACTTCCCGAGGCCTCACTGAAGCTATCACTATTCCCCAGGCCTCACTGTAAATTATCACTGTTCCCCAGGCCTCACTGTAAATAGTCACTTTTCCCCAGACCTCACTGTAAATATTCAGTGTTCCCCAGGCCTCACTGTAAACTTTCACCGTTCCCCAGGCCTCACTGTAAACTATCACTGGTCCCCAGGCCTCACTGTAAGCTATCACTGTTCCCCAGGCCTCACTGTAAACTATCGGTGTTCCCCAGGCCTCACTGTAAACTGTCACCACATTCCAGGCCTCACTGTAAACTGTCACCACATTCCAGGCCTCACTGTAAACTGTCACCACATTCCAGGCCTCACTGTAAAATCTGAATGTTCCCCAGACCACAATGTAAACTGTCACTGTTTCCCATGCCTCACTGTAAACTCTAAGTGTTCCCTAGGCCTCACTGTAAACTATCAATGTTGCCACACCTCACAATAAAATCTCACACTTCCCCGCATGTCTCTGTAAACAATCAAATTTCCCAAAGACTCACTATGAACTCTCACTGTTCCCCAGGCCTCACTGTAAACTATCACTGTTCCCCAGGCCTCACTGTAAACTATCACTGTTCCCCAGGCCTCACTGTAAATTATCCATGATTCTTTGGCCTCTCTGTTAACTGTCACACAATTCCAGGCCTCACTGTAAATTCTCACTGTTTCCCAGGCCTCACTGGAAACTTTCACTGTTCCCCAGGCCTCACTGTAAACTATCACTGTTCCCCCGGCCTCACTACAAAATTTCACTGTTCTCCAGGCCTCACTGTAAACTATCACTGTTCCCCAGGCCTCACTGTACACTATCACTGTTCCCCAGACCTCACTGTAAACTATCACTGTTCCCCAGGCCTCACTGTAAACTATCACTGTTCCCCAGACCTCACTGCAAACTGTTCCATTTCTCCAGGGCTCATTGTAAACTATCACTGTTCCAATGAATTCAGTATAAACTCTCACTGTTCCCCAGGACTCAGCGTAAACTATGAGTGCTTCTTTGTTCTCAATGTAAATTTTCTGTGATTCTCTGGCCTCACTGTTAACTGTCAATATCTTCCAATCCTAACTGTAAACTCTCATTGTTTCCCAGACTCACTGTAAACTTTCACTGTTCCCCAGGCCTCACTGTAAACTATCACTGTTCCCCAGGCTTCACTGTGAACTATCTCTGTTCTTCAGGACTCACTGTAAACTCTCTCTGTTCCCCAGGCCTCACTGTAAACTATCACAGCTCCCAGGCCTCAGTGTATACTATTATTGTTCCCCAGGCCTCACTGTAAACTATCACTATTCCCAGGCCTCACTGTAAACTATCACTGTTCCCCAGGCCTCACTGTAAACTGTCACTGTTCCCCAGGCCTCACTGTAAACTATCCCTGTTCCCCAGGCCTCAGTGTAAACTATCACTGTTCCCCAGGCCTCACTGTAAACTATCACTGTTCCCCAGGCTTCACTGTAAACTATCACTGTTCCCCAGACCTCACTGTAAACTATCACTGTTCCCCAGACCTCACTGTAAACTATCACTATTCCCAGGCCTCACTGTAAACTATCACTGTTCCCCAGGCCTCACTGTAAACTGTCACTGTTCCCCAGGCCTCAGTGTAAACTATCCCTGTTCCCCAGGCCTCAGTGTAAACTATCACTGTTCCCCAGGCCTCACTGTAAACTATCACTGTTCCCCAGGCTTCACTGTAAACTATCACTGTTCCCCAGACCTCACTGTAAACTATCACTGTTCCCCAGGCTTCACTGTAAACTATCCCTGTTCCCCAGGCCTCAGTGTAAACTATCATTGTTCCCCAGGCCTCACTGTAAACTGTCACTGTTCCCCAGGCCTCACTGTAAACTATCCCATTTCTGCAGGCCTCATTGTAAACTATCACTGTTCCCTAGGCCTCAGTGTAAACTATCACTGTTCCCCAGGCCTCACTGTAAACCGTCACTGTTCCTCCGGCCTCACTGTAAACTATCACTGTTCCCCAGACCTCACTGTAAACTATCACTGTTCCCCAGGCCTCACTGTAAACTATCACTGTTCCCCAGGCCTCACTGTAAACTATCACTGTTCCCCAGGCCTCACTGTAAACTATCACTGTTTCCCAGGCCTCACTGTAAACTATCACTGTTCCCCAGGACTCACTGTAAACTATCACTGTTCCCCAGGACTCACTGTAAACTATCACTGTTCCCCAGGCCTCACTGTAAACTATCACTGTTTCCCAGGCCTCACTGTAAACTATCGCTGTTCCAATGGCCTCAGTATAAACTCTCAATGTTCCCCACACCTCACAATAAAATCTCACACTTCCCCACATATCACTGTAAACTATCACATTTCCCAAATACTCACTATAAACTAACACTGTTCCCCAGGCCTCACTGTAAACTATCACTGTTCCCCAGGCCTCACTGTAAACTATCACTGTTCCCCAGGCCTCACTGTAAACTTTCACTGTTCCCCAGTCCTCACTGTAAACTATCACTGTTCCCCAGGCCTCACTGTAAACTATCACTGTTCCCCAGGCCTCACTGTAAACTATCACTGTTCCCCAGGCCTCACTGTAAACTATCACTGTTCCAATGGCCTCACTGTAAACTATCACTGTTCCCCAGGCCTCACTGTAAACTATCACTGTTCCCCAGGCCTCACTGTAAACTATCACTGTTCCCCAGGCCTCACTGTAAACTATCACTGTTCCCCAGGCCTCACTGTAAACTATCACTGTTCCAATGGCCTCACTGTAAACTATCACTGTTCCCCAGGCCTCACTGTAAACTATCACTGTTCCCCAGGCCTCACTGTAAACTATCACTGTTCCCCAGGCCTCACTGTAAACTATCACTGTTCCCCAGGCCTCACTGTAAACTATCACTGTTCCCCAGGCCTCACTGTAAACTATCACTGTTCCAATGGCCTCAGTATAAACTCTCACTGTTCCCCACACCTCACAATAAAATCTCACACTTCCCCACACATCACTGTAAACAATCACATTTCCCAAAGACTCACTATAAACTCTCACTGTTCCCCAGGCCTCACTGTAAACTATCACTGTTCCCCAGGCCTCACTGTAAACTATCACTGTTCCCCAGGCCTCACTGTAAACTATCACTGTTCCCCAGGCCTCACTGTAAACTCTCACTGTTCCCCAGGCCTCACTGTAAACTATCACTGTTCCCAGTCCTCAGTGCAAAGTATCTCTGTTCCCCAGGCCTCAGTGTAAATTATCCGTGATTCTCTGGCCTCACTGTTAACTGTTACCACATTCCAGGCCTCACTGTAAAATATCACTGTTCCCAGGCCTCACTGTAAACTATCACTGTTCCCCAGGCCTCATTGTAAAGTTCTCTCTTTCCCAGGCCTCACTGTAAACTATCACTGCTTTTCTGCCCTCACTGTAAATTATACGTGATTCTCTGGCCTCACTGTTTACTTTCACCAGATCCCTGGCCTCACTGTAAACTATCAGTGATTCTCCCACCTCACTATGAAATCTAACTGCTCCCTAAACCTCCCTGTAATCACTGCAACCCAGGTCTCATTTTAAACTATTACTGTTTCCCCTTCCTCACTGTCAGTTATATGAAGTGATGTGTGGGACCTGAGAATTCACTGTTATTCCCTGGTCTCATGTGGGACACTGGGCCTTTTCCAGCACGGCCTTCCTTCTCCCTCCTGCACAAGTGTCAACCATTCAGAAATACCTTAATTGCCTGCAAAATGATTTGAGGTGTGAAAGGCACTATTCAAACCTTTCTTTCTTTATCTTGCTGTCTGCTTTTAATCCAGATTTCCTGCACCTGCAGAATTGCACTTTATCTTCATATTCAATACTTGATTTTATTGTTATGTCAGCTCTTTGGCCAGTACAATTATGTGGAATTTACAGCACTGAGACAGGCCAATCAGTCCAACAGGTCTATCACAGTGTTTATGCTCCACATCAGTCTCCTCCTTTTCTATTTACTTCATCCTATCAACATATCCATCTATTCATTTCTCCCTTATGTACTTGACTAGCTCCTGCTTAAGTACATCAATAGTTTATGTTGGAATAATTCTTCATTAACCCGCATCATTTTCACCTGACTGGTTTTAATGTTGTGTAGTCCAACTTGTGGAAGATTAGTAGATGCAACGTACTACACCACATACAGCCTGGTGAGTTCAAAGTCTCAAGTTTTTTTAGTTTAGTGCCTTTATTCAATTGAATGTATCATGGCTGCCCCCAGATATTTCCTCATGTTCGCATGTCCCAGTAATAATGATTGTATTTCAAAACCCAAACTTCCCCTTTTCCCTAACGAACAACGGACAAATTTGCGTGCACTATTATGTGAGTTATCCAAATTCCTCACTTTACCACAACTGTTCTTATGGTTTAAAAATCTCTGTTATTCTCATTAGTCTCTGCAAGTGCATTCATAGCCGTCAAGTCATTCAGGTCTCTTAATTGTATGCGCGCGGGCTGCCATTGGCTGTTTTTCTGGATGATGTTCCTTCTCTGTGGAGTGTCATTCCCATGGCACTTGCTGTTGCCGTGGTAACTGTTGCTGTTGTTCCATTGCCATTGTTGAGGACTGGTGGACCTCTGAGAGTGAGGGTTGTCTGTACCCTGTGCAGCTGGTGAGATCCCATCTTTCTGATCAACCCCCTGCAGTGGAGCAGCTCTATATTTGCTCATTCACTTCCACCATGCATGATGGAGGTGGAAACTGCTCTACGCATGTCCCAAATTGCCAGGTGGGCTGATCCTGTTGAGAGCGTTGAAGGTTTGCACCCTGACTAGTTCTCCTATGCTCAGTTCTGGCAATGGTTTCGCAGTTTTGTCAAAATGAAACTTGTCTTTCTGTCATTTCACCTTATCTTTTCACTCATGCCTGTTCCTACTTCTGTTTTCAGGAGCTTTTTGCGATTGGAAGAGTGGTTTGTGTCTGACGTGACACTAGTGTTTGGATTGGACTACTTTCAATGCCATCCGTGGGTGTGTTTCTCCTCTCAAACATTGCCTGTACTGTGTTTGCTCAATTTCTTGATTATTCCTTTGGTGATTTTTGCTGCCACCTCAGCCTTTCCATTTGACTGGGGATAGTGCGGAGACGATGTGTGGTGTTGAATTTCCCAATCCTTTCTGAAGCAGCTGAATTCTTCACTTATGGATTGAGGGCTATTGTCACTCATCACAATGTCTGGAACGCCCTATCAACTGAACTGTCTTTCAGTTATTATACTATTATACATTCAACTATTTCTCCTGTTGTTGTTGAAGTTGGCTGGTGTAACTCCCTGTATTCAGAATCGTTGTCTGGAGCGACAAGATAATCAGATGCTGCTATAGTGAAGAGATCTACCCCCAGCTTCATCCATGGTCTGTCTGGGATGTCATGTATCATCAACGGCTCTCTACCTTGTTTAACTTGGTACTTGTTACAAGCACCGCACTGGGCCAATCTGGCCTTTAATTTCACTGCTCATGAGCACGTCTCTTGCCTTTCTCAGAGTCAATTCAATCCCTTGATGGCTTGCGCTTCAGCATCTCTCCTCGCGTCTTCTTAGGGATGATGACTGTATTTCCTTTGTAAAAGATGCCACCTTGAACTGTCCATTCATCTCTGTATGCCCAATATGCCCTTGTTTATTGCAATAGGTTGAGGCAATAGGTGTGTCCCTGATGCTCTCAGGCCATCTTTTCATCACTACTTCTAGAAACACTTGTAAATCTCTGTTGACACGTTTTGGGTTACCAGTCCAAGCTTTAGACTTGCGCTGGCTGAGATGAGTGGCATTTGTGTACCGTCTATAACCTGGAACTGCAGATCTTCATTCTTGCCATTTCATTGGGCCCCCGGACTGCCTTGGCCTCTCGGTATGAGTATCATGCATCATGTAGCCTCAAACTTACTTTCAAGGGCTTCATTTTTGGATCATTATGTTGAGCTACCTTGCACAGGTCTGTGAAGTTCATTATGTTGCAAGATGCACCAGTGTATTTGATACTACTTGTTCACTTGATGCCCTCCTTCTGTGGTCACTATTCTACCAAACCATTTATCACCCATAGACTTGATGGAACTAGCCTGTTGTATGGTGTATAGTGCTTCATCAGGCTCTTTAGCTGTTATCTCTCCAGTGACCATCTGTATAGGTTTATTTCGCTTCTTTCTAACCAAACACTTGTGTACAAAGTGATTCGACTTCTTGCGGTTAAAGCACTGCTTCCTCCATGCTGGACAACCTTCTTTTCCTTTGTATGGTGTCCTCCGCATTATTTATATCCTGCCCTTTGTCCACAATTGTTCACCTCTTTCAGCCTGGAAGGTCTATCAGTATAACATATCTTCTGCAACAAAAACAGAATTACCTGGAAAAACTCAGCAGGTCTGGCAGCATCGGCGGAGAAGAAAAGAGTTGACGTTTCGAGTCTTCATGACCCTTCGACAGAACTCAAGTTCTGTCGAAGGGTCATGAGGACTCGAAACGTCAACTCTTTTCTTCTCCGCCGATGCTGCCAGACCTGCTGAGTTTTTCCAGGTAATTCTGTTTTTGTTTTGGATTTCCAGCATCCGCAGTTGCCTTTGTTTTTATAACATATCTTCTGGTCTGTCCTACCATGCATGTGCTGTAGCTGACGTTTAACAACCTTGGTGTTTCTGCACATGTCTATCGCTTTCTTGAGAGTAAGTTTCTCATTTTTCTGTAGGTTTGCTCTCATTGTCTGATGCCTAAGACAATTCTATCTTTAATGGAATCATATTTTAGTTGCCTGAATTCAGGGGCTTCTGCGAGTGGTGTTACTGCAGTCACATACTGATCAATGGACTCTTTTTCACCTTGAGTTCTAATGTTGAACATATACTATTCATAAGTTATGTTCACTTGTGGTTCAAAGCGGGCCTTCAAGGCTTTCAAAATCTCTGTTGTCTGTTTTTTCTGTTCTTCCAACAACTTAATTTGTAGCAGTCCTTCTCCCGCAGCGTTAAAAGTGTTGCTTCTTGTATCAGCTCTGTCTTGTTAATTAAATCTATTGCACCTTGTAGTTTTTCTGTTGCAAGTGGAAAAAATGCCAGTTCTGCTACATATCTCCTTTCATTTTGACAGGAGCTGGGAGAGGAAAATTTGCAGCCATTTTTGTCTCACCTACCATTTTACTTGCAGTCTTCAGCTTATGTTAGCTTGTCCTTGTCCGTGGTTTTTTTTAAGCAGCTTTTAGCAAGTTGGAACATTTCAGTGTTCCTCTTTCAATAGCTGTGACTTCTTTTCTAGCATTTCAAAACTCAATATCAGCTCTACTTCTGACATCATATTATGAGCTCAAGGACTACAGTCTTTCTGGTATAGTGTCCTTATTGAACATGGCTGCCCCCAGACATTACCTCAGGGCAGAGGTCACGTGACTATGGCAAGCCAGATAGGACATGTCGGCATTTCAAAAGCCAAACATACAGGATTGTTCAAAGGTGACAGCCACTATTTTTAAGGCTCTTTAAGCCTTCTGAGTGAACTGCTCCTCCAATGGCTCAAATGCATCTCTCCCATTTTGCATACTATTGTGTTTGGACAGGAGTCAGACCTCCCAAAAGGAATGAATTTTTTCCTTCACTGAGTGCCAGTTTAGGCTCTGACACTCATGATGGTGTTTGGACTGTAATGGAGTCCCTTTAACCAATATCACTGAAACAGTTTCTCTGGCCATTCTCACATTGCATCAATAGCTAAACTTCAAGAAATACTTTAATGCCTGCAAAGTACTTTGGACATTTGCTATTCCCTTTGGACTGCGCAGTCTGTCGCCAAGGGGCATCAGTTTAGGGTGAGAGGGTGCAGGTTTGGGGGAGATCCAAGGGGAAATCTTTGCACTCGGAAGGTGGTAGGGATCTGGAACTCTTCCTGAAAAGGTGGTAGAGGCAGAAGCACTCATAGCATTTCAAAAGCATTTGGATAGGTACTTGAGGTGTCATAAGCTTCAAGGGATGAACCAAGGGCTAGAAAATGTAATTAGGTGAAATGGACATTTGTCAGCTGGTGACAATGTGAATACAATTGGCTGATTGGTCTTTACTGTAAGTTCCCACGATTCTATGATATCCTGAGGCGGTGAAAGGTGCTGTGTAATTTCTTTCATTCTTTCATGGGATGTGGTGTCACTGGCATTTGTTGCCCATCCCTAATTGCCCTTGAACTGAGTAGCTTGCTAGGTCATTTCAGAGGGCAGTTAAGAATCAATCACATTGCTGTGGGCCTGGAGTCACATATAGGCCAGAGCAGGTAAGGATTCCCTCCCTGAAGGGGTATTAGTGAACCGGATGGGTTTTTATGACAATCAATGATAGTTTCATGGTCACTATTACTGGGACTAGTTTTTGACTCCAGATTTGTGAATTGAATTTAAATTCCAGTGGCTGTCATGGTGGGGTTTGAACCCAAGAGCATTAGCCTGGGCCTCTGGATTACTAGTCCAGTGACAATACCATTATGCCACCATTTCCTCAAGCCTTGTGTGCCTTACCATCCCTCGTATTGTAGCCTAGCCCCTGTATGTAGTGTGCAGGAGAGGAGGCCAGCGATACTGACACAGGGACTATATTGGTCTGTAGTTCCTGGCTGGCAGCACAAGTGGAAAATGTGCCCATGCTACTCGGAGATATTTTGCAGATGATAAACCAACTTGCAAGGTGATGTGTGCCTGTCCTCCTACAGAATGCAACGCGGCCAGTATGAAACAGGAGCCATAGAGTCATTATGGCTTAGAAGGAGCCCATTCAGCCCATTGTGTCCACGTTGGCTTTTAGTAGTGCAACCCAGTAATTCTGCATTCTTCTGCTCTATCCTGCCACCCTGCAAAGTTTATTTCCTTTAACTGCTCTCAAGGTGTAAGATAGAGATACAAACATCTTACATTTGTAACATGCCAGGAACATTGTAATATGCCCTAAGGCGCTTTACAGGAGAGTTATCAAATAACATTTGAAACTGAGCCGCCTGAAAAATTACTCGGGCAGATGACCAAGAGTTTGGTCAGAGAGGCAGGTTTTTAAGGAATGTCTTAAAAGAGGAGAGAGCGAGAGTGGTGGAGAGGATTATAAAGGGAATTCCTGCAGCTAGGTCTCCAGCAGTGAATGCACCACCAACAATGGTGCAGCAAATAAAACCAGAGATGCTCAAGAGGACGGAATTGGAGGAGCAGAGAAATATTGAAGCGTTGTCAGGTTGGATGAGATTACAGAGGTAGGGGAGAAGTGAGGCCATGGAGGGATTTGAAAGCATGGATGGGAATTTCCAAACCAAGGTGATGCCAGACTGGATGCCAATGTATGTTGTTGTACTTTTATAATGATATAATGGCTTCAATCACTCATAAGGGATTGGTAAACACATTGTGCATTCATTTATATAGACTAGGCATGCAAGAACAGCTATACAATGGGAGAAAGCTTGAAGACATTAGCAGCAGAGCTGTGCGTGCTATGTTCAGCTCACAGGCCAAAGTGAAACCGAAACTGGATCACATGACACACTTCCCCTACAGTGATGGCATATCACAACATCCACCTTCCTTTTTAAATATATTTCCCCCTGCCTTCCAAAGTAGTATAACTATTTCCTTAGTTTTGTTGAAGAGTCATATGGATTCAAAACGTTAACTGTGCTCCTCTCCGCAGATGCTGTCAGACCTGCTGAGTTTTTCCAGGTATTTTTGTTTTTGTTTTTAACTATTTACAATACACGTTCATGTTCAGTTACCATTACAGAAGTGTACGGGACTGGTGAATCGGTGACATTGCAGTGTGCTGGTTTTGCTTGGTTTGTCTACATTTGAGAATTAGGGATTTCTCCATGCAAATTGTTCATTCAGCTAGGCCATTAGATCGAGGGTAATGACAGGAAGAAGTAGTGTAATAAATTTCCACTTCTCACACATATTCTGAAATGACTTACAAATAAATTGCAGACCATTATCCATAAGGATCTCTCTAGGTACCCAAAATAACTGAAAATAGCACGTACAGTGTGTGCAATAGTTGTGCTTGGCATATTGTGCGATTGGTGAATAATGGGGTACTTGGTAAAGTAGTCAGCGATGATAATGAGCTCAGTGCCATGATCATCAAAGATGTCAAATGCGATTTTGGACCAAGGATGGTTAAGAAATTCATGTAGAATGAGTGGTTTCTCATGCTGACTTGGCACATGCTCTTGACATGCCTCACACTTCTTGATGATGATGTCAGTACCATTGTTCGTATCGGCCAATGTACTGTTTCTCTTGCGAGTCTAACACAGAGAACGACTGCAGAATTCAAAGGTGCAGAGAGCTCTAGGTGTTTTAGTACACGAGTCACAAAAAGTTAGTATGCAGGTACAGCAAGTAATTAAGAAGTCAAATGGAATGCTATCCTTTATTTCAAGAGGAGTTGAACATAAAAGTAAGGATGTTATGTTTCAGTTATACAGGACATTGGTGAGACCACATCTCGAATACTGTGTGCAGTTTTGGTCTCCTTATTTAAGGAAGGATGTGGTTCAGAGGAGGCTGACTGGATCGATACCTGGAATGAGCACGGTGTCATGTGAGGATAGGTTGGACAGACTGGGCTTGTTTCCACTGGAGTTTAGAAGAGTGAGGGGTGACTAGACTGAAGTATATAAGACCCTGAATGGTCTTGACAAGGCGGACATCGAAAGGATGTTTCCTCTTGTGGGTGAGTCCAGAACTAGGGGGCACTGTTTTAAAATTAGGGGTTGACCTTTTAGGACAGAGATGAGGAGAATATTTTTCTCTCTGAGGGTTGTATGACTTTGGAGCTCTCTGCCTCAGAAGGTGGTGGAGGTGGGGTCATTGAATATTTTTAAGGCGGAGGTAGATAGATTCTTGTTAGGCAAAGGGGTCAAAGGTTATTGGAGGTAGATGGGAATATGGAAATTGAAACACAAACAGATCTTATTGAATGGCAGAGCAGGCACGAAGGGCCGAATGGCCTACTCCTGTTCCTCTGTCTTATGTTCTAATGTCTTCTCATTCAATCTATGCCAATGTGGGAGTGATGCAGCTGTTGAAGAGTATCAGGTTGCAAAGATTCCAGTGTGATGACCTGCCTGCCTTTAAAAATGACTCTCCAGGAGATGCCTAGCTTGGCCCAAAAAGACCAAAATGTTCTCACGTGTTTGTGGACATGCTGAATTGAATGAGGCTGTCCTTCACCCTTTCCCGACAGAGCTAACTCAGTGTTGGTCCTCTCAATGCGCTGTCCCACTCACTGGACCGACAGGCTATGCACTGCAATCTCATTACAAGTGGTCTGTCTGCTTACCAGCTCTTTATTTGAGCACTATCCTGGCCTGTGTCTTCAAAGCTTTTCTGTTCAGTCACCACACTGCGATTTCAACACTCTCTGACACTGCAAACTCGTTGTGGTCTGATGAAAATGCCACGTAGCATGACCTAAGGCTGCTCACCACATTGTACCTGTACTTAATCTTGCTTCTGGGCTGTGTGACCACTGCTGATCATCATGTCATGTTTTCATAATGGTATAAAGGTATGGTATAAATCACTAATAAATGGTATAAATCACTAATAAGGGATTGGGTAAACATGTTGTGCATTCACTTATTTGGACATGACACATAAGAACAGCTATACAAAATAGAAAGCTTGAAGCAGCAGAGTTGTGGGTGTTGTGTTCTGCTCACAGGCCAAAGTGAAACTGTGACTGGATCACATGACACGCATCCCTTCTAGTGAAGGCATGCTGCTATCCCTGAACGGCACAGTACAACATAGGCCAGCGAGCACAGGGGGGTTGGGTGAGTGGGACTTGGTGCGAGTTAGGATACAGGCAGCAGAGTGTTGGTTGAACTCAAGTTTAAGCAGGGAGGGAGGTGGGAAGTCAGCCAGCAGAGCAGTGAAAACTTGGAGTCGGGAGGTAACAAAATTATTGATGAGACTTTCAGCAGCAGATGGGCTGAGGTATACACAGATCCAAACCATAAAGAACCAAAGTAGAGGAACTATTTTTTTCAGGTCACCTCCCACCCGCAAGTTGTTCACAGTCTGACAGGGGGTGATGGTAAGACCCACCATGTCCCTGAAATTCCGTGGGTCAAACATTAGCAGGGCACTGGTGTAGGGATTGGAGGATACCCAGCTTCTTTGAGTTATTTCGATGTGCTGCCATGTCGATTGTTAAATGGCACAACTTCCCTCCACCCATCATCAGACGAATGACAGACTGAGCGCTTGGCTCTCAGCCATGGTTAGGGATTGGATGCAATGGGGCACGTGTGTTCCCACAGGTGGGGTCCGTGTCTGGAAAGATGCCAGAACTGTCAAAGGATTGGCCCTTTGTTTCGGGGAGGTGACGGGGCTGGGGGCAGGGGTCAAAGATGCCCCTCCCACAAAAGTCGATGGACAACCACGCTTCAGGGCACATGAGGGAGGCAGATGCAAAGGGTGTGCCCAGAGTGGCATGCGGTGCCCTGGCAAATGAGATATTCTCCCACAGACCCTGAAAACTCAGGTGTGTACCAGGGTTTGGGAGGGACTGAAGGAAACTGTTCTTATCTGGGATATCAGGGTCAGTGTGAAGCCTATAGAGTGGCAAAGATCTTCAGAATGCACAGCTTTACATTTAGATTGAAGCTCATTATACCTGGAAGGAAGTCACTGCTGTTATGTAGTTAAACACAGCAGCAATATTGTGCACAGGAAGATTCCACAAATAGCAACAAGACCATTCACTCTGCGCATTGCAGTGTCAGCTGAGGGAGGAGTGTTGTTCAAGTCATTCAGGGAACTCCCCGTTCTCCTGATAGCACACCATCATTAGCAACAACCTGCTCAGGAAGCGGTGGCCTTAGTCAAGGATCAGACCAAAGGGGTCGCAACTCCAACAGTGCAGCACTCCCACAGTATTGCATGGTGTCAACTCACTATGTCCTCAAGTCCTGGAATGGCATTTGAACTCCTGACCTGCTGTCTATGTAGTGAGTGCTAGCACTGACCTAAACAGAAAGTGGCTGCACAACAATGGATTCCACCCAAGTCTGAGTCAAATTCTCAATCATCTTCCCTCCTGAAAGAGACATATTGAGTAAACGTCAGAAGCAATTATCGAGCCCTGCATTTCACATGATCTACCAGTTATCGTCTTCAAATTGGCATTTGCACACTCCCAGCATAGAACATTCACAGCTCGCCTGTGCTATGTACAAACTAATGTGGAATATGCAGATGGAAAAGGAGGTCTTGCAATTATATTGAGTTCTTATGACCTCAGGACACGCCGAGCCACTCTACACACCAAACCTTTCGAAATGTCATCACTGTTGCAATGTAGAAAATGCAACAGCCAATATGTACACAGTCAGTGCCCATGTGAGAATGAGGAGATAATCTGTTCTTGGTGATGTGGGTTGCAGAGAGACCAGGGCACCAGGGAGAACTCTCCCTACTCTTCTCTGAAAGAGGTGCAGTGTAGCATTTTGTGTGCAGATGGGGCATCAGTTCAAAGTCTCACCTGAAAGACGGTACCTCTGACAGTGCAGCACTTCCTCATGACAGCTCTGGGATGTGCGTTGAAGCTTTTGGCCTGGGATTGAACCCACAACCTTCCGACATGGAGGCGATGCTGCTTCCAAGTGAGCCACAGCTGCCTCTTTGTAAGTACCTATGCCCCTTGCCTATTCTCAGCTGCCTATTTGTCACCCTTGGTGTTAGCCTCTTCTTCCAGGGTAAATAGCAGCGCTGACAGTTAACACTGGGCTGCACTGACTAACTCGACTAAGTCATTAGAGTTAAATTTATGTTTTTTTGGAAAACCCTCATCATTTTTTGGCCTCATTGACTATTTTTCTTCATAAGATATTAAGTATTCAAACCTCATTTACATCCTTATTTTTCAATTTGCTGCCGCAGTAGTTTAATTTATTTCATATAATTTCTTTTTTCTAAAGGGAAACATTAATCATTGTCCTGTACGTGTTAGAGCCTTTGGGAGGGAGAGAGAGAGAGAGAGAGAGAGAGAAATCAATAAAGTTCCTTCCTTTACTAAACACAATAAAACATGTACCTGGGAACACTCCAGGATTTACTGCGTGTGGCCCTTGACCAGAAGACCTGTTTGTTGTAGCAGGACTTCACAGCAGAGAAATATCTATTTATGCTGTGAGATGCCAGGCTGTGCGTTCAGTCAGCCTGGGGTCTCTGGGCCTTGGGATGCGGCCCACTACCTCCCCCTCCTCCCCACCCCCCCTCCCTCTGGGGTTTCAGGCCATAAACCACACTGAATATGGGAAGGGTGTGTGTGTGTGTGTGTGTGTGTGTGTGTGTGGCGCAGGGTCAGTTGTAAAACAAAAGAGAGATTAAACCCAACTGTCCGCATCTTTGTTAAGTGTAAGAGCAGGTTTATGGATGGCTTGGCTGAAGAGGGCTTCAGTTCAGAGTGAGGTCTGGCATGGCCACTCTTGTCCCTTAGCACCTCCGTGTTACAGCAGCATGGCAGTTATCCTAGTTGCAGGAATACCTATATCCCTGCCTAATGGGTGCTAAGATCGGGGTGGTGTGCTTTTTACTGACCATTTCCTCAGCTCTACAGCCAGTGTCAATAGAGGAAGAGTCGTATAATACGTATAACGAGGGCAATTGAGCCACGTAATTCAAGCTTTTCTTTGCCATTCTCTTTGCAATTGGATACTTGTGGTGCCTCACTCTCAATAGGAACTGAATTAGGTTTAAAAAAAAGACCCCATGACCAATGCACTGTTATTCAGAGCCAAATGGCCAAGCCAAGCTTTGAATTTCCTCCACCTTCCAAAGGAAATGCCCCGGATCTTTCAGATGATACATTAAACTTGAGTCTCTGCCTGCCCTTGTAGATTCCAGCACATTCCCCCCGTGACCAACATTTACCAGTCAAGCAACACCTAAAACAGATTACCCAGTCATTACCATATTGCTGTTTATTGGAGCTTGCTGTGTGCAAATTAACCACCATGTCTCCCGCATTGCAACAGTGGCTACACTTTCGAAGTATCTCGCTGGCTGAGAAGTCCTTCAGGAACTCCTGGAGTTGTGAGTGCTGTTCTTCCCTTTTGAGGAGGAGAGGGTGGTGGATTCCTGGAGGTGTTTCGGGAAAGAACTCCAGGACATGAAGCATGGGTTACAGAGACATAGCTGCTGGAGGTGAGGCCAAAGGATGGAGAATGCAAAAGAGGCCAGGGTTGCAGGAAGGAAGGATCTGTGGGTTGGAGGCGGTGGTGTCGGAAGGAGCAAGGCCGTGAGGAGATATAAACACAAGAATTTTAAACCTGAGACACTGGGGGGATGGAAGACAATGTCAGTCAGGAAAGAAAGGGCTCAGGGGGTTGCGGTCTGTCATCGGACTATTCAAAGGTGACAAAGGCATGGATCAGTTCTTTGGTGGAAAAGGTCTTCCAAGGCAGGGAACAGACTGGTGATATTATGGATGTGGTAGAGTATGTGCCTTAGTGATGGGGCCAGAAATTCAGCAGGAGAATGCTGAGGTTGAGGGAATTAAGATCTAGAGTGCACCTTTGTGGGTGCATTTGTTGGCCATCCCTAATTGCCCAGGCTGGGCCATTTCAGAGGGCAGGTAAGCATTGCTGTGGATCTGGAGTCACACGTAGGCCAGACCAGGTAAGGACAGCAGATTTCCTTCCCTAAGGGGCATTAGCAAACTCGATGGGCTTTTTTACAACAATTGATGATAGCTGTCACGGTCAGCATTGCTGAGACTAGCTTTTCTATTCCAGTTTCTTCAATTGAGTTAAATTCCACCAGCTGCTGTGGTGGGATTTGAACTCACGTTAGCCTGGACCTCTGGATTACCATGTTCAGTGACGCTACCACTATACCACCATCCCCCCCCCCCAGCTATGGATATCAGAACTGGTATTGACAATTATAATGATATTGACGGTGCTAGTGATAGGGAGGGATAATGACATTGAGCATTTCATTCACCAGTGCTGACCTTTGTCTCCTGGCTGAGCTCAAAACTCACCCACTGTAAACAAACTGAAACGTTGGATTCTCTGCGCAGGGTACATGCTGTAACATGAGCCTCCCCGACTGGGAAACACTACTTGGCAATGTGTGGATTTGTGGTAGAAAATCATGGTAGCTGTTGGTAAGATTGCCTGTACGTGCACTGTGGTAATTCTGTGCTCTGTGAGATGTGACAGGAGGATAAGGAACACAGCCCCTAGTGGAACGAACAAGTAATTACGCTGAAAATCCAAAAGAGTGGGCAATTCAGATTTCTGCAGAAACACACAGCAGAATGCATGCTTCCTTGCTTTCTATGTCCGTCCAGAAGGTTCATGGTGGGTGGGAAGTGGCTTGGGATGCATACCCACAACACATGGATAATTGACCCCTGGCAGCCTTTTCACATCTCACACAAGGTAGAAAGCTTGCATTTGTATAGCAGCGCCCACAACCTCAGGATAACCCAAAGCACATTACAGCCAATGAAGGACTTTTGAAGTGTAATCGCTGTTTGTATTGTAAGAATTACAGCAGCCAATTGGTGCACAGCAAGCTCCCACAAGCAGTATGATAAGGACCTCACAATCTATTTGTTACTGACGTCGTTGAGGAACAAGGTATGGCCACAACACTGGGAGAGCTGCTGTACTCGTCTTTGAATAGTGAAATGGAAACTCTTGCATCCATCTAAGAGGATAGTTTAATGTCTCCTCACAGCACCTCTGATGGTGCAGCATTTCCTTGGTGTTGCACACAAGTGTCAGCCTAGATAACATTCACAAGTCATTGGAGGGGGACTTGAACCCAACCCTGTTGTGATGCAGAACTGAGGATGCTGAATCATAGCTGTCACCCGAGGAACTAATGCAAGTAAAAGGCTATTTGACCATTGGAAGAAAATACATTCCTTTTTATAAATTGAAATTTAAATTAAAAAAACAATAGGTTGAAACTCCAGTGCCTCACCCAGTCATCCCCCAAGATAGTGTTGGTCAGAGACTGTAGCCCCAATCTCTGTGAGGGAAAGGGTTAGAGAGATAGTCCTAATATACGATGATGTGGGATGTGTTAGGGGTTGGTCCTCCTTGCTCTGATCCCTGATGAACTCTTCCATTTCTGTAATACCTGACACTCAGTAACTTTCAAAATGCTTCATATTGAATGGATAACTTCTGAAGTGTAGTGGCTGTTGGAAAACCCTATCGAGTCGGTGGGAGGTCAATTTAACAATGATTTATGAGCTTCTATACACCCAATGCCTGTCAGACCCCAGGAATGTTCAGCTGCAACGCGGGCCAAACCTTAACTGGACCATCTGGCAACAGGACCACAAGCAAGGTGGATCGTATCCTCAGCCCATGACCCTTTTCCAAGGGCAGTCACGGTCTGGAATGCGCTGCCTGGGAGGGTGGAGGAAGCAGGTTGCCTCACATCCTTTAAAAAGTACCTGGCTGAGCACTTGGCACGTCATAACATTCAAGGCTATGGGCCAAGTGCTGGTAAATGGGATTATGTAGGTAGGTCAGGTGTTTCTACAGACTCGATGGGCCTCTTCTGCACTGTGGGATTCTAAGATTAGGGGCCACTCGATAATGAACCCTGGCAAAACGCTCACCCCCCCCCTCCCCCACCCCCACCCCCACCCCCCTCCCCCACCCCCCACCCCCCTCCCCCACCCCCACCCCCATCCCCCACCACCACCCCCACCCCCACCCCCACCCCCACCCCCACCACCACCACCACCCCCACCCCCACCCCCAACCCCATTCCCCACCCCCACCTCCATCCCCCGCCCCCACCACCACCACCACCGCACTTCAGATTCAGATCAATTACATGCGAACATACAAACATACGAACTAGGAACAGGAGTAGGCCATTCGGCCCCTCAAGTCTGCTCCACCATTCAATAAGATCATGGCTGAGCTGATTGTAACCTCAATCCCACATTCTTACCTTCCCCCAATAACCTTTCACTCCCTTGTTAATGTAGAATCTATCCACCTCTGCCTTAAAAAATATTCAAAGTCTCTGCTCCCACCGCCTTTTGAGGAAGAGAATTCCAAAGGCTGGCGACCCTCTGAGAGAGAAAGATTCTCCTCACCTCTGTCGTAATTGAGCGACCCCTTATTTTTAAACAGTGACCCCTAGTTCTAGATTCTCCCCACAAGAGGAAACATCCTCTCTACATCCACCCTGTCATGACCTCTCAGGGTCTTAAAGGTTTCTATTAAATTGCCTTCCAGTGATACGAGCCTAACCTGTCCATCAGAGGTCAGCTGGCTCCAAAACAGGTTTGAACCAGAGACATTCTGTTCCGGCAGGATGACACATCATATTGGGAGGTGACTTTACCCATGAACCCTCCAGTAAAACTTGGGAGGAGCTGAGTAGATTGTCTTCACACACTGTCACCGCTGAGGTGAGTCCTTCTCAGTAGGTCCTGACCTCCTCAGAGCCAATTTGTTTCCAAAAAGTGAGCCAGCCAAGGCCTGGATGACAGCATGCGCTCACACACGGGAAAGCCTGAACAATGCAGGATACCAGCAGTGTCTCACAGATTCAGCATCCCCACCCCTGCTGATTATTCCGCTTGGATAGATCACTCATTCTGTGCAAATTCTGGTGGAGAGAACGGGACAATAGGAGAAAATCGAGCAGTTGATCACTCTTGCATAAAAGACCAACATTGCCTGATGACTGCTATATTTCATTGATTGAAATTTATTTTTGATAAGAGGTGGACATTATAGTTTGAAGCCTGTGTCTTGGGGAATGTGTAAACTATTATTAAGCCAACCAAAGAAGAACTGTACCAAGATCAAACTATAACATTAGTCGTGACAAAAGGTAAAATTGAGCTCACATGAAGATAGTGAGAGAGGGTATAATGGGGTTCACATTATATTAGTGAGGGAGGGTATAATGGTGTTCACACAACACAGTGAGTGAGAGTATAAAGGCGTTCACACTACATAGTGAGAGAGGCTATAAAGGTGTTCACACTGTATTAGTGAGAGAGGGTATAATAGTGTTTACAATATATTAGTGAGATAGGGTATAATGGTGTTTACACTATATTAGTAAAAGAGGTTATAATGGTGTTCACACTGCATTAGTGAGAGAGGGTATAATGATGTTCATACTATATTAGTGAGAGAGGTTATAATGGTGTTCACACGATCATAGTGAGAGAGGGTATAATGGTGTTCACACTATGTTAGTGAGAGAGGGTATAATGGTGTTCACACTATGTTAGTGAGAGAGGGTATAATGGTGTTCACACTATGTTAGTGAGAGAGGGCATAATGGTGTTCACACTATATTAGTGAGAGAGGGTATAATGGTGTTCACACTATATTAGTGAGAGAGGGTATAATGGTGTTCACACTATGTTAGTGAGAGAGGGCATAATGGTGTTCACACTATGTTAGTGAGAGAGGGTATAATGGTGTTCACACTATATTAGTGAGAGAGGGTATAATGGTGTTCACACTATATTAGTGAGAGAGGGTATAATGGTGTTCACACGATCATAGTGAGAGAGGGTATAATGGTGTTTACACTATGTTAGTGAGAGAGGGTATAATGGTGTTCACACGATCATAGTGAGAGAGGGTATAATGGTGTTCACACTATGTTAGTGAGAGAGGGTATAATGGTGTTCACATGACCATACTGGAGGATTATATTACTGTGTGTATAAGAATAATGATAACCTGTGAAAGTTTCACTTCCAGTGCAGGACATCCATCGCCACAGGTGTAGGGACTGGAGACGTGGACACAGAGACAGAATGCTTGAATTGTCAAGATCCAGTCATGGGTTCCAACCAAACCCTGGAATAGCCCATCAACAAATATCACTTTTCAGAAATACAATGTGAATTCCACAGCTGCATAATCAACACGGCACTGAGACTGAAAGAGTGAAAGAGAAAAATCTAAAGTAATGATCAGGTTACACCGGCTTCAATAGCACTTACTCTCTACCATCAAGACGGGCAAGAGTCTGTGAGCACTGTCATCCCAAAATCCCCGTTAACTCACAAACCATCCTGATATGTTGGTGTTCCTTTGGTGCTGGGTCAAAATCCTGGAATTCCCTGCCTCCCACCACTGTTGGGGGGAACCAAACCCAGAAGAAATGCAGTTGATGAGGGGGGGAAGCTCACCACTACCCTCTCAGGGTCACTCAGAGTGGACAACCAGTGCAGCCTTACGGACATCAGACGTGTCCTGAGAACAAATAACAGTAAGGACATGGGGAAGAATGGGTTGGAGGTTGGCAATGAATCTTCATCCATTGAAGATGCAGAGGGGCCAATATACTTGGAAGTTTGGAGGAACAGGATGGAAGGTTCTGGGGAACCCTGTCCATAAATAATAGAGAATTATCACTTCCACAGAGGCTAGGGAGAGTTAAAAGATATTTTCCACACAGATAGTTACTGGAACATGAAACGCTTTACTCGGGGTGTTTGTTGAATTGGAGATCGTAACATCATTTAGAGGGGAAACAAGCGTCATACAGGGGAATGGGATGTGAGTCGATAGCTTTGGTTGAAGAGCTAGCACGATGGGCTGATTGGCCTCCTTCTGTGCTGTAATATCTACCAGTCGAGATGGAGAGACATTGACAGATTGCAATGGAGGGATGGAGATTGGGGGCTGGAGGCAAGAAAAGTGATTGTGGATGATGCCAGCAGTGGCACCCTAGATTGTGTTAACTGTCTTGTAACTCACTCGTAGCAATCCATTATTGCATATTAGTCTCAAAATCAAAATGTTAGCACTGAATGCAGGAAAATTAATAGCAGTATAGAACCCTGTGGAGTGACAGTGCTTGATGAACAGCCTAAAACCACCAATGCAGAAAGCTTTCTTTCTACCCTCCCTCCTTGCTGGATTGAGTCATTTATGTGCAGCAGGTAAATTTAAATCAATTCTTAATTCAAATTAAATCTGAATTTTAAAAGCTCTGTATTAATAGGCTTTTAGTCAGCATCTTTTTACTTGTTCCCTTAATTACATTACTTGTCCAATGTCATTAAAGATATCCGAGAAAAGCCATTTAATTATGCCCACATAAACAGGCACTGTCTCTAGGTTATGCCAAAAACTCACTTGTCGGGTAATACTTAAGAGCAGTCAATGATAATGAGCTGATTTCCTCCACTTATAATTAACTACAAGCAGAATGAAGCTGGAAAGGACATAGCTTGATGTACCAGTCTTGGTGATGCAAATTAAATGGTTTAAGGAGAGTTCCCTGCTGGGACCAACACTAAAGAGAGATACTGCACAAATTCTTTACATGTCACTCTGGGGTTCTGTTTACAAATGGTACAAGCAGACAGACTAAATACACACATCATGGTGCACTCTTAAGGGGCTGTTGTCATCTCAGTGAGGACTGTTACAAGTGGTGGTGGGGTAATGCTACCTTCCTGCGCACTGAGGGGAGTTTGTGGCCTTATTGCCCCCACTGAAATGCTGTCTGTTGTCCCATCCCCTTTGCCCCCCTCAGTGTCAACTGTGGCTCAGTGGCAGCACTCTCGGTTAAAAGGTTATGGGTACAAGCTCCATGTCTGAGAGAGGGTATAATGGTGTTCACACCACATAGTGAGATCGGGTATAATGTCGGTTGGGACATTAGACTGGAGGCCCATCAGCCTTCTCAGGCAAGTGTGAAAGATCCCATGGAAGGCCTTCTTTGCATCCTGCCCAATATTTATACCTCAACCAACATCAGGTAAAAATAAACAAACAGCCTTGGTTGTTATTGGCTATCTGTGGGATCTTGCTGTGCACAAATCAGCCCTCATGGTTGCTACGTTTCAACAAGTGAGCACCCTTAATTGCTGGCTCAGCACTTTGGGATGTCCCAAGGTTGTGAAAGGCTCTATATAAATGCAAGCTCTTTCTTTGTTGCTTTAGTGTTCCTCACATACGGTGCCTTATCATAGAAAGTTTACAACTCAGGAGGAGGCCCCTTGGCCCATCGTGTCACGTTAGCCTTGCAGTGAGCTAATGTGAGCCTTGCTTGGAGAATTTTGGGTTCATGTGATATCTCTGATCCACACACATGAGGGTCTGAGGGTCAGTGGTCAAGCCATGGGGAATTCACCTCGCCAACTGTAAAAGATGTTGGGAGAGAAATGTTCCTATTTAAGAGTTAACCAAGAAGGAAAGAGGGCCCATCAGACATACAACATTTTGGTGGAAGATGGTGCTGTAGTGGTAATGTCACGGGGCTAGTAATCCAGAAATCTGGGCAAATTCACTGGGGACATAAATTTGAATCCACCACAGCAGCTGGTGGAATTTAAATTCAATTAATTAATGTCTGGAATATAAGGCTTAGTCTCAGTAATGAAAACCATGAAATTCTCATTTTTTGTCATTAAAAACCCACTAATGCCCTTTAGAGAGGGAAGTCTGCCACCCTTACCTGGTCTAGCTTACATGTGGCTCCAGACCCACAGGAATGTGGTTGACCCTTAACTGCATAGTGCAGTAATACTGAGCTGAAGAGTCAATGTGGAGTACGTGCTCAGGTCTTCCAATGGGATAAGCTTTTGACATTCAACTCTGAATTTTCCCAGATAAAGATTATACCCAGACCAATACCAACATTTTCCCAATTTCAGGGAGATTGCTGCACATGCAAATTTATGACAACTTTACGTTCAATATCTATAGATAATGGAGGTTTTGTGGCACAAGAGTCTACCTCTGAGCCAGGACTTGGTGACCAAGGAAGGTGCAATCATAATGCAGCCAAACCTTATTACCAACCTGCAAATCCTTCCAATACACGCCAACGGCAGGCGGTAAGAGAGGGAACAATTCCTGGCAAGCCACATGATGGAAAGAACGTTGGAGCCTCTACCATCACAATCCATGACTACAACATAAGCATAAGAGTGCATGTTGCCACAGCAACTCGGACTCCCTGAGTGAACTGTAACACCCACCATCTGCTGTGTTAGCTGGCTTCTTGCCAGCTGAGTCCAGAAGATTGTGGTTTCAAGACCCACTCCAGAGACCTGACAACAAGATCTAGGCTGTCACTGAGAGAGGGATGCAGTGTTGGAGATGGTGTCTTTTTGAGGAGGCATTAAACTGAGGCTCTGTCTCCCTACTTTCACTTTGACGCACAAGTTCACTATGTTAAAGAAGAGCATGCGAGTTCTGTCAGAGTCCCAGTCCATACTCATCCCGTGACCAACATCTAGAAACAAAGGACCTGGTCGCTTACCCCAATCCTGTTTGTTGGCACTTGCTGCATGTACATTAGCTGTTTTTATTTCCTTGTTTCCTTCATTGGTTGCAAAGCGCTTTGGGATGAGGTTGTGAAAGGTGCTATATAAATGAAAGTTATTTTTCCTAGGTGCTTGAGGAGAGCTCTTGAGAGAAATTATGCCTGTGCCCCTCTGAGACACTTGGAAATTTGGGGGCCCTGATAGTGCCTGTAGTTAAAGAAGCGTCCGAAGGAGGTGAGAGCACATTAGCACGATGAAAGATTTCAGAGGCACGCACAGCAGCCTGAGATTATTTAACTTACCCACATATTTGCTTGGGCAGTGATCTGAGATCTGGCAGCGGTTGAGTGGGGAAAGGAGGAGAAGGAATAAAAAGGAATTGAAGTGTATTTTTTTTGTTTCAGAAATGGCCAATATCTCTGCACCATCTGAGAAACATTCACATAAATGGCTCCAAAAACTCAGTGGAGCCTAACAGAGTCAGTCAGCTGCCAATCTACTGCAGCCCAGGCAGGTACACCCTGTGCCTGAGAGCCTCACTCAATTAAATACTTCAAGCTAGAAAATGTAGATGTTATCATCAGGTTAAGTAGATTTTCTACACCATATTATTTTTGCTCTTTCTCCTTGCCGGTTCCTTCAGGTGAGAGCTTCTACACTCACACTGGTTCCCTGACTGGACCCACACTTCCCCCCCACTGCCCCTTCCCCACCTCTCCGCCCCCCCCCCCCACCAACACTGCCCCCCGCCACCCCATTGCATTCAAGTTAAATTCGCTGGAGGGTACTTTGACATCGCGTGATGATAGGAAATGGGTGGCGGGGAGTCAAAAACCTGCCTCATCCCTCTGCCAATTTTTATTCCCATTGGATTAAGAAAAATAAACATGGCGGGAGATGGTCTGATTCGCTATCACCGGTTATAAACTGTCTCACAAAGATCGACCCCATCCGTTTTGCCCTGCAGGGGCCCCGCTACACCCCCCATCTCTCACGCTCCCCATCCCTTCCCTTACCCCTCAGTCCACCGAGGGCGGCCATCTTCTGTATATCCTCCTCCCCCTGTCACCACTGGGGATGGGACTTTATCTGCCTGTTAGTCCGAGAGTCTGGAACTCCTTCCTAAGCCCATCCACCTCTGCTCCTCTCTTTCCACCTTCTCACAAGCCAACTTTTGAAAAGATCCTTACAGGCGGAGAGAGGAATGGAGAGGGGGAGGTGGGGTGGCTTCAGACTTCATGAGTTGGTACCGGTTCCCCAATTTGTAAATTATAGGCGCTGCATCAATGCAAATTGTTGTTGTTGTTGGGGTAAGTGTTACAAATGCTGCTTACTCTCTGTTACTTTTCCCAAGTTGTCATTTCGTCAATTATAAACTTATGACAGTGCAAATTGCTGGGCTATTCAACTAGGTGATGCATCGCAGCCTATCCTGGCTAGGGGATTTGTTCAATATCCCCATGCCCGCACATTCCAGCAGCAATCAAGGGGATGGAGATCTGGAATTCTCAGCAACAATCATTTACATTTATATGGTGCCTATAACTTAATAAAACACCCAATGTTCTCCACCCGATCATTATACATAAAAATTTGACACCGAGTCACGGAAGGAGATATTAGGTGGGGTGAGCAAAGGCCTAGTCAAAGAGGTAGGTTTTAAGGAGTGTCTTAAAGGAAGGAAAGTGAGGGCGAGAGGCAGAGAGACTTAAGGAGAGAATTCCTGAGTTGGGACCCATGAAAGCATGGCCATCAATGGTGCAGAGATTAAAATCAGGGATGTTCAAGAGGTCAGAATTAGATAAACGCAGATATCTCTGAGGGTTCTGGGGCTGGAGGAGGTTACAGAAATAAGCAGGGGCAAGGCCCTGGGTGGATTTGAAAATAAGGATGAGAGTTTTAAAATCAAGGTGCTCCTTGACTGGGTGTGAACGTAAGTCAGTGAGTTCAGGGGAGAGAGGGAATGGGGCTTGATGCAGGTAAGGAGTATGGCAGCAGAGTTTTGGATGGTCTCAAAGTTACAGGGAGTAAAAATGTGATAGAGCAGCCAGGAGTGTGTAGAAATAGCCGAATCTGGAGGGAACAAAGGCACGAATGAGGGTTTCAGCAGCGGACGAGCTAAAGGAGGGGCAAAGCTGAGCGAAGTTATGGGGGTAGGAACAGGCAGCCTTAGCGATGGCTTGGGAATGAGCTTGGAACTCATCCAAAGTTCAACCAAAGGTACAAACAATCTGACTGAGTCTCAGACATTTACCAGGGAGAGGGATGGATTCGAGAGCGAGGGAGCAGAGTCTGGAGCAGCGGCTGAAAACAATGGCTTCAATCTCCCCAATATTTAAATGGAGGAAATTTCTGCCCATCCTCTACTGGATAAGCAATCTGATAATTCAGCAACAGCGGAGGAGTGGAGAGAGGTGGTGGTGAGGTAGAGCTGGATATGTTGTCAGTGACATTGTAAAAGCTAACGTGCTTTAGGATGATTTCACCAAGGTGTGATCTCGGGCAGTTTCTGTGTATGCTTTGTTCTGGAGGCTCTAAGACCAGCTGAGATCAGCTAACTCCACACCCAGGCGCACATGGGCTTGTTCATTACAAAGAACATTTCCCTCCCCGTAATCACCACCCAGTCTCCTGCTTAACTACACAGTGAAAATGTGGCCGATAATCAGTCTATCCTCACAATGGGTTCCTGCGTGTATTAATTTAATGATGTTGGATCCTAGTCTGATATTATAAAGGCAGTGAAACTTTCCTTGTTTGGGAAATTCTGAGTCATGTGTAAGTATGATGAGCTGATTTGCATCTGAACATTGGTTTCAGAAGTAGGTTATAAACCATGAATATAAAACACCACAAGTTCCTATTATTCTGATGGCATTTGTTACTTTGCATTCACACTTACCAGGAGATCTGAGCCACTTTGTTCTAGATAACCATCTTGTCCATGCTACAGTATTCAGTTCGGACTTGGGACTCATGATCCTGATTTCCCTGGTTTAAAGTTTATCTTACAGCTTCAGTTTTGTGACTGGATTCAGTGTTAAGTACATGTCTCCCAAATATCCCTCCAATTAATGGATTATTCATTCATGGGATATGGGCATCGCTGGCTGGGCCAGCATTTATTGCCCATCCCTAATTGCCCTTGAGAAGGTGGTGGTGAGATGCCTTCTTGAACCGCTGCAGCCCATGTATAGATACACCCACAGTGCTGTTAGGGAGGGAGTTCCAGGATTTTGACCCAGTGACAGTGAAGGAATGGTGATATATTTCCAAGTCAGGATGGTGAGTGGCTTGGAGGGGAACTTCTAGGTGGTGGTGTTCCCATGTATCTGTTTCCCTTGTACTTCTAGCTGGTAACAGTCATGGGTTTGGAAGGTGCTGTCTAAGCAGCTTTGGTGAATCCCTGCAGTGCATCTTGTAGATGTACACACTGCTGCCACTGTGTGTTGGTGGTGGAAGGAGTGAATGTTTGTGGAAGGGGTGCCAATCAAGTGGGCTGCTTTGTCCTGGATGGTGTCAAGCTTCTTGAGTGTTGTTGGAGCTGCACTCATCCAGGCAAGTGGAGAGTATTCCATCACACTCCTGAATTATGCCTTGTAGATAGTGGACAGGCTCTGGGGAGTCAGGAGGTGAGTTACTCACCACACGATTCCCAGCCTCTAACCTGCTCTTGTAGCTGCAGTATTTATATGGCTAGTCCAGTTCAGTTTCTGGTCAATGGTAACCCCCAGGGTGTTGAAAATGGGGGATTCAGCGATGGAACTTAACGCAAACCCAAATCTAAGCTCAATCCTTGACAGTCACTGCCAGTGTTTTGGGTGAACCTCTAGATAATATACACTCTTCCTCTAGTACATTTTAAAAACACCAGATCGCACTAATTCTACAAGATTGAACCTTGTAGACAAGCCTCTTGAGAGGTAGCTTTTGAAAGCCCAGATAAACAAAGTCTACTGGGTTACCTCCAACCAGGAACCCCGTGACCCCTTCAAAAAATTCAACTTAAGTCATGAGACATGACTTTCTTTTCTGGAATCCATGAGGCTTCCCCTGCCTACGTGGTCACAGAGGGCATTCATAATTATACCCTTTGAGTATCTTATGTAATACTGAAGCCAAGCAATCAAGCCTATATTTATCTGGCTCTGCCTTCCCCCCTTTTATTTCACAGATTGGAACTACACTAGACTCTTTCCAGTATCCAGTGAGCAGCTAAAGACATAGAAAAGGCCTCACACAGCACCTGACCCATCTCTTTGAGGACCCTCTGAGTAGATGTCATCCAGACCATCAGCCCAATCCATTTTAAGATTCCTTATTCTGTCTAAAATAATGTATCTATATACCTTATCATTAACAATTTTGCTGTTAAGAGTACCACTTAATGCTGTCAGTTAAGCATCACTTGAAAGAGTAAAGATATTGATGCAAAGTATTTGTTTAGAATCTCTGCCAAACCCTGAAAGGCCATATTCACCTTTAAATGCCTTTCAATGGCCCAGTGTTTGTTGGTTCTCCCTCTGACTCCCGAAAAAACTGAAAAAGCCTCGACAATTCCTATCACAAATGTTCATGACCTATTTTCCCCTAAACCTCTTAACTCAAAGCCTTAGTTTCCACTAACTGTTCCCAGTGATTGTCTTTGTTTTGCTAGGTTTTAAGCACTTCCGGTTTATATTTTAAAAATTGTTTACATCTGTAAGTCTTAGAGTAACCTGGAAAGAGAGAACGTAAAAAGCTCACAAAACAATTTGGCCACAAAGTTACAGGCAACCACAATTTTCAATTTTCTCCCATCACTTCTCTCGTCAGAATCATACGATCATCGAGTTGTGGAGCCAAAATACCACAGGAAGAGGTCATTCAGCCCATTGAGTCTATGCTGGGTCTCTGTAGAGAAATGCAATCAGTCCCATTGCACCCACACACACCCCCCCCGACCCCCGACCCCTGACCCCTGCTCTCTCGTCGTATTCCTGCAAGTTTATTTCCTTCAAATGTCTATCCGATTTCCTTTTAAAATTGTTGCCGTCTCTGCTTCCAACACTCTTGTAGCTACTGAGTTCCTGCTCATTATCATTTGATGTGTAAAAAAGGCTTCCTCACATCCACCTCCATACACCTTGTCCAGAATCTTAAATCTGTCTCCTCTAGTCCTCCTACTATCAGCTAATGGGAACAGCTTTACTTTGTCTATCTTAACTAAACCTGTACATCTCTATCAGATTTCCGTCAGCCTCCTTTGCCCCCCTAAGGGGTAGGTGGTGGTGGCGGCATTGTGGTATTGTTACTGGCTTGGTAACCCAGCAGTCCTGGGTTCAAATCCCACAGCAGGTGGTGAAATCTGAATTCAATAAAAATCTGGAATTCAATGGCCATGAAACCATTGCCAATTTTGGGGAGGTGGTGGATTGTCCACCAGATAGGTAACCTAGATTAAAATTCTGGGGACCCAAGCCCAAATCAGAGATGGTGGAATTTGGGTTCAATAAAAATCTGGCTCCAAAAGAGGCACATCCCAAAAATGAATTAAAAAAAAGAGAATCCCAGCTTCTCCAACCTAAATTTGTAGCTAAAATGCCTCAGCCATTGAACCTTTCAGGTATCTGCCCTGCATATTCTCAAGGACTCTCATAACATTCCTAAAATGTGGTGACCAGACTTGTCTTGCTGGGATACAGTTCCACGGGCAATCCCAATGTATTCACATTGTGACCAAGTGGCTATTCGTCATTACCCTGGTGTGCATCATTACTGAGCTCTGTCCTTGCTGAATGTACACCACAAAGACATTTACATCTGAGCTGACTGAAAGAACGTTTAGGAATAAGGTAGCCTTCTTCTTAGGCAGTCCCTCAGCATTGAGGGTGACTTGCTTCCGCTCCGGTTCGATGGGTTCTAAAATGGCTGATAAATCCAATGTGCGATCTACGGACTCTGCCACATGCAGGGCAAGTGGTGCCTGAAGGGTTGGTTAGATGGGTTGTTTGGAGGTTTGTACGCACCCTCTGATGCCTCAGTTTCACCTCTGCATGTTTCCTGTGGAATCTCTCGATGAGTTCAGCACCTTCTCATATCATAATTACGTAACACACCGGTGCCGCCCTGGCTGAGATCAGCTCCCTCCACAAGGGAGCAGGACTTGAACCTTCAGCTTTTGAACGTGCATGAGCTGGTGCTACACCAGACAGCGTCCAGATAAGCTGAACAACGGGACACCAGCCTGTTGTGCCCTTAAACCTGCGTCCATTATTCTCCTGTTCCTGAAGAGATAACTTTAGGGTGCAATCCAAATAACTTGTGATTACAACCCTCCTGACACATTGGATTTCACCCCCTCCCCATGGTGGGCTTCCCCTCAGCGGGGCCAGTGAGTCATTGAAATCTCCGTCCACATCGTCGGGACCAGGAGACCACCCCCCCATTACCCCCCCCCCGTGAGGGGCTGGAAAATTCCAGCCATTGTGTTTATCACAGCCACAGAAAAGAAAAAATTAATTTATATAGCACCTCCCATGACCTCAG
Source organism: Isurus oxyrinchus (assembly GCA_026770705.1). Classification (NCBI taxonomy): domain Eukaryota; kingdom Metazoa; phylum Chordata; class Chondrichthyes; order Lamniformes; family Lamnidae; genus Isurus; species Isurus oxyrinchus. The sequence goes on along the minus strand of JANJGN010000027.1, from coordinate 6,079,269 downwards.
GGCATCTGAATGTGCTTTATAACCACGGGAGTATATTGGAAGGGTCGTCACTGACGCAGTGAAGGAAATGCAGCCACCACTTGGTGCACAACAAGTTCCCACAATGCTTGATGGTCTCGGTAACTCTTTTAGCAACAAAAACAAAAATAGCTGGAGAAACTCAGCAGGTCTGACAGCATCTGCGGAGAGGGACACCGTTAACGTTTCGAGGCCGTGTGACTCTTCAACAGAACTAAGGAAATATAGAAAAGAGGTGAAATATAAGCTGGTAAAGGGGGGTGGGACAGGTAGCGCTGGATAGAGGGCCAGTGATAGGTGGAGGCAAAGAAGAGATTGCCAAAGATGTCATAGACAAAAGGACTAAGGGGTGTTGACGGTGGTGATATTATCTATGGAACATGCTAATAGGTGCCATTAAGGGTAGAAAGCAGGACGAGCAAGGTACAGATAGCCCTAGTGGGGGTGGGGTGGGGGAAGGGACTCTTTTAGCAATATAGGTTGAGACTAAATGTTGGCCAGAAAATGGGGAGATTGCCCTTGTTTTTCTTCAGAATAATGCCCTAGGATCTTTGATGTCCAACTGAGAACATGGACAGGGCCTCGGTTTAATGTCTTATTCAAAAGACAGCACAACATGGCCCTCCCTCAGTACTGGAATTGACAGCCTTGTGCTCAAGTCCTTCAGGTAGGCCCTCAGCCCATAACCTAGAGGCACCAGCGCTACCCACTGAGCCATGGCTGGCCACTGCTGGTGGATGTGACACTCCGTCATATAAAGCTAAACAGATACTATTATACTGGCCACAAAAGTGCGCGGCCTTTATACTGACAAGTATCACCGACTGCAGCCCCCCACAGCATGGGAGTGGGTAGAAATGTGCTGCAAAATTGGGCCCCAGCTCCAGCCCCAGCCCCAGCCCCAGGCTCAGGCCCAGGCCCAACTCCAGCCCCAGCCCCAAGACCAGCCTCAGGTCCAGCCCCAGACCCAGCCCCAGTACCAGCCCCAGCCCCAGCTCCAGCCCCAGGCCCAGCCCCAGGCCCAGCACGAGGCCCAGGCCCAGCCCCAGCCCCAGCGCAGCTCCAGCCCCAGCCCCTGGCCCAGCACCAGCCCCAGGCCCAGGCCCAGCCCCAGCTCCAGCCCCAGGCCCAGGCCCAGCCCCAGCCCCAGGCCCAGCCCCAGCTCCAGCCCCAGGCCCCAGCCCCAGGCCCAGCCCCAGGCCCAGGCCTAGCACCAGCTCCAGCCCGAGGCCCAGCCCCAGGCCCAGCCCCAGGCACAGGCCCAGCCCCAGGCCCAGCCCCAGGCCCAGGCCCAGCCCCAGGCCCAGCCCCAGCCCCAGCCCCAGCCCCAGCCCCAGCCCAGTCCCAGCGGCAGGCCCAGGCCCAGCACCAGGCCCAGCCCCAGCCCCAGTCCCAGCTCCAGGCCCAGGCACAGCCCCAGCCCCAGGCCCAGCACCAGGCCCAGCCCCAGTCCCAGCTCCAGGCCCAGGCCCAGCCCCAGCCCCAGCCCCAGCCCCAGGCCCAGCCCCAGTCCCAGCCCCAGGCCCAGCCCCAGGCCCAGCCCCAGCCCCAGCCCAAGTCCCAGCCCCAGCCCCAGCCCCAGGCCCAGGCCCAGGCCCAGGCCCAGCCCCAGCCCCAGGCACAGCACCAGGCCCAGCACCAGCACCAGCCCAAGCCCCAGCCCCAGCACCAGCCCCAGGCCCAACACCAGGCTCAGCCCCAGCCCCAGCCCCAGCCCCAGCCCCAGCCTCAGGCCCAGGCCCAGCCCGAGCCCTAGCTCCAGCCCAAGGCCCCAGCCTCAGGCCCAGGCCCAGGCCCAGCACCAGGCCCAGGCCCAGCCCGAGCCCTAGCTCCAGGCCCAGCCCCAGCCCCAGCCCCAGCCCCAGACCCAGCCCCAGCCCCAGCCCTAGCCCCAGCCCCAACCCTAGCCCCAGCCCCAGCCCCAGCCCCAGGCCCAGGCCCAGCCCCAGCCCCAGGCCCAGGCCCAGCCCCAACCCCAGCCCCAGCCCCAGCCCCAGCCCCAGGCCCAGCCCCAGGCCCAGCCCCAGCTCCAGCCCCAGCTCCAGGCCCAGGCCCAGCCCCAGCCCCAGCCCCTGCCCCAGCCCCAGGCCCAGCCCCAGCCCCTGCCCCAGCCCCAGGCCCAGGCCCAGCCCCAGGCCCAGGCCCAGGCCCAGGCCCAGCCATGGGCCGGAACTTCCTCGGAGTGGATATCAGCGTTGGAATGTGATTTTCTTTCTTCCGATCCTGTCTTGCCCGACCTTCCGACTCAGGCCAAGCGAGATCCAAGCGTCGATGTCCAGCTCCATCGGAGTGAAAGAGCATGCGCTCTCCCTCCTCCCCCCACTTGTTTAAGGCGCGAGGTATTGTAAACCAGGTTAGTTTAAAGGCCAAATAAAATGTAAAGGTCCTTGGCAGGCCCGGGAGGATAGGATTTGGTGGGTGGGTGGAGAATCCTAGACCTGGCGGAAGGGCGGGCGGATTGTGAGCTTGGGAGGGGCGTTGGAGGTCAGGCAGTGGGGGGGTGGGTGTCAGGCCTCGAGGTGGGGGGGGTGTGGGTCAGACTACGGTAGGGTGGGTGGTGGGGGGGCTTGTCAGACCTCGAGGGGGGGCATGGTGGGGTGTCAGACCTCGGTGGGGTGGCTGGACCTCATTGGGGGTGTGCTGGAAGGGGGGGGGGTAGATGTGGGGGGGTGGGGGGTGGTTCGGACCTCAGGCAGGGGGTGGGGGGGGATGTCGGATCAGGTTGGACCTGTGGGGTGGGTGGGTTGGGTAGGGTGTGGGGTGCGGGTCGGGGTGGTCGGTTCAGGTCAGGGGAGTCGGGTCAGAGGGTGGGGATCAAGTAAGGTCACCGGGGGTGGCGGGGGGATTTGGGCCATGGGCTGGTGTGGGGGTGAGAGTTGGACCTTTTGGGGTAGGGGGAGTTCTGTGTTGGGGGGTGGGGGGGTGGGGTGGGGGGTGAAATCCCAGTGGGGGAGTTGGTGTGGTTGGTGTGCATGGTGGGGAATACCGTAGGTGTGGTGGTCAGTCGGTGGTGACTGAGGTTTCCTGGGGGCTGGGGTAGCAGGGGGAGTCCCATGGTGGTTGGGGGGGGGTGGGGGGGCTCAGTCTGGGCCTTTACAATAGTTATCCAGAAGTTAGAAGAGGTTTTAATTTTTCTAACTGTCTCTGAGTGTAACCCGAAGTTTACAATTTAAACCAATTACCCGGAGCAGGGCAATTGCCCAGAGGAATTTTGTGCTTCTGGGTAATTGCCGTGCAAACCCTTACCTGGGAACTTCTGAGAGGGATTCCCCAGCGCGTCTTTGGGGTACCCCCACCCAATCCGACACTGGGGAGCTCGGATTTTATAGCCCAATGTGTGAATCGGGGAAGCCTAGCGAAGTGGAGCTGAAAGCCAACATCCCACAACCATCTTGAACCAGAAGCAATAGAAGTGGCCAGCAGTGGTCACCAGCGGTGGGCTCTATGCCTCCTGAAGAATGAGTGCCAGTGTAAAGGTCCCTGTCCCTGTGTGTTCCCCTCTCTGGGCAGCCTCTTCATATGAGAAGGGCTTCCACAGAGTGAGCCCTCTGCTGTAGGCTCTCTGTGGGATCAGATTGCCCAAGGCATCATTTTGTTAAGAGCCTTGTTTTCTTTATGGAACAGGCTTGAGAACATATTGGCTTTGTTGCAGCGGATGAAAATGATATGCAAAGGTTTCGAGTTAATTATTTATATCGCCATGGAATTTGTGTATCAAAATACGTCTGCTTATTCACCATGACTGTTAATCTGGTTAATCCTTCACTTGCTCCCAGGCCCTCTCATTTGGGCCCTGTGTATATTTTCACAGCTGCCATTTACTCTGAGCCTGTCACTGATCATGTCGGTGCAATTGAAATGAGGTTTCAGCAGCATCCAGTAACGCTTGTTCCTGCTCTCGTCCAGCACAACCTGCAGCCTGAACAAAGGCCACGTGGATAGAACTCATGTAAGGTAGGATTCAAGGAACTGAAGTAATCGGCTTGATTTATCCAGCTATTTTATCAACACTTGACCTCTGAAGCTCTCACTAAGCAGTTACACAAGGGGCCATTCTTGGTGTTGGCGTCATGCAGGGCTACTCAGAATCGGAGGCCTAGCCACTGCTCAGCCTGACCAGCTCTGACGCTGACCCACATGCTGTTCTGCTATGGGTTGCTGGGTGGTGATTATCAGCAGACACCTCGAACTATTCATCTTCTGCTCCCCTAAGTCAGAGAAACAGTGTACAACTGGGGCACTCGCTCCCTGCACACCGCCACCCCAAACTCAGCACAATCATCCCCGCTCCTGTTTATGGAACCTGCCACTCTGGGTCGCTCAGCTACTCAGCAACAGCATGCATTGACATAGCGCCGTTATATCTTCGTAAAACAGCCCAGGGTGCTTCACAGGCATTTTATAAAGCAAAACTCAGTAGATGAGCTCATTACACCAAAGTCAGTACATGTGAATGGGTCCTTTTTTGTCAATTTAAGCGCAAATTCCCTCTTTTTTTCCTTCACTGGGTGAGAAAAATGGCCCCTTAATCTTAATATCAACATCATATTGAATTCTCCAGTAGAAAGTGGGTGAGAGCCACAAGCAGATGACAGAAACCATAGAAAAAGAAAGAGGCCATTCATCCCATGATGTCCCCACTGATTGCCCTTTCCTTGCTGAGGAGTGTGTGGTGTGTCCCAACTGGTGTGGACAGAGTGTGCAAACCTATGACAAATGGGCAAGTGTGAAATCATTTGCTTCGGACCCAAGAAAAATAAATTGGACATGTTTCTAAATGGTGAGAAACTGGGGGTTACAGAGGAAGCGGAATCTGCGAGTCCAAGCACACAAGTTAATTTGTTAGAGCAGAAGAGACTAATGCAAGGTTGGCCATTATCACAAGGTGGGTGAAATATAAAGGCAGGGAGTGAGCCTTGGTCAGACCCATCAGAAATGTTACATTCAGTCTTAGGCTCCAGGAAGGATGTAGTGGTCTTGGGAGGACTCCATTATAGATTCAGCAGGATGATCCCTGGGTTTAATAGATTAAATTGAGGGCTGGTTACATAGACTTGGCTTGTATTCCATTGAGGAGAGGAGATTAAGGGGTGATCTATTTGAGATGCTTGACTTATAAAATTATTTGTTAGTGTAGAGATACATTTAGTAGACAAATAAGATACATTTATTTATCCTGCTGGATGAATTGAGAAGAAATGGGCCTAATATTGAAATTAAAACTAGATGGAGAGAATATAGTGTAATGGGTTAACAGAATAGATATGCTAATGAGTGACATAGATGGTCATGTAACAGTGGTATCAGCAGTCATGCACTAGACTCTCTCGAGAACACACTATACTCAAGAGAGACATACCTACTCTGTAGCATGTCTTATCTCTAGCGTTAATAAACCAGTTTAAAGCAGTCTGTCTACAGAAGATAGGCCATGCATACCAGAAGCCAGGAGCAATGCTGAGTACACTGAACAGGGTGGCAGCACAAAGCACAGAGTATGCATGAAGCTGTTCAATGTTGTTTGGAATGATAGAAAGCCCAGTTATCAGGAAATATAACATGTGCTAAAAAGTGATTTCTGGCTCTAATCTAACCTCAAAGTACAATTCTCAGAAACCACAGTTAGACTATCACCTGGATATCACCTGGATTAACTCCTGGATACTGATAGACTGTAACTCCTGTGTGTCAGATATAATACAGCCTATAACTCACATTCAGGGATTGATCAGGTTACAGACTGAAATTCACTGCCGTGTAATGATTAGATTCCACCCTGCAACTCCCTCCCATGTATTGATAAGGTTACCCCGTACATCCTGCAACTGATCTGGGACTATTAATTAGATACTCACAGGCTTGATCGGACACAACTCTGTGAGCTATGACTCAGTGGGAAGCACTTTTGCCTCTAAGTTATACAGTTGTGGGTTCAAATCACTCAAAATCAATATTCTGGTGCAGCAATGAGGGAGGCTTTCAGTGGTGCTGGCTTTCACAGATATTGTACCAAGGTCATGTTTTCTCTCTTAGACGGGCATAAAAGGTCCCATTGCGTTATTTTGAAGAGAGACAAGGGAGTTTTCCCCATTGTCCCAGCCAATATTAATTCCTCAATCAATGTCACTGAAACATATTATCAGAGCGTTATCATGTTGCTGTTTTCAGGAGCTTGTGATGCGCAAATTGGTTGCCAGGTTCCTGACATTACAACAGTGACTACACTTCAAAACTGCTTTTATACTCAATGGAATACAAGCCAAGTCTATGGAATCAGCTCTTGTAATTTAATCCATTAAACCTGGGTATCATTCTGGTCCTTCCAAGACCACTAAGCCTATGAAGTGCTTTGCAAACGACCCGTGGTCACAAGAGACTTTTTATTCTCTTTCCTACATATCTTAGATTGCAGATTATAAATCATGACCAATGTCTGATTAGGTAACAGACAGCAGCTCATCCCCAGTTGCTGATTGGATGACAGACTGTAACTCAGTCCCAGTTATTGATTCGATTACAGTATGTGACTCACTCTCAGAATTCAGGCTGTAAATATTTTCTCTCCTTTATTGATGCAAGGAATCTGGGCATCATTGGCAAGGCCAGTATTTCCCAACACTGGTGACCCATCACAAGGTGGTGTTGAGTCACCCTTCTTAATCTGATGCAGTAGGCCTGGGCGTGGTGCTCCCACAGTTCTATTGAGTAGCGAGTCCCGGCATTTTGACCCAGTGACAGTGAAGGAATGGAGTGTCATGATGGTATCTGACTTTGAGGGGAATTTGGAGGGAAGCGTGGCATGGTGTCTCCGGTCAGTTAAGTGGTAGAGTTTTGGAAGACACTATCACAGAGACCTGGGCGGCAGGGTAATGAGCTGCTGTGGGGAAAATTGTTGGATGGTCTGACATGGGAGTCCAATAGAGTTGGAGGTGGGAGGGGGTTGGTGAGATGGTGGGTGGTGGTGGTGGGTGGATCTGTGAGACAAGGGGGCTGGTGATGTGGGAAATGCCATAGCTGAGACAGTGAAGGGCTGTGGTGGGGGCGGGTGGGGGGGTTCCAGAGCTTTGAGAGGGCACAAGCAGGAGGAGGGCAGGCACTGCGTGTGTGCGTGACTTAGAGCTCCAAGTGACGGGTAAAATAGGATCCCGCATGTTTGCAGCTCGGGCCATCGGATAGTGGCCTCAAATACAGGACAATCACATAAAATAAGGGATGGTTGACCACCCTGCTTGTTGGGTTGCTCCAGTGCGTCATGTGGATGGGACACACAGCAGCCACTGTGCTGGTAATAGAGGGTGTGAATATTTAAAGTGGTAGATGATGTGCTGACCAAGACTTCTTTTGCCCTGTATGGTATAATATTGAACTAAAATGGTGATCATTTATCTAATAGTGATCTTAATAAGATAAAATTTGATGTAGCGTTTGAAAGGTGAAACCTGTGACTAAGCGACTAGGTTTGGAATTTTCCGTGCCCGCTGGTATCAGGCATGTTCGGTGGCGTAAGCGGGACAATATGGCGAGAAGGCCAGAAATTGGTTTCATAACGTCGCAAAATCAGTTTGCGATCGTCCGCTCAGCACATCAATGGCAGGTCACGTTTCCTGCCATCGGACATCAGGGACCTCATTGTAATACATCTGCATATCATTATAAGCCCAGCTCACCGGAATCATCGCCACCCTCACCCCCACCAACACTGGAGCCTCCATGCACATCGGCGGAAGGTGGTAAGTCACCGTTGAGGGTCTGCTGACAATGGTCAAGGGGGTGGCAAGCATGGTGCAGCTGTGTTTGGGAGAGGGAGATGTACCGGGGGTGGTGTGGTGGTGGGAGAGGGAGGTCGAGGATTGGCTAGGAAAGGAAGAGGTGTCAGGGTGAGGTGAGGTTGTCGGCGGGGAATGAAGGTGTCAGGATGAAGTTCGGAGGGAAGAAGGAGTGCAGAGAGGGGAGAGAGACTAGGCGGAGGGAGGAATTTGGAGATGGAAGGGAGGAAAGCTAGAAGCTGGAGGGCAGAGTGAGGCTGTAGGGTGGGAGTGTATGCGTTCGATGGTAGCGATAGAAGGGATGGTGAGGGTGGTTGGTGGGGACTCGGAGGCAGACACAGGCCTTAGGGGTGGGAAGGAGCAGGTCGGGGAGGTTAATGCAGACGGGGGTGAGATTTTGGGGAAGGAAGGGAATGTGCACATTCACCTGAACATCATCGAAGGGAAAGGGTTGTGGCTGGTAGGTCACAGAGGGGAGGTGGAAGGTGATGCCAGGGGGTCAACTGTGATGGGGGAAAGGGAATGCGTGACAGGGGCAGGGAAAAGACAGGGGAGCTGATGATAAAGAGAACCCAGACCATGCTTTCTAAATTGAAAGTGAAATGACGGTCATTGAGGGTGAGATCAGGTGCTGCATGGGAGTGAGATCAGTGGGTGGGCGGAGATACAGCTCAGCTCAGATGGACAACTGAACGTGACCCCAGCAGGCAGCTCAGGGCAGTGAGATGAGTGTGACACGTGAAGGATCTGTGTGCGTGGAGAATGATTGCATGAGGCTCTGAAAGGCCCTGCCCCCCACACATACACCTCTCCCTCCAGAATCACTCATTGGCCAGCTGCTCCCTCTGTAGTGACAGAGGATGACGTTGAGGGGGTCACAGGCAAAAGGGACTCGGAGGGAGAGGAAGTGCCTGAGATTCCTGAGTGGGTGACCCAGGGCTGTCCAGCTGCTGCTCCTCCTCCCTTTAGGTACCTGAGGGTCCCGGCCTGACTCCTTGAGGGGAAGGAGCACCTGGTGGGAAGTTGAGGTGACCCGCTTCCCTCTCGCGTTGCCACTGCAGGAACTCACCCATGGCTCCCGTGATGGAGTGCAGGTCTGTGCACATCTCCGTGTTCTGCTGGACCAGGGTCTCCATGGCATCCATCATCATCCCCATGGAGACCTCAGTACACACACATGTGGTCACCACTTCATCACAGAGCAGGTGGACGCACTCCTCCAACTCACATGTCACTCTGTTGAGGGCTTCCAATATCTCTGTGTGATGTTCCCCCGCCTTCTGCTGACTCTCCAGGATGAGTTGGGAGGTGGAATCCAGAGGCTCATTATCTGACTCGGGCCTCACAGATGCCTCTTCCCCAGCAGCCCTCCGAGTGCCAGGGAGCTGGGCTGAACCTGCCTCCTCCTGCTGTGGACACGTGTCTGTGCAGTGATCACCAGGTTGTGAACCCGAGCCTGCTCTAGATCTAGGACCCACGGAGGTGTGTGTCTCTGCACTGGTGCAGGGTGTGGGTAAGCGCTGTGATGGGTCTCCCAGGCTGCTTATTTCCAGCTCTTCAATGGAGGAGGTGTCCTCTTGGCTGGAGGTGAGGACGTGGATGGAGCTGAGGGACTGGCTGGCTGAGGGTGTCAGTCACTTGGCAGAGCTCCCTGTGAACCAAAGTAGAGATAATGAGTGCATGGCAGCAGAGTCAAAAGCAGGAGAGAGAGGCACTCACAGTTACATTGAGAGAGGGATGATGTGGTGCAGGATCCTCATGTGGGTGTTTGTTGCTGACTTCACCGACATCACAGGGACAAGTCCTTGTCCTCACCAATCAGCATGAGGGCACACTCCTCAAAGTGAGTGAGGGGCCTAATGTGGGTCACTCCACCCCCAGTCTGGGACATCTCGCTGCTGATGTGAGCCAGCTTCTCCTGTATGGAAACAGATGGAGAGAGTGTGAGCAGGACACATGGCACTGAGTGGGATGTTTGTGTGGTGAGCGGAGACATGGACAGGATGAGGATGTGAGCTCCAGAGGGTATGAGCCTGATGGAGATGTGAGGGGGTGTGTGAGAGTTAGTGGTGTTGTCCCTTGAGGTGTGAGATCCCTGTGGATGTGTGTTGGGTTTGTGAGTGTGTGAGTTGAGAGTGATGAGAAGAGTGAGTTACCCTGGCAGAACGGAGGAGATCATTCATTCTGCACTGGCACTGGGTGGCTGTCTGCTTTTGCAGGGCATTGGTGCTGACCACTGCTGCCATTACCCCACATGCTGGATTGGTGATGCTGCTGCCCCTCCTGCAGCCAGTGCAGGGGTAGAGGACATCACGGTGGGCCTGCATGGCATTCAAAAGGCACTCGTGAAGTGCGGGGGCTGCAGTCTTTTTGCCTTTCAGGACCACCCTGTCTTCCAAGCGGCAGTCCTGGGCTGGAAGCACTGAGAGGTGTGCACGCGGCTGCCCTTTAAATGTGGCGCCCGGTGTGATGAAGCAGTGAGGCGATGGTGTGGTGGGTGAATGAGTGCCCGCCTGCCCTGGAAATGGCGTGTTTCCCAGGAATGCATAATTACTGTGGACGGTGCGGCGTGAGAAGCCGCCATTGCGGCTGGCGGGTAATACGTCGTTTTACCAGCCCACTACCACACTTGGTGCAAATCTGGGACGATTCTGCCCTGAGACCCTGCAGTTAGGTAATGTTGTCTTTCGAGACGAGGCAGAGACTGTCCACAGTAAACTGGATAAATCAGTTAAATGGGTAAAATGACAGAAGATTAGTGGGAGATGTTCAAAAAAGAAAATTAACATGATACAGAGGCGGCTTATACCCGAAGGGAAAAATGTTCTCCTTGTGGAAAAGAATAGCCTTGGCCAACAGAAGAGAAAGGAGGCAGTGTAAACTAAAATAAAAAGCACACAAAAATTGCAGGAAAAGCACAGATCTCAGCAAATGGGACAGATACAAAGAGTGGCAAAGGATGATATAACAGTAAAAGCGATGAAAGGGAGTATGAAAAGAAATTGGCAAGGGATATCAACACCAACATAAAAAGAAAAGTTTACAAATCTATTGGGAAAAAGTGGTTGGTCCTGCGCAAAGTGAGCCCTTTGCAAACTGGTAACTGTAACATTGTCAATGAAAATAAGGAAATGGCAAATGTACTGAATAATTGGTTTGCCTCATTATTTACATTAGAAGAAGGGATCAACATTCCGGACATCCCAAGGATACGAATATAGAATTGGAAGCAGGGTGGCAACAAAATTTACATAAGCACAGCAGCAGTAACATAGAAAATAACGGCATCTAAGAGCAACAAATCTGGACCAAAAGGTTTCCATCACAGGAAGTAGGTGAGATCATTGCAGATGCCATAAATATAACCTTGCAAAGATCCCTGAATTTGGGAACCTTTCCTTCAGATTGGAAGATTGTGCACCTCACTCCACTGTTACAGAAAGGCAAGAGAAGGAAACTACGGAATTTTACACCAGTTAGCATAACTAAGTTATTGGAAATTGTTATAAAGGATAGAGTGGCTGAATATCTTGAAAATCTTCAGCTGATTGGAGAGACCCAGCTTGGATTTGTACAGGGCAGGTCATGCCTGGTGAAACTGAACCTTTTGAAGAGGTGACTCAAGTAGTGAACAGGCGAAAGTCTCTGGGTGCTATTTATGCGGACTTTCAGAAGGGATTTGATAAAGTCTCTTATAAAGTGACTGTTAGTTAAAAGCAGAGGTTTATAGAATTGAAGGAAAATTATTGACCTGGTTAGGAAATTGGTTGAGTTGAAAGGGACAGGGAGTAGGAATATTAGGCAAGTATTCCAATTGGGAGAATGTGACTAGTGGTGTCCTGCAAGGATCAGTTCTGTGGTCTCAGCAGGACCATTCGAACTTAGTGCTGAGCTCAAACAGGCCTCATTTTGGCTGGTCCAAGGACTGAAATCCACATTGAGTCACAAACTGATGGAGGAGACATAACACATTCTTGAAGGGTAGGTATAGTCTGTTTAAGGGTCATATTCTGAGGTTGTTTTAAAATTATCCCACCCTGTAAATATTAAATAAAACAGGCTGAAACTGTCAGTGAGAGTTACAAGGAGTCCTCTTGCTGGACTGCTTTGATTGACAAGTCATATGGCGTAGGTTAGAAAAAACATTACCATCTTGGAGTTTTAATATAGGTCTTTGTTGACATTTCCCAAGGGCTATTTTATGTCATTATGAATGCTTTGCTGAGTTTCAAAAGCTACAATTGTCTCAGCAGGGTATTTTGTGTTCACAGTGTGATTGATAATTTAAAGAGGCTATTAAAGGATTAGCTATCTTTAATGTGGGGTCTGAGTAGAAATTTGTATGCTTTTATAAGAGATTAACCACTTCAGGAGATATAAAAACTTTGAATGAGATTTATGAATGGGAGGTTTTGTCACGATCAAGTCTGTATGAGTGAGAGCTACATTAGATTGTTAGAAGTTTTATTTTCACCTCCACATGGTCAGCCCATGGTTGATAATGGGTGAGTGACTGTGGAGATGACATGGGGAGGTATGACGGTGCATGGGGGTGGGTGTTATGTGTTGGCATGAAGGTGTCATGGGGGTGTGAGGAGGCAAGAGGAGTGGTTGAGGGGCATGAGTTGGCATGGAGGTGCCCTTGGGAGTGACGGCGTGTGAAGGGTGAAGGCAAGAGGGCCTAGCAGCTCCTAGAACAAATTAGACAAATTCTCAGAGAACTGAGGTGGGCCTTCTAACCAGCTCGCCAAGTGGACACCTAGGATCTACCTCCGGAGTCGGCGGGCCTGACTCAATCCTGCCCCCTACCTCCCCGGAGCGAAAATTGGGTCTAACTTTAAACTGAGGCAGGTGTGGGGAGTCGGGAAATTTTCCAACTTGAGCTGCCCGCCTTGGCACTGAAAATCTGGTCCCTGGCTCTGAGACCTCTTGCAGCCGCGAGCATTTACGTAGCTGGTCAAGTTAATTTTCTGCGGCTCATTCCCAGGTATTGATTAAATTACAGACTCTAATTTATTCCAAGCTATAGATTAGATTTCTCACTGTTCCTCACCCCCAGGTATCTGTTAGGTTGCAGCACTGACTAATCAACGATATTACAATAATCACCATGACGCGTGATTAGGCACATGATTCTTGGCTGATAATGAAACATTGTACACTAGTTGGTACTTGTGTTACGTCAGTTAACTTCTGGTGAAATGATCATTTCTGTTGCTGCACAGACAGCAGGTTTTCCTGTGCTATGAAATTTTAGTTGATCTCCTCCTAGAAAGTGTGAAAACAAGTTGGGAAGCAAATTCAGAGCAAAACACGATGGGTGCTGGAAATAGGAAATAAAAACAGAAAACGCTGGAAGAACTCCATGGCCAGAACTTTCCAGCCCCTGGCGCCAGGGGGATCTTCCAGTCCCGCCGATGTGAATGGAGATTTTAAGTGGCTCACTGTGGGTGATTGGGGGGGGGTGGGGGGGCAGGAAAATTCCCACCAACAGGCCTGGATGCGCCTGTGGATAGAGAGACAGAGATAGTGAGGCAGGATGTTCCAGCTCCTCCCACTGCCAGGATCCTCTGGTCCCACCGAAAGTCAATGGATTTTTGGCTGGGCTGTCGAATCTCCTGTGGTGGGTCCCATCACTCCGGGGCTGGAAAATCCCGGCCAAAATTTAATGGGTTGAGTCCAATATGACTATAATTTGGAACCGGAGAGAGGTAGAAATGTGATGTGTCTTATGTTGTTGAAAATGGGCCAGGAGGTGCAGGAGCCATGGCAGGTGAAGCAAAATAGAAGGAAAGGGATAGGAGAGAATACAAGGCAAATGATAGTATAAAGACAAAAGCTTTGGTCCAGAATAGGTGCTGAAAGCAGAATAATGGTCAGCACTGTCTGAAAGCAAAATAGCAGAATGTGTTAATCGTAGAGAAAGCGATCAGCATTGTCTGAAAGCAAAATAGCAGAATGTATTAGCAGTAGAGAAGGAGATCAGCACTGTCTGAAAGCAAAATAGCAGAATGTGTTAATAGTAGAGAAGGAGGTCAGCACTGTCTGAAAGCAAAATAGCAGAATGTGTTAATAGTAGAGAAGGAGGTCAGCACTGTCTGAAAGCAAAATAGCAGAATGTGTTAATAGTAGAGAAGGAGGTCAGCACTGTCTGAAAGCAAAATAGCAGAATGTGTTAAAAGGAGAGAAGTAGGTCAGCACCAACTGAAAGCAAAATAGCAGAATGTGTTAACAGTAGAGAAGGAGATCAGCATTGTCTGAAAGCAAAATAGCAGAATGTGTTAATAGTAGAGAAGGAGGTCAGCACTGTCTGAAAGCAAAATAGCAGAATGTGTTAATAGTAGAGAAGGAGGTCAGCACTGTCTGAAAGCAAAATAGCAGAATGTGTTAATAATAGAGAAGGAGATCAACACTGTCTGAAAGCAAAAGAATGAGAATAAGATACTGACCAGCAGTTGGCCAGGGGGGCGGGTTTGTGGTGGGGGACATCAAAAAAGAGGACATAATTCATCGCCTGAAGTTGTTGAACTCCATGCTGATTCTGGAAGGCTGTAAAGTACCTAATGAGAAGATAAGGTGCTGTTTCTCCGGCATGCATTGGGCTTCCCTGGAAGATTGTAGCAGGTTGAGGACAGAAATGTGAATGTGAGAGCGAGATGGTGAATTGAAATCACAAGAAGGTCAGGGTCATGTGCGCAGACTGAGTGAAGATATTCCGCAAAGCAGTCACCCAGTCTGCATTTAGTGTCCCCAGTGAGTAAGAGACCACATTGTGGGAAGCAAGTTGTTTTCTACCTCACTTCAGACAATGTTAAAGGAAAGGAAGGAACTTGTATATATATATACCGCCCTTCAAAGGCTGGAGAGCTGCAACTGTTTACTCTGAAGAGCAAGCTCAAGGTAGAGACGATTGGAGTGTTCAAATTGAGAAAGAGGGGCTTTCATTTTTCTTTGGGGAGCCCCAAAGTTTTTAACAGTCAGTGGAGTATGTTTGCGGTGCAGTCACTGTAAGAGTGTAGACAATACAGCAGCCAATTTGCACACAGCAAGCTCCCACAAACAGCAACGAAATAATAACCAAATACATTAGTGATGTTGGGACAGGGATAAATATTGGCCAAGACCCCAGGGTTAACCTTCCAGCTCCTCTTCTCAATAGTGCTTGGGATCTTTTATGTCCACCTGAGAAGTCAAACAAGCCCTGAGTTTAATATCTCATCCAAATAACAGCACCTCTGGCAGAGTGCTACTCCCTCAGCACTGCATTCATTCATAGGATGTGGGCATCGCTGCCCAGGCCAGCATTTATTGCCCATCCCTAGCTGCCCTTGAGAAGGTGGTGGTGAGCTGCCTTCTTGAACCGCTGCAGTCCATGTGGTGTAGGTACACCCACAGTGTTGTTAGGGAGGGAGTTCCAGGATTTTGACCCAGCAACAATGAAGGAACGGCGATATATTTCCAACTCAGGATGGTGAGGCTTGGAGGGGAACTTCCAGGTGGTGGTGTTTCTGTGTGTCTGCTGCCCTTGTCCTTCTAGATGGAAGCTGTCATGTGTTTGGAAGGTACTGTCTAAGAAGCCTTGGTGAATTCCTGCAGTGCATCTTGTAGATGGTACACACGGCTGTTACTGTGCATCAGTGGTGGAGAGAGTGAATGTTGGTGGTGGATGTTGTGCAAATCAAGTGGAATGCTTTGTCCTGGACGGTGTC
The DNA here is from genome assembly GCA_026770705.1 of Isurus oxyrinchus. Classification (NCBI taxonomy): domain Eukaryota; kingdom Metazoa; phylum Chordata; class Chondrichthyes; order Lamniformes; family Lamnidae; genus Isurus; species Isurus oxyrinchus. Next base: position 6,063,776 of record JANJGN010000027.1, on the reverse strand, counting down.
AAGTTTCTTGAGAGTTGTGGGAGCTGCACTCATCCAGGCAAGTGGGGAGTATTCCATCACACTCCTGACTTGTGCCCTGTAGATGGTTTCAGTCTTGAACTCATAATTTCCTGACTCATTAGACAAGGGTGCTACACTGGACTCACAGCTGACACGGAAGGGCTTTCAAATTACTCTGAACATGACATCATAAGCATTTGGAAAAATGCTCCAGGTGTAAAAACAGAGGAGCGGGAGTCCTATCTATGGAATGGGGACTGGACTGACCTTGACTGGAGTCACTGAGATTAGCTACACCTGCATAACGTAGGCAAGTTCATGGTGTCATTGCCGCCGCTCATTGAGAACATACAAGTGTAGGGATGAAAAAACGCATGGTATTGGAGGCTTTAAAGGTCTGCAACAGTTTACAGGGAAAACCTATCAGAACTGAACATACCCAGCAGATTCTTAAAGGAAGATTGGAGAAATTCCAATGCCACCATATTCACAGCTCAGACTGTGGATGTGCCTTCGCATGATCTGGAACTTCAGAATGGTGTCCTTCATAAACAGGACAGCCTGAAGGGTAAGAGACGATTCATAGACAGTCACTGCCAATTTCACTGCATGCCAACACAGCGCGACAATTTTTTAATAACCTCACTCGGCCTGTCTAGGTAAGAGGAGCCGTCACACTTTCCGAGCAAGCACCGCACTGAGCATTTTTACAGTTTACAATCATCCTGCTCTCACTGTGTCAAAAGTGCTTCAATAAAGCATCATTAATTCTAAAATAGTGCTTGGGACCTTTTACACAACCAATCTTCCTTTACGCATATATTCTCAACTCATATCCTTCTAAACCTTTGCCCAACTAAAAGCCTCATGTGATATGTAATTTCCAGGTTCACGCTCCCAGCGTTCTCGCAATTATTGTCTGGCTGCCGATTCTTGTATTGGACAGAATTTCCTGCCAAATGGAGGTGATTCTCATTTATTCCACTCTTTAGCACAGACTAAATGGGCCGAATGGCCTCCTTTCCGGGCTGTCAGCATTTTTTGGGAAGGCAGCCTATAAGAGAGAAAAACTGGCATAGATGCTGGTCAGCAACATAGTTGGAGATAGAGGTCAGCTACATTCTCTGCCATCTCATCCTATTGCAGTCACAGTGACTGTCAGACAGCTAGATCCTGAAGACTTCAAATCGTTCCTCCTAAAGTCAGCTTCTCAGTGACCCAGTCCACCCTCTCAAATTCCTCGACATGCATTTGGCAATTTAAAAAATGTCATCCTCCTGATATGGGTGTCGCTGGCAAGGTCAGAACTTACTGTCCATCCCTTATTGCTCTTGAGAAGGTGAAGTGAGTCTCTTCTTCAACTGCTCCAGTCCACGTGGCACACATGATTCTACAGTCAGGAATTCCAGGATTCACTTCCAGCAACAATGAAAGAATAGCAGTATAGCTCCAAGCCAGAATGGTGTGTGACTGTGACTGGGAGGGGGAATTGGAGGGAAAATTGCCAGAAATCGATAAAGAGCATGAAGTTGACACAACAGAGCACCTGCTATCACTCAGTCCTCCACTCTCAAAAACCAACCCAGAGACTTCATCCAGGGGGGACTAGAGAATGAGGCAAGAGAAGCTTCAGAGTGAATACAAAGCCCGAGTGAACGGGGGAAGCTGGGGATAGAAGCTGAGGAGAAAACCGTTGATGATTGGAGAATCAGGAGATTCTGCTCAAGAACCTCAACGCCCAGATCTCACATTTCCTGCTTTTCGAAGACAAATGTTGTCGAAAATTGTGTATAGAAACTTCCAGAAGTTGTTAACTGAGATGTCACACAGGAGACTTGTTACTAAATGACAGGCACAGGATACAAGAGTTGGAGCAGCATGGGCAGAAATTTGGCTGATGGACCAGAAACAGCAGGTAATGGTGAACAGGTACTTGTTGGGTTGACGAGTGGATGGAAGTCGGTCCATTGTTGTTCTTCATATACATTGTTGATTGGGATTAAGCGCAGAGAATACATTATCAACAATCGTTAATGATGTGAACTGAAGGATTTGGACCATACTGACTAATACTGAGACAGTTTATAAAAGACGTCGGGAAGATTTAGGAGCCAGGCTATCAGAGCGGCAGACGTGCGGCTGGTGCAGGTTGATGCTGGGAGTATGAGGTGACCCTACTGGGAAAGGAGAAACATGGAATTAGCATAAACAATCAATCCAAAGATGAAAGGAGTTTAACTTCTCTGAAGATGTAAGCAAAGATAAGCAAAGCCATAAAAAATGCTCATCACATTTTGAGTTTGATAACTAGGGTCATAGAGGTTTTGTGGCACAATGGGTGGTGTTCCTGCCTCTGAGTCAGAAGCTCTGGGCTCAAGTCCCACTCCAGGACAAGATGACCATGAAAGGTGAGTTCAGAGCATGACCAAACAGATTGAGTATCAACTTTTAAATCCTTCCAACACAGACCAATGGCAAGTGGTCAGAGCCCTAGTCAGCCATGTGATGGAAAGAAAATTGGAGCCTCTACCATCACTATTCATAGCTCTGAACTACACATGCAGCTAAAATTGTATGTTGCCACAGCAACTCGGAATCCTGAGTTGGACGGCTGGTGTGGATCAGATTGATGCCAACAGCATAGGGTTTGATCCCCATTCTGGCAGGTGGATTCAGAACCTTCTTGCCCTACCCATGGTGAAGATCATGGCATTGTGGGTCACACCTGCCTTCGGGCAGTGAACTGAAGAAGGAGGAGTACAAATTCGCATGAGGAGCTGGTATAGGCCACACCTAGGGGACTGTATGCCCAATTGACTGCTCTGTTATAGAAAAGCTTTATATTCATAGAGGAAGAACAATGTAGACTCACCAGTATGATGTAATGGATGGAAAACTGTTGTTATGAGGAGAGACTTATGAAGTATTACAATGTCTTTACAACCTGGGAACAGGCCATTCAGCCCAACAGCCTGTGCTGCTGGTTATGCTCCAGAGGAGCCTCCTCCCAACCTACATATCACTCCATCAACACATCCTTCTGTTCATTTCTCCCTCATGAGCTTATTTAACTTCCCCTTGAGTGCATCAATGCTATTAACCTCAATTACTCCCTGTGGTGGCAATTTCCACATTTTAATTACTCTTTGGGTAAAGAGGTTTCTCTTGCATTCCTAGGTTGATCATTATATTTATGGCTCCTAGTTCTGGTCTCACCTGAAAGTTGAAACATTTTCTCTACGTCTGCTGTATAAAACCCTCTCATAATCTTAAAGGCCTCATTAGGTCACCCTGGAGAAAAGAGCCTCCGTCTATTCAATCTTTCCTGCAGGTATAACCTGGTATTGTTCTAATAAACCTTCTTTGTGAGTCGGCGAGACCCTCGCGTCATCTCTTTTTGAGACAGCCCACTGCATCTTGGGCCACTCAGGCACTTACCGGGTCAGCAACAGGGTCTTCCCTGGGATCAAGGACCCGGGGAGGTGGCAGTCCTGCTCGCCGAGAGCAGCCGGCCAATTAGAGGCCAGCAGATCTCCTGCACTCAGCAGCGCCACCAGTGAGCCGGTGGCTGCTGCTGGCACTACACCCACCCAAAGCATTGGATTGAGGAGAGGCCTGGGCACAAGTGAGGGGTGGCAGGAAAGGGGTCGTGGGGTGGGAGTAGGGGGAGAGAGGGGAGGAGGTCAGCAGGAAGGGCAGGAGGCGGCTTTCAGCACCCAGTCCGCCCCCATCCCCCAACTTCCTGATGCTGATTACCTCAAAGGCACTGAGTGCCTTTGGACAAGGCAGCCTGACAGCCCTCAAGCAAACCTACCAGGTTAATACCAGTGGTGATGGGAAGAGGCTGTCCACAGGCCTTCCTGCTATGGAATTAATTGCAGCAGAGGTGGGATGGTGGCAGGGTTTCTCCTGAATTCCTGAACTTGTCATTATCTTTATGGCTCCTGTCTGATTAAATGCCCCACTCCCCGCCACCAAACTCACCATGTGGGAGAGGTCAAAATCTTGCCCATCCTTTTTATAATATGGAAAACCAGGACTTGAAATGCTGGAATTATTCCCACTGGAGGAGGGAAGGCTTAGAAATTGGATGATCAAGTGATGTAATATAGTGAGGAATCTTGCGTTATGGATCTCAATCTTGATGTTTGGTAATGAATTGGAATGTAATCCCTAAGGAGGCCCACTTCACCTCACTCAAAACCCACTCACTTAGCCAGAATTAAAATAGGCCAAGGCCTGTGTATTGGGATTTAATCTCTTTAATCTAGAGTTTAAAATGATAGGTTCCCCTGAAGCTCTACATGTTAGTGTCTGCAGTCTAACTCACAACTCTGATGTTCACATTTTGAAACTGTAGATTTGTCTCACCGATATTTCAAGTCTTTTGAACAGTACCTGGGGAATGTGATAGGACAGGCTGAATTACCTTAGTCCATTGTCCTAAAGGGTTTTCTCCAATACCTTTGAAGATCAGGGGAAAGATTCCTAGTGCTCGATCTTGTTGGGGATATTGGATGTGATTATTTAGCTGTCCAGAAAATTGAATTGAAGGCAATTCAGGATTGCCACTCACTGTTTAATATAAACAATGGGCTGGAGGGGATTGAGTGATGCAATGGATGAGACATTGTCCTTTCACCTCTGAGTTGTGGTTCTTATCTTAATGTAGATTGAAGGGATGATGGGCTCATCTGTTCATTTGGCTCTGGGTGCACTGTATGGAGTTACTTTGGAGGGTCTGAATGCAGATCCTCAGGGTTCCAGGATCAAAGCACTAAACTACACCAATTCTTCACAGCGTTGGCAACCTGGTTTGTTGAGGCATAAGGAGAAAGGAAAATATCCCAGTGATAGTACAGTGATGATGGGATAGTATCTTCTTTTCTGGGATTGAGACTGGGATAAAGTGTTTTGCTGCATGGTGAAGAATACAGACAACATTTTACATCTCGGGCTCCTTTGTCCTTGCAGGTCTCAGCCACATTTCAGCTGTTAGTCCGGCTGTCTCCGTACCAAAAGCTTGTGGGTTCAAATCCCATAGACTGGAGCGCAAAAGCTAGGCTAGCACTCCCGGTCAGTATATAAAGAGTGCGGTATTGTCAGAGGTGCTGGCTTTCAGATGAGATGCCAATCGATCGCCCCATTTGGCCTCTCAGGTGGGTGTAAAAGATCCCACGGCAGCCTTTCGAAGAACAGAGGGGGCGTTCTCCCGGAGACCTTGGCCAACACTTAACCCTGAGCCGGTCGGTTTGCTCATTTAACTCACGGCTGTTTGTGGTACCTCGCTGTTTGCACATTGGCGGCCTGAGTTTCTGAAGTGACAAGTGCTTTGGGATGTTGCGAGAGAGAGCTTGTATGGCTGCAGCCTCCTTTCTTGCTCCTGTCAGCCTGCACTCGATATAAAGCCGGGTCTGGGCAGTGGAAGGATGGTGCCGGTTGCACACATTCCCCACCTCGCAACACTTGGCTTTCGAAAGGGAATTGTATTTACACAATATGCCCATTCTGTGGAGCTCCCCTTAAATTTCAGATGACTGCAGTCGACCCTTCTCAAGTGAAAGAACAGTTTTCTTTACACCCTTACAGGAACAAAAGCTTTAAAACAAAATAGATATAGCATCGGGGAGAGATAGGGTAAGCAGTGCAGAATGATAAATGTGTTCAGAAGTGAGACTGACTGAATAACTCTCAAGGGACATGTTGCAAGTGGGTAATGAGATATTTATCATATCTCACCTCTGGCCATGGCATATTCTATTTATACCACATATTTAAAATATAATTCACTTTCTGTTTGCTATAGAACTGAATTTCCAAGTGATGCAGTACATGTTGAAGTGTGTCATAAATCACTTTTGCGTCTGATAGCCACTTGTGAAACTCTGCAGGGAATCACAAGGCACCTTATAATTCCACAAAGAGTGTCAAACTTCCACTGCTCCTATGGGACTGCCTGGCAATCGCAGACACAAAAAAGCAATCAGTGAGCACCACATCCTCCAAACTAATTACAACAAACAACACTGATAGCCACTCTGTATGCTCTCAGATAAGTAACTATCAACATTATAAAAATGGTCTCCAGAGGTTTTTCCTTCACAGAGGGAGATGGCTTGGAATCTGTTTCTAATGGTAGTACTTACCTCTGTCCCATTGGACCGCAGTTGGCAGTGGATTGGTATGTAGATTTGCCAACCTGCAGTAGTTCATTCGAGCAACATCTGTGACTGATTTAAAGAATTTTTATTTTTGTCCTCGTTGAGGGACTGACACAGTGGCCCCCATGAGCAGGTTTCTCCCACCATATTTCTCTCACCCGCCTTGAAGGGAACATGCGGAGCTCAAGGAGAGTCAATGGTAGCTTATGTCATGAGAGCCAGTCAGGCCCAACTTCTCAATTGACAATAAAGTTTGACTGGAAAAACTCAGCAGGTCTGGCAGCATTGGCGGAGAAGAAAAGAGTTGACGTTTCGAGTCCTCATGACCCTTCTGTCGAAGGGTCATGAGGACTCGAAACGTCAACTCTTTTCTTCTCCGCCGATGCTGCCAGACCTGCTGAGTTTTTCCAGGTAATTCTGTTTTTGTTTTGGATTTCCAGCCTCCGCAGTTTTTTTGTTTTTATAAAGTTTGACTCCTCGTTAATGCGGAGTGATCAGCAAACTGTTGAAAGCAAAAACAAAAATACCTGGAAAAACTCAGCAGTTCTGGCAGCATCTGCAGAGAGGAACACAGTTAACGTTTCGAGTCCGAATGACCCTTCAACAGAACCAAACTGTTGAAGTGGTTGCCCATCTAAACAATTGTTGGGTCTGAATGTGAGAATTCCCCCACTCTTTCCACTGCCTTCTGGCGCTATCATTACATACAGGTAACTCTTTTCCTCATTTTGGTTTCATTTGAAGATTTGAAGCATTTCAGACTTTACTTTTGAGGCTAAATTGGGTGCATTTTACTGAAATGCACACACCAGTGTTGTGCAAGTTAACGTGTCAATTACTGAATCCCAGAGCAACACTATCTGCCTTAGCGGATTCCGCGTTTGTGTGTGCACATGAGGATGGATACACTCTTGCATGTTTTTAGGCGTACATGTTTATAAGTGCGTTTGTGAATATTGCTATGCGTGTGTGTGTTTGTATGGGAGTGTGCATGCAAGCATGTGTGCATATATTTTGGCACGTGTGTAATGTGGGTGTGTGCATGTGTGTATGCTTGGTTATGTGTGCATGCATGTGTATGGGAGCGTGCTTCCATGTGTGAACATGTGTTTGGGTGCATCTATATATATAGAAGTGTGTGTTAATATGTGTGTGGTGTGAATGCATATATGTGCATATATGGATGTGTGCATGTGTACATAGGTGTGTGAGCATGTGTATAAATGTGTGTGGACATATTTATTTCACTTCAATTTCACTGTGCTGTTGGTATAAAAGGGGGACTGTCAGTATAGCGGTTGGCATGCATTAGCTGGTATACTGTTTAACAGGGTCAAATAAAACTCGCCGTAGCCTCTTACTTTTCAGCAGAGCACTGTAACAAAGGCCGTTATTTTTTGTCAAAGATCTAAGCAAGCCTCAGTGTAATCAGAAGCCTCCGGCCCAAACACAGGACTTCTGTCATAAGCAACCTCCTAAAACAAAGCCTGGGCTATAAGCGTAACAGATAATTAATGCCCCCAGTTTAATTAAATGCATCAGCCATCAGCCAAATACAAGAAGAATAAAAAATAAAAAGCATATCTCAGGGGCAAACATGATAGAGTTACAAAATGAGCAGCTTGCAAACTGTCGCTGCTTTTGATGAAGCAACATTTAATTATCCCCAGTGGAAAATATCCCTATTGTTTGAGCCTAATTTGTCCCTTTTGGCTACTCCCCTGGCCCACAGAGCTGGCCTTCTCAAATTTCCTCTTTACAGCCTGCCGTATCAATATTTGCATTCCTGCTCCAGTCCATCTTAAAGCAATTAGGGGAGACAATATTTTATCTGTTAAGTGTCATCCTGCAAGCTCGGTTCTCAGGCCAAGATGAAAGCAAGGGACATTTCCATCCCACTGTCACCCGGGTCAAGTTCCTCTTGGCTTCAGGCTAATATAACTGTATCGGTGCACAGAGGCCAGCATCACAGGTGACCCTCCAGGCGAGGCCAATGACCACAAGCCCTGTGTGGCTTGCACCTGGTACGAGGGAAAAACAATAAGGCGATAGGTAGAGGAAGTCCTCCCTTTAAAGCAAAACACCCCGGCTCCCATGCGAAAAGGAAGCAGAGGAAGAGGGTTTGATCTCTTACCATAATTCGTTGCTGTCTTAAAGCATTGCAAATGCTTGCTCCAGAGACAACCCCCATTTCATTTATCTAATTTGTGTTTGTTGGCTTCCCTTGTCAGGAAACTAGAGATTGAGAAAAATTAACAGTAAGGTGATAGATCAAGTCTTGAGGTATTTTTCTCTCCTGTCAATCAGGAGAGAGTTCCTTCCCCTCCCTTTGCCTCTCAATCGCTCGAGTTATCTGTTCAAATGAAACTGGGAAGGAGACATGTCAGATTATCAATACCACCACTGCAGCCTTTCACAAGTGAAGTGGCGAAGATTAATAATGAATAAATAAATATTAACTCTGATAAATAACTCACTTTGCTGTTTCATGTAATTAAAAAAAAATGAAACATGCATATATTTGCATATTTGATTTAAAATCAGACATAATTATGTAAATGAGGTACAAGTTGGGCAGAGATGTTCTCTCGAGTTTCAGTAATTCTCTGTTAACCATCAGCACAAGCAGTTATAAAAACAAGATTAGAAACTTCTAGCCTGTCAATCAGCAGGCAGAATCTGCCATACAGACTGACAGCTAAGAACTGGGCACCCTATTGGATTACAAATGGTTGAATATTCTGCTCTCAAGATGAAAATGTCCTTAAAACCTTTCTGGGGATTACATGTTTTACGGAGGACAAGATGTGTTACATTAGTAGTTGTTGGAAAGAGGAAAACTGTACCTTGTTCTCCTGCGCGCATACAGAGTGAAACCCGTGTATAACTGGGATACACAGCTTGGAGTGTCCTGGGCTTAATCACTGGGCTGTGCTGGGTTTAGCTATGTCCACTGGTTGCGAGGCAGATGTTGCCTCAGTAACTGGGGTCTGGCGAAGGCAAAGGGAGTTCACCAGTGGCTTTCACCACCACCCCCCCCATCTTATATTCCCACATTGCGGACGTGTGTGTGTGTGTGTGTGTGTGTGTGTGTGTGTGTGTGTGTGTGTGTGTGTGTGTGTGTGTGTGTGTGTGTGTGTGTGTGTGTGTGTGTGTGTGTGTGCACGCTGAAACCTCGGGTGAGGGCAGGAGCACATCCTGCTGTGAAGCCTTTCACTGTCAAATAGCCACACGATCCGGGCACAGAGGTGGGCACAGCACTCTGGGTGCACCGACGCCGCGTGGGGCTGCAGCGGTCCAAGAAGGCAGCCCGCCACCCCCTTCTCAAGGGCAATTAGGGGTGGGCAATAAATGCTGGCCGCCAGCCAGCGACGCTCATGTCCCGTGAACAAATATTAAATAAAAGGAGGTGGAAAGTGGGAGAGTTCTCAGCGGGCGACCGGTAACTGCAGCCATAAACCGACAGGAATCAGCGCCTGGATCAGAGTGAGCCTGAAGAGGTGTAAAGAAATCTGTCATAGATTAAAATTACAGGCAAATGTACACAAATCATTTGTAACGTGTTAATCCTGTATAATCTTCCTGTGGAACATTCTATGCCATTCTAAATAATGTGCTGCTTTATGTCAGATTTGTTTCCCAGGGTGTAGTGAGCCCCTGGACTATGTTGCTGGTGTTGACCCTCTGGATGCCTTCAGGTGGGAGATTGACCGCTTCTTGGATGGGGCTATATAGAAGATAAGTATCTCTGTAGATAGTGCTTGGTCCCTGTGATCTCCCGGACTGGTTTTGGCTCGTGTGGGGGAGGAGTGGGGTCAGAGAAGAATTTTCCACCATATTTTTACTCTACTGGCGCTGGATCTCCTCTCTGCTTTTTTCTTGCATCTTTCAGGAGGTTAGATTGAGATGAGGATTTTTTTTTTCACCCAGAGGGTTGTGGGGGTCTGGAACTCACCGCCTGAAAGGGTGGTAGAGGCAGAAACCCTCAAAGGTGTCTGGATGTGCACCTCAAGTGCTGTAACCTTCAGGGCTAGAGACCAAATGCTGGAAAGTGGGGTGAGGCTGGGGGTGGCTCGATTTCCAGCCAAGTGGCCTCTTTCTGTGCCGTAAACTTTCTATGGTTTTATTATGATTCTATTACAAAGCCACGGAGGAGTGTCGGGGGTTGGGGGGGTGGTGGGGCGCGGGTGGCAGAGTGGGGGTAGGGGGGAAAGCAGGAGGTGTGTAGTTGTCATACTCCAGCCATTGTGAGTGTGGAGCAGGCTTGATGGACCAGCTGATCTTTGCAGCCTATTTGACGTTTGTACAATATAAAGCGTTGGCCCAGGTTGAGTGGATGGACTGAGGTGGGGGCTGTGGCTAAGGGTGGTGAATCCTGCAGGGCAGTCGAAGCAGTCGCTTGGAAGCAGTCGCTGACTAAAGTCACCAAGAAGCTGTCCAAGAAGCGGAGGAGACCTCGCAAGCAGAGCTATTCCATTTACGTGTACTGGGTGCTGACCCACGTCCGTCCTTCCACCAGGATCTCACCCAAGGCCATGAGTGTTATGACTTCCTCCCTTGTCGATAGTTTTGAGCGCATCGCCTCCGAGGCTTCTCATTCACTACAACAAGCGCCCGCACCATCTCAGCCAGGGAAGTCCAGGCTGTCCGCCTCATGCTGCCAGGGGACCTGACCAAACACGTCGTCTCCGAACGTGCAAGAGTGGTCACCAGATTCAGGTTGATCATTCCAAAGATTATAAAGTGCCCATGCTGTTTCAGTAACGCTCCGAATCTGTACCACCCTCATCTCACACCTGGATTATCATCCATGATCCTGATTCCCATATTACAAAAAGGATATAGAATTGCTGGAGACAGTTCGAAAAATGACTCACAAGAAAGATAGTAGAAGCGAGAGCTTGTCAGGAAAGGCTGGACAGGCTGCCGCTGCTTTCTCCAAAAAAGGGAAGGCTGAGGATTTATCTTCTAGAGGTCCTGAACATGTCGAAGCGCTGTGATAGGGTGGATGTGGAGAAGGTTTTCTACTTGAGGGGGAGGCCAAAACAAACAGTCATGATGGTAGTCACCAATAAATCCGATAGGGAATGCAGGAGAAACCTCTTTACCCACAGAGTGCCCAGGATGTGGAACGTGTTACGAAAGGTGAATAACGTAGATGTGCTTAAAGGAAAGCGAGATTAATGTGGAGGAGAAAACAATAGAAAGCTATCCCGATAGGATGAGCTGAAGAGGGATGGGAGGAGGCTCAAGTGATGCATAGTTGGACTAAATGGCTGCATTTCTTGTGTTATCACCAGTTATCTACCTGTGTAAATTGGCCAGTCAGTTTATGAGCATAATTTATTTTGCGGACAGTTTTTCTTTACTCTTTCACAGGATGTGGACTTCACTGGCAAGGTCAGCATTTGTTGCCCATCCCTAATTGCCCTTGAACTGAGGGGCTTGCTAGGGACGTTTCGGAGGGGCAGTTAAGAGTCAACCACATCGCTGTGGGGTCTGGAGTCACGCGTGGGCCAGACGAGGGTAAGGACGGAAGATTTCCTTCCCTAAAGGGACATTAATAACCCAGATGGGTTTTACCACGATCGATGGGCCAGGTTTTTGCGTTGAATGAGCGGCCACACATCCGACCCTGAAATCGCTTGAAATAGTGTGAGAAGATGTCGGGCACGTGTCCCAATGTCATTGTGCCCGCGCAGGACATTTTGGTCGGTGGGTGCTGCAGGAGTTGGAAGCTTGGCAGCCAACAATTAAAGGGGAAATAAATCCCATTGACAACCCAATTGATCCTAATTTTACATTGGCCGCACAATTTAGCACTCGGCGCATGAACCACACGAGCAGGCAGCCAATCCGTTTTTTGTCATTTCTTACCCAAGGGCAGGGAGTAAAAGGCGGGGGGGTGGGGGAGCACTGGCTGCGTGAGTTGTTAGGAGTTCAGGTGAGAATTCGCTGCTGCTTTAGCGCTGAGATTTCACACCTTCTCCTGTGGTTTCTGCTGCAGTTTTTGCACTGGGAGCTTTGTTTTGAGGACCCCTTTCGTTTCGTCAACTCTCTTGGAGGATTTCTCTCGCATGCGGTCCTCAGAGCGCGAGACAGTGTCGTCTGCGTTTCAGCAGTATGGGATTGAGTACTCGTCTGAAGAGGAAGAGAGGGGCAGAAGGGGGAGGAGGCCAGGTGTCCACAGGCAGCATCCCAGGGAGAGACCTGTGGGAGGAGAGGTGCAGGCACAGCGGGTGCAGGGCCAGCAGGGAGAGCAAGGCAGAAGCGACCGCAGAAGATGCCACTATCCTGCTGCCAGGGTGTACAGGCAGTGTGCCGGCTACCTCCACCTGTCTGAGGTCCAGTGCTCAGACTCCGCCTCTCTAGGGACACCGTCATATCAATACACCAAGATGATTGGGCTGGAGGTCGCCTCCAATTGTGTGGGTGGGCACCCAATACCAGTGGCTCTGAAGGTCACAGGGCACTCAATTTGTTTTACGTCTGTATCTTTTCAGGGGTCAGTGGGGGATCAGTGTGGAGTGACCCCATCTCCTCTCCACTGTCAAGCTGGTCACTGACACTCTCTTCAGATGGAGCATGACCTTCGTTCATTACTAGACAGACGAGGCTATCCAGGCTGAGTCAGCCAGAGACTTCGCAGCGATTGCTGGGTTTCCCGGCGGTCAGGGTGCCATTGGCTGCACACATGTGACCATCAGGGCACCAGCGGGTCATCTGGGTGCCTTCATGAACAGAATGGGCTTCCACTCCATGAACGTGCGGATAGGATGCGACCATGAAACCCAGATTCTGCAAGTCTGTGCGAGGTACCCTGGCAGCTCCCATGATGCACACACATTGCCGCACTTCCAGCTGCCAAGGCTGCTCATGGCTCCAGCTCAGCTGGATAGTTGGCTGCTGGGCGGCAAAGAATATCCCTTGAAATGGTGGCTCATGACGCCACTCCGGCACCCAGGGACAGAGGCGGAAGAGAGGTACAATCGGAGCTTCCACAAAGGCTGTGGTTGAGAGGGCCATTAGGTTGCTGAAGATGAGGTTCCCCTGCCTGGGCTGATCAGGGGGTTCACTGCAATATCCTCCAGAGTGCGTGTCACTTATTTTCATTGTGCAGAGCACAGTATACACTCTGACACAGGTCCGCTAGAGGATGAGGATAGTGAGGCAGCTTTACAGGCCTCAGAGGATGACTTTACTGATGGATCGGATGAGGAGTCCGGGCAGGAACAGGGTGAGGACATGGCGACAGACTTGACAAACCTTCAGGGAGGCAGGGACACCAGGTGGCCTTGATTCAACGCTCCTTCAGCTCGGTTGCCAAGGTACGGCTTCGGTCTCATTGCAAGGACACCGCCTCTTTCACACACATTGCTGAGGGGGCAGTCCCATTAACACAATGTCGTTTCACAACCCCGAAGATAAAGTTTGCTCCCTCTGCCATGCATCACAGCCTCTTCAGATGCCACGGTCACTGGCAGAGAGGTGGAGGAGCTGCTTCCCTCATACAGAGCACTGTGACAGGAGCCCGGAGAGATGAGACACAGCTCATCCCTCAATGTGAGGTTGGTCTGGGCCTCCCTGCTCGCCATTCATGGGTGGGCACCTCGCAGAGAGACTCGGTGCCTCACCCACCCCCACCCTGGCAGTGACTTCCTGAGGTCACAGCAGGTTTGTCTGCCGGCAGGTCTGAGTCCAACCCCAGGAACCCCCGATTCTGTTCCTGCAGCTGCCTCTCCATGAGAGTCGCCACTCTCCCAATGGAGGAGGCAGTGCGCTCCATGCTCGGGGTCAACACAGTGCTGAAGCTCCTGATGGATCCTCAGGGATCTCTGCCAGATCTTCCCATACATCCCGCTAGGCATCCAGCATCTTCCGCCTGATTGGCCACTCCAGAGGCTCATCATCTGTCTTGGATTCAGCATCATCCTGCTCACCAGCAGTCCTCCGACTGATGGTGCCCTGGGCACTCGGCCTCCACCAGCTCCTCATGCGAGTTTGCCATGCCCGCCCCACAGTGCACTACCATCTGAGCTGACAAACTAATGCCTACCGATCTGCTGGCGCCTGGTAGTGAGAGAGGGGGTGACTGAGACTTGCTCTATATTGCAGGCTTTTATTAATTGAATTGAAATTCCACCAGCTGCCGTGGTGAGATTAGCCTGGGCATACTGGATTACTAGTCTAATGACATTACCACTGTGCCACCATCTCGCCCTAGCCCCATGGTTGGTGACATGCATCAGAAGAAGAAACTCACCCATTGTTACAGGCATCTGCTTACATACAAAGCTTTTATCGCTGAATTATAGAATGGTTACAGCACAGAAGGAGGCCATTCAGCCCATCATGTCCATGCCTCCTTACAGCAAGAGCAACTCAGCTAGACCCACTCCCCCATCTTTTCCCCATAGCCCCGCAAATTTTATTTTCCCTTCAGCTGCTCACCCAATTCCCATTTCAAAGCCACATTTGAATCCCTGTGATCCACTGCATGCTCAGGGAGTGCATTCCGGGTCCTAACCACCCACTGCCTAAAAGAAGATTTTTTTCATGTCTCCATTGGGTTTCTTACTAATCATTTGAAATCAATGTCCTCTGGTTCTCCAACCTTCCACCGACAGTTTCTCCATATTGACCCTGCTTGGACCCCTCATGATTTTGAACAGCTCAATCAAATCTCCTCTTAACCTTCTCTTCTCTAAGGAGAACGACCCAGCTTCCTTAGTCTCTCCATGTAACTGAAGCTTCTCATTCCTCGAACTACTCTCATAAATGTTCGCTGCACTCTCTCCATTGTCTTCACGCTCTTCGTGAAGAGTGGTGCCCAGAATTGGACACAATGCTCCTGTTGAGGCCAAACTAGTGTTTTATAAAGGGCCATTATAACTTTCTTGCTTTTGTCCTCTGTGTCTCTATTTATAAAACCCAAGATCCCACACACATCTTTATTCACTTTCTCAATCTGCCCTGCCTTCTTCAATGAATTGTGCATATATAGCCCCAGGTCTCTCAGTTCCTGCGCCCACTTTCGAACTGTGCCCTTTATGTTTCCTCTCCCCATTCTCCCTACCAAAATGAATCACTTCACACTTGTCTGTATTAAATTTGACCTGCCACAGGTCCTCCCATTTCCTCAATCTGTCTGTGACCTCTTGAGGCCTATCCCGATCCTCCTCATTGTTCACAATATTTCCAAGTTTTGTGTCATCTGCAAATTTTGAGATAGTGCCCCATGCACCTTAAGTTAGGTCATTAATATGTGATTTTCCATTCTAAGAAAAGAAAGGAAGATTTGACTTTCAGGACCACAGGATGTCCAAAAGTTAATTTTTATGAATTCATTCATGAGATCTGGGTATCGCTGGCTTGGCCAGCATTTATTGTCCATCCCTAATTGCCTTTGAGTAGGTGCTGGTGGGCTGCCTTCTTGAACCGCTGCAGTCCATGTGGTGTAGGGACACCCACAGTGCTGTTAGGGAGAGAGTTCCAGGATTTTGACCCAGCAACAGTGAAGGAATGGTGACATATTTCCAAGTCAGGATGGTGAGTGACTTGGAGGGGAACATCTAGGTGGTGGTGTTCCCATGTATCTGCTACCCTTGTCCTTCTAGATAATAGTTGTCATGGGTTTAAAAGGTGCTGTATGAGGAGCCTTAGTGAGTTCCTGCAGCACATCTTGTAGATGGTACACACTGCTGCTACTGTGCGTATGTGGTGGAGGGAGTGAACATTTATGGATGGGGTGTCAATCAAGCGATTGCTTTGTCCTGGATGGTGTTGAGCTTCTTGAGTGTTGTTAGAGCTGCACTCATCCAGGCAAGTGGGAAGTATTCCACTCTTGACTTGTGCCTTGTAGATGGTGGACAGGCTTTGGAGAGTCAGGAGATGAGCTACTCACTGCAGAATTCGTAGCCTTTGACCTGCTCTTGTAGCCACAGTATTTATATGGCTAGTCCTGTTCAGTTTCTGGTCAATGGTCACCCCCAGGATGTTGATAGTGGGGGATTCAGTGATGGTAATGCCATTGAATGTCAAGGGGCAATGATTAGATTCTCTGTTGCTGGAGATGGTCATTGCCTGGCACTTCTGTGGCGCAAATGTTACTTGTCACTTATCATCCCAAGCCTGGATATTGTTCAGGTCTTGCTGCATTTGGACATGGACTGCTTCAGTATCTGAGGAGTTGCGAATGGTGCTGAACATTGTGCAATCATCAGCGAACATCCCCACTTCTGACCTTATGGTGGAGGGAAGGTCATTATGAAGCAGCTGAAGATGGTTGGGCTTTGGACACAAATAGGGTATAATATTTTATAACAAATAGATTCCAGCCATTGTTGTGATGTCTAATTGTCAACTTAGGAAATTTGCATTGCAATAAAAGGCAAGACAAATGTAACCATGCACCAAATTTTACATCTACATATTGTGGAGAGAGTTTCCAGCCTCACAGGGATCACAATGGAAACTGTTTCAAAAATTCAGGAGGGGAAGCAGTCCATTAGAGATTCTCCTGTCCCTCCCTCCCCTCCACCCCAACTCCAAAATGAATGAAACTGTCCAGACAGTCACCATATATTCCACTCCAAGATACCTTGATTTTCAACAAGTAAGGGGGGGGCGCCCATTTAAGATAGAGATGAGGAGGACTTCCTTCCTCAGAGGTTAGTGAATCTGTGGAATTCTTCACCACAGAGGCTGGGTGGTTAAGTATATTCAAGGCTGAAATAGACAGATTTTCAATCAGTAAGGAAATCGAGAGTAATGGGGAAAAGACAGGAAAGTGGAGTTGAGGGTTATCAGATCAGCCGTGATCTCATTGAATGACGGAGCAGACTCAATGGGGTAAATGGCTGACTTCTGCTTCCACGTCTTATGGCCTGATGGCGTCTATGAGCTGGACAATCTCCCAGAGAGCTTTCGGAGTTCTGTCCTTTCAGGAACAGCCTTTGCATACCCGTTCCAGGGTGTGAGGAAGTCCGTGGTACTGCTGCAGGACACAGGGTCACTCAGTCCTTAATGTTGAAGGGAAACATAAGCTCAGCCCACCTGTACGCACTCCCCCCTCAACTCCACCGAGTCACCCCTGAAGGCCAGGGCACTGATCAGCAGAGTTGGAGGAGGATCCATCTTTGTGCCCGCCCGTCAGGCCCATCTACAATATGACCTAACCTCAGGCCCAATAAGTGTAGGCATTAACCCTGATCTACCAGCAGCAGGAATCAATATCAGCCTTGGAAACGATCTGGCTGGCTGCACACTGTTAGCCAGCAGAAGAAAAGAGGCCAAGAACAGCCAGCAGGAATCAGTATGTGTGCAGGGAACTGGTGAATGTTCAGAGGCCCTAATGGGTGATATAGAACCCATACCGATTGAGAGAGAGCTGCTTGTATTTAATTAAGCTGAAGCTAGGTCAGTTGAGTTAAAGGGGATCCAGGAAGGACCAATAGAGTTTAAAACAGACCCACGAATGACCCAGAAAATGGGTTGGCAGATACATACTTCCCAGAATTAAATAGGGACCAGAGAAATCCCTGAGCAGGGAGACAGATAGTGAGGGAGATGCCCCACTTAGCCAAAGAGCCTGAGGGAAGGCAAACTTTTAAAACAGGGAAGATAAAGTTTAAAGGATTGCATGAAGTATGGCAGGTTGAAGCCATCTTTCCAGATTTAAATAGAGACAAAGGGAGTTCCAACATAGACAAGCAGATAGTAAGTGAGATGCCTCACCCAGTCGAAGAGCCACAAGGACTGAACCTCCACTTGAGGGCAGCAGTCTTCCAGAAGACATGGAACAGCTTAGGGCAAAACACATTCTCAAAACAAGACAGGAAGAATGGAACAGTAACAAGGAATTGCAGGGAGGTATAAATAAAACCTCATTGAAACCCCTACCATGTGAATGACCAACAGAGAAATTCCAATGGGATTAGCTCCTATATTTGCCCAGCTTAATGCAGAATTGCGAGGCAACCTGACAGGGCAGCCCACTGTATTTAAAACAGCCCGTAAAGCCAAACCAGGCTGCACCACTGTGGCCCTACCTGGTATGGATGTGGGAGGCAACTTTCCTATCAGAAAGGCTGGCTCAGGTTCTGGGAAAGACCAACCACATGTTGCAGTACCAGCCAACTGAGCCCAGCAGCAGCAGCAGCAACTGGAACGTCCCAGAGGTATAGAATATAAAAGTAAGGATATAATGTTGGAATTGTATAAAACACTGGTGAGGCCACAACTGGAGTATTGTGAGCAGTTCTGGTCACCACATTACAGAAAGGATGTAATAGCTCTGGAGAGAGTGCAGTGGAGGTTTACAAGAATGTTGCCAGGGTTAGAAAAGTGTAGCGACGAGGAGAGATTGGATAGGTTGGGGTTATTTTCCTTAGAACCTAGAAGGCTGAGAGGTGACTTGATTGAGGTGTACAAAATTATGAGGGGAATAGGTAGAGTGGACAGGATAAAATTGTTTCTCTTGAGGAGAATTCTAGAACCAGGGGTCATAGGTTCAAGATAAGTGGCAGAAGGTGTAGGGGGGGACATGAGGAAGAACTTTTTTTACGCAGAGGGTAGTGGGTGTCTGGAATTCACTGCCCAAGTTGGTGGTAGAGGCAGAAACTCTAAACTCTTTTAAAAAGTACCTGGATCTGCACCTAAAGTGCTGCAAGCTGCAGGGCTATGGGCCGGGTGCAGGAAGGTGGGATTAGAAAGGTCACCTGGGTGTCCTCAGGCTGGTATGGACATGATGGGCCGAATGGCCTCCTTAGGTGCTGTAATTTTTCTGTGGTTCTATGGTGTGCGCCCATAAGACAGACACTGAACCAGAATCCCTGAAGCAGGATAAAACCACATTAAAAAACCTCCAATCTCCAGGCCATCAGATTGACCCCTGTGCCTAGGTTTGAGCAACTGAATTCACAGGTTACCGAGGTGGACAGGGAAGAGTTCAGCTGGACAAGAGCAGCTGAGCCCTATAATCAAAAGGCTTTGCATTCACAGAGTGAGAAACCCCAAATACCCCTACAGATAGTCCGGAGCAGCTTGATTCATCAACAGCCTGGGTGCTAACCACCAGGTAAAACCCTCAGGCTCTTTAGACAGTACAGAATCAGGGTTTGAACAGGCACTGAGATCTGAAAGCAATGAATTTGCTTACACCTAACCCCCAAAGAGAAAAGAGGAAAAATTTGGAGAGCTAATACCCAAATAGTTTTTCCCCAATGAAGCCGGGTTTTGATTGTCCCCAGGTCAACCTCAACGTTATCCACATTGCTGACGCTCTATTCCAAGTTTAAACTTCCGAAATGCAGCAGGGAGCTGACATTGCCCCTGCTAGTTGTGTGTTTGACCTTCCAGTGTGGCTGAGAGAATGTCCTCTTTATTTCTTGGCTTCCTTTTTACAAGACCACAGGAGAAATAGGGAAAAAAGAACAGAAAATGCTGGAAAAACTCAGCAGTTCTGGCAGCATCTGTGGAGAGAGAATCAGAGTTAACGTTTCGAGTCCGTATGACTCTTGTTCAGAGAAATAGAATTAATTTTTCTTCCCCAAGAGCGAAACGGTTTTTGGGTTCTTATGAGATGAAAAGAAGGCCACCACCACATGTTCAAAAACTTAAACCTTATTGCTATTTTTTTAAGTGAGCTTTCCTGCTGAACAAAGAAAAGATGGCTGCTACAAGTCACCTGACCCTCTGTCTGGGAACTATCTCCAGGGGTTTCAAGAACAAAATACTCATTTTAAGATAAAAGCAAAATACTGCAAATGCTGGAAATCTGAAACAGAAGCAGCAAATGCTGGAAAAACTCAGCAGGTCTGACAGCATCTGTGGAGAGACTCCTCTTCAGAGATAAAGAGAAGCAGAAATGTGATGGATTTTATGCTGTTTGAGGAGGGTGGAGCAGGTGAAGCTGGACAGAAGGTCAGCGATAGGTGGGGGCTAAGGAGAGATTGACTAAGATGTCATGGACAAAAAGACAGGGGGAGTGTTAATAGTAGTGGTAAGGGTTAGAGGAGGTGCTGACAGTGGCACAAAGGTAAGAAAGCAGAATGGGGGGGAGTTTTTCCTTGTTGAGCGGGCTTGGCGGGGACGATCGGGAAGCCAACTGCCGCCCGCGATTGGGGCCAGACTGTGATTTCAAGCTGACGGGCCAATTAATGCCCACCGAGCATGAAACGCAAGGGGCAGCGGCTCAGCGCTAACTGTGTTGGGGCTTGGGGGAGGTGAAGTGGGCAAACACAAACTTGCCACGTTTGCGCGGGTGAAAATCTCCCTGAGGCACAGGGCTGCCTCAGGGAGATGAACAATTTTCAAAGTAAAAGATAAAGATTTGGAAAATGCTATAAAACATGTCCCCTCGTGTGACTCTGTCACATGAGCAAGGACGTGTCGTTAATTAAGTTTGGAAAGGTTGATTTTATTTTAATTTGCTGTTGGAAACCTCATCCGGCCCGCGGATGAAAGTTTCCTCAGAAACGGAAAGGTCGCTCAGCCTTTTCGCCTGCCCTCCAACCCATAATGTTGGACGGGCAACGAAAAGTTTCTCTCAATTAACTTTTTAATGGCCTTAATGGGCCTTTTAATTGTCGGCTGGCGCGTTGCCAACTGCCAGGGGGGTGTGCCCGCCGACCGAAATATCGCGCGAGTGGGCGATGCCGTCGGCATGCTTGCCCCACCCGATTGTGCGTCATTCTACGTTGGGCTGGGATGGGTGCGCACTCACCCACCGAGCTAACAATCCTCCGCAATGTGTGACCAACTGAACAAGGGTGAGCGCTCTGTGAAAGAACAACATAGAACAAGTCACACATGACCCTTTAGGCGTGGGGTTGAGGGGAGGGGGAAAAGGATAGAAACAGGGATTAAGAGGGGGTTTTTAAAAGGGATAAGACGGTGAATAAGGGAATAAAAGTAAAAAATAAGTTGATAAATAGTAAAAATACTTTTTCAGAAAGGGTTTAAAAAAGGGGTGAAAATAGAGGAAGGGTGAAGTTCCTGTAGTTTGCGTTGGGCTTCACTGGAACATTGCAGCAGGCTGAGGATGGACATACCCAACACAAACTGGAGGAACAGCACCTCATCTTCCGATTAGGCACTTTACAGCCTTCCGGACTTAACATTGAGTTCAACAACTTCAGACAGTGAACTCTCTCCTCTATCTTCAACCCTTTTTTAATGCCTTTTATAAAATTTACTTTTATTTTTTATTTACTTATTTTTAATTGTATTCATTTAGTCGTTGTTTTATTCCCTTTTTTTATCCCCTTTTTAAATCCCTTTTTCTATGGTAACCCCCCAGGGTGTTTATAGTGGGGGATTCAGTGATGGTAACGCCATTGAATGTCAAGGGGCAATGGTTGGATTCTCTCTTGTTGGAGATGGTCATTGCCTGGCACTTGTGTGGAACAAGTGTTACTTGCCACTTGTCAGCCCAAGCTTGGTTATTGTCCAGGTCTTGCTGCATTTGGACAAGCACTGCTTCAGTATCTGAGGAGCCATGAATGGTGCTGAACATTGTGCAATCATCAGTGAACTTCCTCACTTCTGACTTTATGATGGAAGGAAGGTCATTGATGAAGCAGCTGAAGATGGTTGGGCTGAGGATACTACCCTGAGGAACTCCTGCAGTGATGTCCTGGAACTGAGTGATTGACCTTCAACAACCACAACCATCTTCATTTGTGCTAGATATGACTCCAACCAGCGGAGAGTTTTCCCTCTGATTCCCATTGGCTCCAGTTTTGCCAGGGCTCCTTGATGCCACACTCGGTCAAATTCCATCTTTATGGCAAAGGCAGTCACTCTCACCTCTGGATCTTGGCCTGTTTGAACTTTATGAGCCTGGAGCTTTAGAAAGGGCTGCTCTTAGTGCAATAAAAACAGAAGATGCTGGAAAAGCCCAGCAGGCCTGACAGCATCTGTGGAGAGAGAAACTGAGTTAGCGTTTTGAGTCTGTATGACCCTTCTTCTGAGCCATACAGACTCGAAACGTTAATTCAGTTTCTCTCTCCACAGATGCTGTCAGGCCTGCTGAGCTTTTCCAGCATTTTCTGTTTTTATTTCAGATTTCCAGCATCCGTGGTGTTTTGTTTTTAACTCTGCTGCTCTTAGTGCAGTTGCCTGGTTGGTGGATAGGTCCCAAATCAGAGCATGGAGCATGACTAATATAGATATAAGCAAATTAAGGGTAACACAGACTGCAACTTTTCTTTGATGCTCTATGGTAACCATTGATTGACCCCACAGACACAAAGGCTTGGGTGCTTCTCACTCTGACACATTTTTTCACTTTCACTTCAACCAAACGCATTTCTGCTCCAATCCTCACTGGTCACATGGCCCAATTTAATGAGCAACCTCAGGAGAAAAGAGCCAAGGGAAACTGAAGATCCAGTGAGTTAAACCCAACCACTTTGTCTTCCTCCCATGAACTGTGATTCAAGTCCAGCCCAGGTAAATGGGATGAATGCTCCCGATCTTTGATGGCTGTAACGGTCACACATGAAATGAATTTGCTTGGTCATGGTTCATGATAGGCAAAGGAACCACAGCATAAAGCTGCTTTCAAGTGGGGACACTCAACACCCAACCACCAAATCCCCTTCTGAAAGACTGCAGGTAAATTTATGTGGGAAACGAAAACACCAGCCTGGAACAATGGGGAACCTCTTCTAAAAGGGTGAGAATGAGACAGACTCCTGGGGCAAAATAAAGAAAGAAAACAAAGAGGGAACTTGCATTTATATAGAGCCCTTCACATCCTTGGGACATTCCAAGCGCTCGACGATGAAGTACCTTTGAAGTGTAGTCACTGTTGTAACATAGGAAACACAGCAGCCAATTAGCAAACCGCTCAGATCCTGCAACCAGCAATATGATAATGGCCAGATCGCCAGGTTGTCTTGCCTCATTCTTGAGATGAGGAGCTTATTTTATGAGGAAAGGTTAAACAGTTTGCGCCTCTACCTATTGGAGTTTCAAAGAATAAGAAGTGATCTTATTGAAACATGTAAGATCCTGAGGGGAATTTGACAGGCAGATTCCAGGAGGATATTTCCACCTGTGGGAGAGACTAGAACCAGGGGACACAGGTTAAGAATAAGATGCCTGCCGTCTAAGACGGAGATGAGAGTTTTTTTTTCTCAAAGGGCCGTTAGCCTGTGGAATTGTGGGATTCTTTTCCCCTGACAGCAGTGGAGGCTGGGTCATTGAATTTGTTCAACGCAGAGTTAGACAAATTTTTGATAGACGAGGGAGCCAAGGGTTATGGGAGGGTAGACAGGAAAGTGGGGTTGAAACCACAATCAGGTCAGCCACGATCTTATTGAATGGCAGAGCAGGCTTGATGGGCTGAGTGGCCTACTCCTGCTCCTAATCCTATGTTCCTGTGTACTATGCTCCTATCTCTTTCAGGGATAAATATTGGCCAGGAGATTAGAGAGAGCTCCCCTGTTTTTCTTACAAATGGTGCATTGGGACCTTTTTATGTTCACCTGAAAGGGCAGATGGGGCCTCGGATTAAGTCCTCATCTAAAAGGTGCCACCTCCGACATGTGACTTAGAATCTCGTGCACAGTCTGCTTGTGATCTATCTTAATGTTCAAAGTGGGAACAAACGGAAAGAACCCCCCTCCCTAGTCATAAAGTAAATGATGTAATGCTTCGTGAATGTGAAAAAGACAATATTGGATCACCCACGTGTTGGACATCTTTCCTGATTCTCATATAAATTTCATACGGACTCGAAACGTTAACATTGTTCCTCTCTGCAGATGCTATCAGACCTGCTGAGCTTTTCCCACTATTTTTGGTTTTGTCTCCTGATCCTCACTTGCTTTGAAGTCCGTAGTGATGAATTTTCAGGAACAATGGATAAACAGCAATGGATCTCATGCCTCCAATTTTCCCCAAAATCAAAGTGACCCCCCCCCAAAGAGTTAAACTCGAACCCGAATAAACCTGTCTGTGCATTTTAACTCAGCTTCACTTTCAAATGACCATGGGTCCCTCCCCATCACAACTATCTGATCAAATTAATAATTTATTATGTGGCTTTTTAACCATCCATTCAGAGTTATTGCAGCAACTAAAATGATAATTTGAACTAAGTGTTTGGTGGAAAAATCATCTTTGAACTGTCTGAGGAAATCAATTATCTATGATTTCCAACGTCTCCTTCTCTAGATACTTGTAGTCTAACATGTTCCGAGAGGGCAGTTTCATCCTCAAGAAACATTTTTTTTAAAAAAATCACCAAGTTAAAAAGAATTAGGATCAACCCTGACCTTCCCTTGGATTCATCCCATCACTTCTGTTCATTTTTAAACATGAATGGGTGTATATAGTGAGCGCTGGTGATATAATGGCTGGATGGCACCAGTGGCTAGAGTGGCTGAACCTCCTCAAAACAGCACATTACAGTTCATCCTTACCCAGCCAGTAAAAGTCAACAGATCCCCCTCCCTGGCCAGGAATGCTGAGGCCAACTCCAGAACCCTCACCATCGACCCTGGTTCAACACTGGCCACAGGCTGAACATTATCCATATAGACCAAGCTCCAGAAATGGGGCTTCTAAAAATCACAGAATAATCAATGTAATTTTATCAAGATTTGGACTGTCTTTAGATAAGGAGTAAAATACAGACAGTTACACGGCATAACTATAGGTGGGTGCATCTAAGTTTATATTCCTGATTAATGACTGGGGTGTGACATAAACGTACTTAGAAACTGAGAGACTTGTATGGAACTAAGAAAATTCAGGGATCAGAAAAAGCTATTTGACCCAATGAAACTCATTCCATATGTACATTAGCTCTCTATCTAATGGAAACATCCTCCTGGAATCTACCCTATCAAATTCCCTTGGGATATTATGTGTTTCAATAATGTCACCTCTCATTCTTCTAAACTCCCAGAATTATAGGCCCAACCTGTTCAACCTTTCTGGACAGAGTAGATAGTCAGAAGCTTTTCCCAAGGGTGGAAGAGTCAATTACTAGGGGGCATAGATTTAAGGTGAGAGGAGAAAACTTTAGAGGAGATGTGCGGGGCAAGTTTTTTACGCAGAGGGTGGTGAGTGTCTGGAATTCGCTGCCAGAGGAGGTGGTGGAAGCAGGTACGATAGTGGTGTTTAAGAGGCAGTTTGACAAATACATGAATAGGATGGGAATAGAGGGATATGGACCCCGGAAGTGCAAAATGTTTTAGTTGATGGGCAACATGATTGGCGCAGGCTTGGAGGGCCGAAGGGCCTGTTCCTGTGCTGTACTTTCTTTGTTCTTGTTCTTTGAAAGAAATTCCTCGTCATCTCTCTTTTAAATGGGCAGCCACTCTGAGATTGTGCCTTCTGGTCTCTCCCACAAGGGGAAACAATCTCTCAGCATCTATCCTGTCAAGGCCCCTAAGAGCTTTATATGTTTCAATCAGATTGCCTCTCATTCTTCTAAACTCCAATGAGTACAGGCCCAACCTACTCAACCTCTCCTATTAAGAAAATCCCTCCATATCCGGGATCAACCTAGTGAACCTTCTCTGGACTGCCTCCAATGCCAGCATATCTTTCCTTAGATAAAAGGACCAAAATTGTTCACAGTATTCTAGGTGTGGTCTAAATAGTGCCTTGAATAGTTTTAACAAGACTTCCCTATTTTTGTTCTCCATTCCCTTTGAAATAAAGACCACTATCCCATTTGCCTTCCCTATTACCTGTTGAACTTGCATGCTAGCTTTTTGTGATTCATGCACGAGGACCCCCAATCCCTCTGTGCTGCAGCTTTCTGCAGTCTTTCTCCATTGAAATAACATTCAGCTCCTCTATTCTTCCTGCCAAAGTGCATAACCTCACATTTTCCCGCATGATATTCCATCTATCACATTTTTGCCCATTCACTAAACCTGTCTATATCCCTCTGTAGACTCTGTGTGTCATCCTCACCACCTGCCTTCCCACCTATTTTTGTGTCACCTGCCAGCTTGGTGATAGTACATTCACTCCCTCATCCAAGTCATTAATATATATTGTAAATAATTGTGGCCCCAGCACTGATCCCTGTGGCACTCCGCTAGTTACAGGCTGCCATCCTGAAAATGTCCTCCCCGTATCCCAACTCTCTGTCTTCTATTAGTCAGCCAATCCTCTATCCATGCTAATATACTACCCCCAACACCATGCGCTCTTATCTTATGAAGTAGCCTTATGTGCGGTACCTTATTGAACGCCTTTTGGAAGTCCAAATATATTACATCCACTGGTTCCCCTTCAGCAGCAGCTCAAGAATTAACCAGCACCTTCTCAAGGGATTTTAGGGATAGGCAATAAATGCTGGCCTAGCCAGTGACGCTCACATCCCATGAATGAATATTAAAAAAATTGTATAGCCTTTTGGAAAATAAAGTATTATTATGTCCATCATCTTGTTTAGCCAATTATTCCAAGCATTTATCATTCTAAATACAGAAAGTTATCCCACTCCACCCATCAGTATTTTTCTTAAGCGTACATTTAAAACACTGACCTTTAAGACTAAAACATCCTTAGTCAGTGAAAGGTTTGTGGTGAATTTGCTGGGAGATTGCAGTTTCCTCAGGTTCAGCAGCAAGTTGGGAAATTGTTTTCAATCTGGGCTGTGTAAGCTATCAAACGCTGTGTGCCTGGCCTGTCAGCTCTCACTCCAGAGGGGTTTAGGGTCAAGCAAACAGATTTTCTGGGGACCTTGCAAAAGACTAGCCTATGGTCAGTGAGCTGAAACCTCCAAACACACAATATAATGTAGCATCTCATTTATCAAGCATCTGTTATTTGTCAACCCTAAAGTTATGGTAAAAAAATATACCTCTCATCTTTCTTGCTTCAAATGCCAACAACCTAAACCCCACTCCCTCCAAATCTCATGTAGGCTCCATTCAGTGAGCACCCCTCGATCGTCTGGCTCATGATTTATTTTGTAGAAACTCTGACAACAAATGCGTGAGAGTGATCCATCGCTGTCAACTCTCTCCTTAAAGTTAATTCTAACATTAATTGTCTACTGTCAGACAGCTTTATAAACATCACACGGCGAGGACCAACAAACTGAGGAGCCGAAAGAGCAATTACCACAGAGAACTAATCAACTCCCGATGATTCATCCGAACACAGTATTTTGACACTGGGGTACCAGGCAAACAAGACCAATTCAAAGATAAATCTTTGCTGAATCTCTCCCATCATTGACTCAGTAACTGTTTGTTTTCACAGAACGAGAAGCGTCGAACCCTTAAACCTGCACAATTTCCTAATACAGACAAACTGCTTCCACTTTTAATCTTCACGTGAAATGCGATTACCAAATCTGTTTACACAGATCTTTGATCTCTGTATATTGCAGGACTCTGTGTTCCTTTAATTTCATTGTCACCTGACAGCTCCACACTCTCTCAGTGCTGCAATGAAATGTCAGCCTAGATCAGATGCTCAGGCCCTTGGAACCTGGCTTCAATCCATACAGACCTTCTAACGCCAAGGTGACAGTGCTGTCAAGTGCCAAGGCTGCTGGCCTTACTGCTCAGGGGCTCAGTGTTACGGAACACTGTGAGGTGGTGGTGGAGGGGGGGGGGCGTCTTCTGACACTTGGGGCGGGATTTTCAGGCCCTTCCTGCTTGCGGGATCTTCCGGTCCCATGAAAGTCAATGGGGATTTGAATGGCCCTCAGCATCCGCCACAGGGAAACAGGCCACAGCGGGACTGGAAAATCCCGGTCTTGGTGTCAGACCAGGATTTAAGTCATGTTCCAAGGACTTGAGAATATGATCTAGGCTGGCATTCCATTGCATTGCCGAGGGAATATGGAGCTGTCAGATGAGCAGCCAAACCAAGGCACTCTCTGCCCTCTCAGGTCGATGTAAAAGATCCCATGGCTATAAATATATATATTGTCCGACTTGATAATATTTTTGCATGTACCAAACTCATGCAAGTCACAAGTCCGATGTCAATTCTTTTTCTGATATAGTTGTCTCCACTCCTGAATGATCTCACAGGATATTTGGGATGGGGATAGGGCACTGCATCCTGAGGTGCATCACAGTTTAAGCCAAAGCCATTCCACATCTGAGATCCAATTTCCAACTCTGGTCACTCGACAGCAGTTACAAACATCCTGTCCTTATCCAAGGACACTGAACAATCCTGTTAACAACCCAGTGAAGGTCAGCGAGGCCAGTAGAGTTGGAATTGTTTCGTAACCCGAACCTCCTGAGCAGTAAGGCTAGCAGTCTTGGCACTTGACCGCACTGTCACATTCCATTGCAGTACTGAGAGAGTGCAGAGCTGTCAGGTGAGCAGCCTAACCAAGGCACTGTCTGCCCTGTCAGGTGGATATAAAAGATCCCATGGCAATTTTCAAAGAGCAGGCTGAGTTTACCCAGTGTCCTGGTCAAGATTTATAGCTCAACCAAAACCAAAAAACAGATCATTGTTTGTGGGATCTTGCTGTACAGAAATTGGTATCTACATATTCTGCAGCATGATAGTTACCACACTTCAAAAGTGCTTAATTGGTGTCAGGAAGATATAATAATTCTCATAACGTTATTGGAATTTATTGTAGAATAGAGTAATAGTAGGATGTGTCTATGTCCAGGGCCTTTCCCTCATTGGGTGGGAAGAAGGGGTCGGGGGAGCCGGCCGCAGCCAATTAAGGCCCACCCAGTGTGAAACGTGTGCTGCAGCGCTGCCCGTGTGGGGGGCGGGTGGGGGGAGGAGGGTGAGTGTGGAAGGTCATACATGCACACAGTAAAAGCTCCCTGAGGTACAGGGATGCCTCAGGGAGACAGAGAGCTTAAAAATGAAAAATTAAAGAACTTTAAAATGTTACAAAACATGTCCCCTCATGTGACTCGGTCACATGATCAGGGGCAGGTTACGAACTAAATGTTAAAGTTTTTATTCAATTTTTAATAGCTGTTGGAAACCTCATCCCGCCCGTGGATGAAGTTTCCTAAAAAATCCAAAGGCCGCTTGGCCTTTTCATCTGCCCACCAACCATAAGGGTCTGGCGCATGCCCACCCAACGAGCTGAAAACTCTGGCCTATGTGTCTGTGTGTGTTTGTGCGTGTGTGAGATTTAATTGAATTAGAGGCAGCTAGTCTGGGTGCTTTGATCTAAGAAGAGAGGTTAAGTTTGAAATATTAATTAGATAAACATGGGCAAGTTTAGAAATGTAGGTGTCAAGGGAACAAATAATTTGCATTTTGAAATAAACCAGACTAGGTTGTTTTCGAAGGAGGGGGTGAAATATGTCACCTAGCCAGGTGAAGTTTAGAAACAGAGTGTTTATTTTTCCCAAAGATTACTGGTAAAGCTTAGTGCTATGAGAGGGTTTTATTCTCAGGGAGACAAAGTACAAAGACATAGGGCAGAATTTTCTGTCTGTCAGGCGGGTGGTGTGAGAGCAGGCGTGGGAAGGTGCTGACCCAATCGGCACCCCCGATTGGGTCCCCACCGCCATTTTATGTGGGTGGGCCAATTAAGGCCTGCCCAGTGTGATGCACACTCAGAAGCGCTGTGCACTCCCTGTGCAGGTGGGGCAGGGTTGCCTTGGTCAGGAGTGCGCTTCTTTGCACATGCGCATGAAAGAGTGCAGAAATCTCCCCGAGGCACAGAGCTGCCTCAGGGAGATTAGTTTTAAGTCCAAAAAGTTTAATAAAGTGATGAAAAAATTTTTGTAACATGTCCCCTCATGAGAAACTGTCATATGAGCTGGGACACGTGTATTAATTTCAATAAAACATTTTGTCAAAATTTTAAATTATTCATGAAACCTCACCCCGCCTGTGGATGAGGTTCCATGAAAAATACAAAGGCCGCCTGGGCTCTTCACCTGACCCCCCCACCCCCCCACCACACCCCTCCCCCACAACCCGCCAGCCTTAAGGTTGGACGGGCAGCTCTGTCAATTATTTTAATTGAGAGTTAAATGGCCTTAATTGGCCTTTGACGGTTCGGCGGGTGGCAGCCAACTCAGGTGCTTGCCCGTCGAACTAAAAGCCTGAATGACGTGTGGTAATGTCAGGACTCTCACCCAACATCACCACGCGTCATTTTACCCCTTGGCGAGTGGGCCCCGCCCCCTCTCACTGAGCCAAAGATTCAGCCTATAGTGAAACAATGGGTTTTTGCATTCAAAGAGAAAGATATGTATAAAGAAGGAGCAAGGGCTGTGTGGGAGGGAAGGCATTTTTAAGATCTTACAAGTGTGTGAAAAGCCTTCAGTGTCTATGCTTCAAGTTGCTGTCTTCAAAGGACTGAAATTAAGAAAACCTACTTGGAATTCGACTTGTTCAGGGTGTTGTGTTTCTTTGCCTGGGTCTTTTTAAATCTGTGTTTTACTGTTGCCCTAATGAAAGTGTAACTGGGAGTTAGGTTGATTAGGGGATTTAGAAATTATCATAGTAGTAATTTGTAATCCATGTATGTATTTAAAGTCATTTCTTCTATTAATAAATGTTTAATCTAGTTTTGTTAAAAACCTATAAGACTTGGTGGTCTTATTACTACTGAATTCAGGGCAGGCACCTTGAAACTTATACAAAGTGCAAAACAAGTTGTGGCAGTTGTTTCAATTTTCTCTGTGATTTGAACAACTCAGCACTTACCATCGGCTGTGCCATAACAATTGGCTATAAATTTCCTGGAGATGCTTTAAGCTTGCGCAAGGTGCCATTCAAAAGCAAATTGTCCTTTTTCTAAGTGATCTAACACATTAGATGTTATTAGTTAACTTCAAACGAATCTAATAAACATGCATCAACTTAAACTCAAGGTGCATTATGATTAAGTTGCTCCCTGCATTACAGAAAAGGAGAGTACTTTCTAAGTGAAAAGCTAAAAACAGCTGGAGGTCCAAAGAGCTCCTGTACGTAAATCCTTAAACTATCATGGATGGGTACAGAAAGTGAGATGGTGAATCCAAGGTAGGCATGGAGATGTTTCCTTTTATTCCAAAGGTGATCATATCCTTCACGGTGGCAGTAGCTAACTTACATAATCACACTTTTACTTTTTCCCATGGGTAATCTCCTCTCCTTGGCGCATTCCTCACTAATGGTCTGGACCCAGTTCTGACCCCATCATCTTCCTTTATTTCAGAGTCAGACTCATGGTGAAGCCTGGAATACCCTGATTCAATAGGTCTGGCATGTTAGCAGGAATTCCTGCTCTGTCACCTGGTACAGTCAGCTCATAGCACAAAGAAACGTCAGTTGTGAACCCCGTCAGATCCATTGGGTAGAGAATTAGATGCTGCAGCACATGTTCACACCATATCCCCTCATCCTCCTCCCCTCCTCTTCACATTCTCCCCACATCCTCATCCCCATATCACCATTGCACCCTGTTCGTATGTTCTGTCCATGGACCCTCATTAACACCACCTTATGGGGGAGATGGTGGTATAGTGGTATTGTCACTGACTAGTAATCCATGAGATGTAGAGTAATGCTCTGGGGACAAGGGTTCAAATCCCACCATGGCAGATAGTGAAATTTGAATTCAATACATATCCAGAATTAAATGTATGGTGATGTCCATGAAACCATTGCTGATTGTCATAGAAGCCCATCTGGTTCACTAATGCCCTTTGGGGAAGGAAATCTGGCCTACATGTGACTCCAGACCCACAGCAATGTGGTTGACTCTTAAATGCCCTCTGAACAAGGGCAATTAGGGATGCTGGCCACATTCAGTGATGCCCACATCCCATGAATGAATTTTTAAAAAAGTGACCATTCACTAAATCCTCACCATGTTCTTACCTGCATCTTCCTCTCTTTATCCCGCATTGAATTCTCCCTCTGGCCCTCCCACACTCAGCGTATTATAACAAGTAGGCCATTTGGCCCTTTGCACATGCTCCCCCACTTTCCTGCTTGCCCTCTCCTCATTCACCCCGATTACACCTACCCCTCCCCAACCAAATTGCCCCTGTCTCCTCTTCAATAGGCCTCACTTTACACCCAGCCTCATATCTTTTTTGTCCTGTATCCCCATGACGACCTCTCGTACCTTCATCATATTGGCTGCATCACTCTCTGACCATTCCCTGCATTACCAGTCCCATTCTCTGCTCACCCACAAAACGGAATTCAACCTGAAATGAAAGTTGCAGCTGTGTAAACGTGATCTGAAGCTGTTTCCTCCCCAGCTCTCAGGTACCCTCGTGACTTAATTAATGTCTAATTACAGTGTCTTTCTCGTAATGCAATATGGGGGTGTCGGACTCATTATCAGGCCTGATACAATCAGCAGCTCATCTCCTGCTCCAATAACCCAACTCCTTCATCCTCTTCCTAATCAAGAATCTCTCTCTCTGCCTTATCACTGATTGTTACACAGATTAAACCCTTTGATTCACAGAGCAGATCCGTCACCCTCTAGCCCCAGGCAGCCATTTCCTGCCTGGAAAACTGGTCAAAACATGCAGAGCCCAAGCCTCGTCAAGATATGGTGGGGACCTGCCTCTAGGGTTTCAGGAAGGTTTAACGACAACGAGTTGAAATTTGATGCACTTTCCTAAAGTTTAATTCCGACAGAGCGCCTCAGGATATAACAGTGGGTGTTGCCTGTATATTCCTCACGTGTTCTTCTGGCTGGCATTATGAGTGCGGTAAATCCTTAAATTTGTCCCTATTTAACTTGAGGAGGTGGCTCCGTCCCAAAATGTAGCCCAGGAGTTCCTTAATGGCTACCATTTCATGTGGGACCTTGTGAGGAGCTGACTGGATGTAGTTTTCCCACTTGTATCATGTCTTTCCCTGTTTAAAGTGGTCGCTTGGCATCAAAGCACAAGGTGAGGGTGGGGAGGGGGGTGTTACTTTAACCCGGCCAGGGTAGATAAAATGCCCAGCTAGAGTTGTCTGTCCAAATGCTGTCGGAGGCCTGCTGGCTGTAATTTTTAATCAGGCTTCAAAGTTGCCTGCCCTCTGCTGCCCTGGGTCTTTCTTTAAGTAGGCAGAACAAGCCCTGGTGGTGACCAGTTGCAATTTTACCTCAGGTCCAAGCTGTGAATATGAAAAGATACAAACAGGTAAGAACATTTGGAGCTAGTCAGCCCATCGAGCCTGCTCTGCCGTTCAATAATCATGTTAGATCTTCTCCCTCAACTTTGGAGTTTAGAAGAATGAGAGGTGACCCTATCGAAATGTATAAGGTTCTGAGTGGTCTTGACAGGGCAGATGCTGAGAGGACCTTTCCCCTCATCGGGGAATCTAGAACAAGGGGGCACAGTTTCAAAACATGGAATCTCCCATTTAAGACAGAGGTGAGGAGCAAATTTCTTATCTCAGAGAGAAAAACAAAAAAGTGCGGATGCTGGAAATCCAAAACAAAAACAGAATTATCTGGAAAAACTCAGCAGGTCTGGCAGCATCAGCGGAGAAGAAAAGAGTTGACGTTTCGAGTCCTCATGACCCTTTGACAGAAGGTCATGAGGACTCGAAACGTCAACTCTTTTCTTCTCCGCCGATGCTGCCAGACATGCTGAGTTTTTCCAGGTAATTCTGTTTTTGTTCTTATCTCAGAGGATTGTTAATCTTTGGAGTTCTCTACCCCAGAGAACAGGAGGTCTTGTAGCATAGTGGTAGCATCACTACCTCTAGTAGCGTTCAAGCCCCACTTCAGGACTCAATGGAAGGTGGGTGCATGATATGGCCAAACAGGTTGGTTGCCTGTTGTAAATCTTTCCTTTATGGCAGGTGGTAAAGAGCGGGAGCATTTCCAAGTCAGCTGTACTGCAGAAGGGAACAGCAAACTACTTTACCAAGCATAATCATGGACCAATCCAATGGAGGTTCATGCTTGGCAACACCCTCGTAGGGCTGGTATCTGAAGGAGGAGGAGGACCCCAGTGAGCAGTAAAGGCCGGGTCATTGAATGTATTCAAGGCTGAGTTAGACAGATTTTGGATCTACAATGGAGCCAAGGGATATGGGGAGTTGGCAGGAAAGTGGAGTTAAGGCCACAGTCAGACCAGCCATGATCTTAGTGAATGGCAAAGCAGCAAAATGGCCTGCTCCTCTTCCAATTTTTTGCGTTTTCAATTTGTTATCCTGTCCTAACCTCATATCCCTTAATTCACTTAACATATGACAATCTATCAATCTCAGTCTTGCATATAATCAATGACTGAGCATCCACAGCCCACTGGAGTGGAGAATTCCAAAGGTTTCAAAGAAAGTACCTTTTTAGACCCTCCTTTGTTGGACCAGAAGCAACAATAGTGCTTCTCCAATCCCCACAAGGAAAAGTGTGTCTTCACCTGCCCCCACCCCTGCAACTACCTTTTCCAACACCTTGTCCCTCTCAGAAGGCCCACCAGGAACCACATGCCTGTCCTGGGTGGGAAGAGATCCACCTATATGTGGCCTGCGAGTTAAAATAGCCATAAAAGAATTGTGAAGCACTTTGGGGTATCCTGAGGTCGTGCAAGAAGGGTTTGCACTTATCTCAGACCTTTCACAACCTCAGGACATCTCAAAGCACTTTACAGCCAACCAAGCATAGTCACCATTGTAATGTAGAAAATGAATTTTTAAAATGTGGGCTGTTGTTGGCTAGGCCAGCATTTATTGCCCATCCCTAGTTGCCCTTGAGAAGGTGGGGGTGAGCTGCCTTCTTGAAACGCTGCAGTTCCTGTGGTGCAGATACATCCACCGTGCTGTTAGGGAGGGAGTTGCAGGGTTTTGACCCAGCGACAGTAAGGGAACGGCCGATATATTTCCAAGTCAGGATGGTGAGTGGCTTGGAGGGGAACTTTCAGGTGGTGGTGTTCCCATGTGGCTGCTGCCCTTGTCCCTCTAGATGGTAGTGGTCATAGGCTCAGAAGGAACTGTCGAAGGAAAATCCCAGCAGCCTCGTCAATTTGGCCCTAAGTGGCCATGTAATTGGTAATACTTAGCCACTCACTGCTGCTGGGCAGGCAGCCGGTGCCAGGCAGACTTCACCTTCGGCAAGAATTCTCAGAGGAGGGAAGGCATTGGTAGGCACCCTGGTGCAAGTTTTCCTGATTTTGCTCCCGGTTCTGCCTCCAATTCCATCTCCACAGGACTCGGAAGATCCTGCCCTTCGAATGCAGTTCCTTTTGGAAGCAAGGGATTGGCGCATTAACTCTAAAATACTCACCTCAGTGTCGGTACTCAGCTTGAGTCTTTGGTTTGTAAATCAGTAAACACCTTGCCAGTTTTGTCATGGCAACCACAAGCTTGGACCCAAGCTGTAATTGTGCCCTGTTCTTCCATCTAGTCAATGCTAATGACTTCCCTCGACAGAGGCCTGGACATCAGTGGCTCTCTTGCTCATGATGATCCAGTGCGTTAGGAGCCACAATGAAAGTATGCGAACATGAGAAAGTCAGCGAGGCATTCGTCAGTGTGGTGAATTGGATGTTTCCAGACATCCCCTTGTTCAGTTCATTCCGCTGGCTAAACAGGCTTTGTTGTGCACAGGTGTCCATGAAGTGAGCACAGCAGCCCATTCATTCCCCTCAGGATTCTATGTCCCCTGCATTAAGTCTTCATATTCAGGTTACTGATTGATGCCCCTCATCATCTGACAGCAATGCCAATGTTGCTACCCTCCAATTGCTGGGCTTCATAGACAAGCAGTTCAGGGTGAAAAGTTTGTCGGGGTTGAATAACATCCTCATTCATGGTAAACATGCATCATGCACATTCAAATCATGGATATGGCTACTATTGGTCTCTTCAGCTCTGACATATTCTTGCAGAAGTCATCACGGGCGCTGTAGATTTGGACACTTGTCCTGCCACCAGTGAGATTAGCAACTAAATTGCCTCACTGGTTTCAATTCACTATCATTATCAATATTGTGGGACGGGTCCGACACTGTTTAACCCTGGGGTACAGTACTGGTGGGGACAGGTCTGTCACTGTATAACACTGTGGTACAATACAAGTGGGGACAGATCTGTCACTGTATAACACTGGTGTACAGTACTGGTGGGAACAGGTTTGCCTGTCACTGTATAACACTGGGGTTCAGTACTGGTTGGGACAGGTCTGTCACTGTATAACACTGGTGTGCTGTGCTGATGGGGATGGGTCTATCCCTGTATAACAGTGGAGTACAGTACTGGTGGGGACAGGTCTGTCAATGTGTAACACTGGGGTACAGTACTGGTGGGGTCAGGTCTGTCACTGTGTAACACTGGGGTACAGTACTGGTGGGGACAGGTCTGTCAATGTGTAACACTGGGGTACAGTACTGGTGGGGACAGGTCTGTCAGTGTATAACACTGGGGTACAGTACTGGTGGGGTCAGGTCTATCACTGTATAACACTGGGGTACAGTACTGGTGGGGACAGGTCTGTCAGTGTATAACACTGGGGTTGAGTACTGGTGGGGACAGGTCTGTCAATGCGTAACACTGGGGTACAGTACTGGTGGGGACAGGTCTGTCAATGTGTAACACTAGGGTACAGTACTGGTGGGGACAGGTCTGTCACTGTGTAGCACTGGGGTTCAGTACTCATCAGTAAAGAGCTGGGGTTCTCAAACCTAAAGCACTGCGGCACCACCATTGGCCGGAGGGTGTAATTTCACTGTTTACATTGGCAGGTCTCAGTGTAAATGCAGATTTAGAAATTTTTAATCGCAGAAATTCTGACTTAAAAAATGCCTGGACAATGTTTTATCCTGAGTATGGCAATCAAAGTTTTGAGATAAGATTTCAAAATAAGCGCCAGCATTTATATGTCCCTGGTGGCATGGTGGTTAGTGCTGCTGCCTCACAGGGACCTGGTTTCTATCCCCTATCCTCAGCTGTCTACTTGTGTGGAGTCTGCACTTTCTCCCCATGTGGTTGTGGGTTTCCTCCCTGTGTTCCGGCTTCCCACTATCCATAGACTTCCTGGTGAGGTGGTTTAGCTGTGGTAAGTTGCCTGTCTGTGTGAGCGTGTGCCCTCTGATGGACTGGCGTCCTGACCTGGGTGTACCCTGCCTACTGCCCATTGCCTTTTGGGATAGGCTCCGACTCCCCTTGACCCTGAATTGGATAAAGTGGTTCTGGAGAAGTGAACGAATGAGTTGAATATCCCTGTGTAATATTTTAATTCTTAGATTAGTCTCCTGCACATATATATCTTATTTTCATAAAATATTTTAAAAATGATTGTAAATCTTTTACGTATACCTTTGTATTTTTCTGAGGTGCCAAAAGATGTATAAATAAGGGCTGGCCATCTGGGTAATGCTGCTCGGAGCCTCACATATCTCGTCGGGTTGTCAAGTGTGATTAAATGTATTGTCGGAGATTTCATCACATGATTTGCCCTCACATTCCAACCCTTAGTGGCCAAGAGATCCATCCTTGTGATGTACAGCCTTCCTACACCAATTGGAAAGCAAGAAGACTCATTTCCCAATTGGATGATGCATGCCCATCAGCCAAATAGCCTTTCTTCCCGCCCTTTTCAATAGTTCTACATCTGGTCAAGAGAAATGTTGAAACAAAATGACAAAAAAGAAAGCGATTTTTTTCAATGTCCCGAAGATTTTTCTCCAGGATTGCACACGGCAGGTATCCTGGAGATTGATCTTCAATTCCTGGAGACTCCAGGCCAATCTTGAACAGTTGGCTGATTGGTTAATCTGTGGCTAAGGAAGAGACAACACCCAATGCAGTGGGAGAGAAACCAGGGATTTAGACTTTGAGGGGGGAATGGGGGGAATGTTTATTCCGCATTTATCTATTTTTTTTAATCTGCTAAAAGGCAAAGGTAAAAATTTATGGGAAAAGAGCGAGGGAGCGCATTAATCGAGGAAACAGATAGCCGGCACTGACACGATGGGATGGATCACTCCACAATTCCAAAATGCTCAGGAGAATTTTTGAGATGGTGAAGAGCACAGATGCAATCCCTGGCTACCTTTCCCTCTTTCAGGCCATATCTTCCAGACTTCTTGGCTGTGGATGCGGCTTCTACTGCAAGTGAAACCAAATAGTTTATCTGCTCAGTGGGAGAGTGAGCCTGCTCAGAGGGGGTGTATAATCATCCATTACCAAGACAATGCAGCCATATGGGGAACAGAAGGTTTCGCTGCTCATTGACTGAAAGTGGTTACAGTGCAATGGAAATGTGCATTGCTGAGGAGTGCTTAAGGTTCTAGTTTTACATAACAACAGAAAGTGATTATGTGATCATTAAAAGTCTGTTTTTTGGGATTACACACGCAGTGTATCACAGACTGACACAGAATATGCTTTGTGTTTGGTTTCCAAGGATCTTGCTAAAAGCCACAGAAAAATCTATTTATCAAACAGCAAATGGAGATATACACCCTCTAGGGCCATGTTCTCTTCAAATATTTTTATTGTGGCTCATATTTCTCCCCCTAGCTTCCTGTTCCAACTTCTTAACCAAAGAAACACGGGTTTCTCAGGTAACCCGCCCCAAGTGGGACTTTCTCAGTGAGAGATGGGCACGAGGAGCAAGATCACAGGGCAGGTTTAAATTCCAGGCACGGAGGCTGGGAACTGGTGGGGATGGGAGTGGGTGTGGGAGGGGAGGCGAGGGGGGCAGGGGTGGGTGGAATGTGGTGGTGGGTAGTAATGTGGGGCAACACTGGAGCTGTTGAAGAAGCCAGTCTGGTCTTTCCATCAGCCAGTGAGCGAGGCTTGAAAAGTACAGAGGATTTTGCAAACTGAAACCAACATCGCTAAATGCTGGGCAGGGCATTCTTACTATCCCATGAGGTAGTTACCACATGGAGCATTGATAGTTAGCTCTAAGGGGCTATTCAAATGCAGGGAGGTTTCCCAGGTAAGCCCGAACCTGTCCTCATCTGACAGCATCCACGCGTAAAGGTTTTCATTCCTGGTGAGGAGAATCTGGAACACCCGTGATGGTTCATAATGATGTGGACCATGTTCGCTGGGCCTCCTACAGGGACTGACACTATCACTGAGGTGATTGGTGCTGCCACCTTTCACTAATGGTCACCTTGGATGTTGAAATGTTGAGTTGGAATCGGATGAGCGAGGGACATCAACCAGAAATGGACAGAAATGAAGAGACAACTCAGCGATTCACTAATTGAAGAGTCGGAGGGTCAGCAGGCATAGAATGATTCAAAAAGGACCATTACTAAAGGAAGGCAGCCTTCCCCCGCTCTATGGAGACCCTTTTTTTTTAGCATATCTTCTTGCACATATCTTTCCCCGGTGGGGAATAGTGGGGAGGTGATGGAAGGATTCCCGAGCTTCTAGTCCAGAGGTAGGGACACTACCAGTGCACCGCAAGACCTCCTTGTGGCTGTGACAGTTATTATGGGTCTTGTCCACAATATAATTAACTATAATAATGTTCAAAATTATTGAAGGGTTTTTATAAGGAATCTCTTCCTTTCTTTTCCATGCCTTTGTCTGTTTTCATAGCCAGTTCCTCCTGGAACAGGTTATTAGCCTGTCACCAAAGGCTATAGCTGGAGGGAACACCAATTAGCATGAAACAAGGCTGATCAGGAGACTCTCCCACTCTTGCTGTCTGCCATAGGCTTATTGGGGGGATTTA
Source organism: Isurus oxyrinchus (assembly GCA_026770705.1). NCBI lineage: Eukaryota > Metazoa > Chordata > Chondrichthyes > Lamniformes > Lamnidae > Isurus > Isurus oxyrinchus. The sequence continues at coordinate 6,024,041 of JANJGN010000027.1, read as the reverse complement.
TAGCTCGATAATAACCTCTTTGGGCAGATTTTGAAAACACCTTCCTTGGCCGTCAAGTCCTTGGAGTGGGACTCAAACCCAGAACTGACCGCTGTGCTACAAGATCTCTTGTTGATAAGGAGAAACTATATCCATTGGCGAAGCACACAGATTTAAGTTCATTGGTAAAATAAGCGGAGAGGAGAGATGAGGGGAATATTTTTACGCACAAGCTGTTGTGATCTGACCCATACAGCCTGAAAAGGCAGTGGAAGCAGATTCAATAGAAACTTTCAAAAGAGAATCGGATAAACACTGGAGAAGGAAACATTTACAGAGCCCTGGAGAAAAGGTGGGAAAGTAGGCTAAATGGAAAGCAATTTGAAAGAGCCAGCACTGACATAATGGGCCAAGTGGCCTGCTTCTGTGCTGTATAACTTTTGGGCGATGTGTTTTAAATGGAGCAGTGTAGATGAGTTCCAGGAGTTTGTACATCATCACTACATCAGTTATACTTGAGGATCATTCATCCAAACCCAGTAGCCCATCGATTTTGAGTTGAGTATTAAGAGTATTATCTTATGAAATTATTTATCAATGTTCCAGCAAGGATTGTTTTTATTTAAGTGTCAGCCTTGGCTCAGCAGGGACCCTTGCCTCTGAGTCAGAGGAATGTGAGTCAAACCCCCGTCAAAGACCTGAGCATAAAATCTAGGCTGACACTCCCAGTGCAGTACTAGGGAGTGCCGCACTGCCAGAGATGATGCTAAATCAAACCCCACCACCACCCCCCCCATCTCCTCACTCAGGTGATCTTATTCAAAGAAGAACAGGAGAGTTCCCCCAGTGCCCTGGTCAATATTTATCCATCAATCAACATCAGTGAAACAGAATATCTGGTTATTCCATTTTTGTTTATGGGAGCTTGCTGTGCATAAATTGGACTGATTTTCTACATTACAACAGTTACTACACTTTGAAATAATCCTTGGCTGTTGGTGTGCTTGGAATGTGCTGAGTTCGTGAAAGGCACATTATCAGTTAAAGTTCTTTCTTTAACTCTCTCAAAGATGAGGGTTCAAACTTATTTAAATATTTAGTTGGTTTAAAACGCTTGCTAAGTTCGGTTAGTGCCAGCGTGTAAATCGTATTGTTTTGTCAACTGATTCGGACAGATTCGGAAATAAAAATGTGTGACTTGTACAGTTAAGTATGAAAAATCATTAAGGACAAAACTCTATTAAGATGTTCGAAAGCATTAATCTTGGAGATATATTGCTGTCATGACCTCCATGATTAGCCTCCTTTAGTGGCAGTAAACCATACTGATGCAAATTATTGAAGTTACTCTGTGTCTTCCTCAATGACACTCACACACAGATGTTCCGATAATTATTGACTGGATAGCGACGCACTCTGACTCCACTGTCTGATCCTCACACCAAGTAAAAGCAAAGGCCACCACTTGGGTCAGCTTGGCTCAGTCCAGAATTTACCCTTTAAGGCTGATACCAGGAGGGCTTACAGGCTGGCAAACCCACAAAGAGCCATTCATCATCCGTTAACTGGTGGCCTGTGGGGCCTGCCTTCTAAATATCCCACTCACAAGCAAAACCCGGCAGATGCTGGAAACCTGAAATAAAAAAGAGAACATGCTGGAAGTACTCAGTAGGTCAGGCAGCATCTGTGGAAAGAAACAGAGGTTAACCCTTCACGTCAATGATGACCTTTCATCTGATTATATTGTTCAATAAATTAGGGGTGCATGTAACAAGGTTAATGCAATAAATACAGAGGATTTTTATCATTATAAAGGCTTGGCAAAAGTAGTTTGGAGGATGAGTTCATAGAATGCATTGGCAATAGTGTTCTAAAGCAATACACCAAGGAACTAAATAGGGAGCAAGTTATTCTGAATCTAGTTCAAACTGCTTGACATGTTTTCTGTATTACAGCAGTGACTACATCTTAATAAGGTTCTTGATTGGCTGTAAAGTGCTTTGGGATGTTCTGAGATTCTGAGAGGTGAGGTAAATTCTTTTTTTTGATTACAACATAGTATTGATGTATCTTGAATTCAGCACAACATGAAGGCTTGTGAGGGGTAGGGGAGAAATAATGTCAAAGCAAAATACTGTGGATGCTGGAATTCTGAAATAAAAACAGAAAATACTGGAAAAACTCAGCAGCTCTGACAGCATCTGTGGAGAGAGAAACAGACTTAATGTTTTGTGTCCGTATGACTCTTCTTCAGAGCCAAAGAGAAGAAGAAATGAGATGGAATTTAGCTGTTTAAGGGGTTGGGGGGGCGGTGTGGTGAAGCAAGTGAAGCTGGATAGAAGGTCAGTGATAGGTGGGGGTTAACGCGGGGTTGACAAAGGTGTCATGGAAACAAAGCAAAGCGGGTGTTAATGGGAGCGGTAAGGGCTGAAGGAGGTGCTGATAGTAGCAGAAAGGTAAGAAAGCAGCATTGTTAATAGCGGAACAAGGGTCAGCGCTCTGTGAGAGAACAATAAAGAACAAGTAACAGATGGCCCTTCTGTGGATGGGGTGGTTGGGGAAAGTGAATAGAAAAAGGGATAAAAAGGGGGACAAAAGGGGGTAAAACAATGACTAAATGAGTAAAAATAAGTAAATAAGAGATAAAAATATATTTTAAAAATGGATGAAAAAAGGGAAAAGGATGGGGGGGAGAGTTCATGGTCTGAAGTTGTTGAACTCAATATTCAGTCAACAACTTTAGATCCTGAACTCCCTCCTCCATCCCCACCCCCTTTCCGTTTCTTCCCCCTCCCTTTTGTTTTTTCCAATAATTTATATAGATTTTTCTTTTCCCACCTATTTCCATTATTTTTAAATGTATTCCACCCATCGCTTATTTCACCCCACCTACCTTGCTTGTCCTGCTCTCCACTCTTAATTAGCACATTCTTTTAGATAATATCACCACCTTCAACACCTCTTTGTTCTTTTGTCCGTGACATCTTTTGGTTATCTCCTCCTATCACTGCTTGCTTATCCCAACAACCCCCCCCACCCCACTTCTTCCCCCACTCCCCTTAAACCAGCTGATATTTCACCCCTTTCCTGTTTCTACTTAATTCTGTCGAAGGGTCATGAGGACTCAAAACATCAACTTTGCTCTTCTCCGCAGATGCTGCCAGACCTGCTGAGTTTTTGCAGGTATTTCTGTTTTTGTTTTGGATTTCCAGCATCCGCAGTTTTTTGTTTTTATCTCTATTATTATTGGAGTGTTGAAATGGCAAGCGACAGGGAGGTCTGGGTCATGCTTGCAGACAGACCGAAGGTGCTCCACAAAGCGGTCACCCAGTCTGTGTTTGGTCTCCCCAATGTAGAGGAGACCGCATTGGGAGCAGCGAATGCCATACACCAAATTGAAGCGGATGCAAGTGGAGCGCTGCTTCACCTGAAAGGAGTGTATGGGCCCTTGGACAATGAGGAGGGAGGAGATAACGGGGCACCTTCTGCGATGGCACAGGAAGGTGCCGTGGGAAGGGGATGAGGTGATGGGAGCAACGTGTAGAAATAAATTGTAGAAATAATGTTTATGTTATCATATTTGGCAGAGTGGACCTATATCAATGACTTAAGAGCAGATAATGTTAAGGGTTAATTATTCACTTCTTTGTGCCTGGCATAGACCCTCGCCCACCAGGAGACTGTACATGTGAAGCCCATAATTGTTCAACCAATTATGCGTTTCCAGTCGATGAGGCTCTCTATGCCAAGAGTGAGTCGAACAAAATGTTGACCCTATAAATGTCCAAACTTGGTAACCAATGTTCTGACTTCCACTCAATCTCTTTTTTTTCCCATCAAATACTCTAGACAGCCTAAGAACAGTAGCCAAAATCCTCAGCAAGTTCGTAAAATGTGTGCACTTCCCCTCTGCTCCCTGCAAAAAAAAAACAGATGGTGCCAAAATGCCATCTGATTCCAAGCATTGCAAGTAAATGGAGTGCCACATGTTTCATGCTAGTAGAGTAAATCAAACCCTCCATGCCATGGATTTGAACAGTATGTTGAGAGCAACAGAACACTCAGGATCTGCAATATAGACAGAGGAGCTTTGTAATGTCCAGGAAAGAGCTCAGAAACAACTCAACTTTCTTGAACCAAGCACTCTCTCTGATAAACACTGCAATGCCTGACAATTTTACAACAAAGCTTTTATGGGGAAAAGTAGTTATTCTGGGTATTTTTTTGCTTGACCTGTAGTGTAAATTTGAATTTACTTGGACTGTTTTTAGTCTAAGAATATTTTTTCTAACACCTCTTGGGATTGAGGAAACCTGCCTTGACAAACGGCATCACTGACAAACTCTGATGAGACTAGACTAGTTTCAGACGTAGCCATGAGCTGCAGAAAGAGGAGGGGTTGTTACTGGAGCTGTAGAAACTGATATTCAGGCCTCTTGCTCATCGCCAAATTTCATAGCAGCACCATTGACCACCATGCCTTCAGGCCCAGAATGTGTGGCTGGTTTTGCCCTTCCTGGCCCTAGTTCCCAGACGAGTGCCTGGAAATAAAAACTAGCACCTTCTGATCCACAAGGCCCAGTCTCACACTATCTTTACCAACTGAGCTATCACGGATTTTTTTCTACAGGCCTTACAGCATGAAGGTATTATGGGTGTTATACAAGGTGTTATTAAATCTTCATTCCATCATAGTCTTTTAATAGTTTCTATCTCTGGCTGTACCCAGCACACACCAACAGGCTCATCTTAGCCAATCCAAGCATAAACATTTCTGATTGTGAGGTCAATAGGCTCATTGGGGGCCTTGACTACGTTAACCATCACTGCCTTCAATCCAGTCCTCATAGAAGGGGCCATTCCTCATAGCTTCTTTGGCAACATAATGAAGAATGCAGCAAAACAGCCAACAGGAATCCATTTGACAATTCAATGATGTAAGATAACCAGGTGTATCAGTCAAGTTGGCGATAGTTGTTACTTTTGCTTAGAATCATAGGGCGAGGTTTTCTGCACCCACCTGCCACTGGGATCTTCCGGTCCTGCCGCGAGTCAATGGGCCTCTGGCTGGGGCACCGCCTCATCCACAGCGGGTCCCACCCACAACGGGGCCGGAAAATCCCCGCCATAGAATCAGAGAGCAGTATAGTACAGAAGGAGGCCATTTCATTCATTGAGTCAGCACTGGCTCTTTTGGAGAGCAATCCAGTTAGTCCCATTCCTTCCCCCTTTCCCAATATCCTTGCAAGTTTTTATTTTATCCTTCAATGATTTGTCCAATTCCCCTTTGAATCCTACTATTGATCTTTTTCTAGCACACTCTCAGGCCAATGCTTCTATTCATAAAGTCCAGGATCCCATAAGCTTTATTAACTGTTTGAGGCTGAATTATATTTGAACCTGAGATGTGGTTCTGACCACTTATCCATATTCTCATTAAGACCGCCTGTTTCCACCTCCGTAACGTTACCTCACTCTGACCCGGCTCACTTTGTCTGCTATTCAATCCCTCACCTGTGCCTTTCGTGGCTGTTTTGATGCACTCCAGGCCCAACTCCCTACAAAACTTGAAGTCACTCAAAATCCCGCTCCCCATGTTGTAAGCTTTCTCCAAGTCTCACTCACTTAATCCCCTATGCTCTTGGGCAAACACTGGCCTCAGTTTTAGAAGCCTCATCCTTGAGTTCAAATCCCCCCATGGGCTCACCCCTCCCTAACTCTGTGATCTCCTAGAGCCTGGCAACCCCTCCAAGATTGCTCCCTTTCACTAATTCTGGTCTTCTTCCCATCCCCGATTGAACCTTTTATTCCACCATCGGCAGTGGTGCCCTCAGCTGCCAGGGCTCTGAGCTCTGGGATTTCTTCCTTACATCTCTCAACCTCTCTTCCTCCCTCTTTTTCCTCTAAACTGTTTCTGAAAATCCACCACTTTGATCAAGCTAAATGTCTCCGCGTGAGGCTTGGTATCCAATCCTGTTTGCTAGCATTTGTGAAGCCCCTTGGAATGTTTTGTTAATGATCGAGGCGACCTTATGGATTGTTAACCTGTGCTGGCCAAACTGTCCAAAAATAATCCTGGGTCTTTCTGTTCTCAGACCCCTCGTGAAACTCTACCATCCAGTTCATACGCATTCTTCCTACCAAAATGTACCAGCTCGCATTTCCCTTCACTGAATCTCATCCGCCAGTTGTCTCCCCATTCCACCCAGTTGTCCTGGAGTTAGTCCACCCACCGCAGCCCCCCACCCCCACATTTGTTAATTCCCATTATGTTTATTCCACTGGTGGCAGTTTGTGGTTCTGTTTAACGCTGTCAGAGAGTTTTTTTTTCCCCTCAGCTTTTCTGCTTCTGTTGGAAGGTGCTGATGGGGACCATTTCCAAGGACCCCTGTGGGGAGATGTTCTTCCAGTTCAATGGGCCTAAAGGATCCCACACCACCTTTTTTTTTGAAGGGAAGGGAGCTGATTCAGGATCCTGGTCAGCCTTCATCCCTCAACCAACATTACCAGAGCAGATGACCTGGTCATTTGTGACTGTTTGTGCGATCTTAAAGATGAGATTGCATTAGAGGAAGTACAAAAGGGATTTACAAAGATAATGCCTGGACTGGAGAATTGAATGATTTGATGGGCTGGGTTGTTTTCTTTAGCAGAGAGCAGGCTGAGGGGAGACCTAATTGAAGCATATAAAATAATGAGGGGGGAAAATAAGGCCCTATTCACTTTAGTTGAGGTGTCTGTCACCAGGGTGTAAAGGTTTAGCGTAAGAGGTAGAAGATTTAGAGGGGAGCTGAGGAATAATCTTTTCACCCAGAGGGTGGTGGGGGTCTGGAACTCACTGCCTGAAAGGGCGGTTGAGGCAGAAACTCTCCTGACATTTAAAAAGGTACTTTGATGTTCACTTCAAGTGCCGTAAGCTACAAAGCTAACCCACTGAGAGGAGGAAAGTGGGATTAGGCTCAATGGCTCCTTGTCAGCCAGTGCGGAGATGATGAGCCGAATGGCCTCCTTGCATGCTGTAAATTTCTATGACTCGATGATCTTGCTGTGTGGAAATTGACTGCCCTGTGCAAGACACTTCAAAAATACGCAATTGGCTGCGAAGAGCTTTGAGACATCTCGAAGTTGTGAAAGGCACTATATAAATGTAGGCCCTGTCTCTTAACTGTCAAGTCAGATAATAAGGGTAACTGGGGCCATGTAAATAGTTCTGTTACAATTCAGTAAGAATGCAGAATGCAAATAGAATAGTCAAAAAGAGCAGCTCTCATTTATGTTAATTTCAATCGATAATCTGATTACCATCACTTACTAATAGAGACGTTTTAATTGTTCAAACAAAGAATTATTCACAACTGTTTCCCAATTAAATAGATACACATGCCATCTTGTGCAACTCAGAAACAGTCATAACTCATTTTCAACAAAGGCACATATGCTCCCTTGAAATAAAACAGAAGCCGACTAATTAGAGCATTACTCCGTGCGCAGGCTAATACTTTAGCAACACAGAAATGCAGAGCCACCATCTTTTATAGGTCTGTAAAAGCTGTCTGTGATATTCATTCACATCACCTTTTTAAAGACACAATTTAGACTATTTTGACAAGGTTGGGAGATTTTAAACGATACATGAAATATACTTAATGTGGATAGTAACAGTGCAAGGCAGCTTGGCAATATAACATCTTTAAATTTACTAAGCATCAAAAATATACACTGGCAGGGACTTTTTCTGCAGCATTGAGATTCCTACAACTTTCCTTATGGTTTAGTGGGTACTGGGTAAAAGTTCCATCTTTTATAAGACTGCATGGCCAATTCTGAATTAACTGGTCTTGTGATGGTCATACGTGGAGGCTCTGTAATGGCCCTCATCACCATTAGGCATAGGAGGGGAAAGAATAACCGGAATTCTCATTCTTGCTCACTTATCAATGACCCATATTAAAAAGAGTATATAGAGGCCATTTTCATCTTGGCCACCCTTTCCCTGCCACTCCCAGCATAACTTATTCAGTTATAACACTCTCTGTTACACACCCCACTCTCGTTATACACCTCTGTTATTGGTCAACCCAATATATACCCTGCCCTGACCTTGGAAAATAGGAGCAGGAGTAGGTCATTCAGCCCTTCGAGCTGCTCCGCCATTCCTTATGATCATGGTTGATCCTCTATGTCAAGCCATACTCCCGTTCTCTCCTCAGACCCTTTAGTGCCTTTAGAGTCTAGATATCTATCTATTTCCTTCTTAAATATATTCAGTGACTTGGTCTCCACAGCCTCTGTGGTAGAGAATTCCACAAGTTCACCACCCTCTGTGTGAAGAAATTTCCCCTCATTTCGGTCCTAAATGGCCTACCTACCCTGTTTCCTGAGATTGTGAGCCCTTGTTCTCGACCCCGTCAGCCAGAGGAAACATCATCCCTGTGTCCAGTCTGTCCATCACTGTTAGAATTTTATATTTTTGCTTCCATTGACATTGATCAAAAGGAGAATCAGGCATAGTGTACAATGGGTGGCTAATTCAATATTTGCACCATTTCCTGAAATTATGATGGTCCCTCATGTGGGGACATTGGCTGGGAAGAGGATCAGACTCAACTATGATCACTCTTCATGTTAAAAATGGACATTTCACAGTGTTGTACCCTATCAACAGCCACTGCCTCCAGAAGGATATTGAACCATACAGCCATAGAAAAGTTACAGCACAGAAGGAGGCCATTCAGCCCATCTTGTCCATGCCAGCCTGACGACACCCAGTTGCCCTTTCTAATCCCACCGTCCTGCACCCGGCCCAAAGCCCTGCATCTTACAGCACTTAAGGTGCAGATCCAGGTACTTTTTAAAAGAGTTTAGAGTTTCTGCCTCTACCACTAACTTGGACAACAAATTCCAGACACCCACTACCCTCTGTGTAAAAAGTTCTTCCTCATGTCCCCCCTACACCTTCTGCCACTTATCTTGAATCTACAGACAGATAGATGGGTGACCGCTAGAAGGGGCAGGCAGTCAGTGCAGAAATCCCCTGTGGCTGTCCCCCTCTCTAACAGGTATACGTATACCGAAAACAGCAGCAGTAGCCAGAGCAGTGGCACAATGGCTGTCTCTGTTATTCAGCAGGGGGGGGGTCAAAGCACAGAGGAGCAATTGTCATAGGGGACTCTATAGTCAGGGGCTCAGTTGGCCCTTCTGTGGTCATGAAAGAGACACCAGTATGGTATGTTGCCCCCCCACCCCCCCGCCCCCACCCTCACCCCCCAGTGCCAGGGTCCAGGACATCTCTGATTGGGTACAGGACATTCTGAAGGGGGAGGGAGAACAGCCAGAGGTCGTGGTACACATTGGTACTAACGACATAGGCAGGAAGAGTGACGAGGTCCTACAGCAGGAGTTCAGAGAGTTAGGCAGAAAGTTAAAAAACAGGACATCTAGAGTTGTAATCTCAGGATTACTCACTGTGCCATGTGCCAGTGAGGCTAGAAATAGGGAGAAAGTGCAGCTAAACACGTGGCTGAACAGATGATGTAGGAGGGAGAGTTTCCGATATCTGGATTATTGGGATCTCTTCCGGGGCAGGTGGGACCTGTACAAGAAGGACGGGTTGCATCTAAACTGGACCAATATCCTGGCTGTGAGGTTCGCTGGTGTCATTCGGGAGGGTTTAAAGTAGTATCGCAGGGGGTTGGGAACCAGAGCAATAGGTCAGCTGGTGAAATAAGTGACTGGGAACCAGTGAATATGGCCAGTAGGACTAAGAGGAAGGGCAGGCAGGGAGAAATTACTGAACACAGTGGGACTCGGGGTCTGAAATGCATTTGTTTCAATGCGAGAAGTATAACAGGCAAGGCAGATGAGCTTAGAGCTTGGATTAGTACTTGGGACTATGACGTTATTACTATTACAGAGACTTGGTTGAAGGATGGACAGGATTGGCAGATAAACGTTTCAGGATTTAGATGTTTCAGGCAGGATAGAGAGGGTGTAGAAGAGGTGGGGGAGTTGCACTGCAGGTTAAGGGGAATATCATAGCTGTACGACAGGAGGACACCTCAGTGGGCTCATGCAGCGAGGCAATATGGGTAGAGGTCCGTAATAGGAAGGGTGCAGTCACAATGTTGGGGGTTTACTATAGGCCTCCCAATTGCCGGCGGGAGATTGAGGAACAGTTCTGTAGGCAGATTTTGGAAAGATGTAAAAGCAATAGGATTGTTGTGGTGGGTGATTTTAACTTTCCCTATATTGACTGGGAATCACTTAGTGCTAGGGGTTTAGATGGTGCAGAATTTGTAAGGTGCATCCAGAAGGGCTTCCTGAGACAGTATGTAGATTGTCCAACTAGGGAAGGGGCAATACTGGACCTGGTATTAGGGAATGAACCCGGCCAGGTGGTCGAAGTTTCAGTAGGGGAGCATTTCGGGAAAAGTGACCATAATTCAGTAAGTTTCAAGGTACTGGTGGATAAGGATAACAGGAGTCCTCGGGTTAAGGTGCTTAATTGGGGGAAGGCTAATTATAACAATATTAGGCAGGAACTGAGGAATCTAGACTGGAGGCGGATGTTTGAGGGCAAATCAACAACTGACATGTGGGGGGCTTTCAAACGCCAGTTGATAAGAATTCAGGACCGGCATGTTCCTGCTAGGATGAAGGATAAGCATGGCAAGTTTCAGGAACCTTGTAATGAAGGATATTGTGAGATTATTCAAAAAGAAAAGGGAAGCATTCGTAAGGGCTAGAAGGCTGGGAACAGATGAAGCCCGTGGAGAATAGAAAGAAAGTAGGAAGAAGCTTAACCAAGGAGTCAGGAGGGCTAAAAGGGGCCATGAAAAGTCATTGACAACCAGGATTAAGGAAAATCCCAAGGCCTTTTATACATATGTAAAAAGCAAGAGGGTAGCCAGGGAAAGGGTAGGCCCACTCAGGGACAGAGGTGGGAATCTCTGTGTGGAGCCAGAAGAAATGGGAGAGATACTAAATGAGTACTTCTCATCAATATTCACCAAAGAGAAGGACTTAGTGGTTGATTTGTGTAGGGTGAGCCTTACATCAGTGGTAGGGAAATTATTGGAGAAGATTCTTTGTGACAGGATTTACTACCATTTGAAAAAAATAGGCGTATCAGTGAGAGGCAGCATGGTTTTGTGAAGGGGAGGTCGTGTCTCACTAACTTGATCGAGTTTTTCGAGGAAGTGACAAAGATGATCGACGATGGAAGGGCAGTGGATGTTATCTACATGGATTTCAGTAAGGCCTTTGACAAGGTCCCTCATGGCAGACTGGTACAGAAGGTAAAGTTGCATGGGATCAGAGGTGAGCTGGCAAGATGGATACAGAATTGACTTGGTCATAGAAGACAGAGGGTAGCAGTGGAAGGGTGCTTTTCTGAATGGAGAGCTGTGACTAGTGGAGTTCCGCAGGGATCAGTGCTGGGACCTTTGCTGTTTGTAGTATACATAAATGATCTGGAGGAAAATGTAACTGGGATAATTAGTAAGTTTGCAGATGACTCTAAGGTTGGAGGAGTTACAGATAGTGAAGAGAATTGTCAAAGGATACAACGGGATATAGATCGGTTGGAGACTTGGGCAGAGAAATGGCAGATGGAGTTTCATCCGGACAAATGCGAGGTAATGCATTTTGGAAGGTCTAATACAGGCGGGAATTATACAGTAAATGGCAGAACCCTTAAGTGCATCAACGGGCAGAGGGATCTGGGTGTACAGGTCCACAGGTCACTGAAAGTGGCAACACAGGTGGATAAGGTAGTCAGGAAGGCATATGGCATACTTGCCTTCATTGGCAGGGGTATTGAATATAAAAGCTGGGAAGTCATGCTGCAGCTGTATAGAACCTTGGTTAGGCCACACTTGGAATATTGCGTGCGATTCTGGTCACCACATTACCAGAAGGATATGGAGGCATTGGAGAGGGTGCAGAGGAGGTTATCCAGGATGCTGCCTGGTCTGGAGGTTATTAGCTACGAGGAGAGGTTGGAGGTACGCAGATTGTTCTCACTAGAGCGACGGAGATTGAGGGGCGACTTGATAGAAGTTTACAAATTATGAGTGGCATGGACAGAGTAGATAGTCAGAAGCTTTTCCCCAGGGTGGAAGAGTCAGTTACTAGGGGACATAGATTTAAGGTGAGAGGAGAAAACTATAGAGGAGATGTGCGGGGCAAGTTTTTTACGCAGAGGGTAGTGAGTGTCTGGAATTCGCTGCCAGAGGAGGTGGTGGAAGCAGGTACGATTGTGGTGTTTAAGAGGCAGCTTGACAAATACATGAATAGGATGGGAATAGAGGGATACGGACCCCGGAAGTGCAAAATGTTTTAGTTTGACAGGCAATATGATCGGCGCAGGCTTGGAGGGCCGAAGGGCCTGTTCCTGTGCTGTACTTTCTTTGTTCTGTGTACCCTGGTTCTAGAATTCTCCACCAAGGGAAACAATTTTATCCTATCCACTTTATTTATTCCCCTTGTAATTTTGTACAGCTCCATCAAGTCACCTCTCAGCCTTCTTCATTCTAAGGGAAATAACCCCAACCTATCCAATCTCTCCTCATAGCTACTGAAAAAGGGTGAAGATTTATCTTACCTACAGTTCTATCTAAATCCTTTGTTGTAATCTAATGAGGCTGCTCAAAACAAATGAATGCTGCATATCCCCAAAATTTCAGAACCTTCAACTCAAGGTGAAAAATATCCTTTCTGTCTCTGGTAAGGGCCAAGTCGATGACAAGAACCTGCTTCGAAGAAGTTACTGGACTCGAAACGTTAACTCTGTTTCTGTCTCCACAGATGCTGCCAGACCTGCTGAGTTTTTCCAGCATTTTCTGTTTTTAATGACAAGAATTAAACATCTACCCTGTGCTGCATTTGAGCTGAGTATTTGATATAGAAAGTTTTACATAACTGGTTTGTGCTATCATTTTAATTCTCCACCTTTCCCCCTATTGTACCCTTTCTGTCCTTGACCTACTGTAGTGTTCCAATGAAGTTCATTGGAAGCTCCAGGAGCAGTATTTCAACTTTTCACTGGGCACTTTGCAGCCTCTGGACTCAATGTTGAGTTAACCATGTCAGATCATAGCCTCTTCTCCCATTTTGTTGCCATTTTCTTTGCTGATTCAGGGTTTTATTTGCTCTTTTATTTCTCCCTTATTCCCTGCCCTGTGCTTTCGGACAGCTGCGATTCTGAATCCTACCATTTGCAGCCCCTCTTAGACACAGATTTTGTTTCTTTACTTGTTCCATTACCACTCCCTTTGGTTTTGTAGTCTGAAACTGCTGTGTGTTCTCGATGTGTTTCGATTCCCAGGTGTTGGTGATAATCACAATTTAAGATCGGAAAAATCAGAACTCTTTCTGTTTAACCTGCCATGCTGTCTTGTACAATAAAAGGACTGGTTTGAACTGGTTCTGTTAAACGTCATATCAGGCTCTAGTGCAGCCATGAAATGTGGGCCCCTGGAACACTTACACATGACAATTACTTCTTAGCTAATTAATTCCTAACTCTTTGCAGGTATTTATAGATAACACAAAAAATGCCTTTTGTTATTTAATGTACCCTATTCTCCAGCCTATTACAGACCTTCCCTTTTGCTTTTTATCCCACCCCTCCCTCCACACACTTGCTCAGAAAATAACTTTCCCAGTTCTTATAAAAGGCCAAAGATCTGAAGTATTAACTCTGCTTCTCTCTCCGCAGATGCTGCCAGACCTGTCAAGTATTCCCAGCATTTTCTGTTTTATTTGTGCTATCTACCACTTGCTAGATGTGACCTTGAGGTAATTGACAGTGCAGTGTGAATGGGTTTTGACCCTACAGATATCCTGTGCAACAACTGAGTTGGGAGTGCTTGAATGAGCAGAATGGGGGGGGGGGGGGGGCGGGATTTTTACATTGAACCCTTTGTACAAGTGATCGACAAAGCTCAATACTAGAATTCACATCCATACTGCCTTATCATGTCTGAACAACAGCGACAAAGAGGAAAGGCTGATTGTAATGTTTCAGTTGTGTGACCCATGTGAACAGGCTATGACACAACTGACACAGCACAATGGGCAGAATGGCCACTTTCTCTGCTCCACAATTCTATCATTTTATGTTATACTTATTAATTGGCCTGTAGGCACGGCGACACGGTAAGTACCAGACAGGGCAGGATTGCAGATCACAAAGGTGATAACTGTCCTCTATCCTGGTAGCAACATATACAATCTGATCTGATCCCAGCTGCAAGGGGTTCCTTATAGAAAGAAGCCAGGTCCAGAATGCCCCTATAGGTGCAAAACTGCTGCTACCTGAAGGAGAGGCCTCTACTGCCCATGCACATGGATCTCAAGAGCCATCTAACTCAGATCAAGGCCTTTATTAAAGAAGTAACCTGGTCAATCACAAGCCAACTCTTGATTTGCTGCGAACAGTGGTGATAAGTTGGACTGGCATGAAATAAAGACATCATGCCTGCTGCCAGTGATATGGGCATTTATGTGCATAATTCTGTGGCATTGGCTACTGATCGAATGGTATCTTTTGCGTTACATGTATGAAGCATCTCCGTGGTATGGAGCATGTAAATTTAAAATTTAAAAAAAGCAGAATTCACCACCTTTAGCAATAGTTTAAACCTTTCTGGGTCAGAGAGGTTGATTAATAAGGCATTAACAATCCTCACATTATTAAAGGGCTTCTTACGATGTTCATTATGTGTCCTAATTTCTGCAGCATGTTTCATGCGCAGTTTTTACAAATAAAGGGGCGGCGGATGGTGAGGTGTCACTGGTCCAAGGCAAGTGGCAAAACAATGTAAAGTTCTGGAGATTTGCAACTTACACTGCCTCTCTACTTCCCCACTGGCCAATTTGCCAATTGCTGTCACCACTATTTTTCCTGAAAACCTTAGCCCATGTTGGCTGCTTGCACACGATCGTTCTCCTACTGTGCCTCAACTCCTCGACACTTAGCAGCGCCTGCTTATCCTTCACCTCTTCTTTTCAGCAACACTTCATTATTTTTAAAATCCATTCACAGGATGTGGGCTTCGTTGGCTGGGCCAGTATTTATTGCCCATCCCTAAATGCCCTTGAGAAGGTGGTGGGGGTGAGCTGCCTTCTTGACCCTTTCCACTACTTTATTGATGATGGAGAGTAGACTGATGGGGCAGCAATTCGCCGGGTTGGATTTGTCCTGCTTTTTGTGTACAGGACATACCTGGGCAATTTTCACATAGCCAGGTAGATGCCAGTGTTGTAGCTGTACTGGAACAGCTTGGCTAGGGGCGCAACAAGTTCTGGAGCGCAAGTCTTCAGTACTATTGCCAGAATATTGTCAGGACCCATAGCCTTTGTACAATCCAGTGCCTTCAGCCATTTTTTGATATCATGTGGAGCAAATTGAATTGGCTAAAGACTGGCATCTGTGATGCTGGGGACCTCTGGAGGAGGCCAAGATAGAACATCCACTCAGCACTTCTGGCTGAAGATTGTTGCAAATGCTTCAGCCTTATTTTTGCACTGATGTGCTGGGCTCCTCTGTCATTGAGGATGTAGTATTTGTCCTCCAGTGATTTGTTTAATTGTCCACCACTATTCATGATTGGATGTGGAAGATCTGCAGCACCACTGCTCTCCTCCGTCTGGCTGAACTTGTTCTCACGTTGAACAATTTCTCCTTCAACTCCTCTCACTTCCTCCAAATAAAAGGTGTGGCTATGGGTACCCGCATGGGCCCCAGCTATGCCTGTCTCTTTATGGGGTATGTGGAACATTCCTTGTTGCAGTCCTACTCCGGCCCCCTTCCACAACTTTTTCTCCGGTACATCGATGATTACTTCGGTGCCGCTTCATGCTCTTGTCGGGACTTGGAAAAATTTATTAATTTTGCTTCCAATCTCCACCCCTCCATCATTTTCACATGGTCCATCTCTGACACTTCCCTTCCCTTCCTTGACCTCTCTGTCTCAATCTCTGGTGATAGACTGTCCACCAATATCCATTACAAACCCACCGACTCCCACAGCTACCTCGACTACAGCTCCTCACACCCCGCTTCCTGTAAGGACTCCATCCCATTCTCCCAGTTCCTTCGCCTTCGTCGCATCTGTTCCGATGATGCTACCTTCAAAAACGGTTCCTCTGACATGTCCTCCTTCTTCCTTAACCGAGGTTTTCCACCCACGGTCGTTGACAGGGCCCTCAACCGTGTCCGGCCCATCTCCCGCGCATCCACCCTCACGCCTTCTCCTCCCTCCCAGAAACATGATAGGGTCCCCCTTGTCCTCACTTATCACCCCACCAGCCTCCGCATTCAAAGGATCATCCTCCGCCATTTCCGCCAACTCCAGCATGATGCCACCACCAAACACATCTTCCCTTCACCCCCCTTATCGGCATTCCGTAGGGATCGCTCCCTCCGGGACACCCTGGTCCACTCCTCCATCACCCCCTATTCCTCAACCCCCTCCTATGGCACCACCCCATGCCCACGCAAAAGATGTAACACCTGCCCCTTCACTTCCTCTCTCCTCACCGTCCAAGGGCCCAAACACTCCTTTCAAGTGAAGCAGCATTTCACTTGCATTTCCCCCAACTTAGTCTACTGCTTTCGTTGCTCCCAATATGGTCTCCTCTACATTGGAGAGACCAAACGTAAACTGGGCGACCGCTTTGCAGAATACCTGCGGTCTGTCCGCAAGAATGATCCAAACCTCCCTCTCGCTTGCCATTTTAACATTCCACCCTGCTCTCTTGCCCACATGTCTGTCCTTGGCTTGCTGCATTGTTCCAGTGAAGCCCAACGCAAACTGGAGGAACAACACCTCATCTTCCGACTAGGCACCTTACAGCCTTCCGGACTGAATATTGAGTTCAACAACTTTAGGTCGTGAGCTCCCTCCCCCATCCCCACCCCCTTTCTGTTTCCCCCCTTTTTTTTTCCCCAACAAATTATATAGATTTTTCTTTTCCCACCTATTTCCATTATTTTCAAATATTTTAAAATCTTTTATGCTCCCCCCACCCCCACTAGAGCTGTACCTTGAGTGCCCTACCATCCATTCTTAATTAGCACATTCGTTTAGATAATATCACCAACTTTAACTTTAACACCTATGTGTTCTATTGTACCATTGTCACTGACATCTTTTGATGATCTGCTTCTATCACTGCTTGTTTGTCCACACAACCACCTCTCTCTCTCTCTATCTCTCCGCCCCCCACACACACACCTTAAACCAGCTTATATTTCAACTCTTTCTTGGACTCGAAATCAAGTTCTGTCGAAGGGTCACGAGGACTCGAAACGTCAACTCTTTTCTTCCCCGCCGATGCTGCCAGACCTGCTGAGTTTTTCCAGGTAATTCTGTTTTTGTTTTGGATTTCCAGCATCCGCAGTTTTCTTTGTTTTTATCTCTGAGCTTAGATCTGATCTGTTCGTTGTGGGATCGCTTAGCTATGTCTATCACTTGCTATTTATGCTGTTAGGCACGTAAGTAGTCCTGTGTTATAGCTTCACCAGGTTGACACCTCATTTTCAGGTTTGCCTGGTGCTGCTCCTGGCATGCCCTCCTGCACTCTTTATTGAACCAGAGTTGATCCCCTGGCTTGATGGTAATGGTAGAGTGGGGGATATGCTGGGCCATGAGGTTACAGATTGTGGTTGAGTACAATTCTGCTGCTGCTGATGGCCCACAGCGCCTCATGGATGCCCAGTCTTGAGTCGCTAGATCTGTTCAAAATCTATCCCATTTAGCACGGTGGTAGTGCCACACAACATGATGGAGAGTATCCTCAATGTGAAGGCATGACTTCATCTCCACAATGACTGTGCGGTGGTCACTCCTACTGATACTGTCATGGACAGATGCATCTGTGGCAGGCAGGTTGGTGAGGATGAGGTCAAGTATGTTTTTCCCTCTTGTTGGTTCCCTCACCACCTGCCGCAGACACAGTCTAGCAGCTATGTCATTTATAGGGCAGGATTAAGGGCAGGATTTTCTGCCCCCATCTGCCGCTGGGATTGTTCAGTCCCACTGAAAGTCAATGGACTTCTAGCTTGGCCACCGAATCTCACATGGTGGGTCCCAGGGAAAATCCCGGCCTGATAGTCCACTGGAACTCCTTAGGGAATGGCCATCGTGTCAGGGAAAGAGCATCCAGGGACACGTGGCCCCAAGAAACCGTTCTTTTAATTCACAGATCCACACATTGTAGGGAAACTGTAAGAAAACTCTATGGGCGGAATTTTCCATGCCCACTGGTGTCGGGCAACATGGTGGGCAGGAGCAGACACTATGGTGGGAAGGCCAAAAATCAGTTTGACGATGTCATGAAACCAGTTTGCAATCGTCTGCTCTGCCCATCACACCTTGGGAAGTTCATTGTAATATATCTGTATATCTTTATAAGCCCAGCTCGCCAGAATCATTCCCCCACACTGGATCATCCAAATACATCGGCGTGATTGTACAGGCAATTAGCTGCACTGTTGTTGAGGCGAGTTGGGGGGGTTGGTCAAGAGTTCTAAGTACACCCAAGCTAACCCACCCATTTCTCTCTTTCATCCTGCAAAAGTATTACATCAGGAGCATGGAGCCTGGTGAACCAGCTGTATGCCTCATGGTGAACAGAGAGTGAAGACAAAGAAGAAGAGAGTGACAGAGGTGCTTGGCTGGGCAGAGAGAGGAGCAGCACCCGCTGGAAGAAGGGGCAGCTGGTACTTCGGTGCACGCCTCTGAAGAGCCACAGTGAGCCATCGCTGGTCGGTGCTTAGCTAGACCCAGGGTCTATAGGCAGCACTTGTCATTCCTGCAGATGACCGAGAACCAGTGTTGCTGAAGACTGTGTATGTCCAGGGAACTGGTCAGTCACATCCACCAGCTGCTGCAGGATTTGGTGCCAAGGGGACATGGAGGGCATCCACTGCCAGTGGCTGTGAAAGTGACCGTGGCGCTCAATTTCTATGCCAGTGGCTCTTTTCAGGGCTCCACAGGTGACCCCTGTGGGATTTCACAAGCCTCCACCCAAAATTGCATCCGTGAGGCACACAACTTTGTGCATTTTGCCCGGGATCAGGAAAGCTAGGAAGCAAAAGTGCTGGGATTTGCGCAGATTTCAGGTTTCCCACGGGTGCAGGATGCCATCGACTTCATTCACATGGCCCTTAGATTTCCGTGGCAACAAGCAGTCAACCATTAGGGATTCCATTTGTTGAATGTGCAGCTGGTGAGCGACCATCACTAATGTATCCTGCAGGTCTGCACACAGTTTCCATGGAATGTCCATGACTCCTACATCCTTAGCGGGCCTCAGGTCCCTGACATCTTCCAGGGTCCACAGAGGCTGCAGTGATGGCTCCTCAGGGACAAGGGCTACCCACAGAGGCCGTGGCTGGTGACACCCGTGTGGGGCCTCAGACTGCAGCAGAGTGACGGTATAACGAGGCTCCTGCTGCAACTCACAACTTGGAGGAGCAAACCATCAGGATGCTGAAGATGGGGTTCCAGTGTCTGGACTGGGCTGGTGGAGCCCTGAAATACAGTCCGCAGAGGGTGTCACACGTCATCATCACCTTCTGTGCCCTTTACAACCTGGCGCTGCAATGGTAAGAGCAGCTGGCTGAGGAGAAGTTGCACGTCTCCTTCAATGAGGAGGACCTCGACAGGGATGAATGTGAGGAGGTCCTCAAAGGTGAAGATGACAGGGATGAGGTCCTCGCACTGGCCAGATGAGGCAGGTGTGCTCGGGAGGTCCTCATAGCTGTTAGATTTGTGAAGGATGATGATGACATGCAGTGAGGAGACACTATAGATCCCCCCATTGTATCTGTGAATGTTTGATTCCAGTCTGGCTTATGGCAGCGCACATACCCTCTGTGAGAATGCTCCTGTCATGGAGATACAGCGGATGCCCATAGCCCCTACATTCAGGAGGATGATGACAACATGAAATGGAAACACTCCACAGATCCTCACATAGTTTATGTGAATGTCTGTCTCCCGTCTGGCTGAGGGCACCTCACTTGCGCTCTGTGAACAGGGGTATGACATGGAGATACTGCGAGGTAACGTTAACTTCTCCTGATCCTATGACATCCTTTGAGAGCTGAACCCTTCAGGACCACACTGACACCGGACACAGATGCTGATGAGTTGGGGACCAGCCTCACATTAAAGGTGCTGGGAGCACACAGAGAGAATGAGGGAAATCTGTGCTGACATTCTGGCAGCAATGATAAGCCCCATTGAGGAGCAGGTATGACTGATGTGTCCAGTGATGGTGAAGCCGCACCATCAGTGTGCTGGGAAGGTTGCACAAAGCACAGGGAAGAGGCCCTGGAATGAGACACCTGCCTTTATCTTATGCAGGGAGTGACACGAACACTGCTCATCATAACAAGGAGCCATAGGCAGGGAGACATTCTGGGGAGTTTATTGACAGTAGTGAACATTATGTACAAGTGATTAACACCTGTGCCCAGGCTGCGCAACTACATCTTCTTAATGCTTGGCCTAAATAGCCAAGTGGTTATGGTACTGGGTTTGTAACCCCAAGATTAAGAGTTCAAATCTCACAATGGCAAACTATGAAACAAGGTAACTTCATCTGCAACAGATGGAAATGGGTTTGTACTCAGAAGAGTTACATCTTTTTAACCTTCCTAACTCTGCCGCTACGTCTTGGTGCTCCCCAGACATCCACAGTGGAGGTGGAGGCAGTCTGCTGTCTGTGATGACCTTGATGGGTGTCCTCTGGAGGGCTGACACCTGGAGGGTCCCAGCCTGCTTTTGTGGTCCTGCTGTGTGGCAGTGGCCCCCTCCTCAGCCTATGGAGCTAGATTTGCTGGGTTCACAGGAAGAGGGGGTTTGGATGGGCTGGACACTCCTGGAGTCACCTGGATGAATGGCCCTGGGATGTGCACCTGCTGATCCTCCTCCCTATGGGTGTCTGAGGGCCTCTGGCTAACTCCTTGAGGAGAAAGGGAAGCTGGAGTGAGATCGAGCTGCCCTGCGCCCCTCTTGTATTGATACCGTTGGAGGCTAATTGTAGCATCAATGATGGATTTCAGCCCGTGCAGCAATGTAGGACCAATGTCCTGGATCAAGGTCTCAACCGCCACCCTACCAGTCGGTGCGTTGGTATGCCAGTGTTATCACCTCTGACTGAAGGTGGAAGGACACCCCCATTGTGTCTTGTAATCTGGGGAGTGCAGTGGACATCCCTTCCTGATGTTCCTGAGCTTGCCTTTGCAGCTCCAGCAACTATGACCAAGTCCAGAGGCTCTTCATCTGACGCAGACTCAGCAACGTTCTGGCCTCCAGCAGTCCCCTGAAAGCCGGGGACCTGGGAAGTCCCTTCCTCCACCTGCTGTGGATCAGACTTGCTCACCAGATTGTGACCCTGAGGCTATTCTACAGCTAGGTCCAAGCGAGGTGTGTGTCTCTGCACTGGTGGAGGATGTGGGTGAAAGCTGTGACGGGATTTCGATGAGGGTTTCATCAGATTCCTCTTCTGAGGTGTCTTCGGAGCTTGAGCTGAGGACCTGGGTCATGGACTCCCTCAGCTGTTTCCCCCAGATGTGCCTGCGGAAGCAAGGGGGGATAATCAGTGCATGGCAGCGGCCTGTGAAACAGGACACATCATTCACAGCCTGGTTGTCTGATGGATGTTGTACAGCTGGATCCTCGTTTGGTTGAGCATCGCCAACCTCACCCCCAGCACAGGAGCAGTCCAGGCCCTCACCAGCCAGCTGGATGGCTCTGGTTTCAAAGTCCGTGAGGACCTTGACTTCAGGCATTCCTCCACCAGCCTGTGACCTCTCCCTCTTGTTGTGTGCCAGGTTGTCCTGCATGAATAGAGATGGAGAGAGTGTAAGCAGGATGCCTGTCAGGCCAGATGATAAGTGTGCCCGGCCTGTGTGGGTGGTGAGTGGTCCCATGGACAGGGTGAGGACAATGAAGGTGAGTGTGAGACAGTGAATGGTGATGATCCTTGAACTGGCAGTGAGTGAGGTCCCTGTGGGTGTGTGATGGGTTTGTGAGTGTGTGAGTTGAGAGTGATGAGAAGGGTGAATTACCCTGGGGGAACAGAGGAGTCCGTTCATCCTCTTGCGGCACTGGGTGGCTGTCCTCTTTTGCAGGGCGTTGGCACTGACCACCGCTGCTACCACCTCCCGAGCCAGAATGGTGATGTTGCTGACCCTCCTGCGGCCAGAGCGGGGGTAGAGGACATCACGGCGAGTCTCCACAATGTCCTAAAGGCACTCCGGTAACGTGTCGCTGAATCTGTGAGGGCCGCAGTCTTCATGCCTTTCGGGGCCATGTCTCCTGTGCAGGAGTATGTACTGAAAGCACTGAGAGGTCTGTGGGCAGCTGCACTTTAAATATGGCGCTCAGTGTGAGGAAGCGGTGAAGTGACATAGAGTGGAAGGTGAATCAGAGGGTACCCACCAGCGAAATGGCATGATTCCCAGGAATGCATGATTAATGAGGCGGGATTGGGACAATACGGCACGAAATCTCACCGTTGCGGCCGGCGGGTAAAACATTCTTTTCTCCCGCCCGCTACTGCAACCTGGTGCAAATAAATCTAACGCCCTTTAGGAAAGGAAATCTGCTGTCCTTACCCGGTCTGGCCTACACGTGCCTCTGGACTCGCAGCAATGTGGTTGACTCTTAAAATGCCCTCTGAACAAGGGCAGTGAGGGATGGGAAATAAATGTTGGCCTAGCCAGCGACACCCAAATCCCATGGATGAAGATTAAAAAAATCAGGGATGATTTCATTGTTTGTTAATTGTTAATTGTTGACTACAAAATAAGCCAAACTGTTGCTGGCTTCCCTTTCAATTGGTGTTTTCGAGCACAGATAGGGAACCCTCAATGTCATCTTTACAAGAGTTTTCCTATGCACCTACTTGCCGCACAGTTCACTGCTGCCCATCTCTGATGCTCTGCTCCTGCCCTGCCCATGACATCAGAGGAGATGTTGGAGACACACTGCTCTGGACCTCACTCATTTTATCCCACAAATAGACCAAGGTTATCACTGCCATGGAATTGAATAAATAGCGGTAACTGAAATGTTTCCACTGCCCTAACTCAATACAAACGCGATGATTTTTTGTTAGCAGCCTTCAAAACTACAAAATATTGAAGGAGGAGCGAAGACACTTTCAATCAATGAGAAATTATAGTTACTTTGAATTTCTCTACCAGTCATTCAGATAAGGACTGAGTGAAGAATATATTTGACCGCTGATCATTCAGCTTATCTTGTACAGTTAGAAAGACTCCAGAAATAAATACTATCATGAATGTAAAGCTCACTACAGAAGACTAGCTTAGCTGGTTTGTATAGCACTGAGTGTAAATACATACATTACTGTTGGCTTGTTCAGGCCGTGTTGAATGAATTCACTTGATAGCTAAAAAGTAAATGTACAATCTGGCTCTGTGACTCTGACAACTTTCAAAGTTGGAAGAGACCCTGGAGAATTCAAAAGCTCCAGCAATTTAGAGGGTGTTTTTTAATTTGTTACCCCAGACTTGGTCAGGACAGGGAACCCCCACGATCCTGCTGCAGGACAGGAGCAACACAGTCCAAGCACACTGCTCATATCCAATACCCCAATAACGTCCCAACAGGGGAGAAAGGGCAAGGTGCTGATGTTACCACAGGAAAGGAGTGGTATTTATGTAGTGTTTTCCTTGACCTCAGGACATTCCAAAGCATTTTACAGCCAATTAAGTATTTTTTTTAAACTTGAGCCACTGTTGTCATTTGCGCACAGCAAGATCCCACAAAGAGCAAGGAAAGAAGTTGCCAGATGGTCCATTTTGGTACTTGATTCAGGGACAACTATTCTCCAGGACATTGGGCATAGTAATTGTAGTTTTGATAAATATAGGACTGTAGCTTTAAGAATAATCCTGCGCTGTAAGATCACATGATCTGTGTAAACCAATGAGTTAGCAGCACGGGAAACCTCTAGCAGAGAGTTCTTCTTTAGTTAAAGAGTTAGATGCACACATGTAGCTGCTGCTGCTGTCTTGTAAATAAAATTCAATGTTTCCACCAAGAAAAGTTGCCTGGAAAATCAACTCTATAACAAACTGGCGATGAGGATAGATCAGATCTGGTGCTGTCCCTCACCCAGCAATTGTGAGTACCTAAGATAATTTAAAAGAAAGGAAGAAATACTCATCCGAGATGCCACAGTTTGGTAGAATTAATCCCTTTGAATCAGCCACAGATGATTGGTTTCAATATATAAAATGTCTTACATTTTACTTTCAAGCCAATTAGATCACAGGGAAGGAAAAGAGGAGAGTGATTCTCCTGAGTATTTGTGGGAGCGAGACCTACAGTTTAATTCAAAGCTTGACAGCCCCTAGTGCCCCTGATTCAAAGACCTTTAGTGAATTAGTAGATGCTGTTAAGGGACATTTTCAGCCCAAGCC
Organism: Isurus oxyrinchus; assembly: GCA_026770705.1. Classification (NCBI taxonomy): domain Eukaryota; kingdom Metazoa; phylum Chordata; class Chondrichthyes; order Lamniformes; family Lamnidae; genus Isurus; species Isurus oxyrinchus. Next base: position 5,999,587 of record JANJGN010000027.1, on the reverse strand, counting down.
CTCAGTCACAATGCAGAGGTTCAGGTTCAATTCATGGAATAGAGCCCCAGGGGAGACAATTGCTACCGATGTGGTGAAATTAAAACAACTGATGGAATATTGTGGTTTTGGTGAAACCCTGAATGACATGCTGAGGGACCATTTGGTCTGTGGTGTGCAAGAGGAGGCTATTCAGCGAAGATTGCCGGCTGAAGCGGATCTTGACTTTAAGAAAGAGCTAGAAATAGCGCTGGTGATGGAAAGTGCTGTAGGGGATTCACCAGAGATTCAGGGTGCGCAAGATGGTGCCGGTTTCTTAGTCGGGCAGGAATGGTCAGCCGAAAGTGGTGCAAAAAGCCGGGACTCCACTGCGAAGCAAGAAACAGCCCCCGCTAACCAAATATTTAGAGGAAACAGCTTAGCAGCAAATTCAAAAAGTAATTTTTATCGAGGTGGAAATAATTATACTCCTAATGATTGGCAATTTTAAATGGTGGAATATAATTTTTGGGCACATATTGAAAATTTGCAGAGTAAGGTTAAAGCAGGCGTCCAGGCAACAAACAATGAAGACTATAGTGTGAAAGAGCCAGAAACAACCAATCTAACATTCATTCCTTATTCAACATGAAAATTGGGAAGACAAAGCCAATTACTGTCACATTGCAAGTGAATAGTAAACCCTTAAAAACGGAAGTAAAAATGTAATAGGAGAACACACTTTCAGATACTTAAGTAAAGGTGCTCAACAATTACATTTGGAACAATCCTCTGCCAAGTTGAAAATGTACACAGGTGAAGAAATCCAGGTAAAAGGTATCAATAGGTAACTGTTTATTATAGTCACCAACCAGCACAGCTACCAGTGATGGTATTAGAAGGGAGAGAACCAAGCCTTCTAGGTTGAAATTAACCTTGATTGGCCAGTGAGGTTTCAAAAGGAAGCAGGCAGAGTTCCTGCGTTGGAAAAGGAACACGACAAGGTACTTCAGAAAAAGCCTGGAGAGTCCAAGGGCTGCAACTGGCTGAGAACAGAGTGTATAAGCATTCAGTAACCTGAAGAAATGAAGACTGTCTTAGACAGCGACATACAGGAACAGCAGAAGAAGCTCAAGGAGACCCTGCTGAATGACAGAGTACAAAATGAAGCAAGGGGATCTTCCCAAATAAAAGGGAAACCTGTTGAAAGACCTTCACGCATGACAAGGATCCCTCAAGTCAAAGCTTGTACCTCTGGAAAATTACAAAGAGCAACAGGAAGAATTTAATGTCTCTCTGAACAAACTGAAGAACCAGTTGGCAGAGTAGACACAGCAATGTTGAAGTTTCCAGGAGGAAGCCGACGGGCACAAGAAGGAGACAGAAGAGCTGAAGAATCAGCTGAATGAAGCTAAAGAGGTTTTGAAAGCAAAAGTCGAAGAACTTTCCAAGATGCGAGTAGATAATGAAATCATGGGGAGCTCAACTACCGAACTGAGACAAGTTGAGATTTCACCTGAGAGAAGTCTGGCCAACAGTGAAGTCAAAAAGAAGGTCGAGACTAAACTCTTTTGGTAGAAAGAAGTGGACAAAAAGGAAGAAGGTTCCAAAACGGCAATAGAAGGCAGGAATGGAAAAGTTGGAAACTAAACTTGCTCATTTCCTATTTCACTGCAGAACAGGCCCCCACACTATGACAAGTGCAACCCCTGCAGAACTGCTGATGAGGCACCATCTTTGAACAAGACTAACCTGATATTTCCCAATTTGGAGGGAATGGTGGAGAAAAGTCAAGGGAATCAAGAAGCAACTCATGGTTTGCATAGTCATGAGCAACAAGTTACTGCTGAAGAAGCAGTATATGTAAGGAATTTTGGTGGAGGACCCACGTGGTTACCTGGTAAAGTAAGCTCTGTGATCGGACTATTTTTCTACCATGTGAGTGTGTGGAGGGCCAGATCACCCGTAAGCATATGGATCATTTAAGAAGGGAGATACCCGAATAAAATGATGTTCCACCTGTTACCATTACTGAACTGTGGTTCCTGTTGAAGTTGATAACCAAGGGCAGACATGCCTGATGTCTCTGTCAGAATGGATGACACTGAACTGCCTGTGTCTAATGAGGTGCCTGATGTTAATGCGACTCCAGAGAATGTGGCTCCTGTCAAAGAATCAGAACTCATCGAGCTATAATGTTCCACATGGATCAGAAAACCACCTGAAAGACTGAACTTGTCATTTCATATTGTAATGTCATGTGAGAAATATCCTTGTAAATATAAAATGTACAGAAAAGTCAAAGAGGGAGGAATGTAGTAATTATAGTTTTGATAAACATAGGCCTGTAGCTTTAAGAATAATCCTCTGTTGTAAGATCACATGATCTGTGTAAACCAATGAGTTAGCAACGCCTCTAGGAGAGAGTTCTTCTTAAGTTATGGAGTTTGATGTACATATGTAGCTGCTGCTGTCTTGTAAATAAAGTTCAATGTTTTCACCAAGAAAGGTTGCCTGGAAAATCAATTCTATAACATTGGGAGAACCTCCTGACTGTTCTGATGATTGTGACATGCAATTTTTTTACCCCTTCCTGGAGAGGCTAGACAGGGCCTCGCTTTAAATCCTCATCCAAAAGACAGCACCTCGAACTATGTAGCACTGCTTCAATACTGCGCTGGAGTGACAGTCGGTTAAGCGAGTGGCACTTTGACACACAACCTCCGGATTCAGAGGGAAGAGTGCCAGCAGCTGAGCCAGGGCTGGCAACATCAGAAGGCGAAGTGACACAAAGGGAAGTTAGGACCAGCAATAAAATATATCAAGCTGAGAGGTTGCAGTGTGGGGGGGGGGGGAAAGAGATGTTGGAGATTAGAGAAATATTATTTGTATGACAACACAGTAATTCCTGTGTCCTGTCCAGATGTATGGGACTGAGGAAGGCATTTGCTCCAGCTCAGTTCTCAGAGCAACAGTGTCCTCTAGGAAGGGCTTGAGTTTTTGTATAGGGCTAAGAGTTCTTATGTTGTCACCATGTGTAATTGCTATTGGAAATGTTAATGCCACAAGGCTTTTTAAACCACCACAGGCTCCGCACCATCAGCTTTTGTATTTCTCAAATTCTGCAGCTGTTCGAAATGTTTGCGCTTTCAAGGACGATTGTGAATTCTTGGCAGCATGAAAACCAGAAGTGAGTAGAGGGAAGAATAAGGAACTGCCATTTGTAAACCATACTCCTTCAGGGTATTTCTGAATGCAGAGCCAGAGCCATGGCAATGATGTGAAATAAAACCTCTCACACTTGCGTTAGCGAGAATCGTCCAAATCTGTTATTGCAGATGACCTCTTCAGTTTTAAAAACTGACCTGTATAGACCAACAAAATAGATTCTGCGGTGATGAGATAGATGTGGGATATTAGCATTGAAGTACCTTACGAGCAACACATCAGTGCAGTATGATTGCAGTCTGAGTGGATGTGAGCAGGTGATTGGGTGTGTGACCTGGGTGTGAATGTAGTTATACCAGCACTGATATCATAAACTGCAAACTGGCTCATTGACTTTGGTGTTAAAACATAAAATTACTGTTATGAGAATAAAGCTGTTATTCCTTAACTGTTTGTCAGGCACATATCTTAACAACATTAGCTACAAGCACTGCATGTGTGTTTTAAACACTTTCCCTGCATCTTTCTTCTCATTTTATGTAAATACCTTAAGGACCGCTTTTTAAAAATTGTTATTAAAGAAAGCTTTGCAATTATAAAGCATTTTCCATGACCTCAGGATATCCCAAAATAGGTTACAGCCAATAAAGTACTTTTGAAGTGTAATCACTGTTGTAATGTAGGAAACCCAGCAGCCAATTTGCGCACAGCAAGCTCCCATGGGAGCTCTGGGATAATGAACACATAATCTGTTTTAGTTAGATTGTTGGAGATTGGATATGAAGACAATTCCCCTGCTCTTCTTCAAAATAGTGCCAAAGGATCTTTTACCACCGAAGAGGCCAGATTGTTATAACGTCTCATCCAAGGGATGGTACCTCTGTCAGTGCAGCACTCCCTCAGTACTGCATAGGGAGTGGCAGCCTAAGTTTTATGCCCCTGTCTCTGGGGTAGATCTTGAGCTCACAACCTTCTCATTCAGAAGTGAGTGTGCTACCGGTTGTGCTGTGGCTAAAACTTGGATGTTTAGTTTTAATTATGCTGGTTGTAGGACCCTTTAGTGTAATGGAGGCCAATTTCAGAATGTGCATTACCAGATGGAGATTGAGATGTCTGTCAGGTGATTCGGAGGGCTCTGGCTGTAAGCATCACACTTGTAGCCTGGGGGAAAGGCTAATGGGAAATATATGGCTGCAAATGGCCAGTCGGCTCCCCACTGGAAGCTTTCATTCTTAAAACTGGCCTTTGTAGCTTTTTAGAGGGGTGTGCATTCTCAACTTGTTAGAGTTATCAAACACCTGGATAAAATTACATAGGGTTTAGAGCATAGAAACAGGCCTTTCAGCCTATCTGGACAATGCTGTTGTTTATGAGCCATATGAGACTTGTCTGACCCTCATCCAATGCTACCTTCTATTCATTGGTCCCTCATGTATTCATCTAACTCCTGCTTAAATACACCAATGCTAGTAGTCTCAAATACTCCATGTGGTAGCCAGTACTAGATTCTAACCACACTCTGGGTTCCTTCCTGAATTCTTTATTGAACTTATGAGTGACTATTTCACATATATGGCCCTTAGTTCTGGATTCCTTCACAAATGAAGATATCTCTGTTTCTGCCTTACCAAAGTATTAAAGACTTCTATTAGGTCAGCTTCACCTGTCTCTTTTCTAGATAAAAGGGTCATTGTTACTATTAAGAAGGTGTTGGATGAGCTTTCTTCGCTATTTATCACTATTTTCCTTAGTTTTCCTCATTTTAAGACATTCCCCTTCTCTCTCAAAGGTGCTGTCTTACCCTGGGCTGTGATTCCACAGGTACCAGCTGGCCTTGATATCTTGCCCATTCTTCATCTCTGGGCCTAGACATGAGGGTCAACAAGCTACTCCTCCATCCCAAATCAGTCATCCCAATCTCATTGTTGCCCTGCACCCACAGGAGTGTATCTTCTAGCAGGAGTTCACTGGGATAGGCAATTAAGAAAAGATCGCACTGGCTGACTCATCCTTTCCCAGCTCAAGGCACGGGGGCTAATCGCAATTGCCCACAATCGGCAATTGTGTGTAAATAGTTGGCATGTAGGGCACCTAAAAGATTTGGACCAGTCAATATGTCAGATCAAATCCTTATTATAAAGAAATTGAAGGTGAGGGTGGGGGTGAGGGATACATCATCTCTCAATGCACCAACCAGGACCAAGCATAAAACAGGCAGCAAACCTGGGATCTTCCTGTACTCTTGGTCATGGCTTAATAGGTAAAGCATGGAAGGCCGTGGTTTCTTTTACATTTCTGTTTTTTGTACCAGACTCTTAAATTCCTCCAATTCTACCTCACGGCCAGAGCTGCACCGTTGGCGGGACCTTTGACCTCTAGTCTTGGATGAGGACATTTGCACAATGAGCGCCAAAGAGTAGACACTTTTTTTAAAAAGAAAAGCCTAGGTTGTGGTTGTTCTGTTTTCCAATTGGCCGATCAGTTGCCGCGACGAAGTCAGCATGAGGCTGCCACATTGGTAGAATAAGTATGCATTTTCACTTGGCCACCAGTCATATCAAACTGGTTCCGTTGCTTTGAGTGACATTAGGAGGGCGGATGGAGAGTGAAACAGGGCTAAGAGTCAGGAATTTCCCCACAGGCTTCAGGCCCTCATGAGTAAATGGGCCAGAAGGGCCACACTTGGTGGGGAACGCTCTCTCAGATGTGATTTTTCCCTAAATTGGCCAACTTGAGGAAGAGGTGGTGGTGGCATCATGGCATAGTCACTGGCTAGTGCTCCAGAGATTCAGGGTTAACGCTCTGGGGACCCAAGTTCAAACCCCACCACAGTAGAATAGTGAACTTAGAATTCAATAAAAATCTGGAATTAAAGGTCTGATGAAACCATTGCCAATTACTGTAAAAACCCATCTGGTTCACTAATATCCTTTAGGGAAGGAAATCTGTCTTACCTGGAAAGCTGCAGAAAGAGACAGAGTGCCCCAATATAGAGGAAACCTCTACAACATTTTTACACTTGTACATTTCAGCAGCTGGGCCACTGTTGTGGTCCCTCCACAGGGCAGCCTGAGGCAGCAGCTGAAATCAGGGCCTGTCTCTCTGGTCTGCCACCGGGATTCTGCCTGAAGGCAGCTAGACTCCTCCTTAAAGCCTTGGGGGAACCTGGAGGCTGACTGAAAATTCCAGTTGGCCCTGACCAATACCCCTTAATAAGCCCTTAACAAGCTCAATTGGCTACCGGCTGCTTAACAAGTAACCCCTGCCAATCGGCCACACTCCCCACCCCCCCCCACCCCCGCACCCCCCCCCAACTCTCTTCTGAGAAGATGGCCCAGAGGTGGGATGATGCCAGGAAATTGGCATGCTGGGCAGCGATGGGGAATTACATACCAGCCTAACTCCATTTCGACCCCCTTCGAGGTCTGAGAATTCTGCTCATACAAACGTCCAACATAGAAACATACGAATTAGGAGCAGGAGTAGGCCATTCAGCCCCTCAAGCCTGCTCCACCATTCAATGAGATCATGGCTGATCTGATTGTAACCTCCCACCTACCCCCGATAACCTATCGCCCCCCCCTCCCTCCTTGTTTATCAAGAATCTACCTCTGCCTTAAAGATATTCAAGGACTCGGCCTCCACAGCCTTTTGGGGAAGACTCACTGCCCTCTGAGAGAAAAAAACTTCTGCTCATCTCTGTTTTAAATGGGCGACCCCTTATTTTTAAACAGCGACCCCTCATTCTAGATTCTCCCACAGGAGGAAACGTCCTCTCTGCATCCACCCTGCCAAGACCCCTCAGAGTCTAAAAGGTTTCAATCAAGTCACCTCTTACTCTTCTAAACTCCAGTGGGTACAAGCCTATCCTGTCCAACCTTTCCTCATAAGACAACCCACCTATTCCAGGTGTTGGTCCAGTAAACCTTCTCTGAACTGCTTCTAATGCCTAAGGTGGGGGAAGGGTGCAAACCTAGTAGAACTGGGCTCTGCCTTAAAATATGGGCCTTCTGCATGGTGTACGCTTTGGCACTGCTCTTCTGTGGCCCACGAATTTAATGGGCACACGTCTCTTTGTCAATATCAGCAATAAATTGCCTGCAGCCCGATGCCTTCCATGGCTTAATGGCATTGTGCTTGCCTTTGTGATGACGATCATGAGTTTGAGCGCCACTCCAGAGGTGTGAGCACATGGATTAGCACTGGCATGTCAGCGTACGGTTGGGTGAGGCACCATCTTCTGTCTGAGGTGGATGTATAAGATCCCACAGCGCTATTTGAAAAGCAGCAGTGGAGTTACCCTTGTGAAGATTTATTCCTCAGCCAGTGTAGCTCGGATTTTGAAGACAGCTGCAAAGTGAACAAAGTTGTCCACGATGATCTATCCTGCAAAAACATCCTCCCCTTTCCTGATGACGTTTTGCATCTGGCACCAAGGCAAAAGGATCTCCAGGGGTGCAGCAGCAGTCAAGTCAGCAAGCAGGGCAAGCAGCCAATCACGTAGAAGTATTCTCAAAGACAGCAAAGCAGTATGTTAAAAGTATTGGATCCCCTTACTTTTAATTTAAAATTTCAGATAGCCAAGCAAAGAGATTGGATTAGGGTAGAAGCTAAAATAAAGATAAACCAACAGTTTTTTTTATATGAGTAATCATTTAAAAATATGTGCAGATTTTTAATCTTAGTGAAGATTTTCTTTTTATTCATTTGTGGCAAGTGGGCTTCACTGGCTGGGCCAGCATTTATTGCCCATCCCTCGTTACCCAATTCCACAAATCTAAGATTAGCTCTACAGGGCGTTTGGCAGCAATTATCAAGTTAGTGCACCATTAAAATCCTAGTTACACCTCATTCAACAGCATATAACTATTTTCAGGGCTTTTACAGTGAGACTAATCATTTCATAGATTTCCCAATGATTGCAGTCTGGAGTGGATATCAACAGCGCACCCTCTGGAGAAACATACGAACATAGAGAGCAATTTCGGGATTTTCACAGAATTCTGCACATGTGGATTTTGCTTCAAGTTTCAGTGCAGTAGGAACGATGAATGTGAACAGTTTCGCCGCCACTTCCACCGCAAAATCCAAGCCATGGTTTGATCACTCCTTGCTGTTTGTGGGACCAACTGGATGCAAAATCTCCTGCTACGTTTCTCTGAATTACATCACGAATACTCTGCAAAAGCTCTTCATTAGTGGTGAAGTGCCTGGGGACATCCTGGGGTGGTGAAAGGCGTTATTTCAGTCCAAGGTCTTTCTTTAGCCAGGAGCAGAAATGTCTCTTACTGTTGGAGGTAAAAGAAGGATGGGAAAGATTGAAGAGGAGCTGACAGGAGTGAGCAAGGAAAGCCTAGGAGTGAAGCGAGGAGGCCAATTAAAAGGGAGTAGCAGACTATGAGGTTGGGAACAGGATAGACATTCCAAAGCCTTTGGTTCCTGCTATCACAAATTGTTATCCCCCTTGTCCAGATGAAAGCTAAAAGGTAATACATTTTCTATTAATTTTCGTATGCTCCATTGAGTTAACCCTCTGTGTCTTACACTCAACGTACAGCTGCTAAATACAACAACGTCAGCACTTGTTAGTTCAACCAGAGAATAACATTAATGAGAAAATGTTCAGGATGTTCATGTTATTATTCTCATTCTTCTGTAAAATCGTGGCGTGGTTAATTTAATGCATGGACTTCAAGGGGGCTTTCTGAAATTTCTTCTGGAAGTATCGGGCACCGACCATGAGTGAAATGCACACGCCAAAAAAAAAACAATTAGAGGAGAGGAAATAACAGGAAGCCTACAGGAACATTTGGGGATTAAGTGAAAAGGAATGAATTAAGAGCTGATGTGTACTGAAGAGATCTCTCATGGGCCTTGCACTGCATTCCTGATTCACCCAGAGGTGGCATAGAGAAGGAAAGCTACCTCAATAAGAAAGTTGGAGCTGGATTTTGAAAAGGCTGCTCCTCCTTATGGGATCATCACCAAAGCTTTGAGTCTTTAGACAAGTGTTCATTCTTCAATGGAAGTGATAAACCATTGCTATGCTTGCACCATCTATTAAAAAGGATACAATTCCCCAATATCTCATTTGCTACACTAACATGTTGGTTAGAATTCATGAGGCCTGGATTAATAATCTAGAGAATGTGAGCTAAAATCCCACTATGGCAATTTAAAAATTTGAATTCGGTCTTAAAAAAATACATGGAATTAAAATGCTGGTATCAGTAAAAGTGACCACAAAGCCATAGATTTGTCACAGGAGCCCAACTGGATCATTAAATCTCCTCTACCAAGTGAAAGCTGACATCTTTATCGCTTCTGGCTTTAAATCTGATGCTAGCTGCCCACCAAAACGGACGACCCTTAACTGCCCTCTGGGGGGGTGGGGGCGCTTAGTAAACCACTCCGTTGTTTCAAACTGCTACCAACAGTTCAAGAAGATAGCCCCCCCAGCCATTCCCTCAAGGGAAACTTGGAATGGACAATAAATGTTGGCCTTGCAAGTGAGGCCTATCTCTTAAGAATAAATGGCGTTTAAGTACGCTATTCTTTGTCACATGACAACGTCCAATATCAGGAAATAACAGGAAACTTACAGAAACATTTGGGGATTAAAGGGGAAAGCACTAAACACAGATGTGTATTGCGGAGATCACTCATGTGTCCCACACTGCATTCCTGATTCATTCTCGCTACAAGAAGGCGTGCGCTAATACATTGCAATAAAGTAGAAAGGCATGTGGTGGACACTGAGAATAGAGAAAGGGGACAGGAATAGAGAGGTAGGTCAAAAAGGAGGATTTAGAAGGAGGTTTGGAAAGCAGAGAGGGAGGTAGGGAAGCAGAGGGAATTGTGCAGAGAATCTGAAAGGATTAGTGACGCAATGAGATGCTGCTAGTTATGAAACTGGGAGAGCAAGTGGCAAAGTTGGCTTTCTGAGTGGCAGAGAAGGTGTGCAAGGGTAAAGGGTAAGGAGAGATTACGGAGATGAGACAATTGGAGAGACTTGAAAATAATACATGGAGACTTTTAGAAATGTCACAAGGACAAAAGAAGCTGGGAAGCTTTGGGAGTGATAGGAGTGTAATACTTAGCGGGGGAGTGATAGGAGTGTAATACTTAGCGGGGGAGTGATAGGAGTGTAATACTTAGCGGGGGAGTGATAGGAGTGTGATACTTAGTGGGAGAGTGATAGGAGTGTGATACTTAGCGGGGGAGTGATAGGAGTGTGATACTTAGCGGGGCAGTGATAGGAGTGTGATACTTAGCGGGGGAATGATAGGAGTGTAATATTTAGCGGGGGAGTGATAGGAGTGTGATACTTAGCGGGGGAGTGATAGGAGTGTTATACTTAGCGGGGGAGTGATAGGAGTGTGATAACTAGCGGGGGAGTGATAGGAGTGTGATACTTAGCGGGGGAATGAAAGGAGTGTGATACTTAGCGGGGGAGTGATAGGAGTGTGATACTTAGCGGGGGAGTGATAGGAGTGTGATACTTAGCGGGGGAGTGATAGGAGTGTAATACTTAGCGGGGGAGTGATAGGAGTGTAATACTTAGCGGGGGAGTGATAGGATTGTGATACTTAGCGGGGGAGTGATAGGAGTGTAATACTTAGCGGGGGAGTGATAGGAGTGTGATACTTAGCGGGGGAGTGATAGGAGTGTTATACTTAGCGGGTGAGTGATAGGAGTGTGATACTTAGCGGGGGAGTGATAGGAGTGTTATACTTAGCGGGGGAGTGATAGGAGTGTGATACTGAGCGGGGGAGTGATAGGAATGTGATACTTAGCAGGGGAGTGATAGGAGTGTGATACTTAGCGGGGGAGTGATAGGAGTGTTATACTTAGCGGGGGAGTGATAGGAATGTGATACTTAGCGGGGGAGTGATAGGAGTGTGATACTTAGCAGGGGAGTGATAGGAGTGTGATACTCAGCGGGGGAGTGATAGGAGTGTAATACTTAGCGGGAGAGTGATAGGAGTGTTATACTTAGCGGGGGAGTGATAGGAGTGTGATACTTAGCGGGGGAGTGATAGGAGTGTTATACTCAGCGGGGGAGTGATAGGAGTGTGATACTTAGCAGGGGAGTGAAAGGAGTGTAATACTTAGCGGGGGAGTGATTGGAGTGTTATACTTAGCGGGGGAGTGATAGGAGTGTGATACTTAGCGGGCGAGGTATAGGAGTGTGATACTTAGTGGGGGAGTGATAGGAGTGTGATACTCAGCGGGGGAGTGATAGGAGTGTAATACTGAGCGGGGGAGTGATAGGAGTGTTATACTTAGCGGGGGAGTGATAGGAGTGTGATACTTAGCGGGGGAGTGATAGGAGTGTTATACTCAGCGGGGGAGTGATAGGAGTGTGATACTTAGCAGGGGAGTGAAAGGAGTGTAATACTTAGCGGGGGAGTGATTGGAGTGTTATACTTAGCGGGGGAGTGATAGGAGTGTGATACTTAGCGGGCGAGGTATAGGAGTGTGATACTTAGTGGGGGAGTGATAGGAGTGTGATACTCAGCGGGGGAGTGATAGGAGTGTAATACTGAGCGGGGGAGTGATAGGAGTGTTATACTTAGTGAGGGAATGATAGGAGTGTGATACTTAGCGGGGAAGTGATAGGAGTGTTGTACTTAGTGGGGGAATGATAGGAGTGTTATACTTAGCGGGGGAGTGATAGGATTGTTATACTTAGCGGGGGAGTGATAGGAGTGTGATACTTAGCGGGGGAGTGATAGGAGTGTGATACTTAGCGGGGGAGTGATAGGAGTGTGATGCTTAGCGGGGGAGTGATAGGATTGTTATACTTAGCGGGGGAGTGATAGGAGTGTGATACTTAGCGTGGGAGTGATAGGAGTGTGATACTTAGTGGGGGAGTGATAGGAGTGTTATACTTAGCGGGGGAGTGATAGGAGTGTGATACTTAGCGGGGGAGTGATAGGAGTGTTATACTTAGCGGGGGAGTGATAGGAGTGTGATACTTAGCGGGGGAGTGATAGGAGTGTGATACTTAGCGGGGGAGTGATAAGATTGTGATACTTAGCGGGGGAGTGATAGGATTGTGATACTTAGTGGGGGAGTGATAGGAGTGTTATACTTAGTGGGGGAATGATAGGAGTGTTATACTTAGCGGGGGAATGATAGGAGTGTAATACTTAGCGGGGGAGTGATAGGAGTGTGATATTTAGCGGGGGAGTGATAGAATTGTTATACTTAGCGGGGGAGTGATTGGAGTAGGAGTGTGATATTTTGGGAGTGATAGGGATTTGATACTTTGGGAGGGTTAGGAATGTGATATTTAGTGTGGGTAACAAGCAAAATGTTTTAGATGAGTAGAATCCGATGGAATATTCATGAACCGAGACGATGCTCTGTCCCACAGTGGTATACAGTTAGGATCGCTGACCCAGGGAGTCCTCAACATTGACTCTAGACTCCATGAAGATTCATAGTATCAGGTCAAACATGGGGAAGGGATCCTCCTGTGGTTACCACCTATTGCACCTCCCTCATCTGATGGATTAGTGCTCCTCCATGTTAAACACCACTTGGAAGAAGCAGCGAGGGTTGAAAGGGCGTAGAATATACTCTGGGTGGAGGCACTTCAATGTCCATCACTAAGAGTGGCTTGGCAGCACCACTGCTGATTGAGCTGGCCGAATCCTAAAGGACAAAGCAGTCAAGCTGGGCCTGCAGCAGATGGTGAGGGAACCAACAAGAAGAAAAAACCTACTTGACCTCGTCCTCATCAATCCGCCTCTCAAAGGCGCATTGTCCATGACAGTATTCATAGGAGTGACCAACATACTTGCAGAGACAAAGCCCCACCTTCACACTGAGAATCCCCTCCTTCGCGTTGTGTTACCCCGTCACCGTGCTGAATGGGATAGATAGAGAACAGATCTAGCGGCTCAGAATTCGGCATCCATGAGGTGCTGTGGGCCATCAGCAGCAACAGAATTCTATATAGCCACAATCAGTAACCTCTTGGCCCATCATATCCCTCACCCCACCATTACCATCAAATCAGGGCAGAGCGCACTTGCAACACTTGCACCTACCCGACAGTGTTGAAGATTTCCTGGGCTGACACCGGCGTGTTCGGTGAGGTGAGCGGACAAGATGGCGCAATCGGTATCACAACAGCATGAAACCAGTTTGCGATCACCCACTCGGCCCGCTGATGGTGGGCTGCGTTTCCCACCATCGGATGTCGGGTACCTCATTGTAATATATCTGGATATCACTATTAGGCCAGCCCAGGAGAATTGTGACCATCCACACTGGATCGTCCACCCATGTCGACAGGAAAACACACCAATGTATTTCACAGCAGCACATAAGCGATGAGCACCTGGTGAGCTGCACTTCACTTGCGACTTCAAAGCTTGTTTGCCCCCACTTTGCTTTGGGCAGTACTCCTAGTCATCAGCGCCAGACTTCACGGGCAGCATCACATCACATTAAGGGGGCTCATGGGCAGATCAGCCAGATGTGGGGGGCTTTTCAATAGCTGCAGGGCGAGGGCTTGCTTGGTAAAGGGGGATAAGTGGCCTCAGGCAAGGGAAGAGGATGAGGGCTCTGCTGGGGAAGGGGGGTATCCCAGGGTGTGTTGATCAGTGTAAGTGGCCTCAAGATGGTGAGGGCTGAGGAGGCAACCTCCAGAGGAGATGAGGCGAGATGGAGATGTGAGGGTGTGTGTGTGAGAGAGTGAGTGCTGATGTCCCTTGAGCTGGCAGTGAGTGAGATGTCAGTGAATGTGTGATGGGCTTGTGAGTGTGTGAGTTTAGAGTGATGAGATGGTTACATTACCCTGGCAGCATTGATGAGATCATTCATCCTCTTTCTGTACTGGATGACCAACCTCTTCCGTGCAGCATTGGCACTGACCACCACTGCCACCACCTCCCAAGCCTGGTTGGTTATGCTGCTGCCCATCCTGAGGCCAGACTGGAGGTAAAGGACATTGTGGCGGGCCTCCACTGTGTCCATAGGCGTTCCAGTGATGCCTCACTAAACCTGGGGGCTGCAGTTTTTTTGCCTTTCACAGACACCGCCCCTGCAGCAGTCCTGGCTGGAAACACTGATGTGTGTGCGCACGCCTGGACTTTAAATATGGCGCCCGGCATGGGGAAGTGGCGAGGTGATGGCGTGGAGGGAAAATGAGTGCCCACCCACCATGGAAATGGCGTGTGTCCCAGGAATTCATAACTAATGCAGTGGGTTTGGGAAGATGCGGCATGAAACCCCGCCATTGCAGCCAGTGGGTATAACTACATTCTGCCCACCCACTACCGCACTTAGTGCAAACCTGGAATGATTCCACCCCCAGTTTTGTCCTGCCCACAAAATCTGTGCAAATCTAATTCATCCAAATACTACCCTATCAGTCTAACCTTGATCATCAGCAAAGTGGTGGAAGGGGTTGTCGGCAGCACAATCCAACTCAGCATTAAACTGCTCACTGATGTTCAGTTTGGGCTCCGCCAAGGCCACTTGGCTCCCGGCTTGCTCACAGTCTTGCTCCAAACATGGACAAAGGAGCTGAATTCCAGAGGGGAGGTGAGAGTGACTGACCTCAAGGCCAAGGCAGCATTTGAAGAGGCTCAGCATCAAAGAGCTCTAGCTAAATTATTGCAATTGGTGCAAAGGAAGATGCTTGCCATTGTGGGAGGCCAATCGCCATTGCTGCAAGGCTTTTGCAGGGTAGTACCCTTGGCCAAATCCAGCTGCTTCATCAATAATCTTCACTCCAGCATACGGTCAGAAATGAGGATATTCGCTGATGTCTGCACGGTGTTCAGTCCCACTCGCAACTCCTGATGTAATGAAGCAGTCAGTGCTTGCATGAAGCAAGACCGGGATAACATTCTGTCTTGGTCTGATAGGTGGCAAGTAGTAATCGGCCCACACAAGTGTCAGGCAATGATCATCTCCAACAAGAGAGAATCTAACCATCTCCCTTTGATATCCAACAGCATTAATATCACTGATTCCCCCCACTATCAAACTCACAAATTTAAATAGACCAGTCACTGTGGGTGCAAGAGTAGGTCAGAGGTTGGGAATTCTGGGGCAAAGAAGTCACATCCTGACCCCCAAAGCCTGTCCACTATCTACAAGGTGCAAGTCAAGAGCGCTGGAATACTCTCTTCTTGCCTCATTAAGTGCAGCCCCATCAACACTCAAGAAGCTCGACACCTTCCAGGACAAAGCAGCTTTCTTGATCCACAGCACATCCCCCATGTTAAATATTCACTCCCTGTACCACCAGCATACAGTGGCAGGAATGTGTACCAGCCTTTGATGACACCTTCCAAATCGGCAGCCTCTAGCAACTAGAAGGGCAAGGGCAGCAGGTGAATGGGAACACAGTCAATTGCAAGTGCTCTTCCAAACCACACACTACCCTCACTTGGAAATATATCTCCGTCCTTTCACTGTCACTGGGTCTAAGTCCTGGAACTCCCTCCCTAATTGTGGGAGGACCTTCATGACCTGGACTGCAACAGTTCACGAAGGTATCTCACCACCACCTTCTCAAGGGCAGTTAGGGATGGGTAATAAATTCTGGCTGTACGAGTAACGCTTACGCTCCAAGAATAAACACAAAAAAAATTCAATCATTCCCTTAAGGCCTCAGGTTCGATTCCTGCTCTCGATTAAATCAGCTCAGTTAATGTTGTATATATGTGCACTGTGAGGTTAAAGTGGAAGTTAGTTGAGTTTCCCCTATGAATGAATAACCTGGCAATGCTTAGTACAATAACAATTAGGCTCACACATGAAGAATGACCATGTTTGTGAAATCATACTCCATAATGATCCTGCAGTTGAGGGGGGGAAGGGGACTAATACACCATAAAAGTTAACATGAGAAACTGGCAATGCTGATATTTGGAGTATTCATTAAACACCATGCCATCTAGAAGGCATCAATTTTGCTCCATCGCTGTTGGTTCACTTTTGACCGACATGCTTGACTGTTTGATTGGCAGGTGGGTCTGAATGTCGGGGTGGCTTGAGCAGAGCACTGGCTGATGCTGTAGCGATGATTGACAAACACATCCGAATTTTGCATCCACTTTTGCTGTGGGCTGTCAGACTGTCAGCACTTTGAGATACGTGACTGTCATCCCCTTGAGTGTTTTGATAGGGGTGGGACTGAGGGCCACCCCAGTGTGGTGATGGTTGCTTTAAGAGTGTGATATGCTAGTGCACATGGAATTCAAAGGGTGAGGCTCGCTTCCTTGTGTCTTGATTTATATTAAAAATTAGTAAAGCTCCATAGAGACGAAAAGAACAATCAACCTTCATTGGTTGGGGTGAATCTGTAGCTTGTGTTCATCCACCAGTTGGACCTGAACAATCTAACAGAAGCTTGACTTAGGTTCAAACTCATTGTTTCTTTCATAACTGGGTTAATGTTGGATGAAAAAGTTGGCACCAATTGTCAGCAGCAACATCCCAAAAGCAGCAATATGGTGAATCACATCACATCAATCTATCACATCAATCTTGCTGGCGTTGACTGGGGAATAAAAATTTGTCAAGGCAGCTCCCCTCTTCTTTGTCAGTTAGTATCTTGTGACCTTTTACATTCACTTGACCAGGCAACAGGTTTAACACCTCATCCAAAAGTTGACATTTCCAACATTGCAGCACTCCAGCAGCACCTAGAGTACATCTTCAAGAGTTCTACCACCTAAGCCGAGCTGTGGAGCCCTTCTTAGGTTTAATTGGTGAGGCTTTTATTTGGTATTCCATGTAAGATTGGCATCAACTTTCATTGGCAAAGCTGGTGACCCAACGGTCTGTGGCAAAGGTTAGGAAGCAGGTGTGCATCCTGATTCTCCATGTGGCACACTCCCAACGATGGCTGCGCTGTCAGAGCACCAGAAATCATCCACTAAAACATTGGACAAGGAGTGAAAATCAGAGCAAGAATTAAGCTCCCCCTCCCCATTAATCTTGTTCATCTCATCTGGTTGTTCGTCTCTGGTCATGTGGCTGCAGATCAAGAGCAGGCCCCATGAGGAATTGCAGGCAAGGACAAATGTGTGGCACATTGATTTATGAAACTAACAAGCCATGCCAACACAACATTGGCTACAGATCATCATTAACAAGCCACAACACAAGGTTAGATTATTAGGGAGCATTTACACACACCTGGAAATCTATTAACATTATCACATGAGTAGGTGAAACCGCATGGCATCCTCACTGTGAGAGACGAGGCCCCAAATACTTGTTGTCTTTTAATCCTAGATAGGTAAGGAGTAGACGGGTGAAAAAAATGCAGGATAATGAAGACAGAAGAAGGAGAAGCAAAATGAACATACGACAAAAGAGAGAGAAGAAAAAGAGACAAAGATGATCAGAAAAGGATGCAAGAGAAACAAATAGATTTCTTCAGCATTCATGTAAATCAGGAATAGTCATAATTATCAGAACAGCACACTCACTTATATTCACTGGCAGTTTGATGACCTAATACAAATATCCGATTTCCAATGAGGCTGGACACCACCATCAATTTGTAACTGTTTCAAAGTTTGCAACTGAATGTCGTTTATCTCCAGTGGTTTCCCCAAGGGTCAGTTTTGGGTCCATTACTCTTTTCAATTTTTATAAATGACCTAGACTCAGGTGTAGGGAGCACCATTATAAACTTTGCAGATGATATAAGCAAAGCAGCAGATAGTGATGGGGGTAGTTATAGGCTTCAGGATGGAATAGGCATGATGGTGAAATGAACAGGGGCATGGTGAAGAGAGTTCAGTGCGGAGCAGTGTGAGGTGATAAATGTTGGGAGGACTAAAACGGAAAAACAGCGTTCTGTGTTAAAAATGGCTTGTTGGTGATAATAGCGGATGAGCAGTGTACATGGTGTCAATAACCTTCAACCTTTAAAGCATGTGGCAGGGCAAATTGAGAAGGTGGTTAAAAAAGCTTGTATTTATAAATAGAGGAGCAGGATAAAGGAAAGAGGGAATTACGCCGGTGGGATTTTGCGATCCCATCAGTGTTCGAAACCACTCGCCGCGATGGGGCTGTAAAATTCTACCCAGAACTTACAACTGCCTTCAGCTGGAGTGTTGTGGACAGTTGGGGATGGGCAATAAGTACAGGTCTAGCCAGCGACGCCCACATCCCATGAATGAATTTTAAAAACGTTTTGGGGACCCAACTCCAGGAAAGATGCTGAGGCCTTAGAAAGGGCACAGAGGAGCTTCAGCAGGGTGTTGCCAGGGATGAGGGACTTCAGTTATGAGGAGAGGTTGGAACAGTTAGAACTGTTCTTCTTGCAACAGAGAAGGTTAAGAGCTGACTCTGATTGAAGTTTTCAAGGCGATGAGGTGTTTTGATGGAGTAGTTAGAAAAAGAACCATTCCCCCTGAAGGGTGGGTCAAATACAAGAGGCCACGGATTCAAACTTATTGGCAAAATTAGTGCGGAGATGAGAAGGAGTGTTTTCACCCAGAGAGTTATTGGGATTTGGAATGCTCAGACAAAAAGTTGATTCCATAAATAATTTTGAAAGGAGAATTCCAAAAGGCATTTGATAAGTGCCACATAACAGGCTTGTCAGCAACGTTGAAGCTCATGGTAAAAAAGAGGGAGCGGGAGCATGGATATAAAATTGATGGATTAATGCGAGAGAGGAGTGGTGTACAGTTACTTCTCAGACTGGAGGAAGGTATATAGTGGGGTTCACGAGGGCTTTAGACCCTCTGTTTCTCTTGATGCATATTAATCACCTAGACTTGGGTGTGCAGGGCACAAGTTTAAAATTTGAAAACGCCACAATACTTGCGAGATTTGTGAGCAGTGAGGAGGATAGTGATTGACTTCAAGAGGACATGGACAGTCTGGTGGAATGGGGCTACCATGTGGCAGATGAAGTTTAATGCTGAGATACATATTGGTAGGAAGAACCAGGAGGGCAAATATAAAATAAAGGATAGAATTGGCGACCAGGTAATGCATTTTGGAAGGTCTAATACAGGCAGGAATTAAACAGTAAATGGCAGAACCCTTAAGTGCATCGACGGGCAGAGGGATCTGGATATACAGGTCCACAGGTCACTGAAAGTGGCAACGCAGGTGGATAAGGTAGTCAGGAAGGCTATGGCATGCTTGCCTTCATCCACAGGGGTATTGAGTATAAAAGCTGGGAAGTCATGCTGCAGCTGTATAGAACCTTGGTTAGGCCACACTTGGAATATTGCAGGCAATTCTGGTCACCACATTACCAGAAGGATACGGAGGCATTGGAGAGGGTGCAGAGGAGGTTTACCAGGATGCTGCCTGGTCTGGAGGTTATTAGCTATGAGGAGAGGTTGGAGAAACTCAGATTGTTCTCACTAGAGTGACAGAGATTGAGGGGCGACTTGATAGAAGTTTACAAAATTATGAGTGGCATGGACAGAGTAGATAGTCAGAAGCTTTTTCCCAGAGTGGAAGAGTCAATTACTAGGGGACATAGATTTAAGGTGAGAGGAGAAAACTATAGAGGAGACGTGGGGGGCAAGTTTTTTTGCAGAGGGTAGTGAGTGTCTGGAATTCGCTGCCAGAGGAGGTGGTGGAAGCAGGTACGATTGTGATGTTTAAGAGGCAGCTTGACAAATACATGAATAGGATGGGAATAGAGGGATACGGACCCCGGAAGTGCAAAATGTTTTAGTTGACAGGCAATGTGATCGGTGCAGGCTTGGAGGGCCGAAGGGCCTGTTCCTGTGCTGTACTTTTCTTTGTTCTTTGTTCTAATTCTGAAGAGGTTCAGGTGCAGCGGGACCAGGTGATTATATGCAAAAATGATTGAAAGTGGCAGAGAAGGTTGGGACATCAATTAAAAAATCATGTAGGATTCCAGGCTGAATGAATGCTCCTCCTCATTCAGGTACCATACCCTAAAAGGCCATTGGCGACCATGGATTTCCAATGGGTTGGTCCATGATGATGCTTGGCAAAGTACCGCAGTGGTTTCCCATTGCCACCTGCAAGTATGGCTGATGAGGAGACCCTTGTCATCAGGCATATTGGAAGGATTTGCAGGCTGGTAACCAACATCTTTGACCACAATATTCACGCACCTTCCATGGTCATCAAGTCCAGAAGTGGGACTTGAACCCAGAGACCGGGACTGCTCCACATGACCTCCCAGCACAGTACAAATAGAGAGATAGAATACAAAAGCAAGGAAGCTATAGTGAACCTCCATACTTCAGCTTCAGTTGGGAGTATTATGTCCAATTCTGGGCTCAACACTTGAGGATGGATGTGAAGGCTGGGAATTTCCATGCCCACTGGCATCGGGCATGCTGGGTGGCATGAGCAGCTGGTATGGCGCAATTGGTTTCACGACAGTGTGAAACCAATTTGCGATCGTCTGCTCAGCCTGCCAATGGCGGGCCGCGTTCCCATTGGACGCCGGGAACCTCATTATAATACATCTGCATGTCATTATTAGGCCAGCCCACTGGAATTGTCTCACCCCCTCCCCCACTGGATTGTCCGCCCACGTCAGCGGGTAAACATGACCGCACTTCGCTCGGGACTTCAAGGTTTGTTTGCCCACCTTGCTTCGGGCACCACTCACAGTCATCAGCGCCAAGGCTTCACAGGCAGCACCACATCACATTAGGGGGGCTCATGGGCACATCTCTACCTACCAGACCAACCATATGTGGATAGCTTCTCAATGGCTGCAGGGCGAGGGCTTGCTTGGGCAAGCGACAAGTGGCCTTAGGCAAGGGAAGAAGCTGCAGGGTGGAGGGCTGTACTGGGGAAGGGGGGTATTCCAGGGTGTATGGTGGGCACATGTTAATCTGTGCAAGTGGCCTCAAGATGGTGAGGGCTGAGGAGGCAGCCTCCAGAGGAGATGTGGCCAGATGGACATGTGAGGATGTGTGTGAGAGAGTGAGTGGTGATGCCCTTTGAGTTATCTGTCCGCTAGGTTGTTCAGTAGGAACCTGTGAGTTTGTCTCTTTGGCTCTCTCAGGCTCAATGGATCCTATAGGTCCTTCCAAATCAAGTGGAGTTCCTTCTACATGTGGCGTAGACTCCAAGCGGAATGCTTGGTGCATGCTTTCTTGTAGATCTGTTTCCTTTCTCCTGAGGCGATCTACATGTCTCCTAATTATCTGACCTTCGACCAATATGTGATAGACAGGGGTCCTTCACAGCACTAACTTCACCTGGTAGCCATTCCATTATCAGACACTGTAGTCTCTCGTAACCCGTGTATCGCAAAACTCTGATGCAATCTGTCTATGGTAGTGGCAGATAAGGGTGATCTCACCTCGTATACATCCATCCATTTCGAAGGAGCGCCTATAATCAAGAGGAACAATGTGCCCAAAAAAGGCCCCTCGTAGTCAACATGGAGGTGGACCCATGGCCTCCCTGGCCACTCCCAGGGATGCAGTAGAGCCAAAGGGGACAATTTCTGCACCTGTTGGCACTGCATGCAGCTCTTGACTAAGTTTTCGATTTCTGTATCCATCCCTGGCCACCATAAATAGCTGTGCACCAACACTTTCATTCTAGAGATGCCAGGGTGAGCACTATGTAATTCTGTCAAACATGGTTTTCTTCCTCTGGGAGGCACAATGACTCTCGCTCCCCACAATAAATGCCATCCTGTCAGTGAGCTCATATCTCCTGTTAAAATAGGGCTTCATTTCATCCGACTTTGGCTTGTTAGACCATCCCTGCAAGAATTGTTCCCTTACATGAGACAAAAGTGGATCATGGTCTATCTGCTGTCTGATTGGTGACAAATCCAGAAAGTTTAATAACAAGACAAGTTCTTGGGGAATTGGGATGTTCACATTGCTGTTGTTTAGAGGCTCAGTGTGTCGGTATTTACAATCTGGATTCCTGGCCGGTGGATAAAAGTAAATTCGCGAGCAGCTAGAATCAGTGCCCACCTTCAGATGCGTGCCAAGGCAATTGGGGATATTGCCTTATCTTCCCCAAACAAGCTTAATAGTGGCTTGTGATTGGATACAATGGTGAAGTGGTGACCATGGATGTATTGGTGGAACTTCTTAGGACCAAATACGATGGATAAGCCTTCTTTCTCTATTGGTGAGTATCTTCGTTCTGCCTCACTGAGTGTTCTTGAGATGTAACCAATGGACCGTTTGGAGCCATCCACAATCCATGGGGAGAGTACGGCTCCTATTCCATAAGGGGATGTATCGCAGGTCAAAATTAATTCTTTCTTTGGGTTGAAATGTACCAACAGGTCTGATGAATGTAGCAGTTGCTTTACTGGTGTAGAAGCCTGTTGTTGTGGAGCTTGCCAAGTCCACCTGTGGTTTTCCTTGAGCAAGCTGTATAAAGGATCCAATACTGTTGACAAACTTGGGAGAAAACGGCCATAATGTTAATCATTCCCAAGAAGGTCTTGAGCTCTATGGCGTTTTTTGATGCTGGCACCTCACGAATAGCTCTCACCTTGTCTTCCACTGGGTGAAGGCCCTGTGAGTCAACCCTATGACCCAGGTAAACCACTCCTTTAGCTTGGAAGATACATTTTCCCTTTTCAAGTGCACTCTGGCTTGTGAGAAACACTTCAATACCTCTTCCGGGTTAGCCAGGTGTTCCTCATCAGTTAGTCCTGTTACTAGGACATTGTTGAGAAAAACCACCACATGGGGTAGACTTTGAAGTAATTTTCCATTGTCCATTGGGAAATGGCACAAGCCACTGAGACTCTGAAGGGTGACCTGGGATAACCCCATATGTGTGTTGATAGTCACAAAATCCCGAGGGGCCTGTTCTAGCTCGACTTGCTGGTAATTGTGCCTCATGTCGAGCTTCGTATAGGCTGTTCCCCTGGTAGCTTGGAGCACAATTCATCCATTTTCGGTACAGGGTGTCTGTCTGGTTTCGCCACTTTGTTAACGGTCAACATGTAATCCCCGCATATTCGCTCACTTTGGTCAGGCTTTAGCACTGGAACCTTTGGGCACTGCCTATTTAGAAAATTATACAGGTTGTTAGATTCCCAACCTTTCCAGCCTGTCTAATTCAATATCCACTTTCTCTCCTAAAGCATAGAGGATTGGCCTCGCCTTCAAGTATCTGGGATTTGCCCCTGGATGCACGTGGATTTTCACTTGCAGCCCCTGAATCTTCCCGAGCTCTCCCCTGTAAACAGAAGCATATTTCTGTAATAATTCTTGCAGATCTTTCATTCTGAGTTGAAAAATCTCAGTCCACTCCAACTTTATTTCCTTAAGCCAGTTCCGACCAAGAAGACTTGGACCCTTCACTGCCACCACTATCAGGGGTAAATTAACAGACTGATTTCCATACACCTTTTACTCATACATCTTCACCAGTATGCGCCTTTTATTTAGCATCTGAATTTTCCAGATGTAACAAGTGGTCTCCTTCATTCAGATATTTGAACATATGTTCCCCTATAACTATTATGGATGCCCCTGTATCCACCTCCATTCCGATGGGTTTCTCGTTGACCTTCACTGTCACATAGATGGGCTGTGTTTTACCCATTTTTACTTTGTACAGTGAGTAAATATCTGACACTGTTTCTTCTGATTTCTCTATTATGTGGATTTCACGGTTTCCACCTTTTTGTTTAAAATTTTGTCTCAATCTGTCTTTACAATATTGCAGAATGTGCCCATTACGATGGCAGTAGAAACATTGTCAGTCCCGTTTCCATTTCTGTCATTAATGTGGGTTTTCTCTGTTAACCCATTGCTTTGTGCTGGTCTCTTAATGGTGGTTGTTTCCTGCCTTTCCGTGGAGCCCAGCACTTCTGCCCCATTTCTAACCGGTGCTTCCCTCCTGAGATGAAGGATGGCGCCATTTTGTGCTCCCCTTGATTGCTTCTGAGTCCTTGACTGTGTCTCCATTGCGAACGCCAACTCCAGCGCCTTGCTGAAGCCTAAATTTGTTTCAGACAACAACCTTTTTTGAATGGCGTCTTCATTAATCCCACATACTAATCAGTCTCTTAACATGTATCGTTAATCGACATCCCGAACTCACGGTGCTCGCTCAGTTGTTTTAAAGCTGCTACATAGCAAGCAACTGTCTCTCCAGGGGTGTAACACCTCGAATTGAATTTTAAACATTGCACTGTTACCAAGGGTTTCGGCTGAAAGCGGCTTTTCACAAGGTTTACCAAATCATCAAAGCTCTTGGTATCTGGAGCACTGGGTGCTGTTAGACTACGATATAGGTTGTGTGTTTTCCTGCCACATGTCAATAAGAGGATTGCTCGCCTCTTCTCCTCCCCCGATATGTCCTTGGCCAAAAAGAAGAACTCGAAGTGTTCAATATAGTGTGATCAGTCATCGGTGGTCTGATCAAACGGTTCAATACAGCTAAACTGTGGCATAGTGGAGGGAGATAACTTCGATGACTATGGTGAAGGCTGTACTTGCAGTCAGCCTACAAGGCACGACTGATTCACATCAGTGGAATTTTCGCAGCTTTCCTTGGTGTCATTGACTGGCCATGTTTTGCCTCATCGCCAGTTGTTATGTTCCTGCTGCCGGGTGGCTTTGCTCAGTGAACGCGGCTGCACACCTGTCTACCGGTGGGTGAGTTAGCAAACAATGTACTGCAGACACAGAGACCAATATAAGATGAAGCACATGCTGTTTACTTACACAAGTAACAGAGCACTAACACAATGTGTGCTTCTCCAACTAGACCCTATTCTAAACTATCAATTAACAATGTGGCCCGCACCACACAGCAATTGGATAATACAATCACGTGGTCAGTCTGCTCACATTCTCTTAAAGGTGTATTGCACCTCAGATTACCGCAACTTCACTTGCTGTTTGTGGGATCCTGCTGTGTATAAGATGGCTGCTATATTCACCTCACGGAGTCACAGAGGCCAGAATCTTCTGGTTGACGAGTGGGGGGTGGGCCCCGCTCGCTGATGTGTAAAATGATGGGCGGTCCTGATGTCACCGCATGTCATTCAGACCCTCAGTTCAGCAGTTGCGCAGCAGAGTTGTCTGTGTGCCCACCGAACTCTCAAAGGCCAATTGAGGCCATTTAAATTCCAATTAAGATAATTAACGGAGCTGCCCGTCCAACCTTAAGGCTGGCGGGTGGGGGGGGTGGTTGCAGGCGAAGAGTCCAGGTGGCCTTCACATTTTTCATGGAGCCTCATCCACGGGCAAGGTGAGGTTTCAAGAAGGGTTTATAAATTAAATACATTTTTAAATTAAAATTCATTGACATGTCCCAGCTGATGTGACACTGTCACACGAGGGGACATGTCTTAAAAGATTTTTTTTCTTTTATTAAAATTCTTTAAAATCGAATTATTCTCCGTGAGGCAGCTCCAGGCCTCGGGGAGATTTCTGGGCTCGTTTACACATGTATGAAAGAGCGCAGGCCCTGACTCAGCCCAGTCCCCCTGCCCGCACAGGAGGCGCTCAGTGCTTCTGTGTGTGCGTCACGATGGGCGGGCCTTAACTGGCCTGCCCACACAAAATGGCAGCGCCCGGCCGATCGCGGGCGTCTACCTGCACCCGCGCCCGCTCCCACCTAACCCACCCAAGAAAATTCTCCCCAGAATCTTTACAGTGCAGAAGGAGGCCATTCAGCCCATCGAGCCTGCACTGGGTCTCTGAAAGAGCGTTCCACCTAGTCTTATCCGGTAATCATCCACATCTTTTCTTTTCAGGGAACAATCGTATTCCCTTCTGAACCTGCCTCCACCACCCTCTCAGGAAGTTTGTTCCAGACCCCAACCATCCTCTGGGTGAAAACATTTCTCCTCACATCACTATTATTCCTTTTGGTAGGTCTTGATGCTCTCTTGAGTGGAGCCGGTTCTCACTATTTACCCTGTCCACACCTCTCAGGATCTTGAATGCCTCTACCAAGTCTCCTCTCAGCCTTCTTTTCTCCAAGGAAAATAGCCCCAACCTCTCCAACCTATCTTCGTAGCAACAGTTCTTTATCCCTGGAATCATTCTTGTGAATCTCCTCTTTATTCTCTCCAATGTCTTTGCATCCTTCCTCAAGTATGGTGCCCAGAACTGGATGCAGTACTCCAGATAAGACCCTAACTTTTGTATTCAGTGCCGTTATTAATAAAACTTAAGATGCTATATGCTTTATCAACTGCTCTCTCTACATGCCCTGCCATCTTCAATGAACCATGTATGTATACACTCAGGTCCCTCTGTTCCTGAAGCTCCATTAGAGGCTCTCCCTTTTGACCTACATGACAACAATATCTGCAGTTCAAAGCAACTTGTATGTGACATGTTTTAGAATATTCCTGAGGTGTGTGATGTGATGCTCTATTAACACAACTCCCTTTTTTAATTTAAATATTTGGGCAGCTTTCTTAAAGGGGCATCTTTGTTATGGGCAACCACAGAAAAAGCACCCTAATTATAATTGTGGGACCCTATATGTATTTTGAATGTAAAAGAAACTATCGAAAGCTGCATGTAGACCGACATATTCTGTCATCGTCTAGACTTGAATCATTTAAGCACAGATTTTATACTCAAAGCAAGTTAATGTCATAAAATAGCTTTGGTAAAGCCACTAGCCAGCACTCTCTTTTGAAAATAAAGCTGTTTGCTGGAATGGAACTTAAAATAGCTATACAGCAATGATTATATTAATGTTCGTGCTTATAAGGGCAGTTCCCACATTCATTAATCGAAATTCATCCATTAAAGAGCCAACTGATTCAAAGAACAACAAAGAACAAACAAAACAGGCCCTTCGGCCCTCCAAACCTGCGCCGATCATATTGCCTGTCAAACTAAAACATTTTGCACTTCCGGGGTCCGTATCCCTCTATTCCCATCCTATTCATGTATTTGTCAAGCTGCCTCTTAAACACCACTATCGTACCTGCTTCCACCACCTCCTCTGGCAGCGAATTCCAGACACTCATTACCCTCTGTGTAAAAAACTTGCCCCGCACATCTCCTCTATAGTTTTCTCCTCTCACCTTAAATCTATGTCCCCTAGTAACTGACTCTTCCACCCTGGGGAAAAGCTTCTGACTATCTACTCTGTCCATGCCACTCATAATTTTGTAAACTTCTATCAAGTCGCCCCTCAATCTCCATCTCACTAGTGAGACCAATCTGAGTTTCTCCAACCTCTCCTCATAGCAAATAACCTCCAGACCAGGTAGCATCCTGGTAAACCTCCTCTGCACCCTCTCCAATGCCTCCAAATCCTTCTGGTAATGTGGCGATTCAGTTCCATGTCTTCTATAAAGTATGTCTCTCTTTTCAGCAATACTCAAGTTCTGTACTACCGAACGACTATCTTCTATAAAGAATACTGCGGATGCTGGAAATCTGAAATAAAATCAGAAAATGCTGGAAAAACTCAGCAGGTTTGACAGCATCTGTGGAGCGAGAAACAGAGTTAATGTTTCGAGTCTGTATGACACCCTGAAGAAGAGTCATACAGACTCGAAATGTTAACTCTGTTTCTCTCTGCACAGATGCTGTCAAACCTGCTGAGTTTTTCCAGCATTTTCTGTTTTTATAATCTTCTATTAAGGTTGGGCCATTGACTCCACCACTCGCCTGCCTAACCAACGAGGGTGAGAATTTCCCCGACAGCCAGAATCTGAGTGACGGGATCGTAAACACTTTCAGACGAGGAATTATCTGAAAAGGAAGAATGTGCAGGGTTACCGGGAGGAAATGATGGAATGGCATCAAGTGCATTGTTCATTAGGAGACCCAGTGCAGACAAGATGGGCCAAATGGCCTCCTCCTGTTCCATAACAGAGAATGCTGTGATAATTTTCCATTGTCTCCGTACTTCATTGTGACATTTTTAATGCGCTTATTGGAAATTTACAAGTAAGTAATTCTAAAAATGTACCCAGAAAATAACCTGGGAACAGCTCACTTCAGATTTTGGGTCAATTGTACGATTTTTAATTTTGGGCAGGGGAGGGGAGTCGGTCCGTGCGGTAGAAGAGATGACAACAGGATTTTCACAAGAGCCACGTCATAACAAGGGGGAATGGTCCCTGGAGGTGGTAAGGAATGTGAGGTACAGTCACACCTGGAGTACTGAGTACAATTTTAATTGCAGCACTGTATCAATGATCAGGTATGAGAAGTAGCACAGAAAAGGAAACCAAACTATATCAAATTTAAGGCCTCTGAGGAGAGGTCAAAGGCAAAACAAAAATAAAAATATCTGGAAAAACTCAGCAGGTCTGACAGCATCTGCGGAGAGGGACACAGTTAACGTTTCGAGTCCGTATGACTCTTCATCAGAACTAAGGAAAAATAGAAAAGAGGTGAAATATAAGCTGGTTTAAGGGGGGGGGAACAAGTGGAGCTGGATAGGGGGCCAGTGATAGGTGGAGATAACCAAAAGATTCATAGACAAAAGGAGAAAGGGGTGTTGAAGGTGGTGATGGAATGTGCTAATAGGTGACATTAAGGGTAGAAAGCAGGACGAGCAAGGTACAGATAGCCCTAGTGGGGGTGGGGTGGGGGGAAGGGATGGAAATAATTTCCATCCATTGTTTTATCTCTACCTTTTAGCCTATTTTGATCCCTTCACCCCACCCCACCCCCACTAGGGCTATCTGTACCTTCACCCCCACCCCACCCCCACTAGGGCTATCTGTACCTTCACCCCCACCCCACCCCCACTAGGGCTATCTGTACCTTCACCCCCACCCCACCCCCACTAGGGCTATCTGTACCTTGGCGTCCTGCTTCCTACACTTAATGTCACCTATTAGCACATCCTTTAGATAATATCACCACCGTCAACACCCCTTTGTCCTTTTGTCTGTGACATCTTTTGGCAATCTCCACCTATCACTGGCCCTCTATCCAGCTCCACCTGTCCCACCCCCCACCCCCCCTTAAACCAGCTTATATTTCACCTTTCTATTTTTCCTTAGTTCTGTTGAAGAGTCATACGGACTCGAAACGTTAGCTGTATTCCGCTCCGCAGATGCTGCCAGACCTGCTGAGTTTTTCCAGCTATTTTTATTTTGTTTTGGATTTCCAGCATCCACAGTATTTTGCTTTTATCTTAGAGATCAAAGGCAATTGTGTGTTTACTCTGGAGAAGAGAAGGCTGAGGAGAGAGGTTTTTTTAAAATTCTTTCACAAGGTGTGGGCATTTCTGGCTGGGCCAGCATTTATTGCCCATCCCTAATTGCCCCTTGAGAAGGTGGTGGTGAGCTGCCTTCTTGAACCGCTGCAGTCCTTGTGGTGTAGGTACACCCACAGTGCTGTTAGGGAGGGAGTTTCAGGATTTTGACCCAGTGACAGTGAAGGAATGGTGATATATTTCAAAGTCAGGATAGTGAGTGACTTGGAGGGGAACTTGCTGGTGGTGGTGTTCCTATCTATCTGCTGCCTTTGTCCTACTAGATGAAAGAGGTTGTGGGTTTGGAAGGTGCTATCATAGGAGCCTTGGTGAATTCCTGCAGTGCATCTTGTAGACGGTACACACTGCTGCTACTGTGTGTTGGTGTTGGAGGGAGTGAATGTTTGTGGATGTGGTGCTATTCGAGTGGGCTGCTTTGTCCTGGATGGTATTGAGCTTCTTGAGTGTTGTGGGAGCTGTACTCATCCAGGCAAGTGGAGAGTATTCCATCACACTCCTGACTTGTGCCTTGTAGATAGTGGACAGGCTTTGGGGAGTCAGGAAGTGAGTTACTCGTCACAGGATTCCTAGCCTCTGACCTGCTCTTGTAGTCACTGTATTTATATGGCTAGTCCAGTTCAGATTCTGGTCAATGGTAGCCCCCAGGATGTTGATAGTGGGGGATTCAGTGATGGTAATGCCATTGAATGCCAAGGTGAGATGGTTAGATTCTCTCTTGTTGGAGATGGTGATTGCCTGGCACATATGTGATCTGAATGTTACTTGCCACTTATCAGCCCAAGGCTGAATGTTGTCTAGGTTTTGCTGGATATAGAAACAGACTGCTTCAGTATCTGAGGAGTTGCAAATGGTGCTGAACATTGTGCAATTATCAGCAAACATCCCCATTTCTGACCTTACGATGGAAGGAAGGTAAGTGATGAAGCAGCTGAAGATGGTTGGGCCTAGGACACTAGCCTGAGGAACTCCTGCAATGATATCCTGGAACTGAGATGATTGACCTTCAACAACCACAACCATCTTCCTTTGTGCTAGGCATGACTCCAGCCAGTGGAGAGTTTTCTCCCTTATTCCCATTGAATTCAGTTTTGCTAGGGCTCCTTGATGCCACACTCGGTCAAATGGTGCCATGATGTCAGGGGCAGTCACTCTCACCTCACCTCTGGAATTCAGCTCTTATCTTCTGAATGTCAGTGAGCAGGTTATTGCTGAGTAAGAGCTGCTTGATAGCACTGTCGATGATCCCTTCCATAATTTTGCTGATGATTGAGAGTAGATTGATGGGTTGGTATTGGCTGGATTGGATTTGTCCCCTGTTTTCTGTGTACAGGACATACCTGGGCAATTTTCCATGTAGCTGGGTAGATGCCAGTCTTGTAATTGTACTGGAACAGCTTGGCTAGGGGCGCAGCAAGTTCTGGAGCACAAGTCTTCAACACTATTGCTGGAATATAGTCAGGACCCATAGCCTTTGTACTATTCAGTGCCTCCACCCATTTCTTGATGTCACATGAAGTGAATCGAATTGGCTGAAGACTGGCATCTGTGATGCTGGGGACCTCCGGAAGAGGCCAAGATAGATCATCCACTTGGCTCTTCTGGCTGAAGATTGTTGCAAATTCTTCAGCCTTACCTTTTGCACTGATGTGCTGGGCTCCTCCAACATTGAGGATGGGGTATTTGTGGAGCCTTCTCCTCTGGTTAGTTGTTTAATTGTCCACCACCATTCACGACTGGATGTGGCAGGACTGCAGAGATTAGATCTGATCCATTGGTTGTGGCATTGCTTAACTCTGACTATCACTTGCTGCTTATGCTGTTGGCATGCAAGTAGTCCTGCGTTGTAGCTTCACCGGGTTGGCACCTCAATTATAGGTATGCCTGGTTCTACTCCTGGCATGCCCTTCTGCACTCTTTATTGAACCAGAGTTGACCCCTTAGCTTTATGGTAATGTAGAGTGGGGGATATGCTGGACCATGAGGTTACAGATTGTAGTTGTATACAATTCTGCTGCTGATGGTGCACAGTGCCTCATGTTTGCCTAGTTTTGAGTTACTAGATCTATTTGAAACCTATCCCATTTAGCACAGTTGTAGTGCCACACAACATGATGGAGGGTATTCTCAATGTGAAGATGGGACTTTGTCTCCAGAAGGACTGTATGGTCCTTGAAAGAAAATTAATTGATATAACCTCTTTTGTGACCTCATGAAGACCCAAAGTGCTTGACAGTCATTGAAGTACTTTGGAAGACTTCATCACTGTTGTAATGTAGGAAGCTTAAGAACATAAAATTAGGAACAAAAATAAGCTATTTCACCCCTTGAGCCTGCTCTGCCATTCAAAAAAGATCATGAGTGATCTTCTACCTCAACTTCCTGAGCTATTCCCATATCCCTTATTTCTCTAAGTACCCAAAAATTTATCAACCTGTCTTGAATATACTCAATGACTGAGCATCCGCAGCTTCCTAGGTTAGAGAATTCCAAAGATTCACAACCCTTTGAGTGAAAAATATTTCTCCTCATCCCAGTCCCTTTATCCTGAGACTGTGACCCCGTGTTCTAGATTTCCCAGCCAGGGAGAACATTTCCTCAGCATCTACTCCATCAATCCCCTTAAGAATTTCATATGTTTCAATTAAATCACCTCTCATTCTTCTAAACTCCCGGGAATATCGTCCTAGTCTACTCAATCTCTCCCCACAGGACAATCCCTTTATCCCAGAAATCAGTCTAGTGAACCTTCATTGCACTCCCTCTAGGGCAAGAATGTCCTTCCTTAGGTAATGAGACCAAAATCGCACACACGCTATTCCAGGTGTGACCTAACCAAGGCCCTTGTATGATTGTAGCAAGACTTATTTACTCTATAACTATCCCTTCGTAACAAAAGCTAAGATAAAATTTGCCTTCCTAATTTCTTGCTGTACCTATGGTGTTAACTTTCTGTGGTTCATGTTCATGGACATACAGTTCCCAGTGAATGCAAACATTTCCCAGTCTCTCATCATTCAACCTTTGAAATTTTATTTTACCTTTACTATTATTCAAAATGCTTTTTTATTTTTCCTATCAAAGTGGATAATTTCACACTTTGGTTCATTGATTTCCACCTGCCATGAGTTCTCCCACTCACCCACCCACTCACTATCCCCCTGCAGCCTCTTTATATCCCTCCCCAACACTTACTTTCCCACCTAGCTCTGGCCGGGATTTTCCAGCCCTGCCTACTGTTGGGATCTGCCAATCCCTCCGAAAGTCAGTGGACTTGGGGCTGGCCCACCACATCCTCTGTGGAGGGTCCACAGAAACATCGGAAGTGGGAACAGAAGTAGCTCATTCAGCCCTTTGAACCCGCTCCACCATTCAGGATGATCATGGCTGATCCTCTGTCTCAACACCGTACTCCCGCTCTCTCCCCTAACCGCTGACACCTTTAGTGTCTAGAAATCTATCGGTTTCCTTCTTAAATATATTCAGTGACTTGGCCTCCGTAGCCTTCTGTGATAGAGAATTCCACAGGTTCACCACCCTCTAAGGTGAAGAAGTTTCTCCTCATCTCAGTCCTAAATGGCCGACCTTGCATGTTGAGATTGTGACCCCTTGTTCCAGACCTCCCGACCCCGAGCCAGAGGAAACATCATCCCTGCGTCCAGCCTGTCCATCCCAGTCAGAATTCTATATGTTCCAAGCCACAGAAGGGCCGGAAAATCCTGGCCTTTGTCTCGTTATTGAATTTAGAAATATGGAAGTTAACTTACACCCATCAGGTAAACACAGACAGGAGGAATCATCCGATAATCTGTTTCAGTGATGTCGGCTTTTTGATAATTGTTTGCCAGCTCACGGTAGAGAAAAGGGAAGTCCCTGTTCTTCTTCAAATAGTGGATGGGATCTCTTACTTTCTCCTGAAAGGGCAGACTTGGTGTAACAACTTATTTGAAAGGTGGCAACTCTAACAGTGCTGCATTCCCTCGGTACTGACCCTCTGACAGCGCTGCACTCCCTCACTACTGACCCTCTGACAGTGCTGCACTCCCTCACTACTGACCCTCTGACAGCGCTGCACTCCCTCGGTACTGATCCTCTGACAGCATGGCACTCCCTCAGTACTGACCCTCTGACAGCACTGAACTCCCTCAGTACTGACCCTCTGACAGCACTGCACTCCCTCAGTACTGACCCTCTGACAGCGCTGCACTCCCTCAGCACTGACCCTCTGACAGCGCTGCACTCCCTCAGTACTGACCCTCTGACAGTGCGGCACTCCCTCGGTACTGACCCTCTGACAGCACTGCACTCCCTCAGCACTGACCCTCTGACAGCACTGCACTCCCTCAGTACTGACCCTCTGACAGTGCGGCACTCCCTCAGCACTGACCCCCTGGCAGCACTGAACTCCCTCAGTACTGACCCTCTGACAGCGCTGCACTCCCTCAGTACTGACCCCCTGACAGTGCAGCACTTCCTCAGTACTGACCCTCTGACAGTGCAGCATTCCCTCCGTACTGATCCTCTGACAGTGCTGCACTCCCTCTGAACTGATCCTCTGACAGCGCTGCACTCCCTCACTACTGACCCTCTGACAGCACTGCACTCCCTCACTACTGACCCTCTGACAGCGCTGCACTCCCTCGGTACTGACCCTCTGACAGCACTGCACTCCCTCAGCACTGACCCTCTGACAGCACTGCACTCCCTCAGCACTGACCCTCTGAAGCACTGCACTCCCTCAGTACTGACCCTCTGACAGCGCTGCACTCCCTCAGCACTGACCCTCTGACAGCGCTGCACTCCCTCAACACTGACCGTCTGATAGCACTGCACTCCCTCAGTACTGACCCTTTGACAGTGCGGCACTCCCTCGGTACTGACCCTCTGACAGCGCTGCACTCTCTCAGCACTGACCCTCTGACAGCACTGCACTCCCTCAGTACTGACCCTCTGACAGTGCGGCACTCCCTCAGCATTGACCCCCTGGCAGCACTGAACTCCCTCAGTACTGACCCTCTGACAGCGCTGCACTCCCTCAGTACTGACCCCCTGACAGTGCAGCACTCCCTCCGTACTGATCCTCTGACAGTGCTGCACTCCCTCTGAACTGATCCTCCGACTGCGCTGCACTCCATCCGTACTGATCATCTGACAGCGCTGCACTCCCTCAGTACTAACCCTCTGACAGCGCTGCACTCCCTCAGTAGTGACCCTCTGACAGCACTGCACTCCGTCCATACTGATCCTCTGACAGTGCTGCACTCCCTCCGTACTGATCCTCTGACAGCGCTGCACTCCCTCAGTA
This sequence comes from Isurus oxyrinchus, assembly GCA_026770705.1. NCBI lineage: Eukaryota > Metazoa > Chordata > Chondrichthyes > Lamniformes > Lamnidae > Isurus > Isurus oxyrinchus. Next base: position 5,965,011 of record JANJGN010000027.1, on the reverse strand, counting down.
CTGCATTTGCCTCAGCCTGTATTATGAATTCAAATTTTTTTAAGGATTTCAAGTTCAGGATACTTAAGGCAATAGATGAGTTGAAACCTGACAATATGTTTGACGTTGGTCCATGTAACACAGGCTGTAACTTAGAAGAACAAAGATGGACAAACTCTCTATATTGAATCATATGAATGATTGTGATTATCTTGAGGAATTGAGCAGTAGTGAACAGAGTGCGGATAAACAGAATCAAAAATTGGGTAAATTTTTGAGGGTGCATTTTCTCCTGAGATGGGCCAGGTGTACCACAACATTATTCCCTGCCCTTTGCTTTTTTCTGTTCTTATGTCATTGCTGGGAGTGTAGAAAGATGGGGACAAGTTATACCATGATCTATATTTGCAGTACATATCCCAAACCTGTTGGGGGATCTGAATTTATAGCAGATCCCCAGGATGTCTTAAAGCACTTCACCAAAATAGATTGCAGTAGATTCACTAGTGTAATGGAAGCAACTGCATACCCCAATGTGAGATTAATGAGCAGTTAATGTGGTTACTGAGGAAGGGATGTTGGTCAGGACACTGAGAAAACTTCCTGCTCTTCTTCAAATAATCGTGTGGGATCTTTTACAATTACACAAACATTGGCCTTGGTTTAACATCTCATCTGGACAACAGTATCTCTGATAGCGCAGCACTCCCTGTGCAACTTTGAATTGTGAGATTAGCTCCGGTTCTCGAGTCTTTCATCTTTGTGTATAATTTACTGAGGAGGTGAAACTGATCTTTGGCTGTAGTGCAGATTTGGCAGCAGGGAATTAGCACTTCTGTACAAGAACATAAGAGATAGGAGCAGGAGTAGACTCTACGCCCCTCGAGCCCCCTGCATCTTTCAGTACAATCATGACTGATCTTGGGCTTTCAACTCCACTTTCCCACCCACTCCCCACATCCCGTGATTCCCTGAGTGACCAAAAATCTATTTTTTCTCAGCCTTAAATACATTCAATGATGGAGCATCCACAATTCTTGGTGGTGGAGAATTCCAAAATTTTACAACCCTTTGAGTTGGAGAAATTTCTCCTCATCTCAATCCTAAATGAAACACCCCTAATTCTGCGAATGTACCTCCATGTTCTAGATGCCCCAGCCAATGGAAACAAACTCTCAGTATCTATCCTGTCAGCTCCTTCAGAATCTTGTGTGTTCCAATGATATCATCTCTCATTCTTCTAAACTCCAGAGATTTTAGACCCAGTATACTCAGTCTCTTGTCATGGGACAACCCTCTCTTCCCAGGGGCTAATCTAGTGAAGTTTTGCTGTACCACCTCCAATGCAAGTGTATCCTTTCTTAAAAATGGAGACCAAAACTGTGCACAGCATTTCAGGTGTGGTCTCACCAATTGCAGCAAGACATCTTTACTCCCCTATTCTAATCTCCTTGTAATAGATGCCAATATGCCATTTGCCTTCCAAATTGCTTGCTGCACCTGCATGCCTAGATGAGTGCAGCTCCAACAACACTCAATAAGCTTGACACCGTCCAGGACAAAGCAGCCCGCTTGATTGCTATCCCTTCCACAAACATTCACTCCCTCCACCACTGAAGCAGTGTGTACCATCTACAAGATGCACTGCAGGAACTCACCAACCCTCCTTATACAGCACCTTCCAAACCCACGACCCACTAGAAGGACAAGGGCAGCAGGTACATGGGGACACCACCGCCTGCAAGTTTCCCTCCAAGTTACTCACCATCCTGACTTGGAAATATATTGCCATTCCTTCACTGTCACTGGGTCAAAATCCTGGAACTCCCTCCCTTACAGCACTGTGGGTGTACATACACCACATGGACTACAGCGGTTCAAGAAGGCAGCTCACCGCCACCTTCTCAAGGGCAATTAGGGATGAGCAATAAATGCTGGGCCAGCCAGCGATGCCCACATCCCATGAATGAATTTTTTAAAATGCTAACTTCCTGTGTTCTTTGTACAAGCCCATCCAAATCCACGATAAAATAATTGGCATTTGAAAACGTACGGGCTAATAAATGAAAGCCAACACAAGTTTGCTAAAGACAGATCGAGTTCGGCTAATTTGAATGAGCTCTTTGATGAAGTAACATCACAGAGTTAGGTGTAGAGACCAAAAAGCTGGGGTGATTCTCCTTCAATTACAGAAAGTCGAGGGGAGGTTTGTAGATGTTTTCAAAGTTATGGATCAGTTTTGATTGAGTAAATAAGGAAAAACTGTTTCCAGTGGCAGAAGTGCCAATTGCAAGAGGGCACAGGGCATAAGATGATTGACAAAAGAACCAGATGTGACTTAAGGAAATATTTATTCACAAAGGAAGTGGAATGAGTGCCCGAAAGCTGGTGTCAGAAGCAGATTTAATGGCAACTTTCAAAAGGAAATTGGATGAATACTTGAAGGAGAAACAAAGGCAGGAAAGAGCGGGGGAGTGGGAGTAATTGGATAGACCTTTTGAAGAGCTGACACAAGCATGATAGGCCAAATGGCCTCCTTGTGTCCTCTGTCATTCTACCATACTCTGCATGTACAGCACAGGGTTAGATATGTCGTAGATGAATCTCTGATGTTCTGCAATGCGACAGTGACTACATTTCAAAAGTAGTACATTGGCTGTAAAATTGGATGTCCTGAGGTCATGAGAGGTTTGATATAAATACAAATCTTACTTCTTTTATTAAACTGGCAACCTGAAGGAAAAGTGGTTAAAGAAAGAATCATATTGAATTAAGAGAGGGAGATTGTATAAACAAAAGCAGGTTATATTGTTGCTGTGAAGTACGGGTGAAAATTTATGTGGAGCTCTGTAGGGGGTTTAGTCACTCAACCATGGGTAAAAGATATAGTTAGTCAAGGATGAGCAGTAAAGATGACTTTCGGCACTATCAGTTTAATTTACCAGGGGCGGTTAAGCAAGTTGCAACTTGTCCTCTCTAGCCCAGAAGACTTTGAGGTGATCTACTTCATAATTTGGAGATTATGAAGGAGATGGGTTGAATCAAATACCAGGAAAAGCAAACAGAAAAAAAATATAAGCAAGAAGTGAAATTAGACAGAATATGTTTTTCCTAAAGGTAATATTGCGGGATCAGTTATGAGGAAAAGGCCATTGGAGCAGATAACATCCAAACAATTTTGTGAGGCTTCCCTCGCTGCATGGAATCTCACTGGATGTGATCATGTGCCATACAGGCAGCCCTGTTGTGTCCAAAGCCAAGCCTAGTCCACCATATGATTTATGGAGGGTCTACACTGGTGACCTCACCACAAAAATACTTCACGTAAATGGGTTTCAAAAAAATGTTGAACTTCTTGAGAGCGAAGAAAGGAATTGAGTTAGATCTTGGAGTTGTGGTTTATCAAAATCGAGGGGACATGTTAGATAGGATGCTATTCTTTCCATTTCTTTTAACTGTAATATCTGGGGACCTGCTGTGATAGGTTTTTAAAGATAAAAGAGCACACACTTGATAAAATACAAAACTTCTGCAAAGCTTGCTGATAAGGGAGTGATGAAGCTCAGTATTTGGAATTGGGCAGGCAGAAAGAGCCAACCCTTTAGAAAGGCCTATGGGTGACCAATGGGAACCTGCAGGTGGTGTAGGCAGCACTAGTAAAGTCTGGTCAAAACCTCCAACGAGTGACCAGAAGTAGAGTAAAAGGCAACGTCCCAAGAAAGGTCACATGTCGGTCTCTCCTGGGCCTATTCAAGGTGGCCATCCACAGATCTAGGACAACCAATGGGTAAGGGAGTCACGTTGGCTGCCTGGCTCTCTCCCACAGCCTTGTCTGTGCATGGGTGCCCATGGAGAATGCCTGTGCCATGGTCATCAGTGCACCTGAGACCTCTTGCAAATAGCAGGCACTGCAGTGCATGATGGATAGTGGGGGCCATATTACTATTTAAGTTCACAAGTTTCCTGTGGTCTCTTTTAGCTTAAGCTCCTCATGAATTTTCTTTCATTAAAAAAGGAGCGCTAATTTTTTTTGTCCCACGATGTTGGGACAATCCCGTGCTTCACTATTCATTAGAAAAGGCACGCCGGCAGCATACTGGTGGAAATTTGGAGATGTTCAACCATGGTGTGCAAAGGCAAATGCCAACATCATTTAGAAGGGCACTGTAAGACACAGAAGGATTCGTCAAACCAAAGGCTACATGTCTTTACGTTTGGTGGGTCGCATGAAGGAATATTACTGGCAGAAGCCCAGTAAGCTAATTAAAGGTGAAAAGGGAAATAATCGTGTTAAAAGGATATTGCTATTCAGAGGAGATTGTCATGGACAGAATGATTGTTCTCCATTACAGCTTGTGATCAGTAAAGGTTTGTAATGAAAGAGGGATGCCTGTTTCCTTACCCTCAGAGTGTGTATGCTAATTAAATCATTTTAGCAGCATGCTAAATTGTGAATTTTAAAATAATAAAGGTTATTTTTTCTCACACGCTTACGCCAAATTAAATGTGACACATCACAAACTCTCACGATAGTACTGAAGACTTTTGTTCCAGAACTTGCCGTGCCCCTATCCAAGCTGTTCCAGTACAGATACAGCACTGGCATCTACCCAGTGATGTGGAAAATTGCCCAGGTATGTCCTTTACACAAACTGCAGGACAAACCCAGCCGGCCAATTACCACCCCATCAGTCTACTCTCAGTCATCAATAAAATGAAGGAAGGGATCATCAGCAGTGCTATCAAGCGACACTTGCTTAGCCATAACCTGCCCACTGATGCTTAGTTTGAGTTCTGCCAGGGCCATTCAGCTCCTGACCTCATTACAGCCTTGGTTCAAACATGGACAAAAGAGCTGAACTCCCGAGGTGAGGTGAGAGTGACTGCCCTTGACATCGAGGCAGCATCTGACCGAGTGTGGCATCAAGGAGCCCCAGCAAAACTGGAGTCAGTGGGAATCAGGGGAAAACTCTCTGCTGGTTGGAGTCATACCTAGCACAAAGGAAGATGGTTGTGGTTGTTGAAGGTCAATCATCTCAGTTCCAGGACATCACTGCAGGAGTTCCTCAGGCTAGTGTCTTTGGCCCAACCATCTTCAGCTGCTTCATCAACGACCTTCCTTTCATCATAAGGTCAGAAGTGGGGATGTTCACTGATGATCGCACAATGTTCAGCACCATTCATGACTCCTCGGGTACTGAAGCAGTCCATGTCCAAATGCAACAAGACTTGGACAATATCCAGGCTTGGGCTGACAAGTGGCAAGTAATATTCACAATACACAAATGTCAAGCAATGACCAGGTCCAACAAGAGAGAATCCAACCAACACCCCTTGATGTACATGGCATTCCCATCTCTGAATCCCCCACTATCAACATCCTGGAGGTTACCATCGACAGATGTTGGACTTGTCTGGCCAAGTAAATACTGTGGTTACAAGAGCAGGTCAGAGGCTGGGAATCCTGTGGCAAGTGACTCACCTCCTGACTCCCCAAAGCCTGTCCACCATCTACAAGGCACAAATCAGGAGTGTGAGGAATACTCTCCACTTGCCTGGATGAGTGCAGCTCCCACAACACTCAAGAAGCTTGACACCATCCAGGACAAAACAACCTGTTTGATTGTCACCCTATCCATAGACATTCACTGCCTCCACCACAGATGCGCAGTAGCAGCAGTGTGTACCATCTACAAGATGCGCTGCAGGAACACACCAAGGATCCCTAGACAGCACCTTCCAAACCCATGACACTACCACCTAGAAGGACAAGGGCAACAGCTGCATGGGAACACCACCACCTGGATGTTCCCCTCTAAGCCACTCACCATCCTGACTTGGAAATATATCACCGTTCCTTCACTTTCACTGGGTCAAAATCCTGGAACTCCCTCTCTAACAGCACTGTGGGTGTACCTACACTACATGGGCTGCAGCGGTTCAAGAAGGCAGCTCACCACCACCTTCTCAAGGGCAATTAGGAAAGGGCAATAAATGCCAGCCTAGCTAGTGATGCCCCCCTCCCATAAATTAATAAAATGAAAACACTCTCAGACATACAAAGATTAGATACAGGTGAAGGTAACGTAGTATTACTGTTTATAATTACCTCAACCTCTGAATCATGTTCTCCAGCTCCCATGTGCCAAGCCTGCAGTTTCTTGGACAGTCTTGATGCTTTACTGTTGAAGCAGCTGTCCTGTAAAGCAAAGGTTTCTCAGCAAAGTTGGGAGGCTTCCCATAGCCGAATTTCTAGAAGGTTGGCCCTCAGGTGAACTCAAAGTTGGAACAGGTCGCATGAGTCCTCCTCGCTGTTGGGATCTCCTGCCTACAAGGTACAAGGCCTACAATCCTTGAATTTCCTACGGCTAGTTTGATGACTATGGTGGAACTGCCTGCAAACAGCTTCTAACTGATTGATAGAAGCAGACAGCAAGATCCCCTCATCGTGTGACTTTTACATGTGCAAATCCCTTTTCCAAAAAGAATGTGTGGTGAGGAGGTTGATTCCAACATCCTCTCTTGTTTAACTCCTTGAGGGTTTGAGACAGGTGGTGTTTTTATTCTTGAATGACCCATTCAATTTGATAATGCCCTTTTGGATTGGTTTTGGGAAAGGGCATTGATTCACATCAGTCTGGAATGTTCTTTTGTTCCCTCTTGAGATAAGGGGGGGTGGTTTTCAATCCACAATATAAGTTAGGTGACCCTCAGGTGGACATCTTTTCCAGCCTTTTGTGTCCAGTTTTAAAATATGAAGATTATTTTGAAGTTCGGAACAGGTCATGTTGATGCTGAACATCACAATGCATTTAGGAAAAGAATAGATTAAGAGTTGAGATAGGTTGTGGGAAATTACACAAATTGTGAAATGGTGCTTCAGGAATGTGAACCTTTTCTTCAAACCAGTTGAGATGTAAACCATGAGTTTAGAATCCTCACCCTTGTGCTCAAATCTCTTCATGACTTCACCCCCTTGCCAACCTTCTGAGATCTCTCCTTCATTCCAATCCAGGGCTCTGCTGTATCCCTGACTCTCATTGGCCTGTTGTTACAGTCTTGCCTTCAGCTGTCTAAACCCTAAGCTCTGGAATTTGGACCCCTTGTCCCTTCACCTCTCTTTCCTCTTTCAATACTTACCTCTTCAGCTAAGTGTTTGGTCACCCAACCAAACAACTTCTTATGTGGCTTAGTGTCAAATTTTGTATGATACAGTCCCCCAAATCCCGCCCCTCCCCCCAACTCCCCCCGCCCTGGCACTAGCCCCCTGGGATGCTTTACTACATTAAATCATTAAAGGTGCCGTACAAGTTGTTCTTGTCTACGATTTCAACTGGGCAGGGTCTCTGAATTAGCAAAAAAGGAATCATCAGGGCAGCAGAAGACTTAAGGCAAGGATCGAGGTAAAGGTAGAATCTCTAGGAAAAAGCAGATCCCACAGGTACCAATGAGGAGGGCTGTCCCAGTTCACTCATCAAACAAGAGCTTGCAATCCCCTCACCGCTACATCAAACTCTTCGTTAAATGACTCCAGGATTTTTGCTCGCAATACTCTGACTGAAGTGCATGGGTTAATCACTCTTCGTGTGAAGAAGAATTTTCCAACATCAATCCCAATGCTTCCTTTCACTAGTTTGAAACTCTGCTCTTTTGTTCCACTGTATAGCTTGGCGTAGCATTTTAGTTTTGTATGCCAGCACCACTTACTATCTTATAAAAACCTTGATGATGTACTTCCTCAGTGACCTCCCTTCAAGAATGAAAAGTGAACCTTTTTCCAGCCTTTCCTCATAATAGCCCAGTGCCCTGAGGGATTAGGCCCATTGCTCCTTCCTACATTGTCTCCACAGCTCTAATGTTTTGCTAAATCAAACTAAAGCATATCCATAGTGGCATCTGACTGTAGCACTGCACAGTTTCAACATGACTTACACTGACTTGGTCTCAGTGGTCACATTGAGTCTGAAAACTATGGATTTAAGTCCCATTCCAGAGATCTGAGCACATTGTCCAGGCTGACGCTGAAGGTGGTACTGAGGGAGGGCTGCACTGTCAGAGGTGTCAGCTTTGAAAAGAGACGTTAAACTGAAGCGCCATCTGTCTTCTCAGGCGGATGCAGAAAGATCCCTCGGTACCATTTGAAGAAAAGTAGATTTTTTTTCTCCCTGGTATCTTGGCCAATATTTATTCCTCAAATGACCTCACTAAAACAAAATTACCTGGTCATTTAAATCCTTGTTGCTGTGCGCAGATTGGCTGCTGTGTTTCCTACATCACAACAGTGACTACACTCAAAAAATATTTCATTGCCTGTGAAACGTTTTGGGGACATGATGTTATGTACAACTTTCTCCTTAATTTATATTTACTATCCTGCCTGTTTGTGCCTGCCCATCTGGAATGGCGGGAACTGGCGCCTGATTCTGCACTTGGAGGGTCATTAATTATGCAAAGGTCCGAATCGCCCGGTCGCTCGGGAGTTGATTTGTCCGGCTGCCCTCAGCCAGCGGGTTCGAAGGTACCATGTTTAAAGGCCAACCCAACACACAACTTCACTCCCTCCGGCCCGCCAGAGATGTCTAGCAGCCAGAAGGGGAAGGCCGAGAGTCTGAAGGAGAAGGCAAGGCCCTGCTTCATGCACCAGGCCCTCCAGGCCTTGATTAGAGGGCCGCAGTCACAAAGGTATGTGCTGTACCCTCTCTCCGGACTGGGAGGCCATCGTGAAGCAGGTCAGCGTGGCTGGCAAACTGCACCCAAAATGCCACCCAGTGCAGGAAGTAGATGAACGATCTCATCCGCTCCGTCAGGGTAAGTCACCCTTCAAATCCCTCCAATATCAAACTCTCATCAGGGCACCATGGACTCAAACCTCTCCTCTCTTCAGGGATCTCACACAACCAGTAGCGGGGGGACACATATCAACACGCATTCTCTCATCGAGACTTTCACATCACCACCATCCCAACGATCATGTTGCTCACGCTTCATCCTCTGGCCCTTCTGGAGAGGGCTCACCACACACACAGGGAAAATGCATCTCACCCAACCTCTGCTGCAACCCATCTCATCACCTGCCTTTCTTTCTCCTTCATACAGGCCAAGCTGATGCACAACAGGCGTGAGAGATCACAGACCGAGGGAGGGACGGCCAACATCACTGCCCTCAGTGTGTTTGAGCTGGCTGGGGGGGGTGGGGACAGGGATCACTCTGGGGGGGAAATATAGATCAGCCTCTCCCAGCAACCCAGTACGGATCACAGCTCTGTCACCTCACCAAATCCTGACATTCACAGTGAGTCACGCGCAGTCTTATCGAGCCCATGCTCATTCACTGAAACTCTCTTTTCTATTTTCTAAGCACCAGCAGATTGAGGCCCTTAAGCCAGTCGAGCACCACCAGTGTGAGCCCACAGGCTTTATCCGAGGAGGAAGCTCACACCCCCTCCCCCAGCTCAGACACACATGTCAGTGGGGCCTAGTCCTAGATTAGGCTCGGCCTCACTTTCTGGGGAACACCTCACTGACACGTCCCCGCAGCAGTCGGAGGCAGGGACAGCCCAGGCCTCTGGCACTCGGAGGGCTGCTGGAGACCAGCCACCCGCTCGGTCTGAGTCAGATGATGAGCCTCTGGAATTCGCCACCAAATCAATGCAGGAGATGCAGCAACAGGCAGCAAACATCAAGCAGAGATTCAGCAGTCACTCAGCAGACTAGAGCAAATGATGAAGGAGTCTATCCACGGCCTGTCTGATGTTGTGGCTGCGACATACCAGCATCTCGAGGTCACTATGGGAAGGCTGGTGACCACCATGTAGACCTTGGACCAACAGGTTTTGCCAGATTTGTGCACTCCATGGCCACACACCCTGGTGGGCACCATCAAGGTGTAGGCATCATGGGGACAAGGCAAAGCACCTTGACCCTCGTCCAGGCACAGCATCTCCAACAGGAGTCAGGGTGGGGCCCTCGGACACCCACAGGGAGGATGAGTGTCAGCTATTTTGCATGGGTGGGTCAATGAAGGCCCGCCCAGCACGACTCGCACCCGGAACACCGGAGGCGCTCAGCGCTCCCTGTGTGGGCCGGGGGGAGGAGGCGGAGTCGGGGTCTACGCCCCTTCATGCACGTGCGCAAAAGAGCTCAGAAATCTCCCTGAGGTGTAGAGCTGCCTCAGGGAGATTCATTTCAGTTATAAAGATGGAAAAAAAATTAGTCCAACATATACCCTCATATGACATTGTCACCTGAGCTGGGACATGTTTATGAATTTTCATGAAAACTTTTATTTAAATAATAAACTCTTCATGAAACCTCATCCCGTCCGTGGATGAGATTGCATGAAAAATGTGAAGGCCGCCTGGTCTCTTCGCCTGCCCCCTCCCCACCACCCCCCCGCCCCCCGCCAGCCTTAAGGTTGGACAGGCAGCCCTGACAATGATTTCAATTAATTTATTAATGGCCTTAACAGGCCTTTGACAGTTTGGCGAGGGCGCAGCCGACTCCGGTGCGTGCCCGCCGAAGGGAAGATCAGAACGACGCGCGGTGACATTGGGACCCATGCCCGACATCACCGCGCGTCGTTTTATGGCCCCCGCCTGCTGAACAGAAGATCCTGCCCTAGGGAACCAAGAGCCTAGTGGGAAGGAGGAATTGAAGGAAATTCGTATCAGTAAAACACTGTTTCCGTTCTTGCCACGGGGGAAGGCATTAAATTCTACACTTCTTGGCTGTCAGGCCTTCTTCGGGTGTAGTAGTCCAGCTATTAGACTAACCAGGCTGCTTATATTCAACTGTCCATTTGGGAAGATGAGCATCACCTTAAAATACGAGGGATGAAAAGATGGGAATGGGGTTGCACAGGTCAGTGGAGCAACAGATTTAAAGTGACAGGGAAACCTGTAAACACACCAAGAGACGAGGTATCAAACATAAGGGAACTTTTAATTTTCTAAATAATAACAAAAAGCCATTGTTAGACAAGCTTTTAGTTTTACCCAACTGCAGCTTCTGATCTCTTCCAGTGACAATACAAACGGTCACCTCCCCCAAATTTCACCATCTGTGGTCAATGGAGAACCAAGAAGCTGATTGACATAAAATTGACATTTGGGTCCTAATGAGGTTGTTGGGCCCTCAACTGATTGTATTTATTAAGCCTTTGCCTGTTTTGGGCATGAGTACTAGACGCCTATATCAAGATCTGCCCTAAAATTGGAATGGGCAGATCCTTGGCACTAAGTCAACTCTTTGCCCTTCTGGTTTTTTTTCCCTGTGACCACTCTGTTACCTGCAGTGAAATATTTGCAAATCAATATTCAACAATTGAGTCTCCCCCCCACCCCCCCGGTTTGGGATGTGCTTTTAAGGATATTCTGCCTCTGGCTCACTAAATTTATGTTTATACCTGGACCTGGGACTTGCGATTGCTCAAGGGTTTGCATTGAACTAGCTAGTCTGGGATTGGATCTAGTTCCCTGCCCAGGTGCCAGGAATACTCCTATCCAGGTCTGACTCATCTCCCTGACAGAGGTGCCCATTCCCATTGTCCTTCTCAAAGAATACCTTCAGGCACAGTTACATCCTCTGGCACAGACCGGCATATCCAGTGGTGTCATAGGGAGCAACCCTGATAAAAGGCAGTCTGGTGATGTGTGTGAGGTGACATTTCAAAGTGCAATGGCCATTGGCCAACAGCAAAACAAAGAGAGTGTCAGTTGGTGTAGGCAGTAGGCGTTTGGGTAATTAAATGCAATGGATCCTAGAGGAGGTACTAGACTTGGTTTTGGGATAAATCCAGATTATGTCATCCAGCACGACACTGCCAATTCTTTGAAAGTTGCTTTCTGTAGTAAATTTAATCCGGAGATCTGTCTATAATATCTATAATAGCTTAAATCTGCAGTGCTGCCTATAATCTGTTGAATCTGGAATGTGGTCTATTGTGGAGTGAATCAGGAGTGCGACCAATAGTGGGTTGAATCTGGAGTGCGACCTGCAGCAGATTGAATCTGGAATGCGATCAGTAATAGGTTGAATCTGGAGTGTAATCAATAGTAGATTGAATCTGGAGTATGATCTGTAGCGGATTGAATCTGGAGTTTGATCCATAGAGGATTGACTCTGGAGTGAGATCTGAAGTGAATTAATCTAAAGTTGTAGTGTCAGGTTAAACTCCAGCTGAGCTTTAACTGAGTGACTTGTTGGAGATTCTGGCCAGAGGTGCAGTGGGAGGTCAGATAGACTGAGAGGTTAACAGGGGAACTCCCCTCGGAGGAGTTTGTGAAGCAGTCTGCGTCACTCCACACAATAAAAATGATCGCAGGAGGAAGGAGCTCCCCAGAAGTTTGAGTAGGAGCTCCCTCCAGTCTGCTCCAGCGTCAGCCTCCTTGATCCTACTTAAGTTTGAAAAGTCAGAATGGTTGACAAAGAGGAGGGAAGCATTTCTAGAGCTGTGGATGCCCCAAAAGACTTCACAGAAAAGGAATGTGGTCAACATAGGGGAACCCAGCTGCCAGTTTGTGCACAGCAGGGTTATAAATGTAGCAATGAGACAGTGACCATGTTGGTTGAGTGTTGGATATTGGGCATTGGGCAGACCCCCTCCACCCACCTCCCCACCCCCCCCCCCACCCCAGCACCAGCTCTCCTTTAAATTGTGCCAAGTGATCTCTTCTGCCCGCCTGAGAGGGCAGGCAGGGCCTTGGTTTCATGTCTCATCCAAAAGGCAGCACATTTGGCAGTGCAGCACTCCCTCAGCACCGCACTGGAGCGTCAGCTTGATTCTGTGCTCAAGGGCAGAATTTTAAGCCTCATGGGCGGGCGCAAGCCTGACCCGATCGGGCGTGAAATTGCGCCCGATGACATGGGACAAGCGTCCCAACGCCATCGCGCACTCGAGCGATATTTCGATCGGCAGGCACATGTAAAAGTCGGAAGCGCGCCCGCCAACAATTAAGAGGGCAATTAAACCCATTAGCGGCGCAACTGTCTCCGATCTTACCCGTCCCGGCCAACCTTACAGTGGGCCGACAGGCAATTCGGCCTGGCAGGCTTCACATTTTTCAGCTAACCTCATCCAGGGAAGGATGAAATCTCCATTAGGCTACAGAACTAAAATAAATATCTGGGGACAGAGTTTTTATGAGCTGGGCTTTCAGGTGCTTGGCTGTGATGCATGGACATTTTTTGGTGCAGCTTTTTGCACCTTTATTTCAGTGAGTGCAGTTCCCTGAGGCGGCTGTCTGCTTTCAGGGAGCTCTGTCGCAGTGCTCGCCCGCCGTGATGTCATCGCTCGGGCTCTCCCCGCCTCCACCCCCGGCAGCGCTCAGCTTCTCAGGGCCCATTTCGCACTGGCCGTTAATTGGCTAGCCCGCATGAAATTGCGGTCAGGAGCCGATCGCAGTCGATGGTCCCTTTCCCGCCCACCCGCCAATCGCACCCGCTCACCAGTGGTTAAAATCAAGCCCAAGTCTCGGGAGTGGGACTTTCACCCATGACCTTCGGACTCGGAGGTGAGACGGCTACACCCTATACTGGGTGAATCGGTAAAAATGATTGATTAGCAGGAGTACCATTCACTCGCCAACACATGCTGAGAGCGCCTGGGCGATCGATCATCACAATGGTACTATCGCTTTTAGAGGGATACACCACTCGGTGGTCTGGAGCGACTGTGTTCTGGTTGGATTGGTTCTTTGGCTTTCCCGAGTTACATTGGTCTAACACAACACGCACGAATCAAATTCAGGAACTAACATGTTCAATGTGTATCACATAACACAACTAAGCATTTTCCATGGCAACTGATGCTGATGAGTTACATACCTGTGGTATTCTGAGGCGCAATACACCTTTAAGAGGACGTGATCAGATTGACCATGTGATTGTATTACCCAACTGCTGTGTAGCACAGGCTACATGGTTAAACAGCGGTTTTAGAGTAGGGTCTGTTTTGAGAAGACCTTGTGTAAGTGCTCCGTTACTAATGTTAATAAACAGCATGCGTTTCATGTTACAATAGTCTCTTCGTCTCTAGCATCTTGATTGCCAACTCAATCATCAGTAGGTAGGCATGTAACCGTGTTCAGTAAGCAGAGCGACCCGGCAGAAGCAGCACAACAATATCCCAGTTTCAAACCTTTGATCTGGCTGAAGGCCATAATAAATAACCTGGCAGGTGTTAGTCAGCAGTTTTAAAATCTAGATGAGATATCCTGGAAATAATTCTTCAGATTAAAGTTTGAATTTAGATTACTTGAGGGATGTGTAGCTGAGACAGTATTACCCAGAGGATGACCTTTTCCCACGCATGGCCCATGTTTCTTGGAACTTCTTCCTAGTTATAAGCATCCGCTACGTTCTTTATGTTTCTTCTATAGACATATAAATATGATTGCTACAGAGCGAGCATTCTTGTTTCTTCGTATATGTGGATTTGTTAGGTCAGTGGGCTGGCGTGATCAGCAGGCCTGAGAGTGGCCAGGGAACGCACTGCTGACTGTGATCAGCCCCCAACCAATGAACAGCCAGCCGGTGTGAAGCACGTGCTGTAACGCTCAGCGCTGCCGGGGTTGGGGGGGGCGGGGGTGGTGTGGAAGGAGGGCCTACATCAGGGTGGGCGCAGGGGAGGTGCTGACAGAAAGCTCCCTGAAGGCAGAGAGCTGCCTCACGGGGCTGGAGGCCCGAAAAGCATGAGATAAAGTTTTAAACATCAGGAAATAAAAGACGCAAACGTCACAGTCAGCCACCTGGACACATACACAATAAAACTGCTGTCCGTAGATTTTTTTTAAATTTTTCTTTCATTTAATAACGGAACCCTCACCCTGCCCTTGGACGAGGTTTCATGAAAAGTGCAAACTCCGCCTGGCCCATCCACCCATACGTCAGCCCATAAGGCTGGGCAGACCATGAAAGACCGGAGACAATTGCTCCTTTAATTACCTTAACTGGCCTCTTAATTGTCGGAGGGCGGGCTTCTGACTTTTGCATGTGCCTGTCAACCGAAATGTCGCGTGAGCGTGGGATAACATCAGCACGCTCACCTGGCGTCATCTCGAGCGATTGCACGTCTAATTGGGTCAGGCACGCGCCCGCCTGCCAAGCTACAAATTCTGCCCGTGATCTCTGAGACCTCTCTCCATTCCAGATATGTTTTTCAGCCCCCTATGTCTGCATGCACAGCTCACAAAACTGTTAGGACCAGTCCCTGAGCGAGGACCCCCAATTTGTTAATTTCCAGAACAGGACCCCAAATTTGTTATGCTCCTGCTTGAGGAGGAATGAGCTTCTTAATTCTACCCCCTCGGTTGGTCGCAACAAGGTTAATTTAAAAGGGATCCCTCACTACGTGGATACCTTTTCCCAGTCCAGATGTATGTATTTGTTTTAGAAGGAGCCAATTTAACCAGGCTTTCTTGAGTCAAAGAAAGAGTAAGTCTACTAGTTACTAAAAGCCTGAGAAAATAATAAAAACACAACACACATACACACAGAGCAGCAGAGATGAGAAGTTAAGAGTCCAAATAAAAGTTTGAAAAAATACACAAATCAGTCTTTGGCTTGTCCGTGAGGTGTAGATGGCAAAACGTTGTGGTCATTAAGTTGGGTGATTCTGGTAGAGCTGACTTTGGCAGTTTTGAAGTTGGTTTGGAGACACTTGGTTCTGCAGGGCAGCTGAAGAGGCTGTCCTAGTTTCTCTTTGATTATGGCTTCTGCTGAGTCTTGCCTCCAGCAACAGAGAGAGAGAGAGAGAGAGAGACTTCCCCTGCAACTGCAGGGGTGACCAGTTGGTCTTCTTGCTGTTACACACAGCACAGCAGCACACAATACAATGCTCTGCAGCTAGATTTTTAACCCATTTTTCCCTGTGTATTCCTGTAAGGGGAAAAAAAATATGTCTTGTGCCCAAGGTCTTGTTTTCTTTCATCTCCGACCATTTTACATATTCTGAGATAAATCAGCAGGAGAGGGGTTTTAGATGCCTGCTGAGTCATAGTAATCAGTCATTGTCTCCACAACCACAGGAGATTAAAGTTCAGCCTTTTGCCTCTATCTCTCTTGCAAGGGTCTCTGCTTGAGGCCATGCCACCTTTTCATGTGTGACATTCCATGTTCTCTCAGGACAGATCTGTAAGTATAATCCACATAGGAATTTTCCAGCAAGTGGTCACTTTACATTGTCAGCCATCTTTTACTCAGTGTCTTTGCTTGTATTTTTTTCAAAGCACACAAGGGGGCGGTGGTGGCATAGTGGCATTATCACTGGGTGAGTATTACAGAGACCGAGGGTAATCCTCTGGGGTCCTGACTTCAAATCCCACCATGGCAGATGGTGAAATTTGAAAATCTGGAAAATAATTTACAACCATGAGTCCATTGTCAATTCTTGTAAAAGCCCATCTGATTCACTGATGGAAGGAAACCCGACCATCCTGGCCTGGTCTGGCCTACATGTGACACCTGAACCACAGCAATGTGGCTGACTCTTAAAGGCAGTTGGGGATGGGCAATAAATAAAACAAGTCTTCCTTAAAAAGTTCAATATGCCCAATAGTAGCTCATGGCTGTAATCAGCTTTTCATGACTCAACTCAGAGTTGAACGGCAATCAGCCCCACAATCAAATTGGCCAATTGAAACTACACAGGTAACTCCTGGACAGAAACTCCTCAAACTGATTCTGTGTGCGTCAACATGCAACATCTCTTCAGCTAAGAGCTTGTCTGAGTGTTTTCCTGCATGAGTGCATGGTTTCAAATAGCATTAGGCTTTTGTACAGAAATTCTGGTCAGGGAATCAGAGCCTGCATTGGCAGAGCAGATTCAGAAATGTGATCAGTGCAGTTCCAATCCTTTTCTTCCAAACTAGACTCCAGGTATTCGCCAAACCCAACCTTCTCCTCCCTGCTTCAAATGTGCTAGCTGATGTTGAGGAATGAACACAGAAGGATACAGCCCTCCAGCCCCTCATTCAAGGGTCCAGTTGTCAGATAGTGAGTGTCGGTAGGCGACTTGCATCTGGATAATCATGGCCACAACTGATTGTGCCCTGAGCAAATTCACACATAAGCCTACACATAAACATGCACACACATACATACAAATAACAAATATATACATACAAATGCATATACACACACACACATACATGCAAACACACACACACACATACATACAGGCAGACACACATATACATACATACAAACATGCAGATGCATGCATACAAACAACACAAATACAAATGTACAGACATGCACACACATACGGCACATGTAAACACACATGTATGGACACATGCACAAACACATACATGCATACATACAAAAATGCACACACACACATGCACACACACACACAGACACATACAGAAATATATATTATATAATATAAAAAATACATATACAAAAACGTAAACAGACTTGCATATTCTAGCAGAATCACCAAACCAAGAATGTCTGTTGGGGAATCTTGAACAGCACGCTTTTGTACAACCTGCATCCCCAAATCTCAAATGTGTTTCACCAACCAACACACAAAGTCAGAACGGTGTTTACCATTATGTGAGGAGCAAATTTTTCCTCCAGGATTTGTTTCTTGATTCACATCTTCACTCTCTCCAGCCAACGCCAAGGTTTACAATGCTGCAAAATTCCATTCTCCTGAAACACTCCCTGAACTTGTGAAGTTAGAGTTTAGCTG